>BSQW01000006.1:34443847-35669643 GCA_030161315.1 Eutrema japonicum | reverse complement strand
TTAGCAACGATTTTATGACGATTAATTAGCCACGAAATAACGACGATTTATTAGCGACGATTATTTAGCAACGATTTAATGACGATTAATTAGCAACGAAATAACGACGATAATTGTTTGCCATCGAATTAACAATGAAATATTTCCCTTCGAATTTCCATCGTTTTTACGACGTATTTATATTCGTCGTAATTTCA
Organism: Eutrema japonicum; assembly: GCA_030161315.1. Lineage (NCBI taxonomy): Eukaryota > Viridiplantae > Streptophyta > Magnoliopsida > Brassicales > Brassicaceae > Eutrema > Eutrema japonicum. Next base: position 35,669,446 of record BSQW01000006.1, on the reverse strand, counting down.
ATGTATTACGACGATTTTACTACAAAAATTTACCGACGATTTAGCGATGAATTTTTGTCCCTCGTACTTTCCCGACGATTTTACGACGATATGTGGTTTGCGACGATCAGTTAACGATGATCTCTGTTTCGTCGCAAATTCGATTGAAACCCTCTTTTGCAACGATTTTACAACGATATCGTTCGTTGCAAAAAGGATGTTTTCTTGTAGTGAAGTATTTGGCGAGCCCCCCGATACTAGCCAAGCCAGCCAGGGGATAGCCGCTGTTTCTCTACATTGCCGTCTCCACCACAGCCGCCAGCGAAGTACTCATCAAAGAGGAACGAGGCAAGCAGAAACCTATTTTTTACGTCAGTCAAACCTTGACAGACGCAGAAACTCGATACCCGCAGATGGAAAAGCTGGCTCTCGCGGTAGTCATGCCTGCTCGGAAGCTGAGACTGTACTTTCAGTCACACTCTATCGTGGTGCTGGCCACTTTCCCCCTGTGTACTATCTTGCATAGCACGAGCCAATCAGGAAGGCTAGCAAAATGAGTTGTAGAACTCAGCGAGTATGATATCGTGTACCGAAGCAGAACCTGGGCAAAATCACAAGTACTGGCGAATTTTATAGTCGAACTATCAGCCGAAAGAGTAGAAAAACCGACACCGAGCTCTGTTTGGACACTTCACGTGGACGGATCCTCCTCAAAGCAAGGATCCGGAGTCGAAATTCGTCTAACGTCACCAACTCACAACATTTTGGAACAATCATTCCGGCTGGAATTTTAAGCATCCAACAACGAAGCTCCTCAGACGCTAAAAATAATAGAATTTTTAGCATTCCGGCTGTAATTTTACATCAAATAATAGAATTTTTGTAATGTGAAATTCGTTGGTAAATCGTCGTAATAGATTCGATGGTAAATAGATGTAAAATGAATTCGATATAAATTCATCGTAAATCATAGATCGATGTAAATCCTTGATCGGTGTAATTTTGATGTTATATATAAATTATATAATTAATAAAATTATAATTATAAATTAATAATTAATAAAATTATAAATAATAAAACATAAATTATATAATTAATAAATTATAGTTATAAAATTTATAAATAAATTCAAAATATAAAATAAAATTCGAAAAACAAATTATAAAAATACAATTCAAAATACTAATTATCTAGGGTAATATCAAAGTTTCTAAAAAGTTACGCGTCCGTAGCCATCGCGATTTTCTGCTCCAATACCACCCGCTGAGCCGCATCCGGCTGCTCATCCTTCGGGCTCGATTTGCTGGTGCTGGTGGAAGTGGAGGTGGAGGTGGAGGTGGATGTGGTGTTGCAGACTGTGTCTCCGCAGAATCTGGAATAGCGGTTTCGGTGGTAGAAGACTACAGGACCGTACTCGGTCCCGAATCGCCTTGGTCCCTCATAAACTGAACATAATGCGATTTGCGACACGGCATCTAACATAAAAAATTATATTAAGTTAATAACTAAATTAATGAATTTAAAAATTACGACGTCTATTCCAATTCTAAAATTCGCATTCCAATCATCCTTAACGATAATTTCCAATCCTAACTAATTTCCAATCCTAATTTCTAATCCTATCTAATTTAATTGACAAAAAACCTTATAGAGAGATGTTGGAGCTTTGAGAGAGAGAGAGAGAGAGATATAGAGAGTTTGTGAGTGAATGAGGTTGAAAGAAGAAATCTGGGCTCGTATATATAAAGTTTGTGGTCGTCGTAATTTCGATGTAATTTACCATCGAAATTACGACTGATTTGATGGAAATCCGTCGTAACGGAAAATTCAACCAATATGAAATTTCCCATGCGCGACAAATTTTTTTTTTTATTAATACGATGATTTTACGATGGATATGATGTCATTCCGATATAATTTACCATCGAAATTACGACGGATTCGATGTATGCCGATGATTTTACATCGAATTTACAACGAATCCATCGTAAATTCGATGTAATTTTACATCGAATTTACAACGAATCCATCGTAATAAAAAAAATATATACCATATACCCTAAATTACAATGCACAATATATAATTGTATCAACGAAATATATTTGTGCATCCAAAATTTCTCTTATTAAATAACAAATTCAATAACGACGATTGAATCTAACTAATTTCTGGAAAACTTCCTTATCTTACATAATAATGTATAAGCTTTGGTCGTATATGTATATCCATAACATGCATGCAGTATAAAATGGTATTGATTTTAGTGAAAACTCAAATTTTTTGTATACAATTAGTGGAACTTAGCTAAAACAAGATAAACGATGAAAAACAAATCATATAGAACATATAATCAACCCTATAATCATCGTAAGCCCTAAACAATAGTATGGATTATTGATCGTTGTAAATTCGATTTAAATTTACTTCAAATTTACAACGAAATACTAAAAAAATGATATTCCTCGTAATTTCGATGTAATTTTACATCGAATTTACAACGAATCCGTTGAATAATATCGCTACAATCAAAACATTATATACCCTATACCCTAAATTACAATGCACAATATATAAATGTATCAACGAAATATATTTGTGCATCCAAAAGTTCTCTTAGTAAACAACAAATTCAATAACGACGATTGAATCTAGCTAATTTCTGGAAAACTTCCTTATCTTGCATAATAATGTATAAGCTTTGGTCGTATATGTATATCCATAACATGCATGAAGTATATAATGTTATTGATTTTTGTGAAAATTCAAATTTTTTGTATACAATTAGTAGAACTTAGTTAAAACAAGATAAACGATGAAAAACAAATCATATAGAACATATAATCATCGTAAGCCCTAAACCCTAGTATGGATTATTGATCGTTGTAAATTCGATGTAAATTTACTAAATTTACAACGAAATACTAAAAAAAATTATATTCGTCGTAATTTCGATGTAATTTTACATCGAATTTACAATGAATCCGTCGTAATATCACCCTATTAAAAAATTATATACCGTATACGCTAAGTTACAATGCACAATATTTAAATGTATCATTGAATTATATTTGTGCATTCAAGATTTCTCTTAGTAAATACAAATTCAATAACGACAATTGAATCTAATTTTTGGAAAACTTCATTATCTTGCATAATAATGTATAAGCTTTGTTCTTATATGTATATCCATAACATGCATAAAGTATATAATGTTATTGATTTTTGTGAAAACTCAAAATTTTTGGTATACAAATGAGTAGAATTTAGTTAAAACAAGATAAACGATGAAAAACAAATCATATAGAACATATAATCGTCGTAAGCCCTAAACCCTAGTATGGATTATTGATCGTTGTAAATTCGATGTAAATTGATTTCAAATTTACAACAAAATACTTAAAAAAATGATATTCGTCCTAATTTCGATGTAATTTTAAATCGAATTTACAATGAATCCGTCGTAATATTGCCGTATTCAAAAAATTATATACCCTATATGCTAAATTACAATGCACAATATTTAAATGTATCAATGAAGTATATTTGTGCATTCAAGATTTCTCTTAGTAAACAACAAATTCAATAACGACGATTGAATATAATTTCTGGAAAACTTCCTTATCTTGCATAATAATGTATAAGATTTGTTCTTATATATATATGTATATCCATAACATGCATGAAATATATAATGTTATTGATTTTTGTAAAAATTCAAATTTTTTTGTGTACAAATGAGTAGAACTTAGTTCAAACAAGATAAACGATGAAAAACAAATCATATAGAACATATAATCAATCTTATAATCATCATCGTAAGCCCTAAATTAGTATGGATTATTGATCGTTGTAAACTTGCTTCCTACTACATCCCAATGTTGCTAGAAGAAGAAGCCACTCATCTCATCGGGACCAGGGCATTTGTTTTGGTTGATATTGATGGCTGCTCTACTTACTTCTTCCATAGTAATAGGCCGTAATAACAACTCATTCTGATCGTGAGAGATCGAATGACTTACATATTCCATTTCCACCAGAACATAACCCACATCATCAGAGGAGAATTATTATTTGCTACCCTTCCAAGATCTTCCTTAGTGAACCATTCCTTTTCCGCATCATCCAGCAAACTCTGAATCCTATCATGAGCTCTTCTCCTTTTTTTAGTTTTGTGTGGTTGTGACAAAAAAAATTATTGCGATCTCCATTGTGCAACCAAGCTATCCTGCTTTTCAGTCTCTAGAATATTTCATTACTGCGGTATTCCTGCCGAAGCTCCTTTCGAATTCTGTTTAGCATTTACAGATCAAAAGGAATTTTAAGAGCAAAGTTTGGTTTTGCAGCTATCTTCCAGACAGACATTGTAACGATCTAAATTTTGTTACTCCCTCTGTTTCACAAAGAGTGTCATTCTGACACATTTCACACATATTAAAAAACTATTAAAAGTTCAATATTACCCTTTATTAATACACTAAAGAGTTTTTTTTTCTCTAATTAATACACTAAAATAATAAGGGTAAAACTGAATTTTTGTTTAAAATTATGTATTAAAAACATAAAACGACACTTTTTGTGAAACGGAAGGAGTATTATTTAGTTATATGTGTGTGTGGGACGTGTATAACATCTAGCTGAGTTTTATGCCCATGCTCTTGATTAATTTTAGGCTAATCTTTTAGAAGTTTATTTATTAACATTAAATAAGTATTTTATTAAAGAAATTTATTATTACGTGGGCTTAAGTCAATGATATACTTTGAATTAGATTCGTATATGGGCTTTACATTATGGGCTAAGTTATTATCTCGTCTATGTTTAATTAGCTCGCCTCTTAAGTGATATTGATCTATTTGCTTTAGGTTTAGTCTGATTAGTGGGGGGTACAATCGTTTGTCTTCGTCGCCACAAGCCGTCATCTCTTGGTGTTTTGTCGCTCATCCTAATGGAATTGGTTACCGAATTCTAGTGTCACGGTGAGTACTTTGTCTTTTAATATATTTTATCGTGAGTGTTACCTATATTTTCATGCTGTAATTTAAATGAGTTTGTAGCTGTTTAGATTGGGTATTGTGTTTCTCTACTGCTTAATATACAAACTAAAAAAGCGGAATTTGAACATGGTATCTGAGTAATCGATCTTGTGGTGGTGCTGTTTTTTTTTTTGTACAAGCAGTGATGATTGCTTGATCTCTGTGTAATACGTGTAAGGCTATCCCTAGAGCACCTAAAGCATTATTATTACGTTAGTTAGACAGCATGCTGTTCTCATGAAATCTAATTAATATTCAAAATAAGATGGTTAATTAATATGATATACATATACATTTATGAACTAGGGGTTGACGTTGTGTTTTGCATGTGTAGTTACATAATATGCATGTGTGGTGGTGCTACAATTACTTGATCCATAATTAATAAATGATCTCTTCGTGTTTCTCTGTTTTATACTTTAATTTACATAACAGATGCGAATATTTGCTATACGTATTATATTATATATAAAACCGGGTACCATGGTATCGAGTCTTCTGTTTGGTTCGGAGTGGCCTCTGCTGGACCAAGAGTGTTATTTTCGGGCTAGTGGTTGGTCAATACCGACTACATATTTCTAGGGGTATTCCCATCCCCTGACAGTTCTAGCTCAATATTCTCATTGACACTATCATTTGCATTCATTGGGGCAGAATGATTTGGGGTCGAAAACTGACAGAGAGGAGTGAGAATCTTCATTTGAGGCTCTTCTTGCTTTCTTCTTCTGTCTTTTACCACTACCGCTTAGCCTCCTTCTTCTCTTTGTTGGGGACAGTACATATTCCCTAGAGCTTTTTGAACTTCCAGTTCATGTCCTTCTATTCTCTATGCTGCCTTTTTGTCTCTATGTTCTCTCTGTTTGTCCAGCTTTCCTTCCTTCTGAAGGATTTACCCATTGAAGTCTCTCCTTCACACTTCTTGAAGGAGTGAGTTTGCGGGATACCATTTGTTGATTTAGTGGAGCATGCTTTTTTGGTTGCTCATTGATGGCAATCGCCTTTCCTTTTCTTTTGATTCTTGATCCTTCACTCTTCTTCGTAACCTTATCTCTCCTTGCTGCTTGCTGGTCTTGACGTAGTTGGTATGGACAGGTTGACTGGTCATGAATCAGCCTCTTGCAAAAGAAGCAGACTTTGAGTAATTTCTTATACTCCAACTCTGTAAAAATTGCTTCTCTTGTTCTGAACCGTGCCAGCTTTCTAAACTTTAAAGGTTCACCTTCTGGATTATGTAATTGGATCAACTTCCTGTCCGCTCAAGACTGGTTTCTTGGGGGTATAAATACTGCAATTGTAATCAACATGTAGAAACAAGGGACCATCTTTTCTTACTCTGCAATGGCCAACCTACTGCTATATTTGCCAACTGGTCCAGCCTCATGTCATGGCTCTCCATTACTCTACCAAGGACATCATCTTCGCTCGCATACATCGTAAGGCTATCAAGAATCTCATATCCCTTTCATTTGAGTGACTGCATTTAATTAGTGTATAGGATAACTTTTATCCTATATCGATTAAGCTATTTTATTTTATTTTTGGCCTTTTCAAAACTCTAGTTTCACCAAACTGTTGTAAAACAATGTTTCTTATGGTACATAATATTTTACATATTATAAAAGAAATCGTGATAAACCTAAGAAAAAATATAGAAAAGTTGAATATGAGAAACAAACCACACGAAGAGGAAAATCAAGAAGCTTCACCTGAAAGAAAGCGAGCTTGAGATAGGGAAAGTGGCACAGAAGAAGAACAATACACGATGGTGAATTGTTTTTTTTATAGAAATCAATGATTAGAATAATAAAACTCTTAAAAAATACAACACCTCTAACCCTAAATAGAAAAAATCAATATAAATATATATTAGGCTACGTACTAATTTTCTTGCATTGAATTAAGGTCAAAATTTATTAGATTTGACTAATTGGTAGAAATTCACATTGAAATCTAAAAATGAATTTTTTAATTTTGAAATAAATAATTTAAACAAAACTATTTGTGGAAATAAATTAAACGTAGGCTTATAAAAAGGGAAAATCGCATTTTTAACATTCAGAGATGAAAAAGGTAGAACTTTAAACTTTGAAAGATTTGCACTAACACTTTAAACTTTCAAGGTAACGAAACTAAAACATTAAACCTTCAATATGGCAACTTTGTTCGCGCCGCCAAAAATATGATTAGAACTGTTCAGTTTCCGGTAAAAAGACGGTGACGTATCAATTTATTATTATTTTTTTTATCAACAGCTTAAATACGGATTTTACAAAAGTAATATCCATTGGGAAGACACGAGCACTCTTTGCTAATTTGTCTGCCGTTGTGTTGTTTGCGCGTGGAATGAGTGACATTGAGAAAAAAGAAAACACCTCCTTACTATTCACAAATGTTTTCAAAGTGTAATGCAAAAGCCGGCCAATAATTTTAATTTTAATTATTTATTTTCTATAAAAACTAAAAAAAAACAAAAAAACAAAAAAAACAAAAAAAAAAATATATATTTTTTTAAAGGATTCGAAAATTGTAAAGGATTTTCTTTGATCACGTTCTTTCTTTCGAATTTTTGAATATTTTTTTTTTAAATATTTTTTTTTGTTTTTTGTTTTTTTGTATTTTTTTGTATTTTTAATTAAAATAAATAAATATTTAAAATTAAAATAATTGGCCGGTTTTTGCAGTACACTTGGAATAATTCGTGAAGAGTAAGGATGTGTTTTTTTTTTCTCAATCTCACTCATTCCACGCGCAAACAACACAACGACAAACAAGTTAGCAAGGAGTGCTCGTGTCTGTCCAGTGGTTATTACTTTTGTATACTCGGTACCTCTTGTTTGGATTTCTGAACCGTTATAGGTATTTAAGCTGTTAATAAAAAAAATTAATAAAAAATATATATATATTTGACACGTCACCATGTTTTTACCGGAAACTGAACAGTTGCAGTCACATTTTTGCGGCGCGAACAAAGTTGCCACATTGAAGGTTTAATGTGTTAGTTTCGTTACGTTGAAGGTTTAAAGTATTAGTGCAAATATCTCAAGGTTTAAAGTGCTACATTTTTCATCCCTGAAGGTTTAAAATGCGATTTTTCCCTTATAAAAAGGAAAAAAATATTTACTGTCTGAATATTGTATATAAATAACATATATGTAGATATTGATATGGATAAAATCTTGGATGAACATAAACGAAAGGTGGCAATCGTGTTTGTCTATTGGAGCTCTATCTAGGGTTTCATTTCATTTTCATGTAATGTCCGCCATGAAAAAACTAAAGGGTCGCATCTACAAGGATGAGGTTCGCCTAACCATCCCTTCAATGAATGGAATAGGAGAACACTCGGGTTCGATCCCAGCAGATTTCATCGTTGAGATACGCTCGAGATTGCTTGCAAAATCCACAGCTAGGTTTCGTTGAGTGTCAAAGGGCTGGGTTTTCATTCTTTGCCGTAAAGATTTCACCGATCTGTTCTTGAAGATGTCTTATGCTCGTCCGCGTCTCCTTTTCACTTTCCAAACTCTTTTTATTGGTCCTTTTACTCCTCACCCTAGTCTTTGGTTACAAACCAGAACTCTCTTCTAGTTTTCGATAAACATATGCACCATGTCCCTAAAGTTTATCAAAATAGCTCCTAGAACTCTATCAAAATATTGTAGACCTATTTACAATGTGTTTTGCATAGGAACTTTAAAACAAATAGACTCGTCATCTTTCTCCACCATAACTTCCAATTTTCACTTTCAAAAATATTTTGACTATGTTTCGCTACATCTATGATCATGGCTCTTAATACTATGTTTTCAGGTTTCTTGTGAAGAGGTGCTTATCAAATGGGAATCTTCTCCATGAAAGTCGCACACTGATGCCCACAATGAGTAGCAAGCATGAAAACATATCACACAGAGGTTTCATTTCATAACACCAAGTGACTAATATAATTTCATAGTCATCACCTGATTTGCTAGCTGCTGGTGATATATCACTATCGAGGTTTGTTTAAATCTTTCTTACATTTTTCTTTTGAATATAGTTAAATAAAATATGTACTTCTGGTTCCTTTAGCTTGAGTGTCCATGATATGTATGCATACTAATTTTGCTCGGTGCAACGTTATTGTGCATGTCGACTCGAGTTTGAGTCTTCTTGATTTAGTTTTTTTTTTGTGGTCGAAAACTTATTTCTACGGTGAGGCACAACAAATTGTCGATTAATTGTTTTTTTTATTGTCTTTTTAACTAAAATAGTCTTATTAAACTATAAAAAGATAGTTTTTTAAAATAATATTGAGTTTGTAATTAGTATAGAATTGGAAAATAAAAAAATCTTTACAAAACTTAATTAGTTTAAAACATCACAAAATTTATGTAAAAATACTTGTTTACCCAAAATAAATCTAAAATAAAATAAAAAATTATGTTTGGGCTCACTATTTCTAATTTAGGGTTTAGTTTTTTTCCCATTAGAAACAGATTTTTGGTCATTTTAATATTAAATTTATACTATTATTGTGCTATTATTGTCATTTTCAACTAGTGATGCTAAATTTGGAACAAAAGTTTTAAACTATGCTATGTTGGTCATTTGCCATTTTAAAAATCCATTGGTTATTTGAATTAAGCAAAATTTAAATTTGTATAGTGAAAATATTGTAGATTTTCATTTAATTTTTTTATGAGGTAGTTTTTTTGGTTTTGTTTATAATCATGTTTTGGTGCTTATTAGTAACAACAATATTTCTCTCTTTTGAGTTTACCGGAAAAAAACAAATTTTCTTTTGAACTTAGCTCTCTAACCAGAGACGACAATCATTTTAAAATAATTTATTATTCTTGAACATTATTGTTATTATAATTTTCAGACCCGCGCGCGTAAAATAATGTAATTTTCTAGGTATATTACATTATTTACATTATATTTTTATAATAATTTTTAATTTTAAAACACATTGGTTCTTTGAATTCAAAACAAAAAAAAGATTTTAAGAGTGCAAAAAACACTAAAAATATGGTAAATGTTCATTTAATTAATTTTGTGTGGTAATTTTTCCATCTAGTATAGAATCAAATTTTGTTCACTCGTTAGTGTTGTCATATAATAATAAAAAAATGTTCAAAAAAATATATAATCAATAAAAAATATTTCCTTCGAAACTTAACTTTCTTACCCCGAACGACAATTATTTTATCCATAAATAATAGTTTATGATTCCTAAACATTATTATTATTACATTTTTCATACACACGTTGAAAATAATAAATTTCTAAACATATTTTTATTATTTTAATAATGAGAAATTTTTAATTATCAAATTAATTATTGTGATCTCTTCCTCTTATGAGATCGGAATATTTTCCATGAAAGTGGCACACCGATGTCCATAATGAATAGCAAGCATGAAAACATATCACACAGAGGCATATCACACACCAAGTGACTAATATGATTTTAGAGTCTTCACCTGATATGCCAGCTGTTGGTGATGTAGCATAATCGATGTTTGTTTAAATATTTCTTACATTTTATTCTGATTATACTTAAATAATATATGCACTCATGGTTCCTTTAGCTTGAGTGTCCATGCTATGTATGCATAATAATTTTGACTGGTGCAACGCTATTGTGCATGTCAACTCGAGTTTGAGTCGTCTCGATTAGTCCATATGTCCATGATTTGTCCATGATTGGTCCAAACCTAAATAGTATTAAAACTAATTAGTATAAAATTTAATAAAGATATATTTTTATTTTTTAATAATAACAACATAATAATTTTATGATCCTAATTTATATTTGATTTCTAATCAGAAAGAAAATAACTCAATTCAAAAATATGGTATAATTATCAAAACACATATTGCACAATAAATCAATAAAATATTATCTTATCTGGTCAATTCACATTTTGTATATTACAAAATTCCAACAACCAGGCTTCTTTCAAAGCCATTGTGTCTTCGTTGCTTAAACCTAAGTTATTTGTTTGTTTTGGAATGTCATTATCCTCGGTGGCTTTGAGATCGGTCTTTGATTTCTCCAAATCTTTATGACCTGCCTAGAGACTCAGGTAATGAGTTGAATGTAATTATACAGAGAATTCGCCTTTTCATTATTTTTGATGGTGAAACAACAACTTCACTACAATTCCATTTTCCGTTGTGTTCTTCCTCTGATCGAAAGCAGCAGAAGCAACAACTGAATACATAACAGTAAAAAGCAAACATGAATGGGTTTTGATTTCAAAAACAAGATTTGATTTTGAGAGAGAGAGAGAGAGCGAGAGAGAGAGAGAGAGAGAGAGAGAGAGAGAGAGAGCTGAAACAAACGTTTGATTCAATCAGTTGTTGCTTCTGTTAGGGCTGCTTTCGATCACCTTAGTTTCAGCTTTCTAAATAAATAAAAAAACCCCGAAAAGACAAAAAGATGGAGACACGGTTCAGAACTGCTCGGTCCAGCACGAACCGCAAGGAAGGACTTGACCGCAAATAAGCTAGCCCTTGGCCGCGGTCGTGATCAACCGACCCGCGACCAGCTTGCCAATGGCCGTGGCTGCAACACTTCGACCCGCGACCAGCCTTCTATCGACTCCGATCGACTCCGTTAGATCCCTGATCGACCCCAAACATGATCCATTCCCATCACCATATCACCATCTACCATTCCCCAATAACCACCATTCCATTCCCAAATCAATTCCCCAACTACATCCAGGTAAGTTTTATTTTTCCCTTAAACTTTTTCAATTATTTACATTCATCTATTTATTCGTCCTTACCTGATTTATTTCATACTGAGGACAATGTGATTTAAGTCTGGGGGAGGATTCCATCCCTTACTAACCACCACTTCTTTCATTTGTGTTTGCATTTTGTATTTTTTGACGTTTTGATATATCATGGTTTTTACCCCGTTTAAGCCATTGTATAAGTCCGTTTTATAGAGTCTTTCTACTATTTTGTAGTGTTTTAGAGTCTTTTACGGGTTTTAGCACGTTTAGAGCATAATTGGAGATATTTGAGCTTTCTGGAGCATTTTGGAGCAAAGCAGACGTTCGTGTAGCTGAGACCCGATTTGAAGTCTGAGTGTCGATCGAAACTGCCTAGTATCGGTCGATACTCATCGAGGCAGACACGACCTGCGACTTAATGAAGAGTTGAAGAATTGCAACTTGGTCCAGAAGTCTTTATTATTTACAAGAAACCCCAAAACGTGATTTAGGTTATTTAATAGGATTTTAGAGCCACTTTGATGGCAAGGCTTATTTTATTCTTGTTTTTGTGAGAGAGCTTTTGAAGGGAGACAAGTCTGAAACTCTGTTTGTGCGAGAGAAGATTTCGAACCCTCTTGTTACTCTTTCTGTTTTATTTGATGATTTATTCAAACATGTTTATTGCTTCAATTTCCATGTCTGAGTAGATCTCTTGTTAGGTTCAGGGTTCTCAATAGGGTTTTCTATGAATGCTAGGTTGATTTGTTATTAGGATTCACTATCGGAATAAGTTCTTCACCATAGGTTGTTTGCAAAGCTAATTCTGGATTGATCACCTAGAAATTAGATCTTAGGATAATTGATTAGGCGCGAGAGTGCGATTAATTATCTTATAGAACCTAAGGTGAGAAAAATAACTACTCGCAAAGAGATTTGGTTTAGTTGTTTTGTGAACAAATCAAACTTGAACTAAAAGCTGGTTTAGGCTTTAGGATTCGCAAAGAGATTTTGAATTCATAGGATTTAGACTTAGATAATTCTCGTAACGAGAGTTGGTTAATTATATCTTAGTTTATCTGCATTCAGTGATTCCCTGAGAAACACCCTGAACATATCTTTCTCCCAATTGAATTTACAACTATTTAATTTAAGTCCTGTTTTCAATACCATTGATAGCTTAGCTTAATTCTCATCTTCATAATCTATTGTGTGTCTCTGTGAGTCATTGTGTTCGACCCCTACTATACTGCAAATACTGCTTAGTACTTTTAAGGTATTAATTTGAGCATATCACGTTTTTCTTAAAAAAATTCAAGTTTTTGAAAAGCGTAGGAATACGTTTTGAGGGAATGATAAAAGGAATCCATGACGATAACCGACTAGTGTGCTTCTACGCTATCTCCTAGTAACATGCTCTTTCGTAATTTGGTTCTAGACTAGGCGGTAGCTAGAGTTTCTGTTAATGCGAAATCCCCAAAGGAATTTAGACCGTAGAGATTCTTTATGATGGAATAGGCTAGCTTTATTTTATTTGGAATTAATCTTGACTTAATTTTCTCATCAAAGGTTTATGCAAAGATAACGAACCATAAATTCATTACGTACTTTTACCTTTCACCATTCTTTGTTGTACATGAATGGCCAACTCATCTTTAGTTGGTACCCCACCCGAAACTTAACCTTTGTTCAAACCTCATGCAACTCTCTTTGTGGCTTATATGCAGATATGTGCAAAAACGCCAGATAGGGAGGTGGTGAATTGAACAAAGATGCGAGCTTGGTTATGCCTTGGAAAACTCAAAATCATGGCAAATTTCTGTGCCCCTAAGACTCTACCGTTTCCACATTTCTTCAAAAAAAAAAATCGAAAATGAGTGAAAGGTAAAGGAGCCTTAAAAGAGTATAGGTTGGTCGAAATACTTATGAGGCATCCATGGTTCGTTTGTGAGAAGTTTGTCATTCCGAGTCCACAGAAAATTCTAAGTCTGGGGGAATGACATAAAACTTCTATTTTTGGAGAGAGGAGGAACTGCAACATTTTTACGCAAGAAGAAGTGACTGGAATTTGTGGTGATCAATAGGTCCTTCTTCTCTTGCTGTTTTGCATAATATCTCGCACCCTCGGGTAAAATTACGGTAACCCGAAACATTCTTAACCTCACCTCTAAATGCCTTTAATACCTAGCATCGATTGTCTTGGTTTAATCCTTTTGATGAGAAACCCACGCCTATAATTAATGAATGTAGAGAACTAGTTGACCTGATTTTTGGATTTTGATGTTTATATTTCGTATAGCGGATACCGTGGACTAGTGTTACGGGAACTTCTAGTGAGAATTTTCTAGGCTATATTGCGATTGATGTAGTTCGATGGTTATGATTTATAAGGACGGTCTCCGAGATTCCTAGTTCCCGATGATATTTCTAAGCTTTGGTTTTGTTTTGTTTGAGGACAAACAAAGTCTAAGTCTGGGGGAGTTGATAACACTGGTTTTTGACTATTTTTATGGATCCCTTTCATATTCTTTTCCAGGTGTTTTAACTCCATTTTCAATAGTTTTCAAATGATTTACATGTTTTAGTGTTTTGAAAGACGTTTCAGGTAACTCGGAGAAAAAGAGTGCATTTCAGAACAAAAGTACGTTATTGGATAAACTCGAACCGTCAAAAATCTTGCCATCATAGAAGGCCCTCTCACCGTCTGATCATCATCTAATTTGGATACAATAAAGTAGAGACAACCAGCTTTGAAATGCAATTGGATTGGGGACAATCCAATGGTTGGATCCTAAAATATACCCGAAGCATCGAAGACCGACGGAGCTGCCGAGAAGCAGTCCACCGCAGGTCGAGAGCTCCCACCCGTGGCCAAACACCAGTTCCACACTCCTGGAGAGCACGGACCTGCGGCCAGAGCCAATTTTGCCAAAATCAAGTCGTTTCTTCACCTGAGGCCAAAACCGTCTTTTCCCGTTAAACCCTAACTCGACCAAAACGAGTGGAAGACCTATAAATACTTGTTTTACAACCACAATTTCATGACCCCTCTGGTTACACTTTTAGACTTGTTTTGCACCAAACTTTTGCTCTTGTTCTTTGTTCTTTGTTCTTTGTTTAGGGAGATAAGGATTTCCCTTGAACCCTTTTGTTTGATTTCTTATCTATTGATTGTGCAATTCAAAAGCTTGATTTTGTCTTGCATGGTCGTGGCTGAGTATTTCTCTCGTTGGGTATAGGGGTTCAAAGAGGCTCTCATGGTTCAATTTTTTATTAAGTTTTTCGACTAGGATACCGATTAGGGTTCTTTGTGCAATCCTTGTTGTTAATGCGTTGCTTGACTAACCGTCTTAGCAACTGATATTATGCGTTTTAGAGCCACGAGAGTGCTGAATCTAATCGCTTGACCTAGGGTCTACAAGCAAATTCGTCGTAAGATTTCGAAAGTATACTTACGGAGGAATTGTGGGCGTAAACGACCTTTGAGAGTATCATTCACTTCTTGCGCGGGCGGAGACGACCGTCCGAGTACTGAAGTGAGTAGGTGTGTAGGATTATGGGAGTAGACTACACACAGCGTACGTGTTCCAAGTTCAAGAACCCAAAGACGACAAAAAGTCGCTTTAGAAATCCTAGCGAATTCTCGGTCAAAATCGGCCATGAACCCTATAGAATTTCCGATTGCCCAACGCTTCGTTAATTGAATTACAACTTCGAAATAATTATTGCTTGCTACTGTTCACTTAGATTAGATTTATTTATTCGGTTAGTTTAGCTTAGTTTAGTCTCGTTAGTTTTCTTATTTTCTCGCTTAGTTTAGTTTAGTATAGTTTAGTATAGTTTAGATTCCTAGTTTCGAGTTCGTGACAAAACCCTATAAAAATATATTCGTTTTAGGTTTATTTACTATACAATGTCTAAGGTCTCGCAGAACAACATTCTCTCCCTGTAGATCGATACCTTACGTACTACAACGCACATCTGTGCACTTACATGCTTTAAGGTTTACAAATTTTAAACCTGAAATTTCTGGGACGAATCCGATACGCATCACTCTTCCTCTGATCGAAAGCAGCACCAGCAAAGGCATTAACTGATTGCATAACTATAAAAGACTACATAAATGAGTTTTAATTTTTTAAATAAATATCTAATTTTGAAAGAGATAGATAGAGAGAAAAGGGAAAAAGAAGAAGAATCAAACATTTGTTTTGGTGTTTCAAATCAAGGTCCCTATTCCAATGCACGAGGGCAACATTTGGTGTTTTTAAGGTCCCATGCAACGCTTTTTAATACATTCAAGACGCGATTACACCGAAGAGAAGCATTATTACAAGTCATGGGTCAATGTGACTCGAGCTAGCAACTCAAACATAAGGTGTGACCACACAAACACAAACAAAAGGTGTCTCCACTTTCGTGTGTTTGTGTTTGTGTGGTCACATATTCTGTTTGAGTTGCTAGCTCGAGACACATGGACCCGTGACTTGCAACAATGCTTTTCTTTGGTGGAATCACGTCTTGTATGTATTAAAGAGCGTTGCATATGTCTTTAAAGATACCAAATGTTGTTCTCATTGCAACAGTACCGTACAATGGAATTGTGACTCTGATTTGAAAAACCAAAACCAAATGTTTGCTTCTTCTTTTTCCTCTCTCTCTCTCTATCTCTTTATCTCTCTCTCTCTCTCTATTAAAATCAAATCTTATTTTTGAAATTAAAACTCATTTACGTTTACTTTTAACTATTATGCAATCAGTTGTAGCTTATGTTTGTTCTTCTTTCGATCAGAGGAATAGCACAAGGAAAATGGAATTGTATTGAAGTCGCTGTTTCATCATCAAAGAACAATGAAAAGGTGAATTCTTCGTATAATTACACTCTACTCATTACATGAGTCTGTAGGAGTCATGCATAAGACTTGGAGAAATCAAACACCGATCTCAAAGTCATTTGGAATGTCATTTTCCTCGATGGCTTTGATATCGGTCTTTGATTTCTCCAAGTCTTGATAACTCGACTCCTACATACTCAGGTAATGAGTATGAGTTTAAATATACGATGAACCCGTCTTTTCGTGATTTTTTATTGTGGAACAGCGACTTTAACACAATCCTATTTTCCGTTGTATTGAAGGCGATGTTCCACCATCAAAGAATAATGATAAAGCGAATTCTTCGTATAATTACACTCAACTCATTACATGAGTCTGTAGGAGTCAGGTTATAAAGACTTGAAGAAATCAAAGACCGATCTCAAAGCCATAGAGGAGAATGACATTCCAAGAAAACATATAACTTGGAATTTAGCAATGAAGACACAATCGCTTTGAAAGAAGTCTGGCTATTGAGATTTGGTGGATTTCTCTCGGAATGACATTCTCCTCGATGGCTTTGAGATCGGTCTTTTATTTCTCCAAGTTTTATAACTCGACTCCTACATACGCAGGTAATGAGTCTGAGTTTAACTATACGAAGAACCCGTCTTTTCGTGATTTTTTAGGGTGGAATAGCGACTTTAACACAATTTCATTTTCTGTTGTGCTCTTCCTCTGATCGAAAGCATCACCAACAAAAGCATCAACTGATTGCATAACAGTAAAAAGAAAACATTAATGAGTTTTGATTTTAAAAATAAATATCTAATTTTGAGAGAGAGAGATAGAGAGAAAAGGGAAAAAGAAGAAGAATCAAACGTTTGTTTTGGTGTTTCAAATCAAGGTCACCATTCCACTGCACGAGGACAACATTTGGTGTTTTTAAGGACCCATGCAACGCTTTTTAATACATTCAAGACGCGATTCCACCGAAGAGAAGCATTACTGCAAGTCATGGGTCAATGTGACTCGAGCTAGCAACTCAAACATAAGGTGTGACCACACAAACACAAACAAAAGGTGTCTCCACTTTGGTGTGTTTTGATAAAGGATTTTTGTTAAGTTCATATCCATTCTTCTATGCTTGTCATTATAGCATAAGAGGTGTCAATCCATAGGGGTTAAGATTAATGCACTAGGAATGCATGAAACTTCTTAAGCTACAACAAATGTTTTGGTTTTTATGTTTTTGAATTAAGAAAGTAAAATGCAAGAAAGAAAACAAAAGATAGAAGTGTTGGATCGTGGATTAGACTATCAAAGAAATGATTAACAATCAAATAATGATAACAAAGATTGAATTAAACACTATCCTAGAACATGTAATTCCTAAATATGATTAATCCATTCTCATGGAAGTAATCACTTCACTACTCACCTAATTGACATAAACTCTTGTTTGCAATTAGATAATCAAAGAGCATTAATAAATAATTCCAATTAGTTCACTAATCACCTTAAACATCAACTCTCATTGGCTAGGATGTGAAAATCTCACAATAGGTTTGGTTCAAGCATTTCATCGAACACCTCTCGGGCATAAAATGCTTAAGCTCTAATTTTGATCTCTCAATTCAAAACTAGCATTAAGATCAACCTATGTGAAGGATCTAACAAGATGCAATCCAAATCATCATTATTTATGATACTAATGTACACAATCTATGCTATTCCTTGGGTCTAGAACACTTGAATAAGATTAATTCATTCTCATTACACTAATCCCTTTGTTAATCACTTAATCAATAGCAAACTCTCATATGTGATTAAATGACTAACAAGCATTAGTAACAAGTTCTATTAACCAAAATACACCTTAAACATTCACTCTCATGGGTTAAGGTATGCAAATCCCTTATTTAGTTATTTGGAGAATTTCATCAAACACCTTGTGTGCATGAAATTCTCTATGATCTAGATTAACTTTCTCAAACTTAATCTAGCATTAAGAACACTAAATAAGGAAGAAAAACAAGGATCTAATACCTAAGCATCACAAATCAATCATCAAACCATCAAAATCAAGCAAACCATAATCCAACAAAAACACTAAAGTTTAAACATGAAGAACATAAAAGAAAAGTAAAAGAAAAGAAATAAACAATAAAATAAATGATAGAGGTTGAAGAATCCTTTACTATAGTGACATGAATGATGAAGATCCATCCAAAATCATCATAAGAAGAGTTTGGGATAAAACCCAACTCTAGAAAGAAGAAAACTTAGGTTTAGAAATGTCTAAAATTTGTTTAAATACACAGGTCGACCCGAGGCAAACCAGGTCGGATCTTGGGCAAACTGGGCATAGTTGATATGTGTCCACTAAATCGGCGATAACTCCTGGAATATTACGGGGAATGAGCTGAAACTACTCCCATTGACAAAATAACTAAATTTCTAATCTGTCCAGAAAATTTGAGATTAAACTGGGCAATGAAACGCTTTCATCCGATATGATCTTTCAGCTGCTTCGGACTGCCTCTGTATTTTCCGACAATGACATATCTTCAATAAATTTCTTGTATCTCCTGAAACGCTGATCGGAATGACATGAATCTATTTGCGTCTGAAATCCAACTCAATTTCTCATGACCTTCATCAAGAGCTTCCTAGCTAAATCCATCGGGAAGGCTTTCTTTTGACACGATATTTCAGCCACTTCGGATAGCCTCTGCATTTTTCTTTGCTCCAAATCGCGTTAGCCCGAACCTCCATTGCTCCAAAGCCATTTCCATCACCTCTAGTGCACTCTTTCTCATCCAAGATCATAATCCAAGCTCCAACAATCCTCCATAAGCTCCAAATATATCTACAAGACCATGATGCACAACAAGACTCTCTAGGACTTATCTAAAACACAATGGACTCTAAATGTGGATGCAAACCTCATGAAAACAATGGAAATACAAGTGTTGGACACAAAAATCCAACTTAAATGCATGCAAAAATAGGATAAAATATACAACTATCATGTTTGTGTTTGTGTGGTCACACCTTCTGTTTGAGTTGCAAGCAAGTCACATCGATCCGTGACTTGAAACAATGCTTTTCTTCAGTGGAATCACGTCTTGGATGTATTAAATAGCGTTGCATATGTCTTTAAAAATACCAAACGTTATCCTCGTAGCAACATTACCGGGCAATGGAATGGTGACTCTGATTTGAAATACCAAAACCAAACGTTTACTTCTTCTTTTTTCCCCTCTCTCTTTATCTCTCTCTCTCTCTCTTAAAATCAAATCTTATTTTTGAAATTAAAACTTATTTACGTTTGCTTTTAACTGTTATGCAATCAGTTGTAGCTTATGTTTGTTCTTCTTTCGATCAGAGGAAGAGCACAATAGAAAATGGAATTGTATTGAAGTCGTTGTTCCATCATCAAAGAACAAAGAAAAGGTGAATTCTTCGTATAATTACACTCAACTCATTAAATGAGTATGTAGGAGTCATGCATAAAGACTTGGAGAAATCAAACACCGATCTCAAAGCCATCGAGGAGAATGACATTCCAAGACAAACATATAACTTGGGTTTAAGCAACGAAGACACAATGGCATTGAAAAAAGTTTGGATGTTGAGATTTTGTGGATTTCTCTTGGAATTCCATTTTTCTCGATGGCTTGGAGATCGGTCTTTGATTTCTCCAAGTCTTTATAACTCAACTCCTACATACTCAGGTAATGAGTATGAATTTAAATATACGATGAACCCATCTTTTCTTGATTTTTTTTTTGTGGAACAACGACTTTAACACAATTCCATTTTCCATTGTGCTTTTCCTCTGATCGAAAGGAGCACCATCAGAAGCTATAACTGATTGCATAACAATAAAAGGGAAAACATAAATAAGTTTTGGTTTAAAAAATAAATATCTAATTTTGGGAGAGAAAGATAGAGAGATAGAGAGAGAGAGAGAGAGAGAGAGAGAGAGAGAGAGAGAGAGAGTGTGGGAAAAAGAAGAAGAATCAAACGTTTGTTTCGGTGTTTCAAATCAGGGTCACCATTCCAGTTCAAGAGGACAACGTTTTATGTTTTTAAGGACCCATGCAATGCTCTTTAATACATCCAAGACGCGATTCCACCGAAGAGAAGCAATATTGCAAGTCACGGGTCGATGTGATTCGAGCTAGCAACTCAAACATAAGGTGTGACCACACAAACACAAACATAAGGTTTCTCCACTTTGGTGTGTTTGTGTTTTTGTTGTCACACCTTCTGTTTGAGTTTCTAGCTCGAGTCACATCGACACGTGACTTGCATCAATGCTTCTCTTCGGTGGAATAATGTCTTGAAAGTATTCACGAGCGTTGCATAGGTCCTTAGATATACCAAACGTTGTCCTCGTTGCAACAATATCATGCAGTGGAATGGTGACCTTGATTTGAAACACCAAAACCAAACGTTTGATTCTTCTTTTTTTCCCTCTCTCTCTCTCAAAATCAGACCTTGTTTTTGAAATCAAAACTCATTTATGTTTGCTTTTTACTGTTATGAAATCAGTCGTTGCTTATGTTGGTTATATTTTCGATCAGAGGAAAAGCACAACCGAAAATGGAATTGTATTGAAGTCGATGTTCCACCATAAAAAAATAATGAAAAAGAGAATTCTTCGTATAATTACACTCAACTCATTACATGAGTCTGTAGGACTCATGTCATAAAGATTTGGAGAAATCAAAGACCTATCTCAAAGCCATAGAGGAGAATGACATTCCAAGGCAAACATATAACTTGGAATTAAGCAACGAAAATACAATCGCTTTGAAAGAAGTCTAGCTATTGAGATTTTGAGGATTTCTCTCGAAATTCCATTTTCCTCGATGGCTTTTAGATCGGTCTTTGATTTCTCCAAGTCTTTATAACTCGAATCCTACATACTCATGTAATTAGTCTGAGATTAACTATACAAAGAACCCGTTTTTTCATGATTTTTTATGGTGGAACATCGATTTTAACACAATTCCATTTTCCGTTGTGCTCTTCCTCTGATCGAAAGCAGCACCAACAAAAGCATCAACTGATTGGATAACAGTAAAAAGAAAACATAAATGAGTTTTGATTTTAAAAATAAATATCTAATTTTGAGAGAGAGATAGAAAAGGGAAAATGAAGAATAATCAAACGTTTGTTTTGGTGTTTCAAATCAGAGTCACCATTCCCCTGCACGAGCACAACAATGCAAATCAGAGTCATAAAGACTTGGAGAAATCAAAGACCGATCTCAAAGCCATCGATGAGAATGACATCCCAAAACAAACATATAACTAGGGTTTAAACAACAAAGACACAATTGCTTTGAAAGAAGCATGTTTGTTGGGATTTCATGGATTTCTCTTGGACTGCCATTCTCCTTGATGGCTTTGAGACAGGTCTTTGATTTTTCCAAGTCTTTATGACCTGACTCCTATGTTGGGGTCAGATTTCACCCGCTCAAGATTAACGGTTCAGTACAACCAAGTATGTCGAGCATATGAGATTGGAAAGGTTCCAAACCGAAGTATAATAGCCCCTTTCTGCCAGCCTCGGACGCCTCGCCTCGGTGAAACTGTCCCAAGTGCAGTGAAGCAAATCCGAAGTCAAAACAATGACAGTCTCTGATCGAACCGAGACTAAACCAAGACAAGCCAGTTCGCCCCAAACCATAAGGAGATATCGAACCCATCAGGCTGCAAGTGGGTCGAGATACAATCCATTCACCAACTCTTGTGGGCCGAACTAAAGGCCTAAATGATCAACTACCCTAATCGAAGCATAAGTCGGTAGCTGCGTGAAGCAAGAAAGAAATATTCTATTTTTCCTCTGAGAATCTCACATACTAACTTGTATAAATAGAAGTCATAATTCATTTTATCAAAGGATCGAAACCCCTAGAAGAAACTCTTAGCAACATTACTCTTGTACTCAAACGCTTACAAACAACAATAAAAACCATCTCTAGATCTTTACTTGTGTTTTTTCCCCAAAAAGTTATGTTCCCTTAAAAGTCCTTGACAAAAATCGATTGTGCGAATTTCGACTCACACAATTTGGCGCTGTTTGTGGGGAATTTAGAAGCTTTATTACTCACAAAAGTATTAGGAACAAGATCAAAAGAGATGGCCAAAGACGAACAAAGGGTCGGCGATGGCGTGAACAACAACGGCGGAGGAAGAATTGATCCCGTTGAAACCCCTCATGCGACCATGAAGATGACCTCGGCCCCTTTAGCCGAACTAAAGAATATGCTCACCGCACTACCAAAGAAGGCGGAGGAGCAAGATAAGACGAACAAAACCCTGTCAGAAAGAGTGAAGACACTAGCATCGGATGGTTGAACAAGGGACCTGCAAACGGGATACCTATGTTCGTGAATGCTTCCCCCAAGGAGACTCGACATAAACCCGACATCACTCGACTTCTCCACGCCCCGGACAACCTCGACAAGCGGAAGATTGCCACCATTGAACTCATCTGACGAGGTGACACCGGCAGCGATGAGGCCACTCTTGTTCAGCCTACTTCGGTCGGATCGAAGAACGGAGCAACAAACCGCCGAGCCCGTAGGATCTAAACTCGGATCAACTAAAATTGCCAACGATGGAGCGATCCGAAGCGAAGAATTCAACGCCACGGGCCGTATCACAAGTGGTGCGCTCACCTCGGCATTGGAAGGGGAAAGCTCTGCAGTAGACATCCCAAACTCAAGTCAGCTCGGAAACAACCTGACAGAAGAAGAAGAGAACCTCTTATGGGTGGAACAAATACAATGCGCTGACGAGCTGAGAAGGGCAAGACAAACTCAACACGAGCTGACGGGGCCGGGCCGAGCCCAGATAACGGAACTGTACGAGACCACAGCCTCGCTAGCCCGAAACAATGTCGAAATGCGAACTATCCGTTCAAAGGTGCATCACGCGATCACTGTGCCACTCGAGATAGACCAGATGCTAGAAGAAACGCAAATAACCCCCTTCACGGCTAGGATCACCGACGCAGTTGTGTTCGACCCCAGTAAAATCACGATCCCATTTTAGGATAGAACAACCGACCCAAAGGCTCAAATAACAGCTTTCCGAATTGCGATGGGCCGATCCAAACTCAAAGACAACGAGAAAGATGCCGGACTCTGCCTCCTGTTCGTGGAACATATGAAGGGAGATGCCATGCCCTCGATTGGTTCTCAAGGCTGGAGAGAAATTCAATCAACAAATTCCAGCAACTCTTCGCCGAGTTCTTAAATCAACACTATGTATTCATGGTACGAGAAAGTTCTGATGCCGACATGTGGACCATGGTACATGCACCAACGGAGTCATTACCAAATTTTGTGGGACAATTCAAGACGGTTATGTCAAAGTTAGAAGGTGTAAGCGACCGAGCCGTGCTTATTGCAATAAAGAAAGCGATGTGGTAAGAGTCCGATTTTCGAAAAGAGATCGCACTCAACACATCGCAAACGATTCAGGACGCACTGCACCGAGCCTCAGACTTCATAATCGACGAAGAAGAGATGAAAATTCTCGAGAAGAGGTTCGAACCCACAAGACCGACGAACCGAAATATCACTTTGGTCCCAAATCCATCGAATCCCAGGAAGAATTCCCAGAACAGAGGATTTCTACATCACGAATGAGCAAAATTCCAGGGTGCCCACAATTATCAGGTGGGTGTCGGACGAGGCAAAACCCCATGGAAAACATGGACGAGGAACGCCAGTAACTTTGACGAAAAGGCCTATTGCGAACATCACCAATGCTACGGGCACCTCACAGTGAACTACCGAAGCTTAGGCGCGAAGTTGGCAGCCAAATTTATGGCAGGAGAGCTCGGTAATATGGTAACTCTCAAAGATTTTGAACGCAAGGAAGAGAATCAAAACAAACCAAACTGAGTTACCTTAGTAGAACAAAATCTAGGAGACATCCCAAAGCGAAGCGAGGAATAAGAAACGAAGAAGAAGCACTTCCGACTCCACGGAGAAGGTTAAATATGATATGGGAGGGTGGCGTTATTGCACCGACACGGTGTCGTCAATAAAGGCTTTCCAACGATGAGCCGAAATAAGCGTCAATTGGTCGGAGCCTCTGAAATTCCCAAACGTCAAAATCTCCTGACCGGATTAAATGGCGATACGACGATGACCCTACGCACGATCAGATTCCCAGTCCATGCGAAAGGCATAACCAAGATCATGGAATTCTCTGTAGCATATCACCCAGCAATATACAATGTTATTATGGGAACCCCGTGGATAAATTCCATGCGAGCTATTCCTTCCACATACAACCTTTGCATCAAGTTCCCGACCACCAATGGAGTTAAAACCATCTGGGACAACAAGAAGGAATCTAGTGTATGTTTTCTCGCTGAGCACAAACTCAAGAACCCGGTAAGAAACGCAAGGGCAAATCCCAAAAATCCAAAGATAGACCATGAGTCAGAGAAGGACATGTCCAAACTCTTATAGCAATTACAGATCATGGAAGCTCACGAAGAGGAATACGAGCCACCCTGCGAGCCCGTGACTTCGGTTTGCATCGACGACGACTACCCGGAACGATGCGTTGAAGTCGGAGCCACACTGAACGAAGCAATCCACAGCGAATTGATCTCATTCTTGAAAGAAAACATACATACATTCGCCTGGACTGCATAAGATATGACCGGTATTAGCATAGATGTCGCTAGCCACGAGCTCAATGTAGATCCCACCTTCAAGCCTGTAAAGCAAAAAAGATGAAAGTTGGGGCCGGAGCGAGCTAAAGTCGTGAACGACGAAGTGGAGAGGTTGCTAAAAGTCGGTTCGATTGCCGAAGCAAAGTACCACGATTGGCTTGCCAACCCCATCGTCTTAAAGAAAAATAATGGTAAGTGGCGAGTATGCGTTGATTTTACCGATCTCAACAAGGTGTGCCTGAAGGATAGCTTCCTATTGCCACACATCGACAGACTTGTAGAAACAACATCGGGCAATAAACTTTTATCATTCATGGATCCTTCCTCCGGTTATAACCAGATCCTGATGAATCCCGACGACAGGGAGAAGACATCATTCATAACAGATCGGGGGAATTACTGCTATATGGTGATGCCTTTCGGACTCAAGAACGTCAGAGCCACTTACTAGCGATTGGTCAATAAGATGTTCGCGGAACAGCTCGGAAAATGATGGAAGTCTACATAGAAGACATGCTGGTTAAGTCATTTAACGAATAGAACCATGTAGAACACCTCCGAGATTGCTTCAAGCAACTGAACCTGCGTAACATGAAACTAAACCCAACGAAATGTAGATTCGCAATCACATCTGGCGATATCCCCGGGTATCTAGTGACCCACCGAGGCATATAAGAAAATCCAAAGTATATTAACGCCCTAATCAAAATGGCATCGCCGAAAACGAAGCGCGAGGTACAAAGATTAATGGAATGCGTCGCCGCATTGACCAGATTCATTTCCCAATGTACCGACAAATGTTTGCCTTTCTATGACACCCTCCGAGGCAACAAGAAATTCGAAGGGACAGATCGATGCGAAAGGGCTTTCCAAGAATTGAAGAAGTATTTGGCGAGCCCCCCGATACTAGCCAAGCCAGTCGGGGGATAGCCGCTGTTTCTCTACATTGCCGTCTCCACCACAGCCGCCAGCGAAGTACTCGTCAAAGAGGAACGAGGCGAGCATATACCTATTTTTTACGTCAGTCAAACCTTGACATACGCAGAAACTCGATACCCGCAGATTGAAAAGCTGGATCTCGCGGTAGTCTTGTCTGCTCGGAAGCTGAGACCGTACTTTCAATCACACTCTATAGTGGTGCTGCCCTGTGTACTATCTTGCATAGCACAAGCCAATCAGGAAGGCTAAGAAAATGAGTTGTAGAACTCAGCGAGTATGATATCGAGTACCGAAGCAGAACCTGTGCAAAATTACAAGTACTGGCGTATTTTATAGTCGAACTCCCAGCCGAAAGAGTAGAAGAACCGACACCGAGCTCTGTGTGGGCACTTCACGTGGACGGATCCTCCTCAAAGCAAGGATCCGGAGTCGGAATTCGCCTAACGTCACCAACTGACGACATTTTGGAACAATCATTCCAGCCGAAATTTTTAGCATCCAACAACGAAGCAGAGTACAAAGCGCTCATCGTTGGACTAAAGCTCGCACCCGAGATCAAAGTCCAAAACATTCATACATTCCGCGACTCGCAACTGGTGGCAAACCAATTCATTGGAGAATACGAAGCCAGGGAAGAAAGAATGGAGGCCTACTTGAAAGTGGTCTAGAAGCTGGCCAACCAATTCGCAGAGTTTAAGCTTACTTAAATCCTTTGGGGCGAGAACACTCAAGCAGATGCACTGGCAGCTCTAGCATCGACCTCATATCCAGGTATAAGGAGAGTCATTTTGGGTGAGTTCATCGAACAACTAAGCATCAATGCAGCAGGAATGGTCACCTTAATCAACCCGCCAAACAACCTAACAAAAACAAAGAAATCACAATGGAGGAAGACAAGCTACAAGAAGGAGAGTATGGCTGCGACAAAGAATGGTTGGGATCCATTAGCACTTACATCATGGACGGAGAAGTACCCCCCGACAAGTGGGCCGCCAGAAAACTCAAAGCTCAAGCAGCCCGATATATCTTTATAAGAGGGAACGTCTTCAAATGGAGATTTTCTGAGCCACTGAGGACTTGCGTCGAGGGTACACAAGCAAGGAAGGTCATGGAAGAAGTCCATAGCGGTTCATGTGGAAACCATTCCGGCGGGAGAGCCCTCTCAATAAAAATTAAACGTCATGTCTACTATTAGCCAACCAAAATAAAGGATTGCGAGAAATTCTCCATGAAGTGCGAAAATTCTCAACGACATGCCCCGACGATTCTATCAACCAACGGAGTTGCTATCATCAATATCCTCGCCTTATACATTCATGTGATGGTCAATGGATATCGTTGGCCCGCTTCACCGTTCTAAGCAAAAAAGATTCATGTTAGGCTTGAAGGCGTACTTTGGTCTCATCGAACTACCCCACACCGCACCACAGGTGAGACATCTTTCGCCCTTGTCTACGAAACGGAGTGCTGCCTGATTCCTCTCGAGGTCGAATTCCCCAGCGTACATTGCAGACTTCTACTTGGACAAGAGGGACTCAATCACCTGATTCTCCTCGACGAACTGGACTTACTGAACGAACGATGCAACGAAACACTTATCCGTATACAGAACTACCAACAAGCAACAACCAAATACTACAACTCTAACGTTCGGACCAGAAGGTTCAACGAGGGAGACCTGGTCCTTCGAAAAGTATTTCAGAACGCAATGCTGGTAAGCTCGGCACTACAAGAAAACATGTATTTCGCGACTACAGTATTAGTCGCTAAACAGTCGCCATTTACTTAATTGCGACTGTGTTGCGACTAAAATACGTGGTCGCAAAAGATCTCGTCGCTAAATCAATTAGTCGCCATGCAGTTGCTAATTAGCTACTCTTTTGCGACTGTTTTCTTTTAGTCGCGGTCAAGTAGCAATGTGGTCGCTACTTTAGCGGCGGTGTTGTGACCGTTGTGGAGACGAAGTTGCGACTGATTCTAAGACTAGCTTTGCGACTGGTTTTGCGACATGATTTACGACTTCTCCCGACCGGTTTTGCGACTTGTTTGCGACGTTGTCTGCGACTGCTTGTGCGACTGGTTTTGCGACGTCATTTGCGACTAAATAGCGACTAAGTTAGAATGTTTTGCGACTGGATAGCGACTACGATGTTTATCGGTTTAGCATATTGGTATTCCTATTTTGGTACATTTTGATTTGTTATTAAATGGTTTAGCCGATTTTGAAAGATGCAAATGAGCTTTAACAAAGAAACATAAGAACTAATAACATAAACATTCAACATTTACAAACCAAAAACCTACATCATAGAAGTTCAAACTCCAAATCTAAGGAGTTAACAAAAGGAGACAAGTTCAAACTCCAATATAGGAGTTAAGAAAAGCATAACAAACACAAGTTCACACTACAAAACACAAGTTAACACTACAAAACACAAGTTCAAGTCATTTAAGTTCAGAGTCAAAGAGAGTTGAGAAGTTAGGAACCTAGAGAGGGGGATTAGAGGGATCTTCTTCATCCGCGAGGAATGCAAGAAATTGTGGGTCTTTGATGCTGAGGTACTTTTTGACTACTCCCAAGCCCTTGACGTCTGCTTGTAGAGCTGATGTAACACGGAGATGCTCTGCTTCGCGATGTTCTTGTAGGGATGTTATTTCCTCGATCTTTCGGTTAGCGTCCTCGATCTGTTGGTTCACGGTTATGAAAGAAGAGGAGCTGCATGGATACTTCCTCTTCCCGGTTATGTATGTCCCTAGGCTTCCAAGTCCATACATTTGGCCTATGTCATTTGTGACATTAGACTGCAATAATCAAAACACAGAGTATTAGTTATCAAAGATTTGGAAAACTCAAAAATCTGACAAACTCAAGCTTAGAGAAGTATTTTACCTTGTAGAAGACTTCGTTAACCTCCTATACAGAAAGCTGTGATCGAAGCGAAGTACCATCTGCAGACTCGTCATTCTCATGCTCAAGCTCAGCCAACTTAGCTTCCTTCTTCTGCTTATAAAGATCAAACACTTCCTGCGCTCTCTGATCGACAAAGCTCCCATCTTTCTTTGTATGAGTCTTTACAAAGAATTCAGCAACTGTCAGAGGTCTTCCCAATGTCACTTCCTGAAATGTTAAACAAGAACATGTGAATAGCAAGGCATGTAAATTATCAAGACATGTAACTCAGAGACTAATAGCAAGACAGAGGAGCTTACCAATTCTTGTTCCACTTGTAAGAAATATTTCTGGCCCGAGACATGCTTGTGAATACCTTGACCATTACGGTCAGACATTCGAGCTGCTGATGTAGTGTCATGCTTTGCTTTGGCTTCTTCTGTGATCCAATATTCACACATTTTTCCCCACAACGTATTGCCAATCCACTTTGGTTGCTTTCTTTTCGTCCTCGCCTTAGAAACCATGTCCTTGAGTCTCACTTGGCAAATCTTCTCGAACTTTGATTGGACAAGACTAGTGTGTATGGGATGCCATGTGTGTTCTTTCTACACAACAAGATAAAAGCAAAGTGTTAGTAATCAAAGAAAACAAACAAATAGAAAATTATGAACATATTGAGAGGTTAAGAAGATTGCCGCAAATTCAAGAAAGTATTTTTTCTCTTTTAGGAAATGGGACACAACCCCAGTTGTAGTAAGGCTGATCGAACTTGTTTGTAAATATCCTTGTGATCTTGCGAGTCAATGCGGACTTGTCCTTACCTATAAACCTACAAACAGATAAACAAAAATGTTAAGTCTCATATACAATCAGCGGAATAAACAGATAAAAGAAATTGTATTAGAGCAAAAGGACTAAACCATCATTCACAGATCCATAATACTCTAAAACATTACTCTAACATTACTCTAAAACATTACTCTAAACCATCAATCACAGAAACAACAAACTAAGCTAAGTTATCCCTACCCAAAACTCGAAAACAAAACAAAAACAAAACAAGACAAACACATCTTACCAGACGGTTCCAGGCTCCAATGTGGGAGAGAGGAACGTTGTGTATTGGTCACGGCCTGGCTGGATAAGAAAGTTGGTTAAAGCGGCGAGCACGTCTTCCGCGAGTTGTGGTTGCAATCCTTCATCACTGTCAAAATCAACTTCCTCATAGTCTTCATCATACTCCTCTACGTCTTCTTCCAGGTGATCGTTTTGAGCCTCAGAACTCTGAGCTTGTGGTGACGCAGCGGGTGGAGCTTCAAGAGAAGGAGCAGATCGAGCTTGAGTCACAGCAGGTGGGGGTTGAAGAGAAGCTGAGGGTCGAGGTTGAAGAGAAGGAGAGGTTCGAGCTTGAAGAGAAGGAGAGGGTCGAGCTTCAGAGGGTCTTGGAGAAGCAAAGGCTCGAGGATCGGTTCCTGAGTTTCCAGATCCTGCTGGGCCCCTACTGGTCAAAAGCTGCAGCGGAGGAGGGAAATCTTTGACACCTTCGGAGAATACTGGGACACGGCTACGAGGAGTCACGGAGGTTAAAGCGTCCGCCGGCGTGAATGCATATTGAGGCGAAAGCGGCGAGACGGATTTCTTTGATTTTCCCTTCCGATGCGAGATCCTTGTCTCACCGGGAGAAATGGCTCTACGATTTGCGGCTGTTGTCGCAGTGCGTCGTGCTCCTCGTCATGTAGGCGAAACTTTTCCACGGCCAGACATTGAAATAAACAAAAGGTGAAGAGAAGCTGAAGAGAAGATCGGGGGGGCTAGGGTTTGAGAGAAAACATAAGGTGAAGAGAAGGTGAAGAGTGTCGGCTAAGTTTCGCGGGTTGAAACATTTGGGTTAGAGGGAAATGCTCCCTCTTGTTTAATTTGGCAAAATTTTGGGCCCAAATTGTTTTTTTTTTTTTTAAATTTTTCTTAACCTAAAACATTAATTTTTGCTTAATTTTTGTATTATGGTTTAATTTTTGCTTTAATATTATGGTTTAATTTTTGCTTTAATATTATGGTTTAATTTTTGCTTAAGTTTTAATATTATGGTTTCACATACAAAACCCAACTAAATAAGATAAACCATTAATAAACTTCATTATCAAATATAACTACCTTATGCATTAGAATATTATTTAGTAAGGTTCTTCATCAACTTCAACTTCATCATCTGAAGACAATGAATTACATTGGAATTCGTCGTTTTCTTCTGCATCTCCGACATCGTAATCGAGATTTATTGGGTTCTCTCCTTGTACCAGATTCTCGTCTCGCACTACGAGATCTTCAATTGTAGTCAGCACTACATGATCATCATTTTCTTGTTTCAAAAGAGTCGGTTCTGTGTAGTCATATTCTCCTGAAATATGTCCTCGCGGGTTGACTTTAATGGGTATGGGATATAACAAATTGCTTCGGTGTCTTCTTGTATGGGTATGGGATATAACAAATTTGATCCGCTTGAGAGGCTGTACATGCAAAGTCATTATAAAGAACTTATGAATACATTATCTATCAAGAAAGTAATATATATATATATATATATATGGGATATAGGGATATACGTACCTAGAATAAAAGGTTCGTATTTATTGAACCATTTCGATGAAATAACGTCTACAATGCCAGCATTGCTCCTCCGAGTGCCTCTACCGATAATAGGGTCGTACCACTTACACTTGAAAAGTGTGATTCTTAAGTTAGCCATCCCCTCATACTCCAGTTGTATTATATCAGTTAAGATCCCGTGGAAATCAGCTTCACCAGATGCATCACTGTAATTTTGTCCTTTGACACATACACCATAGTTACATGTCTTTCGTCCCTGGTTGTGGTTTTGCGTATGAAACAAATATCCTCTTGTAAAGTAGATAGGCCATGTTTTGGCATTGTTTTTCAGTCCTTCCACTATCTCTCGAACCCAAATAGGAAATTGATGCGTGGCTTTCCAGTAATTAACATGCCTATAGTTAGAGAAAATAAAATATATAGAAGTATAGATACATAGTTAAGAATATTATTCATACTTACATAATCTTTCACCAATAAATGATATTCGTCAGCTCTTTTCGCGAAGAGTTCTTTTTCAGAAAGATGTGGATATTTTTGAGAAATAGATAGTTCAAACATGCTGTTTAAGATCAACACAAATATGAGACCAATTAATGCAATTTGGGCCATGTTAAAACTCATGTAAACACACGGTAGAATATACCTCTCAATTTACTGAAAATATTCGCAATTTCGCAATACATATGCATGTGCACATCGATAGTCTTTCGCTGAAAGCCAAATTTCCTGCATTTCTCCACTTGGACGACCAACATGAGTGAATATATCAGGTACATCAGGGACATAATATACGGGGACTCCACCTTCATTGAATCTTGTTAACCTGACCAAATTAGTTAATTTGAAGAAATTTAGAATAGATAGCATGTGTCTCCATATATATGTGAATTATTATAGCGTTTACCTTGAATTCATTTCTATATCGGAGGCAAAATAATGCTCTGTGAAATAAGAAACCTCTTGTCTCAGATAAGCTTTAACAATCGATCTTGGTGCATATAGTTTGTTTTTTGCTTTCCCTTTCAAATTTTTGAAAAACCTTTCAAAAGGGTACATACACCTATATTGCACGGGGCCTCCTAATTCAGCTTCGTAGGGGAGATGTATAGGCAGGTGCTCCATCACGTCGAAAAATGATGTTGGAAAGATCTTTTCCAAATTGCATATGATTAACACAATGTTTTGTTTTAGAATTTGGACGCGACATTGCTGCAAAGTTCTCGAACATAAGTCACGGAAAAATACTCCGATCCTTAAAATATATATATTTGATCTCCAATGGTTAATAAAAAAAACTATGTAATCATATTTACGTGTAGCATGCATATTCATATAACTATAAGGTGAGACTACCTGATAACGCGATGTGGATGTTCCTGTCTAGGAGGTCTGTACAGATAAATGGAAGTAGCCGCACAACTACCTAAGTTTGAAGCATAACCATCTGGGAATTTGACCGAATGTTTCACACATTCCAATAAACTTATTATGGCTTCGTCTGTCAATGAGTAGGCGGGGAAAGGATCTCTACCCTCATCATCAATATGTAAGTTTGGCCGCGAACAAAATGCTTGTATATCCAATCTTGAAGGGATGGTGTCTTTTGATTTTCCCTTCACACGCATAAGAGTATTCATGATGTTGTCAAAAATTGTTTTCTCTATATGCATCACATCGAGATTATGTCGAAGATTAAGGTCCCTCCAGTACGGAAGCTCCCAGAATATGCTTTCTTTGTACCAGTTATGCTTCTTCCCAAAATGAGGCTTCTTCTTTTCGTGACCGTTTCCACCAACATCCTTAGTTTTTGTTGGATTTACACGACGCAACCGGTAGGAATAAACTTGCTCACCGGTCAAAGACTCAGGTGGATAGTCGTTCCTAGCATCTCTTACGATCAAAAAGTCTTTTCTATTCTTCCTCAGTGGATGATCATGAGGAAGAAATCTTCGGTGACAATCGAACCAACACGTCTTTCTTCCGTGCGGCAGATAAAACGACTTTGTATCTTCCATGCAAATAGGACAAGCCAATTTGCCATGAGTGCTCCATCCTGATAGCATGCCAGCGCCGGAAAATCGCTTATCGTCCACAATAGCACTGCTTTCAAATTAAAATTTTGATTCAAGGATACATGGTACGCATCAACGCCATTGGACCACAATTCTTTTAACTCGTCAATGAGAGGCCGAAGGAATATATCGAGACTACCTCGCGGCTGATTTGGCCCAGAATTCATAATTGTAAGAAACAAGTACTACGTATTCATTCACATACCAGGGGGTAAATTATATGGAGTCAAGACCACATGCCACAACGAATGATTTTTTGACTCGCCAAATGGATTGAACCCATCTGTACATAATCCAAGATAAACGTTTCGGCTTTCTTGGGCAAACTGGGGATGTCGATCCTGAAAATATTTACACTCCGCCCCATCAGACGGATGACACATTTCTCCCTCCTATGCTTCGTGCTCGGCATGCCATCTCATTGCCGCTCCAGTCTTCTCTCTTTGATACATTCTCTTTAATCTGTCAGCAATAGGCATATACCACATACGACTATATGGTATTTTGGCCCTACGGTTTTGCTCGTTAGGCCTCCATCTTGGTGAATTACAAAATCCACACTTATCTAACCTTTCGTCTTCTTTCCAGAAGATCATACAATTGTTAATGCAAACATCAATTGCATGACATGGGAGGCCTAAATTGCCCATCAGTCTTTCCGTCTCGTAATTTGAACATGTTGCCTGGTTTCCTTCAGGTAAATACTTACTAAACATTTCGCACATCGAATCCACTAACCTCTCACTCATATTATGATATGTCTTATGTTGCATGAGCTCAGCAGCAAATGATAACTGCGAGTGACCTTCAACACACCCATCGTATAAAGGATTTTTCGCTCCTTCTAACAAGTCGTAGAATTTTTTGGGAATGATTCCGTACAGGTTCTTCTACATTCTCATAACTATCATCATGTTGATGATCAAAATTAACATTATGATGAAATGCATCATTCACCATATCCACATATCTACCTTCTACATTACCCACTTCTTCACTCTGATCACCTACCCACGTTGTATCACCATAACTCGTTCCTAAACTCATATCGAGTTCTTCCCCATGCTTATCCCAAACATAATAACCAGGTACAAATCCATTGTTATACAAATGGCTCCAAATTTTAGCCCCCGGTAAAAATTTATTATTCTTGCAAACACTACAAGGACAATAAAACTTACCGCCATTGCTTTGCGTAAGCTTCTGGCTATTTGCAAATGTCATGAATTGATTATCCACCCCATCTCTAAACTCTGCTGAGATATTACCCGTCGTTTCATCGAACCTCCGATACATCCACTCCCGGCCATTACTATAATTGTAATTTCCCCACATTTTCAAACTTAATTAAAAAAAGAAGATTCTCTCGTTTGAAAAAAAAAAAAAAAATTTACCTCAACTTAATTTCTCTCAAATTGGAGTGAGATGAAACAACGTGTGTGGGTTGCTTATATAGACTTTTTGCGACTACATTGCGACTCCATAATGTAGTCACAAAAAGTAGTTACACCTACCACAAACGATAAACACGTGGGTTTCCCAAAGTTTTTAGCGACCCGCCGAATTTATTCGCAAATTCGTCGCAACTTTGCTACTATTTGGCGACTAATTTTTGTAGTCGCAAAAATTATTTTCACTAACCACACACTAACACGTGTCTTTTTTTCAAAAATTTTGGCGACCCGCCGAATTTGGTCGCAACTTAGTCGCCATTTAGCGACCTTTTAACGACTAATTTAATTAGTCTCAAAATAGCGACTGAGTGGCGACGAATTTATTTTAGTCGCAACGCCGTCGCCATGTAGTCGCAACCAAGTCGCCATTTTTGCGACCACCTTTTTAGACGCAAATTTCAGTCGCTAATTCCTTGTTTTCTTGTAGTGCGGGGTTAATTGGGAAGGACCTTACAAATTCGCTAAGGTGGTTCGGCCAAGGTTATACAAACTCGCCAAAATGTCTAACGATCCCATCCCAAGATCGTGGAATGCAATGCACCACAATAAATACTATCACTAAAACCATTGTTTCCTAAACATGAACTACGTGACGGCATGATCCCCAAAAAGTGTACGTAGGCAACCAATCTTCGGAGAGGTTCAGATGGGGGTGGAGTGGGTATGTATTCCCTATCCGGCCTTGGTCGACTTATTAACCTTGGCGACCGATGTGGGATCATGATTGATCGGAAGATGGTTGTTCGAGCCAACCGAGCCATTCAGAATATCGCGGTCTGACATATCGCCTCAGAAATAATAAATTAAAAAGAAAAAGAAGATAGGGAAGAGAGCTACCTGAATTTCAGAAGTTTTGGAAAGTGATGAGGAGAAATGTAGGGAAATCTCGTCTTTTATAGGCTTTTCGGCGCGTGAGTGTGCGTGAACTCGGGAACCAACAGAAAGTATCTACGATTCTCGAATAAGGATAGAAGTGAACGCTCCAGCACTTGCAAAAACTCTCCAAAAATCCCAGTAAATC
Source organism: Eutrema japonicum (assembly GCA_030161315.1). NCBI lineage: Eukaryota > Viridiplantae > Streptophyta > Magnoliopsida > Brassicales > Brassicaceae > Eutrema > Eutrema japonicum. The sequence continues at coordinate 35,633,204 of BSQW01000006.1, read as the reverse complement.
TTAGCAACATTACTCTTGTATTCAAACGCTTACAAACAGCAATAAAAACAAACTATCTATGGATCTCTACTTGTGTTTTTTCCCAGAAACTTCAGTTTCCTTACAAATCCTTGACAAAAATCTATTGTGCGAATTTCGACACACACAATAGTTTCCCTTGAAATGTCATTCTCCTCGTAGAGATTGTGTGCATGTCTGTTGGGATTTTGTGGATTTCTCTTGGAATGTCATTCTCCTCGATGGCTTTCTGACATGTCTTTGATTTCTCCAAGTCTTTATGACCTGACTCCTACAGACTCAGGTAATGAGTTTGAGTGAAACTATACAAATAACTTGTCTTTCCGTAATTCTTTGATGGTGGAACAGCGACTTTAACACAATTCCATTTTTAGTTTTGCGCTTCCTCTAATCGAATGCTACAACTGATTGCATAACAGTAAAAAGAAAACAAAAATGAGTTTTGGTGTGAGAGATAGAGAGCGAAAAAAAGAAGAAGAATCAAACGTTTGTTTTGGTGTTTCAAATATGGGTCACCATTCCACTACATGAGGACAACGTTTGGTATTTTAAAGGATCCATGCAGTGCTATTTAATACATCCAAGACGTGATTCCACCGGCGAGAAGCATTGTTGCAAGACTCGAGCTAGCAACTCAAACAGAAGTTGTTTGATATGTCTTTCCAAATATCAAATGTTTTCCTCGTTGCAACAGTACCGTGAAATGGAATGGTGACTTTGATTTCAAACAACAAAACCAAACGTTTGCTTCTTTTTCCCTCTCTCTTTATCTCTCTATCTCTCTATCTCTCTATCTCTCTCTCACTACAAGAAAACAAGCGATTTGCAATAGAAATTTGCGATGGAAAAATCCCTCGCAAATTTAAAACAGCTTTGGAGTATCTTGCGAGAGATTTGCGAGAAATAGTAAGCTCGTCGCAAATCCCTCGCAAAATTGCGAGGGATACCGCCGTCGTAAATTGCGACGACTTTGCTATTGTTTTGCGACAATATTGCGAGTGATCATTTCCCTCGCAAATTCGTAGCAATTTTGCAAGGGATTTGCGAGGCGTGCTTTTTTAGCAAATTTGCGAGGGATTAAAATAAATATTAGATATTCAAAGAAAACTAAAATACATAATTGTTCTAAAAAACAAAAATTAAAATACATAATTGTTCCAATTCTCGTTCTCGTAGATTGGTTGATTCCGGGAATATTTTTTAAACCCTAAACCTTTAATATTTCTTTAAACAATATATCCATAATTTACAATGGATTTGCGAGGGAACCGTCGCAAATCCCATCTAGAATTGCAATGGATTTGCGACGGCTCCCTCACAAATCCATTGCAAATTTGCTAGGGATTTTCGAGGGATCCTTCTCAATTCCATTGCAATTTTTCATTCCTTAAATTCGAGATCGGAAAAGACGTGACACGTGGTTCTCGGGGATAAAAGTGAATCCAAGAGGCCGTATTTCTAAAGTTATTTGATGATGTGGAGACGTACCACCAAAGATTTGGAGAAGTCTCCGTCATAACAAAATAAACGTAAGATATCCTCATGTTGTTTATGCTAATTAATAGAAAACTTTAAAACTTCTTAAATACATCGGTCGTAGTAGCATAATTGGATGATTTTGAAACATATAATTTTTTATAATTCTCGTTCCCGCAGATGGATTGATTCCATGAATATTTTTAAACCATAAACCCTAAATTCCTTGCAATTTTGCGAGGGATTTGCGACGGCTCCCTCACAAATCCATCGTAAAATGATTTTTTTTTGAATTTTCGGTCAGAAAATTGAAAATTTCCACTAAATTTTGGCCCAAATTAAACCGCGAATTTTTTTGTGGGGCTCCCAATCTGGGATAGATTTGTGAGGGAACCCTTGCAATTCCCTTGAAAATCCATTGCTTATTATTTTTTATACCATCAATTTCCTTTCTTCCCCTCACTCAGATCCGAAAAAACTCATCCCTCCGGCGACTCCTCCTCCTCCTCCTCCTTCTCCACGGCCACCTTCTTCACCTCCTCCTTCTCCACGGAGACCTTCTTCTCCTCCTCCCTCTCCCTAAGATTTCTCCACCGGCAAGCTTCACCCTCTCCCTCCGGCGACCGACGGCTCCTCCTCCTCTTACCACCGGCGACAATTCCTCCTCTTCCCACCGGCGGCTGTAAGGGATTCAAGATAGAAAGACCTGGTTTTAGTTTTTTAGATTTATTTGATTTTATGTTTGTTAGATTTTTATTTATTTTAATGTTAGAAATTAACACAAATTATGTATTATTTTTCTTTAGTTGTTAAATAAATTAAACATTTCAACCCAAAAAATAACATTTAGTTTGTGTTGACTGTTTGTGTTATGAATTTAGATTTAGAAATAATAGATTATTTGTGTTATGAATTTATATTAGTTGTTTGTCAACGATTGTTTTATGAATCTGGGTTGTGTTAATTGTTTTTTTGATAAGAAGATAATTAGATTTTGAATTTTTTTTTTTTGATTTTTCTGTTTGTAATTTACGAGGAAATTGCTACTGTTTCTATCCCTCACAAATTTGCGAGGCAAAGAATCCTTCGCAAATTTGGGAGGGAAAGATTTCATCGCAAATTTGCGATGGATATTTTCCTTCGCAATTCCCTCACAAATTTGTGACGGATACTTTTCCTCGCAATTTTGCGACGGAGTTGCGAGGCGTTTTGATTTGCGACGAGTGATTTGCGATGGATTGATGGTCCTCGCAAATCCATCGCAAAATATGATTTGGGACGGATTTGCAACGGATTTTGCCATCGTAAATGGCGTGTTCTCTTAAAATCAGATCTTGTTTTTTGATATCAAAACTCATTTACGTTTGTTTGGTTTTAACTATTATGCAATCAGTTGTAGCTTTTTTTTGTTTAGCTTTCGATCAGAGGAAGAGCACAATGGAAAATAAAATTCTTCGTATAATTACACTCAACTCATTACCTGAGTCTGTAGGAGTCATGTTATAAAGACTTGGAGAAATCAAAGACCGATATCAAAGCCATCGAAGAGAATGACATTTAAAGACAAACATATAACTTGGGTTTAAGCAAAGAAGACACAATGGCTTTGAAAAAAGTCTGGCTGTTGAGATTTTGTGGATGTCTCTTGGAATGCCATTTTCCTCGATGGCTTTGAGGTCGGGATTTGATTTCTCCAAATCTTTTTAACTCGACTCCTACAGACTCAGGTAGTGATTCTGAGTTTAAATATACGAAGAACCCGTATTTTCGTGATTTTTTTATGGTGGAACAGCGACTTTAACACAATTCCATTTTCCATTGTGCTTTTCCTCTGATCGAAAGGAGCACCATCAGAAACTACAATTGATTGCATAACAGTAAAAAGAAAACTTAAATGAGTTTTGATTTAAAAAATAAAGATCTAATTTTGAGAGAGAGATAGAGAGAGAGGGAAAAAAGAAGAAGAATCAAACGTTTGTTTTGGTGTTTCAAATCAGGGTCACCATTCCACTACATGAAGACAACGTTTGGTATTTTTAAGGATCCATGCAACGCTCTTTAATACATCCAAGACGTGATTCCACTGAAGAGAAGCATTATTTCAAAGTCATGGGTCAATGTGAATCGAGCTAGCAACTCAAACAGAAGGTGTGACCACACAAAACACAAACAAAGGGTGTCTCCACTTTTGTGTGTTTGGGTTTGTGTTGTCACATGATATATCATAGTTTTTACCCATTTTAGGCCATGATATACGTCCTATTTATAGAGTCATTCTAGTATTTTGTAGTCTTTGAGAGTCTTTTCAGGTTTTAGGTACGTTTGGAGCATTATTGGAGATATTAAAGCATTTTGGAGCTTTTTGGAGTCAAGCAGAGATCCTGTAACTGAGACGCCAATTTGATGCCTGAGTATCGATTGATACACTTACGGTATCGATCGATATACGTCGAAGAGACAGAAGGATCGCGACAAATTTGAAGATTTGAGAAACTGCAAATTGCCCCAGAAGACTTTATTATTTACGAGAAGCCCCAGAACGTGTTTGGGATTATTTATTAGGTTTTTTAGCCGCTTTGGTTATTACGCTGGATACACGGTTTATTCTACTTTCTTTTTGTGAGAGAGCTTTTGAGGGAGACAAGTCTGAAACTCTGTTCGTATGAGAGAAGATTTCGAACCCTTGTTTTACTCTCTTCTTTATTATTTATTCAAGGATTTATTCAGTCATGTTTATTGTTTCAATTCCCATGTCTGAGTAGATCTCCTATTAGATTTAGGGTTCTCATAAGGGGTTTCTTTGAATGCTAGGTTGATTAAATGTGTAGGGTTCGTAATCTGAATTAGTTCTTCGCTTTAGGTTGTTCCCAAAGCAAATTCTGGATTGATCACCTAGAACTTAGATTTTAGGTTAATCGATTAGGCACAACAGTGCAATTGAGAAACCTGATAGAACTTAGAGTGAGCAAAATAACTATTCGCAAAGAGATTTGGTTTAGTTGTCTTATGAACAAATCAAGCTTGAACTAAAAGCTGGTTTAGACTTTAGGTTCGCAAAGAGATTTTGAATTCTAGGATTTAGGCTTAGATAATTCTCGTAACGAGCGTTGGTTAATTATACTTTAGTGATTTGAGTACAAGAACCGTGCAAAACATGAACCCTGACTAGTTAGTTTATCTGCATTCATTGATTTCCTGAGAAATACCATGAACCTATCTTTCTCCCATCGAACTTACAACAGTTTAATTTACGTATTGCTTTCAATTACATTGATCACTTAGCTTAATTCTCGTCTTTATAATCTATTGTGTGATTTATTGAGTCTATGTGGATTCGATCCCTAAGTATTACAATCGACAAAGCTTTAGTAATTTTAGGGTATTAATTTGAGCTTATCAAATCTGGCGCCGTTGCCGGAGACTCAATTCGCCATTAGATTTTAGTTTGAGAATTTCGACTACGTTCGACCAGTATCGATCGACACCATCAGTGGTATCGGTCGATACCAGTCGTGAATTTTTGTGTTACTTACGTTCTTGACTTTTGTGTTTCATGTGCATGCCTATTCGTGAAACCCGTAGGAATAAGAACGCTCCGCTAGTTAATCTGTCAAACGAGCAGCTAGCACTTTTGGAACGTACAAACATAAAAGCAAAGAAGCCAGCAGAGATGAACAACAACCCAGTGGTTTTGGTTCAAGATGGAGCTGGTGCTTACAGATACCAAGAGAGTCAATTGTGCAATGAGAGAGGTCAACAATTGGATGGAGAGGGGAACATCATTCCACCTCCTTCTGTTGTTGAGGAGATTGTCGCAGGGAATGATGTGGCTTGTTGCGGTAGGACAATTGGTGAGTACAACAGGCCTGATCAGTTTTACGCCAATCGTTCTACGATTCGTCCCCTTACTTTTCAGAGAAACAACTTTGAGCTGAAGCCTGCTTACTACACTCTTGTGGTTCAGCACCCTTTTCATGGACTTTCTCATGAACACCCTATTGATCACAATGAGAGGTTTGAGGATTTGGTTACAAGCATCAAATGCGATGGAATATCCTATGATTACCTCTTCTGTAAGCTCTTTCCATACTCTCTTGGTGGGGATGCAGCTTATTGGCTGAAGCAGTTACCAGCTGGATCACTAACTACTTGGGAGGAGACTAAGAATGCCTTCCTGAACAACTTCTATGATGATGCACGATCCGAGGAGCTTAGGAATAAGATTTCTCTGTTTTCTCAGGGACCGACTGAGGCATTTAAGGCTACTTGGCTCAGATTCAGGTCATATCAGAGGGATTGTCCACATCATGGGTTCACTAATGTTCAGCTGCTGGGTCTTTTCTTTAGAGGGATTGATTGGAGGTACCAGATGGCTTTGGATGCTTCGAGCAATGGAAACTTCAACACCATGTATTCTTAGGACGCTTATACATTGATTGAGAACTTGGTATCTAGCAATAGTACCAAGAATGCAGACATGGATCGCAAGAAGCAAGCTGGTGGCATGGAAGGTTCGCAGATTGCTGAGGTTCAAGCCAAGTTAGATTCTATGCACAATCTTTTGATGGGCAAGACGACGAAGGTTGTTCTTTTTGCTGAAGATGTCGAGGTATTCAATGAGGATGAAGTGGAAGATGTTAACTACATTGGTGGCTCTAGTTTTCAAGGTCAGAGAAATCAATACAACAACAACCGAAACTTCAACAACAATTCTCAGCAAAGAGGGTCGAATGAGTTTGGCCAGAAACCTTTCCAGAACAGTGGTTATACCAGGAACTATGGGAATTCATCTTATCAGTCTATACCTACTAAAACCCCAGAGAGAAAGATTGAGTCTATGCTTGAACAGCTGGTCCAAGGACAGCAGCAGATAACAGTGGATTTCAATGGGAAGATGGATGCTATGTACAAAGATCTGAGTGAAAAGATCGAAGCTCTCGGTATTCATCAGAAGAATCTAGAAACTCAAGTAGCTCAGAATTCAGAGGCTGTGAAAAGGCAAGAAGGTTTTCTTCCAGGGAAAGGAGAAAACCCAAGGGCACACATCAATGCAATCACCTTGAGGAATGGAAAAGAGGTCAATCCAAGAGTGAAAATTGGCCAGACTGCAGAAAATTTCGTCGATCTCGACGAGGAGGATTCTGAAATCGCCCAAGTATCGATCGACACTAGCCAACATCGATCAATACTAGTCAAGATACTTTCACAGGATAATTCAAAAACCCGTGTATCGATCGATACCACCCCTGTATCGATCGATACCACCCCTGTATCGATCGATACCACCCCTGTATCGATCGATACCACCCATGTATCGATCAACACTGATGTGGTTGCAGAGAGAGTCTACATACCGAGGATACCTTATCCCATGGCTATTGGAAAGACTAAGAAGGAGGTAGAAGACTTTAGATGCAAGGTAATTATGGACAAGTTGATTGTGGAACTTCCTTTCATCGATGCTATCAAGACTTCTCTAGCTTTCAGGAGATATGTCAAGAGGATGGTGTCTAGCAATGGGAACCTTGAGGAATGATGTTTGATGATTACTCATGAGTGCAGTGCAATCTTAACCAATAGGATCCCAAAGAAGCTACCAAATCCCGGGAGTTTTGTGTTGGATTGCACGATATTCACAGACAGATTTAAGCGTTCTCTGTGCGACCTTGGCTCAAGTGTGAACCTCATGCCATACTCAGTTGCTAAAAGGATGGGAATGACAGACTTCACAACCACAAGGATATCCATGGTACTTACTGATCGCTCAGTTAGACTTCCAGAGGGGTTGATCGAAGACGTTCCTATTAAGATTGGGAATTGCTTGATCCCAACTAACTTCATTGTCCTGCAGTATGATGCAGAGCCCAAAGAACTTTTTTTCCTGGGAAGGCCATTCCTAGCAACAACTGGTGCTTTGATCGATTGCAGAAATGGGAAGATCGCTCTTAACATTGGTGATTTGGTCATGACTTTTAACATGGAGAAGATGTTGAAGAGACCAAACATCGATGGACTACTTTCTTTGTTGATACTTTCAGTGACATTGCTGAAGAGTACTTTCTGGAGATGCATCATGAGGACCCATTTGAGAGAGCATTAGTATGTTCAGCTGAGTCAGAAGTTTATTCGAGTGATGATACTGCTGGATACTCAAAGATGCTCGACACAGCACCATCAGTATCGATCAATACCCCTCTAGTATCGATCGATACCCTGCGACCATAAAGGGAGTTGGCCGAAAATTCTAGGCAAGCTGATGGGCTTGGAGATTGGAGCTAGGAGAATGCTCCTAAGGTGGAACTCAAGCCACTTCCAGCAAATATGAGGTATGGTTTTCTTGGTCCTAATTCGACGTACCCAGTGAGTATTAATGCTTCTTTGAACAACCAGAGATTGCCTTACTGATGAGCAAGCTGCGCAAGTATCGCAAAGCTCTTGGTTATTCTCTTGATGACATTTCAGGTATATCACTGGACATGTGCATGCATAGGATTCATCTTGAGGACGAGTCAAAGGCTTCAATTGAGCATCAGAGGAGGCTGAATCCGAACCTGAAGGAAGTGCTCAAAAAGGAGGTCATTAAGCTTTTTAAAGCAGGGGTTATCTATGCCATCTCGGATATTTCTTGGGTCAGTCCAGTACATGTTGTTCCTAAGAAAGGAGGGATAACGGTGGTGAAGAATGAGAAGGATGAGATGATTCCTACTAGTATTATCACTGGGCATCGAATGTGCATTGACTACAGGAAGTTGAACGCAGCCACAAGGAAATATCATTTCCCACTGCCATTCATTGACCAGATGTTGGAGAGGTTGGCTAGTCATCCCTACTAATGTTTTCTCGATGGGTATTCAGGTTTCTTTCAGATTTCGATACATCCAGATGACCAAGGGAAGACGACTTTCACTTGTCCTTATGGCACATTCGCATACATAAGAATGCCATTTGGATTGTGAAACGCTCCAGCCACTTTTCAGAGATGCATGATGTCTATCTTCACATACATGATTGAGGATTTTATGGAGGTGTTCATGGATGATTTTTCAGTGTATGGATCATCGTTCAAGGACTGTTTGGATAATTTATGCAAGGTGCTACAGAGGTGTGAAGAGAAACACTTGGTCCTTAATTGGAAAAAGTGTCACTTTATGGTTCAAGATGGCATCGTGCTTGGGCACAAGATTTCTGAGGCTGGGATCGAAGCTGACAAAGCCAAGATTCAAGTCATGACAACCCTCCAACCACCAACTTCTGTGAAGGATATTCGGAGCTTCCTTGGTCATGCTGGGTTTTACAGAAGGTTCATCAAGGACTTCTCCAAGCTAGCATGCCTACTCACCGCACTATTATGCAAGGAGATCAAATTCGATTTCACACCTGAGTGTCTTGCAGCCTTTGAGGAGATTAAAAAGGCTTTGGTGAGTGCTCCTATTGTGCAACCTCCTGATTGGACTTTGCCTTTGGCGATCATGTGCGACGCTAGTGATTTTGTTGTTGGATCAGTACTGGGTCAGAGGAAGGATAAGAAGTTGCACCTTATCTACTACGCCAGTAGAACATTGGATGATACTCAGAGGAATTACAGCACCACAGAGAAGGAACTACTTGCAGTTGTTTTCTCCTTTGAGAAATTTCGATCCTACCTGATTGGGAGCAAAGTGATTGTTCATACTGATCATGCTGCTCTCAAATATCTGATGCAGAATAAAGATCTCAAGCCTAGCCTTTGTCGTTGGGTCAGAGGAAGGATAAGAAGTTGCACCTTATCTACTACGCCAGTAGAACATTGGATGATACTCAGAGGAATTACAGCACCACAGAGAAGGAACTACTTGCAGTTGTTTTCTCCTTTGAGAAATTTCGATCCTACCTGATTGGGAGCAAAGTGATTGTTCATACTGATCATGCTGCTCTCAAATATCTGATGCAGACATGCCTATTGATGATCAACTACCAGAAGAGTCCATTTATTTCATTGAAACTGAGTTTCAAATGGGTTTTGCCGAAACTCAGCAATTCCCACGAATTGCAGGTTTTGGTATCGATCGACACTCCCCTGGTGTCGGTCGATACCCTGCGATTTCCAGACCTGTTTTGACTGTTGAACACCTTGGTGTTTTTGAAGAGTATCTAGTCGCTGCAGTTGACTCTGATCAACCATGGTACGCTGATATTGCCAACTACCTCGCTGCAGATGCAGAACCAAAGCACCCCAAGAAATATGACAAGAAGAAGTTTATGCGTGACATAAGGCGATTATTTTGGGATGATCCTTACCTGTACAAGCACTCTTCTGATGGTATCTACAGGAGATGCATTGCTGAAACAGAGGTACCTAATGTTTTGTTTCATTGTCATGGATCTGAGTATGTTGAACACTTCGCCACTTTCAAGACATTATCCAAGGTTCTTCAAGCAGGCTTCTGGTGGCCTACTATGTTTAAGGATGCTCATGCCTTCGTTTCGCAGTGCGATGCGTGTCAGAGGAGAGGGAAGATCAGTAAGAAACATGAGATGCCACAGAACTTCATCCTTGAGGTTGAGATTTTTTATTGTTGGGGCACCGATTTTATGGGCCCCTTTCCCTCGTCATATAAAACAAGTACATCTTGGTTGTTGTGGACTATGTATCTAAGTGGGTAGAGGCAATTTCTAGTCCCACCAACGATTCTTCAGTGGTCCTTAAGCTGTTTTGAAACCATCATTTTCCCTCGATTTGGAGTACCTCAGATTGTTATAAGTGATGGTGGCTCTCACTTTATTAACAAGGTTTTCGAGAGGTTGCTGAAGAAGCACGGTGTGAATCATCGTGTAGCTACTCTTTATCACCCTCAGACTAGTGGGCAAGCTGAGGTTTCCAACCCGCAGTTCAAGGAGATTTTGGAAAAGACTGTGGATACTACTAGGAAGGATTGGTCTGCACGACTGGATGATGCACTGTGGGCTTACATGACATCTTTCAAGACACCGCTGGGTACTACACCGTTCCACTTGCTGTATGGGAAATCATGTCACCTTCCAGTGGAGATCAAGCACAAGGCAGCCTGGGCTACAAAGCTGATGAATTTCGACATCAAGTCTGCTGCTGAGAGGCGATTGATTCAGCTGAATGAGCTGGATGAGATTAGGCATCATGCCTATGAAAACTCAAAGATGTACAAGGAGAGGACCAAGGCATAGCACGCTAAAAAGATCCTCCCCAGACACTTTGAACCCAATGACCAGGTACTTCTGTATAACTCTCGCTTGCATTTGTTTCCTGGTAAATTGCGTTCTCGTTGGCCAGGTCCTTTCACAGTCAAGGAAGTTAGACCACATGGTGCACTGGTCCTGACGAATCCTTCAGGCGAAGAGTTCACTGTCAATGGACAAAGGGTGAAACACTATTGGAGGAGCACCGAGATTCCAGAAGGACACATAATGTCTCTGGATGATGCACCCACTACCTGAACGGCGGTACAGTCAAGCTAATGAAGTTAAACGAGCGCTTGGTGGGAGGCAACCCACTAGTAAGTCTGTACATATGAGTCTTTTATTTTTTGTTGTTTTGTGTTTTGATGTGTCAAGTGAATCAGATTCGGAGGCTCAGTATCGATCGACACCACTTGGTATCGGTCGATATACAGTTTTAAACGAAAATATCCTGGACCGAGTCTCGTGTATCGATCGATACCACTTATGGTATCGGTCGAGACTACAACCCAAGTAAATTTCCTTATAAACCCTACGGTTTTTCTCCTTCTTCCTCATTAGCCTCCATCGACCGATACTTCCCACAAATCACCAAATCTTTGTTTCTTCACAGAATTACGTGATTCAAGGGCCTATCCTTGTTGGATTTTCGTGCTCATTCTCATTCTCTCACCCTTTCACTCGATCTACAAGGTATGAAACACGAATCTCCTCTTTTTCAATTCATGACCAACGGTTGGGTTTTCGATTTTTAGCTCTTAGAACTCGCTTTGTTGGACGAACACCACTTTATTTAGTTGTTCTAGGACTAGTCGGAACCCGCCTTACGCTTAATTGCCATTAGTTTTGACTTTTGGGAATTTTTGGATTGTGGATCTTCGTGCAGTTCGCGATCTGCTGAGTATAGATAAATACCACCTGGTATCAGTCGATACTCAGTATATTGCTTGACCGTATTTGCTGTGAGAGATTTTGGATTTATGATGTCTCTCTTTTGTTGCTGATGCAGAATGTCTACTCGAAAGAGAACACGAAAAGAGGCCACAAGCTCGAATCCACCGGAGGATCCTCCGCATGAGTTATGTTTGCTTTACAGATCTTCCTTACGCGTGTCTACGCGCAATGCCTGAAACTCCCGCTGCTTCACCCTCGCCCCCTTACTTTGTTCCCACTTCTCCCGTGCATCCGGGCACAGCGTGTAGGCCTCCTTGGCCTAAGAGGAGTGAGAAAGCGAGGTTACTTTTGACGCGGGATTTTGAGGGTCCAGATAAGGAGGTCTCTGAGAGCAGGGCTTGCGTCTCCCGGCCTATTTCTGAGAAATGGGACGATTATGATTCGTTGTTCTACAACGCCTGGTTGGATATTGATGTGCGGCCCACCCATTTTGTCGACACGCTCACTATGAGACATCTAGGTTTTGACAGGGAACTTGACAGATTGATCCGCAAGATCGGTTTAGGGACGATTCCTACAAGACAGTTAGATCTCTATCCTGATCTAGTGCGCCAGCTCCTTCCCACAGTTTATGTCTATTATAATGGTGCAGCTCCCACGACTGCACTGCAAGGTATTATGACTTTCATGATTCGGGGCGTGCGATACCGTTTGACATTTCAGGAACTATGCGACATCTACGGGTTCCACAGAGATTTCTCGAGGTGTGAGTTTCCTCGTCAGTTCCTCGATATTCAGGCATTATGGGAGCACTTTGGGCATGGAGCTTATGATAGCAAGACCACTACTCAGATGGATGTGTGTCATCCTGTTATGCGTTGCCTCGCGAGGATCTTGAGCAACATTCTATTGTGCAAGATGGAGCCCAAAATGATGAGGTTGGCTGAGCTTATTGTTCTCTCTACCGGTATTGGGGACATTATTGAGGACGATACCCACGAGTGGCGTGAGATGGACCTTGCAGTCAACATGGGTGATGTGTTCGCGCACCATTTGGTCTCGCTGAAGGCCAAACTTTTCACAGGACGTGGTGGCACGACTCGCAGGACTGAGACTGGTGTCAAGACCGAGACGGTGGGCAGTCTTCTCACTCCTATTTTTCAGCACCTTGGGATCAGCACCGCGAGCTGCTTGATTGTGACTGCACGTGATCTTATGGATGAGCACCACATGGAGAACCTGAGGTGGCTGAAACCAGGTCGACGTTGGTGTTTCAGCACTTCTGATGGGGACTTTCTGGTTCAGCTCCCCAACACCGATCTGACGGACATTGGAAACGATCCTGCTCAGTTGCTCTTCTCGCCTAATCCTATGTACATGCATGATGCACCTGTTACTCGTAGACGAGGAGGCACCTCATCTGGAGGCCGTGTTCCTGCTGTTGCTGAAGGTCGACCACGACGTTCACGACGTGCGCATACACCCGCTGCTGCTCCTGCACTTTTTGTTCCTCCACTGCCTGACATGGAGATAAATCCCTTTCAGCGATACGTCGTCGAGAGTCTATAGACGATCTGGAGTGCCATTTCACGATGCAGCTGTATGGTTCCACCTCGACCTAGATCACCGCGCACACCGACGGAGGCTGGCCCATCGCACACCGCTGGCGACGACACCTCTGATGAGGAGGATTAGTTTTCCTTCTCTCTGATTATCACGTTTGATTTTTTTTTTCCTTTTTCTTTTTATTTTCTGTTGAACTTTTGAGTCTTTATGTCAGCATTTTCTTTTGTTTTGGACTTGTGGATCTATGCATCTATGATATTTTGTTGCATCTGATTTGTGTTTGAGAGATCTAACAGTGCTGACCAAAACGCTTGGATCGTTTGACACAAAAATCTGGAGTAACATTTGACCCATTGTCGTTGAGGCCTGGTATCGATCGATACCAGCGCTATGTGTCGGTCGACACCAACCACGATGGTAACCCCTCTCGCCCTTAACAATTTCCACCGAGTCCTTTAGATAACAATGGGGACAGTGTTGTTTAATTCTGGGGGATGTAGTTGCTGACATTGTTTTTTTGTTTTTCTTAGAGTCAGTCGTTTTTAAGTCAAAATTTATTTTATTGAGTCAAAACCTGTTGGAGACTGTGATCTTTTTCTTGACTTTATTGTTCTGACCTTGCTTTTAAGTGACCATTGTTACAGAATCAGTTTCAGATCGACCAATGAAAAATCCAAAGGCTGACCAGTTAAGTAGAAGGCACCCATGTTTCCAGCAAGTTCTTTAAAGCCTGAGCCAAATTTTTGCACTTCATCGATGTGATTGATGTCCATAGAGCTTGATTCCTCGTTCATATCTGACAAAGGAGCCCATGTGTTTAAAGTGATGGTATTTCTCCCCCTTGTTACAAGTTACTAAAAAGATGCATTAAAAGATGAAATGATTTTCTTCTGATTAGAGGGCTAGGAAAATTTCCAGCGATCCCATTATTCTACTTGTGAGGGAATGATCACACAAAGGTTGGAAGCGAGGTTAGGAAAATTTCCCGTGATACCACTATTCGCCTACGCCTTTGATACATAGAGAGAGAATAATTGGGGATTCGGTGGCAAACACCATCAATACTCGCGTCTCAAACCTTTATATGTATTATGCAAGAAAACGTGATGGGAAATAAGTCTGGGGGAGAGAAAAACAATACCGAAAAATGTGAAAATTGGGTGGTTATTTTGTCATGATATTGTATGGGAAAGAATCTAGAAGGTTCTTGAACATTGGCTGCTGCGATGAAACTGGCGATGAGGGCTTTATTGGAAAATGCTATGAGATAATGTGTGAAGTCTTGGAAGCTGCGAATGTCTAAGGAGAAGTACATGGTGGTTAGATCTGGAGCTGGCTAGGTGACATTTGGATGCTTAGGAAAAGGGTCTTTGCGATGTTTCAAGAACAGGTGAGTCTCCATGTTTTCAAACCTCTTTCTCTTATTTAGTTTTCTGTTTGCTTGAGGGCAAGCAAAGGCTAAGTCTGGGGGAGTTGATATATCATGGTTTCTACCCGTTTTAGACCATGATATAAGTACTATTTATATAGAGTCTTTCTAGTATTTTGTAGTCTTTTAGAGTCTTTTTAGGTTTTAGGTACCTTTGGAGCATTATTGGAGATATTAAAGCATTTTGGAGCTTTTGGAGCCAAGCAGAGATCCTGTAACTGAGACGCCGATTTGATGCATGAGTATCGATCAATACACTTACGGTATCGATCGATACCCTTCGAAGAGACTGAAGGATCGCGACTAATTTTAAGATTTTAGAAACTGCAAATTGCCCTAGAAGACTTTATTATTTACGAGAATCCCCAAAACGTATTTGGGATTATTTATTAGGTTTTTCAGCCGCTTTGGCTATTACGCTGGATACACGCTTTATTCTACTTTGTTTTTGTGAGAGAGCTTTTGAGGGAGACAAGTTTGAAACTCTGTTCGTCCGAGAGAAGATTTCGAACCCTTGTTTTACTCTCTTCTTTATTATTTATTCAATGATTTATTAAGTCATGTTTATTGTTTCAATTCTCATGTCTGAGTAGATTTCCTATTAGGTTTAGGGTTCTCATAAGGGATTTCTTTGAATGCTAGGTTGATTAGTTGTTTAGGGTTCATAATCTGAATTAGTTCTTCGTTTTAGGTTGTTCCCAAAGCTAATTCTGGATTGGTCACCTAGAACTTAGATTTTAGGTTAATCGATTAGGCACGACATTGCAATTGAGAAACATGATAGAACTTAGAGTGAGCAAAATAACTATTCGCAAAGAGATTTGGTTTAGTTGTTTTGTGAACAAATCAAGCTTGAACTAAAAGCTGGTTTAGACTTTAGGATTCGCAAAGAGATTTGGAATTCTAGGATTTAGGCTTAGATAATTCTCGCAACGAGAGTTGGTTAATTATACTTTAGTGATTTGAGTTCAAGAACCATGCAAAACCTAAACCCTGACTAGTTAGTTTATCTGCATTCATTGATTTCATGAGAAATACCGTGAACCTATCTTTCTACCATCAAACTTACAACAGTTTAATTTATGTATTGCTTTCAATTACATTGATCAGTTAGCTTAATTCTCGTCTTTATTATCTATTGTGTGATTTATTGAGTTTCTGTGGATTCAATCCCTAAGTATTACAATCGACAAAGCTTTAGTACTTTTAGGGTATTAATTTGTGCTTATCATCACACCTTCTGTTTGAGTTGCTAGCTCGAGTCACATCGACCCGTGACTTGCAACAATGCTTCTCTTCGGTTGAATCACGTCTTGGATATATTAACGAGTGTTGCATATGTCCTTAGAAATACCAAATGTTATCCTCGTTGCAACAGTATTGTGCAGTGGAATGGTGACCTTGATTTGAAACACCAAAACCAAACATTTGCTTCTTCTTTTCTCTCTCTCTCTCTCTCTCTCTCTCTCTCTCTCTCTCTCTCTCTCTCTCTCTCTCTCTCTCTCTCTCTCTCTCTCTCTCTCTCTCTCTCTCTCTCTCTCTCTCTCTCTCTCTCTCTCTCTCTCTCTCTCTCTCTCTCTCTCTCTCTATCTATCTCTCTCTCTCTCTCTCTCTCACAAAAAATCAGATCTTGTTTTTGAAATCAAAACTCATTTATGTTTGCTTTTTACTATTATGAAATCAGTTGTAGCTTATGTTGGTTCTGCTTTCGAACAGAGGAAGAGTACAACGGAAAATAAAATTGTATTGAAGTCGATGTTTCACCATCAAATAACTTAACTCATTACATGAGTCTGTAGGAGTCAAGTCATAAAGACTTGGAGAAATCAAAGACCGATCTCAAAGACATTGAAGATAATGACATTCCAAGACAAACAAAAAACTTTGGTTTATGAAACGTATACACGATGGCTTTGAAAGAAGCATGGATGTTGGGATTTTGTGGATTTCTCTTTTAAACATCTTTAATTAATTTTCTCTTTTTTTGTTTTGTTATATATTAAACTTAAGACTAAAAATCTTTTTATAGTGTTTCGATTCTAAACAAATATATTAAATTGCTATTACCAATTATTACAATTTTCATTTCTTTTTTGCCTTTTTCATGATTTCCTTTGTTGATTAATTTCCTTTTGTTTGTTTTTCCCTTTTTACTTGGTATTCCATTTTCTTGAATAGAAAACGAATCTAGTCCAACACTCCATCTAGATTTGTTTGTTGTATTTTATATTTGCTTCCTCTTGATTGAATCATCTACAACTTCATCTCTATGATTCTCGGTCATGAACCCTAGAGAATTCTCGATTGTCCAATGTTTCGTTTAATTGTTTACAACCTCATTTTAATTATTTTCTTTGCTTACTTGCTGTTTTATTTCTTCGCTTAATTTAGTTTAATTATTCTAGCTACAATCGTGACAAACAAAACCCATAAAATTGATTAGGTCTAGATACATCTTAGAAATCGATAGAAATCAACAACGTTCACCTCTGTGAATTCGATTCCTAAATACTATTGCGTTTGTTGTGCACTTGCAGCCTAGCTAAAGGGTAAAACCGTGTTGGGGGCGATCCCGACGCATCAAGTTTTTGGCACCGTTGCCACCGGGGACTGATTTGCTTATTTGATTTCGTATTCTAATTTCTATTATAGACAATTTTGATTTTTAAGCTTTTTGTTGTTGTTCTAAAATTCTCCTTTATCTTTTTCTTTGGTCTTAGGTGCATGAACACTAGGAGAACTCCTAGAGATACCGTACCGTAACTAGACGATATCCACAGACACGAGAGAGAACTCTTAAGACTCAAAAGAACGTTAAGGATGGCCAAAAACGGCCGTATGGAAGATCAACTAAATCGTGATCAACTTGATCACGAGAATGACTGTGATGTTTAGGATCACGAAGATGACCAAGAGGTTGTCCATGGTGCTAATGACCAACCACTTCTTGATCTCGAAAAAAACCAAAACAAAAATGCTAAAAATCCGAGTTGACAACTTCATGTCGATCGTGGTGCACCGAGGAACGATGCTCAATCCAATGCATTGATTCCTCCTAATGGTGAGAACGCCAACCGTCCTGTCTTACCCGCTAATCCGCTGAGGAAACAAGCGCGTAACCGCACCATTGCTGATTTTGATGCACCGTATCAATACTATCAAAACCGAGCCGTAATTCAACTTCATTTGCCTCGTAGAAACGATTTTGAGATCAAACCTCAAATCATTGCTTTGATAAAGCAAAGCCAATTTCATGTAATTACTACCGAGCACCCGATGGATCGCACATCAAATTGTTCGAGGAGATATGCGGAACGACGAGAACAAACATGTTCTCGCCGATTACTTAAAGTGTAAGTTTTTTTTTCTTTTTCTTTAGCCGATAAAGCTCACCGTTGGTTGAAATCTTTGCCCTCATAATCTATTACTAATTGGGAAGAGTGTAAAGCTGCATTCCTAAGCCATTTCTACACCAAGTCGAGGTCGAACTCGTTAAGAAACAAAATCCAAAGTTTTCATCAACAATCGGTGGAATCTTTCCATGAATCGTGGGAACGTTTCAAATATTACGAAAGAGATTACCCTCATCACGGTTTCTCCGGTCTAAATTTGCTCAACACTTTCTACCGATGACTACTCCGAAATATCAACTTTTTCTCAACACGGATAGTAATGGAGACTTTTCGACAAAGACCATAAACCAACAAAGAGCTCCCATCGATAATCTTGCTATGGCTAATAGCAACAATTCTCCCGGCTATGATAGATCGAACGTATCGACAAGGAGATAGCCGAGCTAAAAACATGATGAATCAAATTCTCAAGAACCAAAATCACCAAGTGCATGCTTGTAAAGCTACCAAAGGAGGGGAAGATGATGCTTACTACGAACCCGACAACAACAGTTTGTATTTTCAAGAAGAAGAAGTTAACTATGTCGGAGCGCAAAACTCTTACCAAAGCCGCTTCAACAACGGTTTCAAAAACAACTTCCCCAACGCCAACTTCAACAATCTCTCGTATCGAAACTCGAACGTGAAGAACTCTCAAGACCAGCTCTACCCTCAACAATCCAAGCCATACCAAAATCGGTTCCAAAAGGGGAACTATGGCGGAAATGGGAATTTCTAACCGAAACCGCCTTTCAACGCTCAAGCCTCTCCTTACAACAACTCAAATACACAGCAAAAATGTATGTCTAACAATCAACTTGTTGTCCAAATAGCGAAGCTCGAGCAATCGATTCAACTACTCGCTCAAAGCAACGAGACGACGACAAAAAATTTTAACGTCAAAGTCGATTGTATGTACAACGACTTGAATGGGAAATTCGAATCTCTTTCGACCCATGTCAAGAATTTGGATATGCAAGTCTCTCAAACCGCGGACTACATTAAGAGACCGAACGGATCATTGTCCGAAAGAGTAGAAGATAATCCAAAGAGTTTTTGCAATGTGATTTCCACCGTGCCCAAAAAGGAAGTCAACGATGAGACGTAGCATTGAGAAGCTGATATGCTCAAATTAATACCCTAAAAGTACTAAGCAGTAGTTGCAGTAAAGTAGGGGTCTAACACAATGACTCATAGAGACACACAATAGATTATATAGATGAGAATTAAGCTAAGCGATCAATGATATTGAAAACAGAACGAAAGTTAAAACGGTTGTAAGTTCGATTGGAGAAAGATAAGTTCAGGGTATTTCTCAGGAATTCAATGAATGCAGATAAACTAACTAGTCAGGATTCAGATTTAGCGCGGTTCTTGAAATCAAATCACTAAGATATAGCTAACCAACTCTCGTTGCGAAAACTATCTAAATCTAAATACTAGGAATTCCAAATCTCTTTGCGAATCCTAAAGTCTAAATCAGATTTTAAATCAGGTTTGATTTGTTCACATAACAACTAAACCAAATCTCGTTGCGAATAGTTATTTTGCTCACATTAGGTTCTATCAGGTAATTAATCGCACTCTCACGCCTAATCAATTATCCTAAGATCTAAGTTCTAGGTGATCAATCTAGAATTAGCTTTGCAAACAACATATGGCGAATAACTAATTCAGATAGTGAATCCTAATAACTAATCAATCTATCATTCAGTGAAAACCCTTATGAGAACCCTAAACCTAACAAGAGATCTACTTAGACATGGAAATTGAAGCAATAAACATGTTTGAATAAATCATCAAATAAAATAGAAAGAGTAACAAGAGGGTTCGAAATTTTCTCTCGGACGAACAGAGTTTCAGACTTGTCTACCTTCAAAAGCTCTCTCACAAAACCAAAGTAAAATAAAGCATAGAATAAAGCATAGCCATCAAAGTGGCTGTAAAATCCTATTAAATAACCTAAATCACGTTTTGAGGATTCTTGTAAATAACAAAGTCTTCTGGGCCATTTTTCAAATCTTCAACTCTTCATTAAGTCGCGGGTCGTGTCTACTTCGGTGAGTATCGACCGATACTAGGCAGTATCGATCGACACTGAGGCTTCAAATCGGGTACTAAGCTAAACGAACGTTGCTTCGCTCCAAAATGCTCCAGAAAGCTCCAATATCTCAAATTATGTTCCAAACGTGCTAAAACCTGTAAAAGACTCTAAACCACTACGAAATAGTAGAAAGTCTCTATAAAACGGACTTATATCATGGCTTAAACGGGGTAAAAACCATGATATATCAACTCCCCCCAGACTTAGCCTTTGCTTGCCCTCAAGAAAATAGAAGACTAAACCAGAGAAAGAGGTTTGAAAACACAGAGACTCACATGTTCTTGAAACGTTGCAATGACCTTTTTCCTTAGTGCTCCACATATCACCTAACCAGTTTCAGATCTAACCACCATGTACTTCTCTGTAGGCATTCACAGTTTCCCAGACTACACACATTATTTCACAGCATTGTTCAATCAAGCCATCCTCGCCAATTTCATCGATGTGATTAATACCAAGAACTTTCTAGATTCTTTCCCATACAATATCATGACAAGGAACCACCCTTTTTCACACTTTCTTGTATTATTTCTCTCCCCCAGACTTATTTCTTATTATGTTCTTTCTTTTATTTTCAGCTTTGCATATACACATCAAGGTATGAGGCGTGAGTATTGATGGTGTTAGCCACCGAATCCCCGGTTCTTCCCTCTCAACGTATCAAGGGCGTAGGTGAATAATGGCCTCATAGGAAAATCTTAGCCTCGCTTCCAATCCTTTGTGTGATCATTCCTCACCAAGTACAATAATGGGATCGTTGGAAATTTTCCTAACCCTCTACTCAGAAGAAAATCATTTCATCTTTTAATGCATCTTATTAATTAAAATGTAATAGGAAGAGAAATACCATTATTTTAAAACACATGGGTTCCTTTGTCAGATACGAATGATGAATCAAGCTCTATGAATACGAACCACATCGATGAAGTGCAAAATTTGGCTCAGACTTTAAAGAACTTTGCTGGAAACATGAGTGTCTTCTATTCAACTGGTCAGCCTTTGGATTTTTCATTAGTCGATCTAGAACTGATTCTGTAACAATGGTCACTTAGAAGCAAGGTCAGATCAATAGATTGAAGAAAAAGATCACAGTCTCAAACAAAGTTTTGACTCAATAAAACAATTTTGACTCAAAAACGACTGACTCTAAGAAAAACAAAAACAATGTCACCGACTACCTCCCCCAGACTTAAACAACACTGTCCCCAGTGTTATCTAGTCTAGAGTTGGTAAAAGAAAGCAAATGAACGAAATGGAATTGTGAAAAACAGAAGTTACCGTGCTGGAACATCGAGTATCGACCGACACACGGCCTGGTATCGAGCGATACCAGGCTTAAGTCGACACGATGAACCTTTCTCATTCGCGTAGGGTATCGATTGATACCAACAGGGTATCGATCGATACTCAGGCGATTTCGTGTTTCCTCCTTGTTTATCCTAACACAAACACAAAAACGAAAAATAAAAAGAAAAAGACTCTAAAACAAACTCACCAGTGGGTTGCCTCCCACCAAGTGCTCGTTTAATGTCATTAGCTTGACTGTACCGCCGTTCAGGCCGGATAAGAATGAGAACTTGCGCCGAAACAAGCCCCACAATTTGACATCGCCAGCCGCAGTTCTGCTCATCATGCTCTCCACGAACTCCTTTCCTTTCTCTTTTAGCTCCGAAGTAAGAAGAACTCTAGCTTTAGAGAATGGTTTCGAAGTTCCTTCGCACTTCACCTTGTATTCAATCGAATCCCCATCACATTTCTGAGGGATTAAGGTCACATGTGCAGCACTCTCGACTCTTTTGTCCTGCACCTCCTTCTTTGCCTTATTCTTTTTGATGATTTTCTTGGTGATGATAGGAGGACTATCTAGAACGTCGATGGTATTCGGTCCGGCAGGAGGCTCTTCCAAAAGATCAACTACCAACGTCTCTCCTGGAACAACGGTGATGCAAGCGATATGTGTGGGAGTTCCACTAGGGATGGCTTTGTAGTACACCTACTTGTCAATATATGAGAACGAGATGTGCTTGCTGGGTGTGTCCATAATGGCACCAACCGTAGCCATGAACGGTCTGCCAAGAATCAACTGCGTACGAGATTGTGCGCTCATCTTCACAACCTGAAAATCAGTAGGAACCAGGCAATCTCCTACGTTAACCAGCAAATCAGGGATTATTCCATATGGAAGTGAGGTGGAACTGTTCGCGAATGTGATAGGTGACTTGGGAGATCGAATATCAGCTCCCAAACACTCTGCAATTGCCCTGGACATGACATTGATGCTAGCCCCTGAGTCAACGAGAGACTCTTTGAATTCAACTCCAGAGATGGAGCATGGAACGGAGAATATTCTTAGGTCTTCCCTCTTGGTCAACTGCCTCGGATCTCGCATCATCGAAAAAATTGTTCAAAAAGGCTTTCTTCGTCTCTTCCCAGGTATTCAGCGACCCAGTAGGTAACTGCTTCAGCCAGTAAGTTGCATCTCCACCAAGAGAGTATGGGAAGAGCTTGCAGAAGAGGTAATCATAGGACAATCCATTGCACTTTATGCTTGTAACCAAATCCTCAAACCTCTCAATGTGATCCATAGGATGTTCATGAGAAAGACCATGAAAAAGATGCTGACCCACAAGAGTGAAGTATGCAGGTTTCAGCTCAAAGTCGTCCCTTTGAAAAGCAGGAGGGCGAATCGCTGATCGATTGGCATAGAACTGATCAGGCCTGTTGTACTCTGATATATCATGGTTTTTACCCCTTTAAGGCCATGATATAAGTCCGTTTTATAGAGTCTTTCTGCTATTTCGTAGTGTTTTAGAGTCTTTTACAGGTCTTAGCACTTTTGGAGCATAATTGGGGACATTGGAGCTTTCTGGGGCATTTTGAAGCAAAGCTGAAGTTCGTGTTGTTGAGTACCCGATTTCACGTCAGCCTTCGATCGATACCTCCTTGGTATCGATCGGCACTCATCACAGCAGACACGACCCGCGACTTTAACGAAGAGTTGAAGAATTACAACTTGGTCCAGAAGTCTTTAATATTTGCAAGAAGCCCCAAAACGTGATTTAGGTTATTTATAGGGATTTTACAGCCACTTTGTTGGCTACGTTTTATTTTATTCTAGATTTGTGAGAGAGCTTTTCAAGGGAGACAAGTCTGATACTCTGTTCGTCGAGAGAAGATTTCGAACCCTTTTGTTACTCTTTCTTATTTTCTATCGAGTATTTATTCAAACATGTTTATTGATTCAATTTCCATGTCTGAGTAGATCTCTTGTTAGGCTTAGGGATTCTCATAAGGGATTTCTTTGAATGCTATGTTGATTAGTTATTTAGGGTTCATAATCTGAATTAGTTCTTCGCCTTAGGTTGTTCTCAAAGCTAATTCTAGATTGATCACCTAGAACTTAGATCTTAGGATAATTGATTAAGCACGACAGTGCGATTAATTACCTAATAGAACTTAGGGTAAGCAAATTGATTATTCGCAAAGAGATTTGGTTAAATTGACTTGTGAACATATCAAACCTGGAATTAAGACTGATTTATTCTTAGGAATTTGCAAAGAAATTTGGGATTCTGAAGTTTAGATTTAGATAGTTTTCGCAACGACAGTTGGTTAATTATAATTTAGTGATTTGAGTTCGAGAACCGTGCATAACCTGAACCCTGATTAGTTAGTTTATTTTGCATTCATTGATTTCCTGAGAAATATCTCTGAACCTATCTCTTTCCCATTGAATTACAACTCGTTTACTGCTTATTGCTTTTTGTTTAATCTGAATAGCTTAGCTTGATTTGATAATTATACAATCCATTATGAGATTTCTCTGAGTTCTTGTGTTCGACCCCTGATATACTGCAGCAACTGCTTTAGTACTTTTTAGGGTATTAATTTGAGCATATCATACTCACCAATCGTCCTACCGCGATTAATCACAGCGTTCCCCGAATTCACAGCAATTGCAGGGACAATGATATTTCCAGCTTCATCAAGTCGCTGCCCTCTCTCATTGCACAATTGACCATCTTGGTCTCTCAAAGTTTCGGTAGCATCCTGAATCAGAATCATTGTATTGTTCATCTCTATTGTTGGTCAGATTGTCGCGCCAGCTGCGCAAGCCAACGTTGGGAATGTTGGAGTTGATCGAGGTATAACACTTGTTGAGCACAACAGACCTGATCAGTTATATGACAATCGAGCTGCGATTCGCATCCCAACTTTTCAGAGAAATGACTTCGAGCTGAAACCTGCGTATTACGCTCTTGTAAGTCAGAACCCTTTCCATGGCCTACCTCATGAGCATTCCATGGATCATATCGAAATGTTCGAGGATTTGGTCACTGGTATGAAGTACAATGGAGTTCCCAATGAGTTCCTTTTCTGCAAACTTTTCCCGTACTCTCTTGGTGGGGATGCTGCTTATTGGCTGAAGCAGTTAGCTCCTGATTCGCTAACTACATGGGATGAGACGATGAATGCTTTGCTGAACAATTTCTATGATGATGGGAGATGCGAGGAGCTCAGAAACAAGATCTCTCAATTCGCTCAAGGTCCGACATAAGCATTCAAAGCTGCTTGGATTCGTTTCAAGTCTTATCAGAGAGATTGTCCGCACCATGAGTTCACTCAGGCTCAGCTGTTGGGCATTTTCTACAGAGGGATTGATTGAAGGTACCATATGGGTATGGATGTTTCGAGTAATAGAAACTTCAACACTAGGTATCCAGATGATGCGGTTGTGTTTATTGAAAACTTGGCGTCTAGTAATAGCACCAAGAATGCAGATTTCGAGCGGAAGAGGCAGCCTGGAGGAGTTGATGGATCGCAGATTGCTGACGTGCAGGCCAATATGAATTTTCTGATCGGGAAGTCGAAGAAATCTGTGCACTTTACTGATGAAGTCGCTAATGTGGAAGAAGAAGAGGATGATGTTAACTACGTTGGTGGTTCTGGTTTTCAGGGTCAGCGATTTGGGTACAACAACAACCGAAACTTCAACAACAACACTCAGCAAAGTGGATACAAGTTTGAGGGGAACCAATCTGGTTTTGGAGCTAAAAAGTTTGTTCATAAACCGTTACAGAGCAGCGACTTCAGTCAGAATTACGGGAACTCTTCGTACCAACCCATTTCTCCAAAGTCCACAGAGAATAAGGTGGAATCCATACTTGAGCAGATTCTTCAGGGACATCAGAAACTGCAAGTGGATTTCAATGGGAAGATTGACCATCTGTACATTGATCTCAATTGGAAAATTGACCATCTGAATGGGAAGATTGAAGCTGTCAACCTTTGTCAGAGGAAGCTGGAGACTCAGGTTGCTCAGACCGCATCAGCTGTGCAGAGGCAGGAAGGTTATCTTCTAGGAAAAACTAAGAATCCAAGAGCACACATCATTGACATTACCTTGAGGAGTGGAAAAGAGGTGATTGCAGGAGCAAAGAACAGCCCAACATCAGAGATTTTCGTCGATCTTGCTGGAGATGACGATTGGGATTCTGAAAATCCACGAGTATCGATCGATACCAACCAGTATCGATCGATACCAACCCATACACTTACATGAGAGAATCCAAAATCCCGTGTATCGATCGATACTCATCCAGTGTCGATCGATGCTGTGACACTTGTCGAGAAGGAGCCTGAGAGTGTCAAGGAGATGGTGTATACCCCCAAGATACCGTATCCTATACTTCCTAAGCTGACAAGGAAGGAATGGGAGGATGCTAGATGCAAGGTTATGTTAGACAAGTTGGTTGTGGAGCTTCCGTTTGTTGATGCTATTAAGACTTCTCCAGCTTTCAGGAGGTACGTGAAGAAGATGGTGTCTAGCAGTCTGAGCCTTGAAGAAGGTGTCATGATGATTACAGCTGAGTGTAGTGCGATTCTAGTCAACAAAATTCCCAAGAAACTGCCAGACCCATGGAGTTTTGTTTTGGATTGCACTATCTTCACAGAGAGATTCGAGCGTGCTCTCTGCGATATTGGGTCGAGTGTGAATCTTATGCCACACACAGTTGCCAAGCGAATGGGAATGACAGATTTCCAATCTACAAGGATTTCGCTGGTACTTGCTGATCGCTCAATGCGACTTCCAGAGGGACTACTCGAAGATGTCACAATCAAGATTGGGAATTGCTTGATCCCAACAGATTTCATCATCCTGAAGTACGGTGCTGGGCGTAAGGATCCTCTTATCCTGGGCAGGCCATTCCTTGCAACTGCTGTAGCCTTTATTGACTGCAAGAATGGACAGATAGCTCTCAACATCGGTGATTTGGTGATGTCATTTAACATGGATAAGATGATGAAGAGGCCAACCATCGAGGGACATACATTCTATGTGGACACCTTCAGTGACATAGCTGAAGAGTACTTCCTGGATATGCACCCTGAGGATCTACTGGAGAGAGCATTGGTCTGTTCGGCCACTTCGGAGGTCCGTTCATATGACGATACTGCTGGATATTCGAAGATGCTTGATTCTGCATCACCGGTATCGATCGATACCCCTCTGGTATCGGTCGATACCCTGCGGCCAGAAGGAGAGTTGGTCGACATTTCTAAGCAAGCTGTTGGGCTTGGAGATTGGAGCGCAGAGAATGCTCCTAAGGTGGAACTAAAGCCACTTCCAGCGAATATGAGGTATAGTTTTCTTGGTCCTAATTCCACATACCCTGTAATCGTTAATGCTTCCTTGGACAACACAGAGAATGCCGTACTGCTGCGCAAGTATCGCAAAGCTCTTGGCTACTCTCTTGCTGACATTTAGGGTATAGCACCAGACTTGTGCATGCATCGGATTCACCTGGAGGATGAGTCAAAGACTTCGATTGAGTGTCAGAGGAGACTGAATCCGAACCGGAAGGAGGTGGTCAGGAAGGAAGTGATGAAGCTGTTGGAGGCAGGGATTATCTATGCCATCTCGGATAGTACTTTGGTTAGTCCAGTTCATGTTGTGCCTAAGAAAGGAGGCATAACTGTGGTGAAGAACGAGAAGAACGAGCTGGTCCCTACAAGGACAATCACTGGTCACAGGATGTGTATTGACTACAGGAAGCTGAATGCGTCTACAAGGAAGGATCACTTCCCATTGCCATTCATTGACCAGATGCTGGAAAGGTTAGCGAGTCACCCATAATACTGTTTTCTCGATGGGTACTCGGGGTTTTTCCAGATACCTATACATCCAGAGGACCAGGGAAAGACAACTTTTACATGTCCCTATGGCACATTCGCCTACAAAAGAATGCCATTTGGATTATGTAACACTCCAGCGACCTTTCAGCGATGCATGATGTCGATTTTCACATATATGACTTAGGAGTTTATGGAGGTATTCATGGATGATTTTTCTGTGTATGGATCGTCATTCAAGGATTGTCTGGATAACTTGTGCAAGGTACTTCAAAGATGCGAGGAGAAGCAATTGGTTTTTAATTGGGCTAAGATTCAGGTCATGACGAGCTTGCAACCTCCACGATCTGTTCCTGAGATACGAAGCTTCCTTGGTCATGTTGGGTTTTACAGGAGGTTCATCAAGGATTTCTCTAAGCTTGCACGCCCACTCACAGCCCTGTTATGTAAGGAAGTCAAGTTTGATTTCACATCTGATTGCCTTGCAGCCATCAAGGAGATTAAGAAGGCATTGGTGAGTGCTCCTATTTTCCAACCACCTTATTGGAGTCTGCCTTTTGAGGTTATGTGCGATGCAAGTGATTTTGCTGTTGGAGCTATGTTGGGACAGAGGAAAGATAAGAAGCTCCATGCTATATATTATTCCAGCAGGACGTTGGATAATGCTCAGCGTAATTACAACACCACTGAGAAGGAATTACTTGCAGTTGTTTTCTCTTTTGAGAAATTTCGGTCCTACTTGATTGGGAGCAAGGTTATTGTTCACACAGACCATGCTGCTCTCAAATACCTGCTGAAGAACAAGGACCTCAAGCCTCGTCTATGCCGATGGGTTCTTTTGCTCCAAGGATTCGATATCGAGATCAAGGACAAGAAAGGAGTTGATAATGGAGTTGCTGACCACTTATCGCGCATAAAGGTCGATGAAGTCGTGCCTATTGATGATTTCTTACCAGAAGAGGGTATTTACTTCATTGAAACTCAACCACTTGATGATCGGACCGAAAATCTACAATTTTCACGAGTGCAGACCTTCAGTATCGATCGATACTCACCTAGTATCGATCGATACCAGAGTCGATCCGATCTGCCAGCAGCGCACTTCAACTCTTTTGACGTCTATACAGCTGCTGTATCTAGTCCTGCACGACCATGGTATGCTGACATTGCTAACTATCTTTTTGTAGAGACTGAGCCCAAGCATCCCACAAAGTATGCGAGGAAGAAGTTTATGCGTGAGATGAGACAATTCTACTGGGATGAGCCTTACCTCTACAAGCACTGCTCAGATGGTATATACAGAAGATGCGTTGCAGAGTCTAAGGTGCCAGTGATTCTTTTTCATTGCCATGGTTCTGAGTATGTTGGTCACTTTGCTACTTTCAAGACGGTGTCCAAGGTTCTTCAAGCAGGCTTCTGGTGGCCTACTATGCTCAAGGACGCTCATGCCTATATCTCACAGTGTGATGTCTGTCAGAGGAGAGGGAATATCAGCAAGAGACATGAGATGCCACAGAATTTCATCATTGAGGTTGAAGTTTTCGATTGCTGGGGCATCGATTTTATGGGTCCCTTTCCCTCGTCACACGATAACAGATACATCTTGGTTGCTGTGGACTATGTATCCAAATGGGTGGAAGCGAAATGCTAGTAAAAAGAACGACTCTGCAGTGGTTCTTAAGCTGTTCAAGACCATCATCTTCCCACGATTTGGAGTGCCGTGAATTGTTATAAGTGATGGTGGCAGCCACTTTATTAACAAGGTTTTTGAGAGATTGCTGAGGAAATATGGCGTGAGTCATCGCGTGGCTACTCCGTATCACCCTCATACCAGTGGGCAAGTCGAAGTTTCTAACAGGCAAATCAAGGAGATTCTGGAAAAGATTGTGGGTGCTTCTAGGAAAGATTGGTCTACAAAGTTGGATGATGCGCTATGGGCTTATAGGACTGCTTTCAAGACTCCGCTGGGTACTACACCATTCCACTTGCTGTATGGGAAAGCATGTCACCTTCCAGTGGAGATAGAGCACAAGGCTGCATGGGCAACGAAGTTGCTGAACTTTGACATCAAGCCTGCTGCAGAAAGGAGGTTGATTTAGCTAAACGAGCTGGATGAGATTAGGCACCACGCCTACGAGAACTCGAAGTTGTACAAGGAGAGAACTAAGGCCTATCATGATAAGAAAATCATCTCCAGACATTTCGAGCCAAACGACCAGGTACTTCTGTATAACTCTCGTTTGCAATTGTTTCCTGGTCAACTGCGTTCTCGTTGGTCAGGTCCCTTCACCAACAAGGAGGTCAGACCACATGGAGCTGTCGTGCTGATTAGTCCTACAGGCGATGAATTTACTGTCAATGGACAGAGGGTGAAACAATATTGGGCAAAAGCCGAAATTCCAACAAGGCATATAATGCCTTTGGATGATGCACCCACAACCTGAATGGCGTTACAGTCAAGCTAATGACTTTAAACGAGCGCTTGGTGGGAGGCAACCCACTGGTGAGTCTGCTTTTGATTCTTTTTCTTTTTATTTTTTGTTTTGTATTTCTGTCAGGATAAACAAGGAGCAAAACTCGAAATCGCCTCAGTATCGATCGATACCCCATTGGTATCGGTCGACACCAATCGCGAATGTACGGT
The DNA here is from genome assembly GCA_030161315.1 of Eutrema japonicum. Taxonomy (NCBI): domain Eukaryota; kingdom Viridiplantae; phylum Streptophyta; class Magnoliopsida; order Brassicales; family Brassicaceae; genus Eutrema; species Eutrema japonicum. The sequence continues at coordinate 35,603,355 of BSQW01000006.1, read as the reverse complement.
TCATTATGTCGATTTAAGCTTGGTATCGATCGATACCAAGCCGTGTGTCGATCGACACCAGATGTTCCAGCACGGTAACTTCTTGTTTCTCTTCGTTCTATTCTGTTCTTTTGTTTTCTTTTACCTACTCTAGGCTAGATAACACTTGTCAAAAATGAATCGTAATTAGAACAGCCCTGTTAAACCACCTGATTGGAGTCTGCCTTGATTGGGAGCAAGGTTATTGTTCACACTTGTTTGTTTTTCTTAGAGTTTGTTTTTCTGGGGGAGGTATCCGCTGACAATGTGTTTGTTTTTCTTATATTCAGTTGTTTTAATGAGTCAAAAACGTTTTATTGAGTCAAAACTTGTTGGAGATGATGATCATGTGCTTGAATTGTTGTTTTGATTTTGTTTTTGAGTGACCAGTGTTGCAGGATCAGTTCTAGATCGACTAATGAAAAATCCAAGGACTGACCAGTTGACTAGAAAACATCCATGTCTCCAGCAGAGTTCTTCTGAAACCTGAGCCAAATTTTTGCACTTCATCAATGTGGTTAGTGTTTAGAGAGCTTGATTCATCCTTCATATCTGACAAAGGAATCCATATGTTTAAAGTAATAGTATCTCTCTCCCCTGTTATAAGTTGATAAATAAGAGCATAAAAGATGAAATGATTTTCTTCTGAGTAGAGGGTTAGAAAAATTTTCATCGATCTCATTATTCTACTTAAGAGGGAATGATCACACAAAGGATTGGAAGCGAGGCTAGGATTTTCCTATGATGCCATTATTCGCCTACATCCTTTGATACATTGAGAGGGAAGAACCGGGGATTCGGTGGCTAACACCATCAATACTCGCGTCTCATACCTTGATGTGTATATGCAAAGCTGAAAATAAAAGAAAGAACATGATAAGGAATAAGTCTGGGGGAGAGAAAGTGATACAAAAAGTGTGAAAAAGGGTGGTTCCTAGTCATGATATTGTATGGTAAAAAAATCTAGAAGGTTCTTGAACATTGGCTGCAGCGATGAAACTGGTGATGAGGGTTTTATTTGAACAATGCTGCGAGATAATGTGTGGAGTCTGGAAAAGCTGCGAATGTCTACGGAGAAGTACATGGTGGTTAGATCAAAAGCTGGTTAGGTAACATTTGGGTGCTTGAGAAAAAGATCTCTGCGATGGTTCCTGAATGGGTGAGTCTCCGCGTTTTCAAACCTCTTTCTCTTGTTTAGTTTTCTGTTTTGCTTGAGGGCAAGCAAAGGCTAAATCTGGAGGAGTTGATATATCATGATTTTTACCCCTTTTATGCCATGATAGATGTCCGTTTTATAGAGTCTTTCTACTATTTCGTAGTGTTTTAGAGTCTTTTACAGGTCTTAGCACGTTTGGAGCATAATTGGGAATATTGGAGCTTTCTGGAGTATTTTGGAGCAAAGCTGAAGTTCGTGTTGCTGAGTACCCAATTTCACGTCAGGCATCGATCGATGCCTCCTTTGTATCGATCGATACTCATCACAGCAGACACGACCCGCGACTTTAATGAAGAGTTGAAGAATTGTAACTTGGTCCAGAAGTCTTTAATATTTTCAAGAAGCCCCAAAACGTGATTTAGGTTATTTATAGGGATTTTACAGCCACTTTTTGGCTACGCTTTATTTTATTCTGAATTTGTGAGAGAGCTTATCAAGGGAGAAAAGTCTGATACTCTGTTCGTCGAGAGAAGATTTTGAACCCTTTTGTTACTCTTTCTTATTTTCTATCGAGTATTTATTCAAACATGTTTATTGATTCAATTTCCATGTCTGAGTAGATCTCTTGTTAGGTTTAGGGATTCTCATAAGGGATTTTTTTGAATGCTAGGTTGATTAGTTATTTAGGGATCATAATCTGAATTAGTTCTTCGCCTTAGGTTGTTCTCAAAGCTAATTCTAGATTGATCACCTAGAACTTAGATCTTAGGATAAATGATTAGGCACGATAGTGCGATTAATTACCTGATAGAATTTAGGGTGAGCAAATTGATTATTCGCAAAGAGATTTGGTTTAATTGATTTGTGAACATATCAAACCTGGAATTAAGGCTGATTTATTCTTATGAATTTGCAAAGAAATTTGGGATTCAGAAGTTTAGATTTATATAATTTTCGCAACGACAGTTGGTTAATTATAATTTAGTGATTTGAGTTCGAGAACCGTGCATAACCTGAACCCTGATTAGTTAGTTTATTTTGCATTCATTGATTTCCTGAGAAATATCTCTGAACCTATCTCTTTCCCATTGAATTACAACTCGTTTACTGCTTATTGCTTTTTGTTTAATCTGAATATCTTAGCTTGATTTGATAATTATACAATCCATTATGAGATTTCTCTGAGTTCTTGTGTTCGACCCCTGATATACTGCAGCAACTGCTTTTGTACCTTTTAGGGTATTAATTTGAGCATATCATACTCACCAATCGTCCTACCGCGATTAATCACAGCGTTCCCCGAATTCACAGCAATTGCAGGGACAATGATATTTCCAGCTTCATCAAGTCGCTGCCCTCTCTCATTGCACAATTGACCATCTTGGTCTCTCAAAGTTTCGGCAGCATCCTGAATCAGAATCATTGTATTGCTCATCTCTATTGTTGGTCAGATTGTCGCGCCAGCTGCGCAAGCCAACGTTGGGAATGTTGGAGTTGATCGAGGTATAACACTTGTTGAGCACAACAGACCTGATCAGTTATATGACAATCGAGCTGCGATTCGCATCCCAACTTTTCAGAGAAATGACTTTGAGCTGAAACCTGCGTATTACGCTCTTGTAAGTCATAACCCTTTCCATGGCCTACCTCATGAGCATTCCATGGATCATATCAAAATGTTCGAGGATTTGTCACTGGTATGAAGTACAATGGAGTGCCCAATGAGTTCATTTTATGCAAACTTTTCCCGTACTCTCTTGGTGGGGATGCTGCTTATTGGCTGAAGCAGTTAGCTCCTGATTCGCTAACTACATGGGATGAGACGATGAATGCGTTGCTGAACAATTTCTATTATGATGCGAGATGCGAGGAGCTCAGAAACAAGATCTCTCATTTCGCTCAAGGTCCGACATAAGCATTCAAAGCTGCTTGGATTCGTTTCAAGTCTTATCAGAGAGATTGTCCGCACCATGAGTTCACTCAGGCTCAGCTGCTGGGCATTTTCTACAGAGGGATTGATTGGAGGTACCATATGGGTATGGATGTTGCGAGTAATGGAAACTTCAACACTAGGTATCCATATGATGCGTTTGTGTTTATTGAAAACTTGGCGTCTAGTAATAGCACCAAGAATGCAGATTTCGAGCGGAAGAAGCGGCCTGGAGGAGTTGATGGATCGCAGATTGCTGACGTGCAGGCCAATATGAATTTTCTGATCGGGAAGTCGAAGAAATCTGTGCACTTTACTGATGAAGTCGCTAATGTGTAAGAAGAAGAGGATGATGTTAACTACGTTGGTGGTTCTGGTTTTCAGGGTCAGCGATTTGGGTACAACAACAACCGAAACTTCAACAACAACACTCAGCAAAGTGGATACAAGTTTGAGGGGAACCAATCTGGTTTTGGAGCTAAAAAGTTTGTTCATAAACCGTTACAGAGCAGCGACTTCAGTCAGAATTACGGGAACTCTTCGTACCAACCCATTTCTCCAAAGTCCACAGAGAATAAGGTGGAATCCATGCTTGAGCAGATTCTTCAGGGACAGCAGAAACTGCAAGTGGATTTCAATGGGAAGATTGACCATCTGTACATTGATCTCAATTGGAAAATTGACCATCTGAATGGGAAGATTGAAGCTGTCAACCTTTGTCAGAGGAAGCTGGAGACTCAGGTTGCTCAGACCGCATCAGCTGTGCAGAGGCAGGAAGGTTATCTTCTAGGAAAACTAAGAATCCAAGAGCACACATCATTGAAATTACCTTGAGGAGTGGAAAAGAGGTGATTGCAGGAGCAAAGAACAGCCCAACATCAGAGATTTTCGTCGATCGATGCTGAGACACATGTCGAGAAGGAGCCTGAGAGTGTCAAGGAGATGGTGTATACCCCCAAGATACCGTATCCTATACTTCCTAAGCTGACAAGGAAGGAATGGGAGGATGCTAGATGCAAGGTTATGTTAGACAAGTTGGTTGTGGAGCTTCCGTTTGTTGATGCTATTAAGACTTCTCCAGCTTTCAGGAGGTACGTGAAGAAGATGGTGTCTAGCAGTCTGAGCCTTGAAGAAGGTGTCATGATGATTACAGCTGAGTGTAGTGCGATTCTACTCAACAAAATTCCCAAGAAACTGCCAGACCCATGGAGTTTTGTTTTGGATTGCACTATCTTCACAGAGAGATTCGAGCGTGCTCTCTGCGATATTGGGTCGAGTGTGAACCTTATGCCACACACAGTTGCCAAGCGAATGGGAATGACAGATTTCCAATCTACAAGGATTTTGCTGGTACTTGCTGATCGCTCAATGCGACTTCCAGAGGGACTACTCGAAGATGTCCCAATCAAGATTGGGAATTGCTTGATCCCAACAGATTTCATCGTCCTGAAGTACGGTGCTGAGCCTAAGGATCCTCTTATCCTGGGCAGGCCATTCCTTGCAACTGATGTAGCCTTGATTGACTGCAAGAATGGACAGATAGCTCCCAACATCGGTGATTTGGTGATGTCATTTAACATGGAGAAGATGATGAAGAGGCCAACCATCGAGGGACATACATTCTATGTGGACACCTTCAGTGACATAGCTGAAGAGTACTTCCTGGATATGCACCCTGAGGATCTACTGGAGAGAGCATTGGTCTGTTCGGCCACTTCGGAGGTCCGTTCATATGAAGATACTGCTGGATATTCGAAGATGCTTGATTCTGCATCACCGGTATCGATCGATACCCCTCTGGTATCGGTCGATACCCTGCGGCCAGAAGGAGAGTTGGTCGACATTTCTAAGCAAGCTGCTGGGCTTGGAGATTGGAGCGCAGAGAAAGCTCCTAAGGTGGAACTAAAGCCACTTCCAGCGAATATGAGGTATAGTTTTCTTGGTCCTAATTCCACATACCCTGTAATCGTTAATGCTTCCTTGAACAACACAAAGAATGCCGTACTGCTGTGCAAGTATCGCAAAGCTCTTGGCTACTCTCTTGCTGATATTTAGGGTATAGCACCAGACTTGTGCATGCATCGGATTCACCTGGAGGATGAGTCAAAGACTTCGATTGAGTGTCAGAGGAGACTGAATCCGAACCGGAAGGAGGTGGTCAGGAAGGAAGTGATGAAGCTGTTGGAGGCAGGGATTATCTATGCCATCTCGGATAGTACTTGGGTTAGTCCAGTTCACGTTGTGCCTAAGAAAGGAGGCATAACTGTGGTGAAGAACGAGAAGGACGAGCTGGTCCCTACAAGGACAATCACTGGTCACAGGATGTGTATTAACTACAGGAAGCTGAATGCGGCTACAAGGAAGGATCACTTCCCATTGCCATTCATTGACCAGATGCTGGAAAGGTTAGCGAGTCACCCATACTACTGTTTTCTCGATGGGTACTCGGGGTTTTTCCAGATACCTATACATCCAGAGGACCAGGGAAAGACAACTTTTACATGTCCCTATGACACATTCGCCTACAAAAGAATGCAATTTGGATTATGTAACACTCCAGCGACCTTTCAGCGATGCATGATGTCGATTTTCACATATATGACTTAGGAGTTTATGGAGGTATTCATGGATGATTTTTCTGTGTATGGATCGTCATTCAAGGATTGTCTGGATAACTTGTGCAAGGTACTTCAAAGATGCGAGGAGAAGCAATTGGTTTTTAATTGGGCTAAGATTCAGGTCATGACGAGCTTGCAACCTCCACGATCTGTTCCTGAGATACGAAGCTTCCTTGGTCATGTTGGGTTTTACAGGAGGTTCATCAAGGATTTCTCTAAGCTTGCACGCCCACTCACAGCCCTGTTATGTAAGGAAGTCAAGTTTGATTTCACATCTGATTGCCTTGCAGCCATCAAGGAGATTAAGAAGGCATTGGTGAGTGCTCCTATTTTCCAACCACCTTATTGGAGTCTGCCTTTTGAGGTTATGTGCGATGCAAGTGATTTTGCTGTTGGAGCTGTGTTGGGACAGAGGAAAGATAAGAAGCTCCATGCTATTTATTATTCCAGCAGGACGTTGGATGATGTTCAGCGTAATTACAGCACCACTGAGAAGGAATTACTTGCAGTTGTTTTCTCTTTTGAGAAATTTCGGTCCTACTTGATTGGGAGCAAGGTTATTGTTCACACAGACCATGCTGCTCTCAAATACCTGCTGAAGAACAAGGACCTCAAGCCTCGTCTATGCCGATGGGTTCTTTTGCTCCAAGGATTCGATATCGAGATCAAGGACAAGAAAGGAGTTGATAATGGAGTCGCTGACCACTTATCGCGCATAAAGGTCGATGAAGTCGTGCCTATTTGATATGCTCAAATTAATACCCTAAAAGTACTAAGCAGTAGTTGCAGTAAAGTAGGGGTTAAACACAAGGACTCACAAAGACACACAATAGATTACATATATGACAATTAAGCTAAGTGATCAATGATATTGAAAACAGAACGTAAATTAAAACGGTTGTAAGTTCGATTGGAGAAAGATAGGTTCAGGGTATTTTTCAGGAATTCAATGAATGCAGATAAACTAACTAGTCATGATTCAGATTTAGCGCGGTTCTTGAACTCAAATCACTAAGATATAGCTAACCAACTCTCGTTGCGAAAACTATCTAAATCTAAATCCTAGGAATTCCAAATCTCTTTGCGAATCCTAAAGTCTAAATCAGCTTTTAAATTAGTTTTGATTTGTTCACAAAACAACTAAACCAAATCTCTTTGCGAATATTTGTTTTGCTGACCTTAGGTTCTCTCAGGTAATTAATCGCACTCTAAGATCTAAGTTTTAGGTGATCAATCTAGAATTAGCTAGAATTAGCTTTGCAAACAACCTATGGCGAAGAACTAATTCAGATAGTGAATCCTAATAACTAATCAATCTAGCATTCAGTGAAAACCCTTATGAGAACCCTAAACCTAACAAGAGATCTACTCAGACATGGAAATTGAAGCAATAAACATGTTTGAATAAATCATCAAATAAAATAGAGAGAGTAACAAGAGGGTTCGAAATCTTCTCTCGGACAAACATAGTTTCAGACTTGTCTCCCTTCAAAAGCTCTCTCACAAAACCAAAGTAAAATAAAGCGTAGAATAAAGTATAGCCATCAAAGTGGCTGTAAAATCCTATTAAATAACATAAATCATGTTTTTGGGCTTTTTGTAAATAACAAAGTCTTCTGGGCCATTTTACAAATCTTCAACTCTTAATTAAGTCGCGGGTCGTGTCTGCTTCGGTGAGTATCGACCGATACTAGGCAATATCGATCGACACTGAGACTTCAAATCGGGTACTCAGCTAACGAACGTTGCTTCGCTCCAAAATGCTCCAGAAAGCTCCAATATCTCCAATTATGCTTCAAACGTGCTAAAACCTGTAAAAGACTCTAAACCACTACGAAATAGTAGAAAGACTCTATAAAACGGACTTATATCATGGCTTAAACGGGGTAAAAACCATGATATATCAACTCCCCCAGACTTAGCATTTGCTTGCCCTCAAGCAAATAGAAGACTAAACTAGAGAAAGAGGTTTGAAAACATAGAGACTCACATGTTCTTGAAACGTTGCAATGACCATTTTCCTTAGTGCTCCACATATCACCTAACCAGTTTCAGATCTAAACACCATGTACTTCTCTGTAGGCATTCGCAGTTTCCCAGACTACACACATTATATCACAGCATTGTTCAATCAAGCCATCCTCGCCAGTTTCATCGATATGATTAATACCAAGAACTTTCTAGATTCTTTCTCATACAATATCATGACAAGGAACCACCCTTTTTCACACTTTCTGGTATTATTTCTCTCCCCCTGACTTATTTCTTATTATGTTCTTTCTTTTATTTTCAGCTTTGCATATACACATCAAGGTATGAGGCGCGAGTATTGATGGTGTTAGCCACCGAATCCCCGGTTCTTCCCTCTCAACGTATCAAGGGCGTAGGCGAATAATGGCATCATACGAAAATCGTAGCCTCTCTTCCAATCCTTTGTGTGATCATTCCTCACCAACTAGAATAATGGGATCGTTGGAAATTTTCCTAACCCTCTACTCAGAAGAAAATCATCTCATCTTTTAATGCATCTTATTAATTAACTTGTAACAGGGAGAGAAATACCATTATTTTAAAACACATGGGTTTTTCTTTCTCTTGCTCGATTTCCGGGATAAATTTTTCAGATTGTCTATGTGATTCGGGGGCCAACATCAACATTATGTCAAAGACATTTGCCGAGATGCTCGGTATAAAGACTCTCACACCATCTACCATAAGCATAATTTTTGGAGATTCATCACAAAAGAAACCCGATGGAGTGATCAATGATCTTCAACTACTTATTAAAAACAAGATTGTTCCCGCTGATTTTTCAAGTTCTCGAGGTGGATCGAGATAAGGGTAGACCATTGATTTTTGGTAACCCGTTCTTAGCTACCGTTTGCGTCATATCTCAATCACGCCAACACTACAAGAAAACATGGCCATTTCCGACGAGATTTCTACAAACATAACATCCGTCGGAAGAGACACATTCAATCTACAAACGAGTAATATCAAACATAAATCTAGCAAATCGAGGTGATAATTATTAATTTTGGATTTGTGACGTACTTTGCATAAAAATTAAAAATAGATTTTAAGCTCATTCATATGCAAATTTAATAAATTACCGTATAGTAATTATCAAATAAACAAGAATTGGCCAAATTAATCGAAGTTACGCTCCAAATTCGTTTTTAATTAAGCTTAAAATTTTCAAATTCCAAAAATCTCAAATCCATAATAATTAAGTCCCAAAATCGAAATCTAATCATTCTAGAAGTTCAATATAGAGTTCTTTAACAATTTCTAGCCATTATAGACACATATCTATTAAATTAATAAAAACTTTAGGGTTTGGCTCATATGAAAAACTAGAAGTGTAGGATAATATCTTGTTGGAAAAAATGAGATAGTTGTAGAATTGGAATCTTCTTTGAAAAAGATTGAGAATGGACCAAAGAATTTTTGTAAAAGCTTGAGAATTAAAAAAGTATTCTTGCTCAAAATCTCAAAATCTATTGGAAGAGAAGAAAAAAGAGAGTTTTTAATCTAGAAATTTTTTTTTTGGTCTTTGAAAAGTTGTTTTATTGCAAAAAGAAATTTTCTGTTTTTCAAAAACTTTTTTTGTTTGGTTACCTTAGCAGGATACGAAAATTAAACCGGTTTTGGTTTAATTTATTGTCGGGAACATGCTCGGGATTGCACAATTAAGGATTGGAAATGGTTCGGGAAAGGTCGGGATTAGTTTTTGGTCAAAATGGCCTGGCCGCGAGTCGAACCTACGTGACCGCGGCCAAACGCTTCTTCGCCGCGGGTCGGCTTCCTCTTGCCGTGACCAAACGTCTCCTCGCCTCGGGACCAGCCAACCTAGGCGCGGTCGATCCTCCATTATCTGCGGGTGCAGCTCCTCCTGTCGGGGCCAAATGGCCTTCTTCTCGGGTAATTTTCTCATTCGTTCTTCGGGCGTTTCGCGATCCGTTTCTACCGACTTCTTCATTTTCTTGTGTTTTCTGATTTTTTGAATGTTTTTGGGTTTTTTTGGTTTTATGTAGTGCATGAAATACTAAAAAGATAAATGTTAATAGAAAAAGAACGATAAAATAAAAAGTAAGAACTTACCAAATGGGTTGCCTCAATTAAGCGCTTTTGGTTAAAGTAGTTAGCTCAACTTTTTGGTGGGGTCTAGGCGTGAGAAGTAGATGTCCTGGGAAAAAATGTTCCTTGGGTTTCATCGAATTTAAAAATTGGTTCGCCTATGTTTTGTATCCCCTTCTTCTTTTGGCATTTCCTTGGAACCTTGTCTTTTTGGAGAAATTGTCTCGTTTTTTGCGATCATTCCTTCCACTCGTTCGTCTTTGGTGTCTCTCAAGTCGGGTGGAATAATGATCCTGATTTTGGCAACCGGTTTAGAAACAAAATGTTGACTTACCTTTGGGGGCTCCGACTTAGTCGACTCATCTTTCTCTCTTTCTTTAGGAAAAATCATCTTTTTCTTCTTGTGCTTGTCCCTCGGGATTGGAATTCCGTCCGAGACAGTTGGATAAAACTTCTTTCGATCCACATTCAAGAAGACAACATGACGGTTGCACTACAAGAAAACAGCCGTTTTCCGACAGCTGATTCCGTCGAAAATCCGTCGGATAAGGTCTTTTCCGACGGATTAATTCCGTCGGTTCCAGCTCGTCGGAAAATAAAATCAGTCGAAAATCCGTGGGAAATTTCCGACGGGTTATTTTCCGACGGATATACACCGACTAACATTATTGCGACGGATTACAGACGACCCTATATCCGACAGAAATTCCATCGGAAAAGTTCCGACGGATATTCCGACATATTTTTATCCGGAAAAGCAGTCGAGAATCCGTCAAAAAAGCAGTCTTTATTTATATAATAAGCATACAAAATTAATAAATAAAGACTAAATTATTGTACATGGAAAGTATTAAAATAAATAAATTTAATGAGTGTACCTGCAATTGTTTCGTGGACATTACGTGGTAGAAAACAGACAAAGGCAAATGGAAAGAGGCGTTGCATCACAACATGACAATCATGACTCTTCATCACAGTAAACTTCCCTTCTCCATGATCAACGCAATTCTGAAGGTTAGATGCGTATCCGTCCAGGAATCTAACACTATCGAAAATCCAGTTAAAAAAACTCGTCCTTTGAAGGTTCATCTAACTGAAATGCTGGGACTAGAGCCTTCTCGTTCCCTGTCACATGTAGTACTCTATGAGAACAAATGTCTGGCAAGTCCAATCTAAACTTCAAATTGTCCTTCGTCTTCCCTTGGACATTGAGAACGGTGTTCATAATGTTGTCAAAAAAATTCTTCTCAATGTGTATGACATCCAGATTATGCCTCAAAATATGGTCCTTCCAATAAGGCAAATCCCAGAAAATACTTCTATTGTGCCAATTATGTACGTTGCCACAACCATCAATAAGATAATGCCCATTACCACCACAATCAACCGTCCTCTCAGCACTAAAATCCCTTAACTGAGCAACAAATAGTGTCCATCTAACTCAGGAGGTGGACCATCAACTACTTTCCGGTTCTTCCTAAACAATGTCATGTCTTTTCATGTCTTTTCCATCCTTTCACCAACTTTGTCACACTGGGTAGAGTGTGATTTAAGTTTGGGGGAGGATGTTTATTCGTTACTAATTTATTTTCCTTTGTTTTGATTTATCTACTTGTTTTCGCTATAATTTTAAACTATTCGTGTAATCTTTGTCTATTTTTATTAAGTATTTTTCAGGAACATAAGAACAAAACCTATGATGATTTAGACTTGTATGCTTCTACGCTATCTCCTCGTGCCAGCTCTTTGTGGTTTGGTACTAGACTAGGCGGTAGCTAGAGTGCTTGTAATGCGACATCCCCATAGCATTTTGACCCATAGAGAGTTTTTCTGACATGATATACTAGCTCACTCTTTTTGAACTTAATCTGAATTTAATTTTCTCATCAATTGTTTTAGGCGAGACAACGAATCATACATCTAGGACATTTTTTATCCTTTTTAACATTCTTTGTTGTTCTAGATGGCCAGATCATTTTTAGCTGGTACCACACCCCGAAACCTTAACCATTTCATTTTCGAACCTCATGCATTCTTCTCTTGTTGTCGTATGTGCAGATATGTGCAAAAACGCCAGAGAGGGAGGAACGACACATTTTTCAGTCACTCGAGAAGACATAAAACGAGATGGATTCGGTTATGGAGGTATTGATATATCATGGTTTTTATCCTATTTAAGCCATGATATAAGACGTTTTTATAGAGTCTTTATAGTATTTCGTAGTGTTTTAGAGTCTTTTACAGGTCTTAGCACGTTTGGAGCGTAATTGGAAGTATTGGAGCTTTCTGGAGCAGTTTGGAGCAAAGCTGAAGTTTGTGTCGCTGAGTATCTGATTTAACGTCAAGCATCGATCGATACCCCCTGGTATCGATCGATACCCATCGCAGCATGACAAGACACGCGACTTAATGAAGAGTTGAAGAACTGCAGATTTGCCCCAGAAGTCTTTAATAATTACAAGAAGCCCCAATTCGTGTTTTAGGTTATTCATAGGGATTTTTACAGCCACTTTTAGGCTATGCTTTATTTTCTATACTTTGATTTTACTTTGGTTAATTTTACCTAGGTTTACGAATCTGGAACTTAGATCTTAGGATAATTGATTAGGCACGAGAGTGCGATTAATTACCTGATAGAACCTTAGGTGAGCAAATTGATTATTCGCAAAGAGATTTGGTTTAATTGATTTGTGAACATATCAAACCTTATGTTAAAGCTGATTTAGACTTTAGGATTCGCAAAGAGATTTGGAATTCCTAGGATTTAGATTTAGATAGTTTTCGCAACGAGAGTTGGTTAGCTATATTTTAGTGATTTGAGTTCAAGAACCGTACGTAATCTGAATCCTGTTAGTTAATTTAGCTGCATTCATTGATTTCCTGAGAAAAACCCTAGGCCTATATTTTCCTCCATTGATTTACAACACTTTTAATTTCGTACCTGTTTTCGTTTACATCTTTTGATTTAGCGTATTTTGGATCTATATAATCTATTGTGTGTCTCTTTGAGTCTTTGTGGTTCGACCCCTAGCTATACTGCGATTACTGCTTTAGTATCTGTTAGGGTATTAATTTGAGCGTATCGAATTTGGCGCCGTTTACGGGGACTCAATTCGCCATTAGATTTTAGCTAAAAACATTCGTCTAAATCACCCGAGTATCGATCGATACCCTTGAGTATCGGTCGATACCCGACGTATATTTCAGTTACTCACGTTCTTTGTTTCTGTTTTCAGGTGCATGCTTAATCGAGAAACTAGAAGCAACAAGAACACCCCGCTAGTTGATCTATCACTGGAGCAACTAGCACTTGTGGAACGCACAAACAAGAAACCAAAGAAATCAGCTAAGATGAACAACAATCAGTTGGTTCGTGATGCAGCTGGTGCTTACAGAGACCAAGAGGGTCGGTTGTGCAATGAGCAAGGACAACGTCTGGATGGAGAGGGGATCGTCATACCACCTGCTCCTGTTGTCGCTGAGAATGTCGCTGGGAACGCGAGGAATGCTGTAGTTAATCATGGAAGAACTATTGGTGAGTACAACAGGCCTGACCAGTTTTTTTGCCAATCGGTCAGCGATTCGTCCTCCTGCGTTTGAGAGGAATGACTTTGAGCTGAAGCCTGCTTACTTTGCTCTTGTGGGACAGCATCTCTTCCATGGTCTTCCTCATGAACATCCAATGGACCATGTAGAGAAGTTCGAGGACTTGGTCACTAGCATCAAGAGCAATGGAGTGTCCTACGACTATCTCTTTTGCAAGCTCTTCCCCTACTCTCTAGGTGGAGATGCGACCTACTGGCTGAGGCAGCCACCTCTTGGTTTGCTAACTACTTGGGAGGACACTAAGAGAGCCTTCCTGATCAACTTCTACGATGATGCACGATCTGAGGATCTAAGGAATAAAATCTCCCAATTTTCTCAAGGACTTACTGAGGCGTTCAAGGCTTCTTGGACGAGATTCAGATCGTTTCAGAGAGATTATCCACATCACGGATACTCTGATGTGCAGCTGCTGGGTATCTTCTTTAGAGGAGTAGATTGGAGGTATCAGATGGCTCTGGACGCTTCGAGCAATGATAATTTCAACACCAAGTACCCTGAGGATGCTTATGTGTTGATTGAAAACTTTGCATATAGCAGTAGCACCAAGAGCGCAGACTTCGAGCGCAAGAAGCTGGCTGGTAACATGGATGGGTCGCAGATCGCTGAAGTTAAAGCTCAGCTGGATTCTATGCACAGTATTCTGCTGGGAAAGACAACAAAGGCCGTCCACTTTGCTGCTGAGAATGAAGTGGAAGATGTTAACTACATTGGTGGTTCTGGTTTCCAGGGTCAGCGATTTGGGTACAACACCAATCGGAACTTCACCAACAATGCTCAGCAAGGAGGGTACCAATCCCCACCACCCAAAGCTCCTGACAGTTAGATTGAGGCTATGCTTGAACAGCTGGTTCAAGGGCAGGAGAAGATGACAGTCACCTTCAATGGGAAACTGGATGTTGTATACACCGAATTAAGGGGAAGGATCGAGGCTCTCAATACCAGTCACAGGATACTGGAAACTCAAGTAGCTCAGATTGCAGCAAATGCCAAGAGAAAGACGATTCATTCACACAATGCACACGTCAATGCAATCTCCTCAAGTTCAGAAAATTTCGATGAGGATCCTAAAATCGCCATAGAATCGATCGATACCCCCAGGTGTCGATCGATGCCGGTTACTATTCTGAAACGGGACAATTCCAAAACCCGTGTATCGATCGATACCCCCATTGGTATCGGTCGATACTGAGGCGATTTCTGTGGAGACACATGAGATTTCGACTGTGGTGCCTAAAATACTTGCAGAGAGAGTCTACATACCGAGGATACCTTACCCCAGAGCTACTGCAAAGGCTAAGTAGGAGGTAGAGGACGCCAGATGCAAGGCTATGCTGGATAAGCTGATTGTGGAGTTTCCCCTTGATGATGATAAATCTGTTAAGGATGATTCAACGCGAAGAGTATCGATCGATACCCTACCTGGTGTCGATCGATACCCCTCGCAGAACGAGCTAGAACTTGTGGAAACACGTGAGTTGATCAAAGAAAGAGTTCGCAAGCCCAAGAAGCTGAATCCTGTTCCTAAACACCTCAGAGATCCCATCTCTCCAAAGCAGATGCGTGGCTTTGAGAAGATGGTAAGAAGGATTTCCCCTGAATCGTCTTTTGAAGAACCTCTATAGTGTCGTCCTCTGCTAAGTCACTTCAAAGATTGCAGAGAAACTGAGGAAGAGATTAAGGCACTCTTCATTAAGGCTAGAGGTACACCTCCACTGAGACAGTTGACCCAAAGGGAAGATCCAGGAAAATTCGTGGTTCCATGCTTTATCTCTGGAGTTGATTTCAAAGCGTCTCTCGTTGACTCAGGGGCTAGTGTCAATGTCATCTCAAGGGAAATTGCAGAGCGGTTGGGGGGCTGATATTCGATCACCAAAGGTACCTATCACACTCGCAAACGACTCCACCTCGCTTCCACACGGTACTATCCATGGTTTGCTGGTCAAAGTAGGAGACTGTCTGGTGCCTACTGATTTTCAGGTTATGGAGATGAGTGCGATATCTCGTATGCCTATACTCCTGGGACGACCATTTATGGCTACTGTTGGGACAATCATAGACACGCCTAATAAGAGAATCTCTTTCTCTTACATTGACAGAGGGGTCTATTATGATGGCATTCCCCCTATGAGTGCTCCCACATGTGTCTTTAGCATCGAGGTTATTACATAAATATCGCTGGCAATTGATCTTTTGGAAGAGCCTCTTGATGAGCCTACTGTCGCAGACATTTCAGCTGAACCGCCCACCATTCCCAGGGAAGTTGTCAAGAAGGTTAAGGCAACAAAGAAGAAGAAGGCCAAGAGCAAAAACGTCGAGAATCCCCATGTCACTTTAATCCCTCAGAAGAGTGATGGGAATTCGATTGAGTATAAGGTCAAGTGCAAAGGAGTTTCGAAGCCATTCTCTAAGGCTAGAATTCTTCTTACTTCGGAGCTGAAAGAGAAAGGACAGGAGTTTGTGGACACCATGATGAGCAGAACTATGAAGATAGCGATGTCAAATTGTGGAGCCTGTTTTGGTGCAAGCTCTCACTCTTATCCAGCCTGAAGGGCGTTACAGTCAAGCTATTGACGTTAAACGAGTGCTTGGTGGGAGGCAACCCACTGGTGAGTCTATATATATAAGTATTTTCTTTTTATTTTTCGTTTTGTGTCAGGATAAACAAGGAGCAAAACTCGAAATCGCCTAAGTGTTGATTGATATCCCCTGGTATTGATCGACACCAATCGCGAATGAAAGGTTCATCACGATTTAAGCCTGGTATCGATCGATACCAGGCTGTGTGTCGATCGATACTTGATGTTCCAGCAAGGTAACTTCTTGTTTTTCCCAATTTTATTATGTTCTTTTGTTTTCTTTCACTGACTCTAGGCTAGATAACACTGGGGACAGTGTTGTTCAAGTCTGGGGGAGGTTTCTGCTGACATTGTGTTTGTTTTTCTTAGAGTCATAAAATAAAAATAAATTGTCGTTTTATTGAGTCAAAACTTGTTGGAGATGATGATCTTGTTCTTGAACCTATTGATTTGATTTTGTTTTTGAGTGACCAGTGTTACAGGATCAGTTCTAGATCGACTAATGAAAAATCCAAGGACTGACCAGTTGACTAGAAAACATCCATGTCTCCAGCAGAGTTCCTCTGAAGCCTGAGCCAAATTTTTGCACTTCATCAATATGGTTAGTGTTTTTAAAGATTGATTCATCATTCATATCTGATAAAGGAACCCATGTGTTTAGAGTTATGGTATCTCTCTCCCCTGTTATAAGTTGATAAATAAGAGCATAAAAGATTGAAATGATTTTCTTCTGAGTAGAGGGTTAGGAAAATTTCCAGCGATCCCATTATTCTACTTAAGAGGGAATGATCACACAAAGGATTGGAAGCGAGGCTAGGATTTTCCTATGATGCCATTATTCGCCTACATCCTTTGATAAATAGAGAGGGAAGAACCGGAGATTTGGTGGAAAACACCATCAATACTCGCGTCTCATACCTTAATGTGTATATGCAAAGCTGAAAATAAAAGAAAGAACATAATAAGAAATAAGTCTGTGGGAGAGAAATTGATACAAAAAGTGTGAAAAAGGGTGGTTCCTTGTCATGATATCGTATGGTAAAGAATCTAGAAGGTTCTTGAACATTGGCTGCAGCGATGAAACTGGCGAAGGTGGCTTTATCTGAACAATGTTGTGAGATAATGTGTGGAGTCTGGAAAAGCTGCGAATGTCTACGGAGAAGTACATGGTGGTTAGATCAAAAGCTGATTAGGTGACACTTGGGTACTTGGGAAGAGGGTCATTTTGATGGTTCATAAACAGGTGAGTCTCCGCGTTTTCAAACCTCTTTCTCTGGTTTAGTCTTCTATTTGCTTGAGGGCAAGCAAAGTCTAAGTCTGGGGGAGTTGATATATCATGGTTTTTACCCTATTTAAGCCATGATATAATTCCTTTTTATAGAGTCTTTATAGTATTTCGTAGTTTTTAGAGTCTTTTACAGGTCTTAGCACGTTTGGAGCGTAATTGGAAGTATTGGAGCTTTCTGGAGAAGTTTGGAGCAAAGCTGAAGTTCGTGTCGCTGAGTATATGATTTCACGTCAAGCATCGATCGATAATTACAAGAAGCCCTGGTATCGATCGATACCCATCGCAGCATGACAAGACACGCGACTTAACGAAGAGTTGAAGAACTGCAGATTTGCCCCAGAAGTCTTTAATAATTACAAGAAGCCCCAATTCGTGTTTTAGGTTATTTATAGGGATTTTTACAGCCACTTTTAGGCTATACTTTATTTTCTATACTTTGATTTTACTTTGGTTGAGAGAAAAAAGTCTGAATCTCCCTTCGTCCGAGATCAGATCTCAAAACCTCTTGGTACTATTTCTATTTTATTGATGATTTATTCAAACATGTTGATTGTTTTATTCTCCATGTCTGAGTAGATCCACTTTAGGTTTAGGGTTTTCTCATAAAGGATATCTTTGAATGCTAGGTTGATTATCTGTTTAGGATTCACCATCTGAATTAGTTCTTCGCCATAGGTTGTTCTCAAGGCTAATTTTAGGTTGACGAATCTGGAACTTAGATATTAGGATAATTGATTAGGCACGAGAGTGCGATTAATTACCTGATAGAACCTTAGGTGAGCAAATTGATTATTCACAAAGAGATTTGGTTTAATTGATTTGTGAACATATCAAACCTGATGTTAAAGCTGATTTAGACTTTAGGATTCGCAAAGAGATTTGGAATTCCTAGGATTTAGATTTTGATAGTTTTCGCAACGAGAGTTGGTTAGCTATATTTTAGTGATTTGAGTTCAAGAACCGTGTGTAATCTGAATCCTGTTAGTTAATTTAGCTGCATTCATTGATTTCCTGAGAAAAACCCTGGGCCTATATTTTCCTCCATTGATTTACAACACTTTTAATTTCGTACCTGTTTTCGTTTACATCTTTTGATTTAGCGTATTTTGGATCTATATAATCTATTGTGTGTCTCTTTGAGTCTTTGTGGTTCGACCTCTAGCTATACTACGATTGCTGCTTTAGTATCTGTTAGGGTATTAATTTGAGCGTATCAGGTATCAACAAATCAATCTTAGAAGTTGACTTGGAAATCTTTTTTCACTGGTAATTTTCGTCCTTCCTAAGACTCCCGTTTAAAGGCGTTTCCCCTTTCAAAAATATATATATTGAAAGGAAAAGAAAAATAAGCCTAGGAGTCTTAGGGTAGTCGATATTTTTATACCAAGGCATCCAAGTTTCGTTTATAAGGAGTGAGAAGCCATTCGAATCATTTTCCGGAGAAAAATCTAAGTCTGGGGAAATGGCATAAAAGTTTTGTCAGACAGAAAAGTACCGGAGAAGAAAGTATTCGCAACAACACTTGTGCAAGTAGGAAGTGACTGAAAACTTTGGATATCAACAGCTCCACCTTCCCTTACTGTTTTTCATAATAACTAGCATCCTCCAGCGGAAATATGGTAACCCGAAACACTTCTAACGTCACCTCTAAAGAGCCTTTAATGCCTAGCCTTGATTGTCTTGGTTAATATTTTTGATGAGAATCACGCAACCTTTTAATGAATGTTAAGAGCTAGTTGACTGAAATTTAGGATTTATGATATGCTCAAATTAATACCCTAACAGTACTAAAGCAGTAGTCGTAGTATAGCTAGGGATCAAATCGACAAAGACTCAAAGAGACGCACAATAGATTATGTAGTTGAGAATTAAGCTAAACCAAGAGATGTAATTGAAAGCAGTGCAGAAATTAAAAGAGTTGTAATTCAATTGGGAAAATATAGGCTCAGGGTATTTCTCAAGAAATCAATGAATGCATATAAACTAACTAATCAGGATTCAGATTTAGCGCAGTTCTTGAACTCAAATCACTAAGGTATAATTAACCAAATGTCGTTGCGAAAATTATCTAAATCTAAATCCTAAGAATTCCAAATCTCTTTGCGAATCTTAAAGTCTAAATCAGCTTTAATATCAGGTTTGATGTTTTCACAAATCAATTAAACCAAATCTCTTTGCGAATAATCAATTTGCTCACCTAGGTTCTATCAGGTAATTAATCGCACTGTCGTGCCTAATCAATTATCCTAAGATCTAAGTTCCAGATTCGTCAACCTAGAATTAGCTTTGAACACAACCTAAGCGAAGAACTAATTCAGATGGTGAATCCTATAAACTAATCAACCTAGCATTCAGAGAAAACCCTTATGAGAACCCTGAACCTAAAGTGGATCTACTCAGACATGGAGAATGAAACAATCAACATAACTGAATAAATCATCAATAGAATAGAAAGAATAACAAGAGGTTTTGAGATCTGATCTCGGACGAAGGGAGATTCAGACTTGTCTCTCTCAAACCAAAGTAAAATCAAAGTATAGAAAAATAAAGCTTAGCCTTAATAGGTGGCTAAAAACCTAATTTATAAGCTAAAACACGAATTGGGACTTCTTGTAATTATTAAAGACTTCTGGGGCAAATCTGCAGTTCTTCAACTCTTCATTAAGTCGCGTGTCTTGTCACGCTGCGATGGGTATCGATCGATACCAGGGGGTATCAATCGATGCTTGACGTGAAATCGGATACTCAGCAACAAGAACTTAAGCCTTGCTCCAAACTGCTCTTGTTCCAATACTTCCAATTACGCTCCAAACGTGCTAAAACCTGTAAAAGACTACAAAATACTATAAAGACTCTATAAAAATGACTTATATCATGGCTTAAATAGGGTAAAAACCTTGATATATCAATTTAAGTGGTTAGATTTTCGAATGACGGATACCGTGGACTAGCGTTGCAGTACTTTAGTGAGAATTTTCTAGACTAAGTCCAATTGATTCATTATGTTGGTTATGGTTTAGAAGGACGGTCACTGAGATTTTTGTTAGTTCCTACGTTTTCAAAACTTCTTTCCGAGTTTAGATTTTTGTTTTGTTTGAGGACAAACAAAGATCTAAGTCTGGGAGAGTTGATAACACCGGTTTTTTACCATTTTTATGGATCACTTTAATATCTTTTGCAGGTGTTTTAACTATGTTTTCAATGGTTTTCAAGTGATTTCCATTTTTCAGAGTTTTGAAATACATTTCAGTTAACTTGGGATAAAAGAGTGTATTTTAGAGCAAAAGTACGTTTTTGATAAACTCGGACCGTCATAAGTCTTGCAATCAAAGAAGACTTTCTCACCGTCTGGTCATCCCCAAATTTGGACACATCAAAGTAGATACAACCAGCTTTCAAATGCAATTGGATTTGAGACGATCCAATGGTTGGATCCTTATATATACATGAAGCACTGAAGTTAGATAAAGCTCGACCCGTGGCCAGCGTCGCGGCCAGCCAATCTTGACCCGCGGCCAAACACCACTTCACCGTGGCCAGAAGACCCGCACCCGCGGCTACTCCCTGTCCGACTAAAAGGAGCTTGTTTCTTCATCCGAGGCCAAAACTGTCTTTTCACATCAAACCCTAAACGAAGTGAAGACTATAAATACTTTTTTAGGTCTTTTAGACAGACATATATTTCTTTTCCCGGTTAAGGCAGAGGCAAATCCCTTGCAAACTTGTTACTCTTGTTCTCCGGGTTGGAGCGAGGATTCTCGACTCGAGCTCTTCGATAGAGAATTCTTTCTTCATCCCTTCTCTAACTGTTTTCTTTTCAATATATTAATTATATTTATCTCATCTATGGTTGAGTAGTTCGTTTTTTGGGTATAGGGTTACAAAGGGGCTCTCATGGTTCAATTATTCATTGAGTTTTTAGACTAGGATACCGATTCGTTATATCCTTTCTCTTAATGCATGTTTGCTTGATTGATCTCCTTGCAACTGAACTTAGGTATTTTTAGAACTACGAAAGTACTGAATCCATATACTTGACCTAGGGTAGAATATCAAAACCATCACAAGATACGAAAGCATACTTGTGGAGGGATTGTGAGCGTTAACGACTTTTAAGTATAATCATAACTTTTTGTGCGGCTGGAGACGAAAGCTACCGGTCGAGTACTAAAGTTTTTGGTGTGTAGGGTGTACGAAAGTATACTACACACAGTGTCCGTGTTCCAAGTTCAAGAATATAAAAATCGACAAAAAGTCGCTTTAGAAATCCTAGCAAATTCTTTATGATTTTCGGCCATGAACCCTAGAGAATTCTCGATTGTCCAACGCTTCGTTTAATTGTTTACAACCTCGTTTTAATTATTTTATTTGCTTACTTGTTGTTTTATTTCATTTCTTCATTTAGTTTAATTATTCTAGTTACAATCGTGACAAACAAAATCCATAAAAATTGATTAGGTCTAGACACAACTTAGAAATCGATAGAAATCAACAACGTTCACCCCCGTGGATTCGATCCCTAAATACTATTGCGTTTGTTGTGTACTTGCAGCCTAGCTAAAGGTTAAAACCGTGTCGGGAACGATCCTGACGCATCAATTGGCCACAAATATGATGTGTGACGTTGTAAGCCCAACGGAACAACGGGAAAAATGAAGCCAACTTGACGTAGGCGGACATGTGTGCGGTGGTGTCCAAAGTCAACATGGTGGAAGATAACCCAATGGAGTGGTGGTATGACACTTGCCACGACCCACATATGTGTTGATCGGAAGATTATCAGGACCCACCATAAGTGTAACTCGGAAGAGCAGCTGTTCATGGGAAACTCTGCGTTTCCCAAGATCGTCGGTCGTGGACATATCGTGTTGAAGCTGACTTTGAGAAAGTAAGTCACCCTTCAAAATGTGAATCATGTCCTAGACATGAGAAAAAAATTGATCTCCGGCACTCTGATAAGCAAGGTCGGATTTGTTGTGCACTACGAGGCAGACAAGCTTGTCTTAAAGAAACATGGGGTGTATCTTGGCCAGGGGTATTCGAAGAACGAACTGGTCAAGATGTGCGTCAAGACTGTCCTCCGCAACACTGTTGTGCATGTTGCAAATGTTGCTTCTACTTCGAATGTTGTTGCATCCGCTTCAAATGTTGTTGTTTCTGATGTTTAAATGAATGAAAACCTAGTTGCTTACGTGTTTGAGTCATTTAAGATTTGGCATGAACGGTTAGGACAAGTTAATTATAAATATTTACAAAAATTAATGAACTTGAACCTAATTCTGAAATGCAAAAGAAGCAAAGAAAAATGAGAAGTATGCGTACATGCCAAACTCACTGATATATCATGGTTTTTACCCGCTTTTAACCATAATATAGGTCTTATTTGTAGAGTCTTTCTAGTATTTTTGGAGTCTATTCGAGTCTTTACAGGTTTAGGTACGTTTGGAGCTAAATTGGAGATATTGGAGCATTTTGGAGCCAAGCAAGATCATGCAGCTGAAGGATCAAGTTGAAGTCCTAGTGTCGAGCGACACCAGCATGAAGAGTCAACACAGAAGATGTGTATCGATCGATACCACTTATGGTATCGGTCGATATTGATCGCATGAAGAGAAGGATTGCGACTTTTTACAAGTCTGAAAATTTTACACTTTGGTTCAGAAGACTTTAATAATTACAAGAAGCCTCAAAACTTGTTTTAGCATTATAATTAGGTTTTTCAGCCACCTTGGGGGGCTAAGCTTTATTCTATCTTGGATTTTTGTTGAGAGAGCTTTGAGGGAGACAAGTCTGAAACTCTGTTCGTCCGAGAGAAGATTTCGAACCCTTGTTTTCTTTCTCCTTTATTATTAATTTCAGAGATTTATTCGATCATGTTGTTTGTTTCAATCTTCTTGTCTGAGTAGATCTCCTGTTAGGTTTAGGGTTCTCAATAAAGGATCTCTTTGAATGTTAGGTTAATTATTTGGTTAGGGTTCATAATCTGAATTAGTTCTTCACCATAGGTTGTTCTTAATGCTAATTCTGGATTGATCACCTGGACACTACAAGAAAACAAGGCGATTCCCGACCGGAATACTGACCATTTTTCGACAAAATCCTGATGGAATAAACCCGGTCGGAAACCGGTCGGAAATTCCCGACCGTTTTTGTCCCATCGGAAATTGGTCGGAAATATGGTCGGAAATTCAGATTTAATATTTTTTACAAACGGAAAATAAATGTGTTGCTATACATTTAAAACATGTGTTCTCACCCCGTCGGTAATCGGTCGGGAATTCCCGACGAATTCCCGACCATTTGTGGTTTCGAAACCTCAAATGGTAAAAATTTGATTACGTTTATGATTGCTAAGGTTAGATATGATATATTGAAAGAATTCAATGTTAAAATATCTTACTAATCATTCTTTTTAGGCTTTTAATCAAAACCCGACAAGAAACCGATAAGTGTGAGTATAAGTTATATGTATCGTTATGAAAGGTTACACTCGTTCTCGAATCGATTCATATAAATCATCATATGATCCATTTTATGTTTACATATTAAGTTAGTTGTTAGTAAATAAGATTAGTAGATGTTTCTTAAACCCTATATGGTTTTTAAATTTATGATTTCATACCCTAAACCCAATTTCCGACGGGATTTATAAATGATATTTTTACACTTAGCATTTTTCGGAAAATCTTCATATATGGTCGGAAATCCCGACCAATTTCCGACCGGATTTATAAATGATATTTTTACACTTAGCATTTTATACTTAGCATTTTTCGAAAATATTCATATATGGTCAGAATTTGGTCGGAAATCCTGACCATTTTCCTACGGGATTGAGCATTTTTCGGAAAATCTTCATATACGGTCGAAATTTGGTCGGATATCCAGACCAATTTCCCACGGGAATTATACAATGAGTCAGACGAAAGCCTTCCTGATGGATTTAGCTTGCAAGCTCTTGATGAAAGTCATGCGAAATTGAGTTAGCTTTCCAACTCAAGTATATTCATGTCATTCTGATCAGCGGTTCAGGAGATACGGGTGATTTATTGAAGATATGTCACTGTCGGAAAATGCAGAGCCAATCCGAAGCAGCTTAAAGATCATGTCGGATGGAAATCTTCCCGTGACCAGTTTAATCTCAAATCTTTCATACATATTGGGAATTGAGTTATCTTTCCTATGAGAGTGGTTTCAGCTCATTCCTAGTAATATTCCAAGCGTTATCGCCGATTTAGTGGAAACATATCGCCGATTTGGAAAATCTTCATATATGGTCGGAAATCCTTACCAATTTCCGACAGAATTTATAAATGATATTTTTACACTTAGCATTTTACACTTAGCATTTTTCGAAAAATCTTCATATATGGATGGAAATTGGTCGGAAATTTTACGGATTTCCATATGCATTAATTAATTGTACATTTTTATAGGGTTTAATTAATGAAGCATATAGTATTATTTTCTAAGTCACATTTCTATTTTCTATATTTTTTTGGAAAAGTATCCGATTCGTTTGGTAATTAACGTGTTGGTTTAATTAACGTGTTGATATTACAAACATTTAATAAACGTGTTGATATACATTTGTAACATGTGTTTTTTCACAGTCGGTAATCAGTCGGGAATTTCTGACGGATTCCCGACCATTTGGGGTTTCGAAACCTCAAATAGCAAAAACAATTGATTATGTTTATGTGTGTTAGGGTTAGATAAGATGTTTTGAAATAGTTAAATGTTGATATATTTTAAAAATCTCTATTTTTGATCTTTTAATCAAAACTCTATAACAAACCAAAAAATGTTTGTATAAGTTCTATGTTTCTTTATGAAAGGTTAATCTCGTTTTCGAGTCAAGAGGCGTTAATGACCCAAAAACACGATACACTTTTGTTTATGTTGATCTATTAAGTTAATCATTAAATAGAAGAGGTGTTAATGACCCCTAAACCCAAAATTTTTATAAAATTTTGATTTTGAAACCCTATACACTAAATGGTCAGAAATTGGTCAAAAATTCCCGACCGATTTCCGACCGTTACTAAATTTTTAGAGGTTTATACTTAGCATTTTTCTGTTTTAGTCTTCAAAATCTCGAAAAATTAGTAACGGTCGGAAATTCGTCGGAAATTCCCGACCGATTTCCGACAAATCGGGAAAAACAAAACCCGGGGAATTCAGAAATTTCGTGAAATTTGGGAGGTTATTTAATTTGCATTCCCGACGGATTCCCAACGGATATGCCCGTCGGGAATGTCTAATTAAATATCAGATCTTCTTCTTCTTCTCCTCATTTCTCTTTTTCGATCCTATTCTCCAAAAATCGACGACGCCGACCACTCCGCCGCCGTCCTTGCTCTCCGCCGCCGCTCCGCCGCCCTTCCTCTTCCTTCCTCTTCCTCTTTTCCTAACTTCTCTTCTCTTAACCATGTAAGTTTTTTTCTCTTGGTTTAGATTTCGATTTAGATTGATAGTAAATGGAATTTTTGTTAGATAGTTAGGTTGTCTATATATTTGGTTGTTAGATTAGCTGGTTAGATTGTTTAGTATTTGGATTTATGTGGAAATTTTTTTGTTTATGATATTTACTAAATTTTAGTTTAATAGATTTAGGTAGAATAATTATGTGTTTTCAAATTTTGTGAATATAAATTAGTTTTTGAAATTTATGTAATTTTGTTATAATTTGTTTTTGATATAAAATTTATAATATGAACATTTTGTAGAATAATGTTTTTTTATAATATAGTCACGTTTTTTGGACAATTAAAAATGTAAAAATGTAAATTTGTTAAATATATTTTTTCTATACAATTTTGTGAATTTGTAATAATTTTAGAACGCTTTAGAATATTTTTTATCACTTTACAAGTTATTTTGTTTTTTTTTTAATATTAGAATCTTTTTAGCATTGTACAAGTGATTTTTTAATTTTTAGAATATTATAATATTTTTGGGCATTTTACAAGTGATTGTTTTTAATTTTTAGAATATTCGAATATTTTTTTCCATTTTACAAGTGATTTTTAATAATTTTAATGTTATATAAACGTTTTTTGGCATTAACTAACAAATTTTGCTTTTTTATTTTTCGAGATTGAACGAGGGTTACAATGCTCACCGCGGTGGTTCGTCTCGAGGGACATAACCGCGTCAACATAGCGGTGGTCCGTCTCGAGGGCCACAACAACGACTTCAACAAGATGGAAAGAGAACGGGAACCGGAATTGGTAACGGGAACGGGAAGGGTAATGGATTGGGGAAGGGGAACGGGAACGGGAACGGGAACGGGAACGAGAACGGGATTGGGAAATTAATTTTTATGTTTTTGTAATTTGAAAATAATTTTATTTAATTTCAAAACAATTATTATATTTATGCATAAATTAATTTTTAATTTTCATTTCGAATTATTAATTTCATTTCATTTTAATAAAAAATCACAATTTTGGGATTTTTTAATTACAGTTTTTTTTAAATGCCCGTCGGGAATTGGTCGGAAAAATCCCCGTCGGAAATCAGTCGGGATATATGCCTGTCGGGAATCGGTTGGAAAATTTCCGACGAATGGTATCCGTCGGAAATCAGTCGGGATATATGCCCGTCGGGAATCGGTCGGAAATTCCCGACTGATTAATATCCGTCGGAATTCAGTCGGGAATTTCCGACCGATTTTCGATGGATTTTGATTTCCGACGAGATAGTCCCGACGGGTCAAATCGGTCGGAAATTGGTCGGGAAAGCCGTTTCCCGACCGAATTCCGACCGATATGCCTGTCGAGAATCGGTTGTATTCTTGTAGTGGGAACTTAGATCTTAGGTTGATCGATTAGGCACGACAATGCAATTGATGATCTGATAGAACCTAGGGTGAGCAAAATAACTATCTGCAAAGAAATTTGGTTTAGTTGTTTTGTGAACATATCGAACATGGACTTAAAACTAGTTTAGTCTTTAGAATTTGCAAAGAAATTTGGAATTCTGAGATTTAGCCTTAGATAATTCTCGCAATGACAGTTGGTTAATTATAGCTTAGTGATTTGAGTTCAAGAACCGGGCTTAACCTGAATTCTAACTAATTAGTTTATCAGCATTTTCTAATTTCCTGAGAAATACCCTGAACCTATCTCCTTTCCATTGAATTTACAACCCTTTAATTTACGTTACTACTTTCTTATTTCATTGATTTACTTAGCTTAATTCGAACCTATATAATATATTGTGTGATTCTTGAGTCTCTGTGGATTCGACCCCTAAATACTGCAATCGATAAAGTTGTTAGTACTTTAGGGTATTACATTTTGAGCTTATCAAAATTTGGCGCCGTTGCCGGGGACTTTTAATTCGCCATTAGATTTTAGTCTAGAATTTCGACTAAGTTCGATAGTATCGAGCGACACCACCCAGTGTCGGTCGATACTCATCGTTATTTTTGTTACTTACATGCCTTGTCTTTTGTGTTTCATGTGTATGCCCACTCGCGAAACCCGGAGGAACAAGAGCACTGAGCTAGTTATTCTTTCCAACAAGGAGCTAGCAAATTTGGAACGTGTAAACAGAAAAACAAAGAAGCCAGCATAGATGAATAATCCAGTGGTATTGACTCGTGATGATGTTGGAGCTTTGAGAGACCAAGAGGGTCATTTGTGCAATGAGAGAGGGCAACGACTTGATGGAGATGGAAACGCCATTGCCCCTCCAATTGTTGTTGATGAGATGGCCGCGCCAGCTGCGCGCTATAACGAGGGGAATGTTGGGAATGATGTGATTAATCGTGGTAGAACGATTGGTGAGTACAACAGGCCTGATCAGTTTTATGCCAATCGATCAGAGATTCGCCCTCCTGCTTTTTAGAGGAATGACTTTGAGCTGAAACCTGCATACTACACTCTTGTGCGTCAGCATCCTTTTCACGGTCTTTCTCATGAACACCCCATGGATCACATTGAGAGGTTTGAGGACTTGGTTACTAGCATCAAATACAATGGAGTGTCCAATGATTTCCTCTTCTGTAAGCTCTTCTAATACTCTCTTGGTGGAGATGCAGCTTATTGGCTTAAGCAGTTACCGCCTGGATCACTGACTACCAAGGAGGAGACTAAGAATGCCTTCTTGAACAATTTTTATGATGATGCAAGATCCGAGGAGCTTAGGGATAAGATCTCCCAATTTTCTCAGGGAGCGATTGGGGCATTCAAAGCTGCTTGGATTAGATTCAGATCATATCAGAGGGATTTTCCACATCACGGGTTCACTAAGGTTCAGTTTCTGGGTATCTTTTTCAGAGGGATTGATTGGAGGTATCAGATGGCCTTAGATGCTGCGAGTAATGGGAACTTCAACACCAGATATCCTGATGATGCTTATGTGCTTATTGAAAACTTGGCATCTAGCAATAGTACCAAGAATGCAGACTTTGAGCGAAGAAAGTAGACTGGGAGCATGGATGGATCGCAGATTGCTGAGGTTCAAGCTAAGTTAGATTCAGTGCACAATCTCTTGATGGGAAAGACGATGAAGGTTGTTCATGTTGCTGATGAGGTTGAGAACTTCAATGATGATGAAGTGGAAGGTGTTAACTACATTGGTGGTTCTGGTTTTCAAGGTCAGAGAAATCAATATCACCATAACAACAACCGAAACTTCACCAACAATGCTCAGCAAGGAGGGTACAAGTCTGAAAGCAATCCAACTGGTTTTGGAACTAATCAATTTGGCCATAAACCATTCCAGAGCAATGGCTACACCCGCGCCTATGGGAATTCTTCTTATCAACCTCTACCTCCCAACATCCTAGAGAACAAGGTTGAGTCTATTCTTGAACAGATTCTTCAGGGACAGCAGAAGATGACAGTAGATTTCAACGGGAAGATGGATGCTATGTACACAGACCTGAATGGAAAAATTGTGGCTCTCAACATTCATCAGAAGAAGCTGGAAACTCAGGTTGCCCAAACTGCAGATGATGTGAAGAGGCAAGATGGTTTTCTTCCAGGGAAAACAGAAGATCCAAGGGCACACATTAATGCAATCACCCTAAGGAATGGGAAAGAGGTCAATCCAGGAGTGAAAAAGAGCCTAACTGCTGGAAATTTCGTTGATCTTATGGGAGATGACGATGAGGATTCAAAAAATCCCAGGGTATCGACCGACACCACCGCGTGTCGATCGACACCTGTCCAAATAATTTCTCGAGACGTGTCAAAGCTCCGAGTGTCGACTGATACCAATCATGTATCGATCGACACCCACCCTGAGGTCGAGAAGACACCTGAGTTGATTGAAGAAAGGGTTTACAAACCTAAGATACCTTACCCTAGGCCTATTGGGAAGACCAAGAAGGAGGTGGAAGACTCTAGATGCAAAGCGATAATGGATAAATTGATTGTTGAGTTTCCTTTTGTCGATGCCACTACAAGAAAACACAGTTTTTGCGACCACCAAAATAGTCACAAAATGGTCGCAAATGACTCATTTGCGACTATTTTGGGACTAAAAAAAGTGGTCGCAAATAAACGGTCGCAAAATACAGTAGTCGCATAATGGTCGCAAATTTACGACTCTTTAGTGACCACAATATGTTGTCACATATAAGCGACTATTTTGACACTGAAATTATTAATCGTAATTTTAAGACTAATATGTGACTCCCACTATCAGTCGTAATTTAGAGACTGATTTGTGATTACCAGTAAAAAAAAAACTAAAAAAACAACAAAATCAAAATTTCATAAATCTGATTCAATATCCGAAAATTACAAAAACAAATACCAAAACATAAAATTCAATATCCAAAAATATCAAAATTTCTCAAACTAGATAGCCAATTTCATCTTCTAGTACAGTTCCTTCTCTGCTCCATCAGAATCCTTTTAAGAACTTTTCTTGTTGCTGCCGCTCAAACCATGTGTATGCATCTGCCCACGCTGAAAAAACAAAAAACCAAAAATAAGCAAACATATAATTATATATACAGAAAGTCAAACGTGGACAGAAGACCAAACTTTATAAAGGTAGCTAGCTAAAACATGAAACTCCATCTCTACCGACACCAAACTTCGAACTGTACAGAGAGAAAACAGACTCACCATGTCGCAGACAAGTCAACCAGAACTGGCTTATCAGAGTTCACAAACAGATCCTTGAACGAGTTGTATGTCTGCTTCTTCGCTTCAATCTGAAGTAATAACGACAATTGTTTAAACCCTATAGAACTAGCAGAAACTACAAAAGAAGAAGATATTTACAAGATGGTTCACCACCTGAAACTAAAAGCTTAAATCTAACCAGAAACAAAGTGTTGAAGCTGAAATTAAAAACTCCAATCTAGAAGCAGCAAGAAGAAACTTAACCTTTTGGAGATGATGATTCATCAAACGTCCTTATACTTGTTTTCAACTCTTCTCAAGATATCAATGCGGGTAAGGCAGAACCGAGGCTTATCTAAAGGAGGCAAGGGTGCTTCCATCAATACGGATGCAGCCCGCTTTCTTTTTCTGCAATTTTTTTTGTAACTCGTATGAGAAACATAGGGGCTTTTTGGAAGTTTTGCTGAGAATTCAATGCCTTACTTTAAAAAACTGTTGTAATGACTCAAGCATGGACTGATGATGTGCAAATACTAGAAATTTTCAGCCAGCCTGCATCACAATGCTCAAAGAGAAAGGACAATAACAGGTATCAGACATGTATGAGAAAATTTCAAAACAGTCAAAGAACGGATAAGGTTGAGCCCCAAACAAAAATAAGAGCAAATCTATCTGAAGGGGAACAAAAGTAAAAGCTAAGGAAGAAGGAACAAAACCGAAATCACGAGCAGAATACCGCGATGGCGTTGTTGACACAAGAAACGAAATCGAAGCTTCCATTTGTACAGAGAACAAATCCGAATTTCGTGGGATTGAAAGATTCACAACAGAGATCACCAAAATGAAGGAGTATCACACCAATCGACGCACATAGACTCAAAAAAGAGTTTAATCCAAGGCCTTGAAACCAAGGCCACTGAAATCGATAATTTGAATATGAATAAAGGAAACCAAAGCCAATCCATTAGCATTCAAGCACTCAGCGAAAGATAAAGGAGAGAAATTTATTCAAAAAAAAAAAAAAAAAAGAGAGCGAGACCAACCTGTATATGGTGAGAACGAGTCGAACCAAGAAGAAATCGAGGAGAAGAAACGATGCATAGAAAAAAGAAGGAGAGTCAATCGACAATAGAAGAAGAAGAAGAAGAAACAATTCGGTGATTGAGTTTGAGAGAGGAGTGGAGAGAGAGAGTTTCAGAGATTGAGAGTTAAGACATCGACAATACAAGGGAAAAGAAAAAGAGAAGAACTTCACTTAGTCGCAAGAGTGGTCGCAAATAGCAGAAAAGAAGGGATCAGTTACCGCCTAATATTTCATCAAAAAATTTCATGAAATTTGAAATGATCGTAAAATTGTTTTAAAGTGGTCGCAAATGTGAGATCGTTTTATAACTACACTTAATAAATCACAAATTTATACCCTAAACCCTAAACTTTCAATCATTTTTATTCTAAATATGACTTTGCAATCATTTTTTTTCTAATTCTAACACTAAACTCTCTATTTAAACAATAAACTAAGATATGGTAAATAAATTTTTTAAAAATTTTATCTTTCAAAATAATTCCATATAAAAAACATATACACTTACTACATTTTTAAGAATATACAAACATAAATTTAAAAATATTAGAATTTAAAAGTTTTTTTCTCTATTATCATGATTCAATGTATATAATAGTTTAAATCTATGTAAAAACGTACAAATTAACATATTTACAATTCAATATTGATGATTTTTAATAAAAAAAAATCGAGTGGAGTTGCTAAACGGTCGCAAATTTGGGACCCTTTTGTGACTACTATTAAAAAATGGAGTCGAGTTGCTAAACGGTCGCAAATTTGAGACCATTTTGTGACTACTTATACATGTTATGAGTAGAAGCAAATCAATCACAAATTTGGGACTACTTTTGCGACTACAAAGTAAGACTACAAATCAGTCACAAATATGCGACTCTTTTGTGACTCCTATGTTTCGTTGTTAATTTTTTTTTTTTTTTAAATCGACTAGAGTGGTAAAACCGAAGCAAATCAGTCACAAATTTGGGACAACTTTTGCGACTACAAAGTCATACTACAAATCAGTCACAAATTTGCGACTCTTTTATGACTCCTCTGTTTCGTCATTAATTTTCGACTGTTTTGCCACTGCATTGCGAGTAGTCGCAAATTAGTCACACTTTCGTCCCACTTTTTTGCGACCAAAAAAAGAGTCACAAAATTTGGTCACAAAAACTATGTTTTCTTGTAGTGTGCCATCAAGACTTCCCCAGCCTTTAGGAGATATGGTAAGAGGTTGATATCAAGCAATGTGAACCTTGAAGGAGTTTTAATGATTACTCATGAGTGCAGCGCGATTCTGCTCAACAAGATCCCAAAGAAACTACCTGACCCAGTGAGTTTTGTGTTAGATTGTACGATCTTCACAAAAAGATTTGAGCGTTCTCTTTGTGACCTTGGCTCAAGTGTGAACCTCATGTCATACTCAGTTGCTCAGCGGATGGGGATGACAGACTTCAAGTCCACTAGGTTCTCACTAATATTTGCTGATCGCTCAGTTTGACTTCCCGAAGGATTTCTCGAAGATGTTCCAATTAAGATTGGGAATTGGCTGATCCCGACTGATTTCATTTTCTTGAAGTATGATTCAGAGCCCAAAGATCCTTTTATTCTGGGAAGGCCATTCTTAGCAACAGCTGGTGCTTTGATAGACTGCATGAATGGGAAGATAGCTCTCAACATTGGTGATTTGGTTATGACTTTCAACATGGAGAAGATGATGAAGAGACCAACCATCGATGGGCAGACGTACTTTGTTGATACTTTCAACGATATAGCTGAAGAGTATTTTCTAGAGATGCATCCTGAGGATCCATTAGAGAGAGCATTGGTCTGTTCAGCTGATTCAGAGGTGTATTTGAGTGATGTTGCTGCTGGATATGCTAAGATGCTCGACACAACAGGATCAGTGTCGACTGACACCATTGTTGGTATCGATCGACACCACCCGCGGGCACCAGAGAAGTTGGCCGAAACTTCTACGAAAGCTGTTGTGCTTGGTGATTGGAGTGAGGAGAAGGCTCCTAAGATCGAACTAAAACCACTCCCAGCCAATTTAAGGTATGTTTTTCTTGGTCCAAATTCCACATATCCAGTGATCATTAATGCTTCCTTAAACAACGCAGAGATCACCTTACTGCTGAACAAGCTGCGCAAGTATCGCAAAGCTCTTGGCTATTCTCTTGATGACATTTCAGGTATCTCCCCAGACTTGTGCATGCATAGGATTCATCTTGAGGACGAGTCAAAGTCTTCAATTGAGCATCAGAGGAGGTTGAACCCGAACTTGAAAGAAGTGGTTAGGAAGGAGGTAATAAAGGTCTTGGAAGCAGGGATTATCTATGCCATTTCGGACAGCTCTTGGGTCAGTCCAGTTCATGTTGTGCCTAAGAAAGGAGGGATAACTATGGTGAAAAATGAGAAGGATTAGCGAATCCTTACTAGGACAATCACTGGGCATCGAATGTGTATTGACTACAGGAAGTTGAATGCAGCCACAAAGAAATATCACTTCCCATTACCATTCATTGATCATATATTGGAGAGGTTGGCGAGTCATCCATACTATTGTTTTCTCAATGGGTACTCAGGTTTCTTATAGATTCCGATACATCCAGAGGACCAAGGGAAGACAACATTTACATGTCCTTATGGCACATTCGTTTACAGAAGAATGCCATTTGGATTATGTAATGCTCCAGCCACTTTTCAGAGGTGCATGATGTCTATCTTCACAGACATGATTGAGGATTTTATGAAGGTGTTCATGGATAATTTTTCAGTGTATGGATCATCATTCAAGAGTTGTCTTGATAACTTGTGCAAGGTGCTACAGAGATGTGAAGAGAAACACTTGGTTCTTAATTGGGAAAAGTGTCACTTTATGGTTCAGGATGGCATTGTTCTTAAGCACAAGATTTCTGAGGCTGGGATAGAAGTTGACAAAGCCAAGATTTAAGTCATGACAAGCCTCCAACCACCGAATTCTGTAAAGGACATTCGAAGTTTCCTTGGTCATGTTGGGTTTTACAGAAGATTTATTAAGGACTTCTCAAAACTATCCCGCCCACTCACCGCCCTATTATTCAAGGCGGTCAAATTCGACTTCACCCCTGATTGTCTTGCAGCCTTTGAGGAGATTAAGAAGGCATTGGTGAGTGATCATATTGTACAACCTCCAGATTGAACTCTGCCTTTTGAGATTATGTGCGACGCTAGTGATTTTGTTGTTGGATCAGTTCTGGGTCAGAGGAAAGAAACTTCATGTTATCTACTATGCCAACAGGACATTGGATGATGCTCAGCGTAACTACAGCACCACAAAGAAAGAACTACTTGCAGTTGTTTTCTCCTTTGAGAAATTTCGATCCTACCTGATTGGGAGCAAAGTGATTGTTCATACAGACCAAGCTGCTCTCAAATATCTGCTGCAGAATAAGGATCTCAAACCTCGCCTTTGTCGTTGGGTCCTTTTGCTCCAAGGCTTTGACATTGAAGTTAAGGACAAAAAGGGCATAGAGAATGGGGTTGCTGACCATCTTTCGCGGATAAGGATCGATGAAGACGTTCCTATTGATGATTTCCTACCAGAAGAGAGCATCTACTTCATCGAGACTGGGTTTCAAAGTGGTTCTGCCGAACACATGCACTTCTCACGAGTTACAGGTGTTGGTATCGATCGACACCTCCCTAGTGTCGGTCGATACCCATCGATATTCAGATCAGTTTTGTATGTGGATCACGCTGGTGTTTCTGAAGGGCATCTAGTTTCTGTGACTGTTCCTGATCGCCCGTGGTATGCTGACATCGCCAACTATCTTGCTGCAGAGGACGAGCTAAAGCATCTCAAGAAATATGATAGGAAGAAATTTATGCGTGACATAAGGAGATTATTTTGGGATGAACCTTATATGTACAAACACTGCTCTGATGGGATGTACAGGAGATGTATTGCATAAACTGAGGTACCTGAGGTGTTATTTCATTGTCATGGGTCTGAGTATGCTGGACATTTTGCTACTTTCAAGACAGTGTCCAAGGTTCTTCAAGCAGGCTTCTGGTGGCCTACCGTATTTAAGGATGCTCATGCTTTCATCTCACAGTGTGATGTTTGTCAGAGCAGAGGGAAGATCAGTAAGAGACATGAGATGCCATAGAACTTCATCCTTGAGGTTGAAGTCTTTGATTGTTGGGGCATCGTTTTCATGGGTCCTTTTCCTTCATCATATGGGAATAAGTACATCTTGGTTTGATAGATTCATGGCCGATCTTGAACATGAGCTTGTAGCTGAGCTTGATCCAAAGGATATTGATGAGGTCAACAGACCCATAGCTGATCCAAAACTCCATCAAATGCACCCCACAAGTCGCAACGGAGTCAATCAGGACACATGTGCCTTTCTTGGAGCATCTAAATTCAACAACGAGGATTCTGGACATGAGACCACTTGGAGAACTTTCTCAACTCACACAGAGCACTCCTCGAAGTTGAATCAGATCAATCCGAATTCAGAAGAAGGAGTTATGCAATTTACAACTCGGGTGATTCCCAGCTTGCCCAATTTGGACGTACGTGACTTCTTTGGACGTTTCAAACCAAACCAGGAGGAGTTAGGCTACAAATCAACCTGTTCTATAATCTTGATCCATCAGAGGTTCATGGAGAGTTGGAATCAAGTTGATCCCAGTTTTCGTTTGGACGTTATTCAAGTTCAAACTCAACGGATCCTCGGCTTGCTTCATTTCGGAGCTGTAACTTCTCAACGGATCTACTATCAAAGCTTCAGCGTTTTGGGCATCAATTCCTTCATCAAAGATGTTCCCAATAAGCTTACATATTACCTAAAACCATCAAGGTACAAAGAAGACATCATGAATTTGAGGATTGGCCCAAGATGTTTGTCCTTGTACTCTTTTTCCTCCTTTTGGGTTTTTCCCAATGGGTTTACCAAAAGAGGTTTTAATGAGGCTTGGGATTACATCTCACATTTGGCCCAATCTCTTCCATGAAGTGCAAAGATCATCATCATCATCCACGAAATTGGAAGGCCAAGGGACAATTCAACCTTCTTTTATTTCTAGTCAAAACTCTATTTATTTTAGTCTTTGGTCTTTGGTCTTTGTTTTCATTTTTGAGGAGTCTTGTTGACCACCTCTTCTACTTCTTATATTCTCTATATAAACTCATGTAAGAAATCACAAATAATCATTCAATCTTTTAATCAAATATCTTTGGGAAGTTTTCTCTCTTTTGTTCCTTTGGAACTTTTCGATCTCTTTGGTGGTTAGCCAACGAAATCAAATCGATCATTTGGTGGTTAGCCATTGATCATCCGCGGTGTGTCATATCCGTGGTTCATTTGTTGGTGAGTCATATCCAACATTCACAATCCGATACATAGGTGGTTAGCTGAAGAACTACAACGTTCCTTAGGTGGTTAGCCTTCGGTTCAGGTTTACCGAGTGCCTTTCATAGCTCTCGACGCAGCCATTCATTCCCCCGCCTTATCCAATTCTTTCCGCAAATTTGGATCCAAGGATTATCCGTTCTTCTACCGATCTCGAGTGTGCCGTTTTTGGGAGGATCGTATCATGGTTGTTGTAGACTATGTGTCTAAGTGGGTGGAAGCAATTGCTAGTCCAACCAATGATTCTTCAGTGGTCTTTAAGCTGTTTAGTTATAAGTGATGGTGGCACTCACTTCATTAACAAGGTTTTCGAAAAGCTGTTGAAGAAGCATGGTGTGAATCATCGTGTGGCTACTCCCTATCATCCATAGACTAGTGGGCAGGTTGAGGTCTCCAACAGGCAGATCAAGCAGATTCTGGAGAAAATAGTAGGTACTACTCGGAAGGATTGGTCTGCAAAGTTGGATGATGCAATGTGGGCTTATAGGACTGCCTTCAAGACACCACTTGGGATTACACCGTTTCACTTGCTTTATGGGAAAGCTTGTCATCTTCCAGTGGAAATCGAGCATAAGGCAGCATGGGCTACAAAGATGATGAACTTTGATATCAAGCCTGCTGCTGAGAGGCGATTGATTCAGCTGAATGAGCTTGATGAGATTAGGCACCACGCCTATGAGAACTCGAAGCTGTACAAGGAGAGGACTAAGGCGTATCACGACAAGAAGATCCTCTCTAGACACTTTGAACCCAATGACCAGGTACTTCTGTATAATTCTCGTTTACAATTGTTTCCTGTAAAATTGTGTTCTCGTTGGTCAGGTCCTTTCACAATCAAGGAAGTCAGACCACGCGATGCAGTTGTCATGCTAAGTACATCAGGCGAAGAGTTCACTGTCAATGGACAAAGGGTGAAACACTATTGGGCGAAAGCCGAGATTCCAAGAGGACACATAGTGCCTCTGGATGATGCACCCACCGCCTGAACATCCGTAAAGTCAAGCTAGTGACGTAAAACAAGCGATTAGTGGGAGGCAACCCACTGGTGAGTCTGTACATATCTCTTTTGGTTTTTGGTTTTGTGTCTTGTATTTTGCGTGAATCGGTTACAAAGGAGCTGTGTCGAGCGATACATGGTGGTTAGATTTGGAACTGGTTAGGTGATATGTGGAGTACAAAGAAAAAGGGTCATTGCATTGTTTCAAGAACAAGTGAGTCTCCGTGTTTTTCAAACCTCTTTCTCTTGTTTAGCTTTCTGTTTGCTTGAGGGCAAGCAAATGCTAAGTCTGGGAGAGTTGATATATCATGGTTTTTACCCGCTTTTAACCATGATATAGGTCTTATTTATAGATTATTTCTAGTATTTTTGGAGTCTTTTCAAGTCTTTACAGGTTTAGGTACGTTTGGAGCTAAATTGGAGATATTGGAGCATTTTGGAGCCAAGCAAGATCATGCAGCTGAAGGATCAAGTTGAAATCCTGGTGTCGAGCGACACCAGCCTGAAGAGTCGACACAGAAGATGTGTATCGATCGATACTACTTATGGTATTTGTGGATACTGATCGCATGAAGAGAAGGATCGCGACTTTTTACAAGTTTGAAGATTTTACACTTTGGTCCAGAAGACTTTAATAATTACAATAAGCCCCAAAACGTGTTTTAGCATTATAATTAGGTTTTTCAGCCACCTTGGGGGGCTAAGCTTTATTCTATCTTGGATTTTTGTTGAGAGAGCTTTGAGGGAGACAAGTCTGAAACTCTGTTCGTCCGAGAGATGATTTCGAAACCCTTGTTTTCTTTCTCCTTTATTATTAATTTCAGAGATTTATTTGATCATGTTGTTTGTTTCAATCTCCATTGTGAGAGAAGAATCTCACAACCTCAATCCTTAGCTTTTCAGGTCGTATGTTTTTGAAAATAACTTAGAAAATTTAGAGAGAAAAGTGTGTATATTGCTTTGATTGCCAAAAATCCGGTTCTTTACAATGTGGCTCTCCTTTCAAACTTATACTTCGCTCGAACGAAACTGCCTAAGCTCAATTATTTACATTAAACTTAGAATTAAATTCGTAATATTTGTCTTCAATGCTGAGCTTGATTCTAGGATCTTGAATTATTATGTTTGATTTTTTAGACGCGAGCTCATTCTCCTAGCAACCTCGCCTCTTCCTGCATGCTCGGCCCCTTCCAGCTTGCGGGCTCGCTTGATAAGGTCTCATCGCGTACTGGGCTTCTTTGTTAGGCCTATTCGATCCGGCTGGGCCTTGAGTGTGGAATTTTGGCCCAACAGTTGCCCCCCAACATCCTCAATGATTTATCATTGAGGATGTGAAGCTGCGATCTCGGGTCCTGATTGATTTCCTTAGTCGATACTATCTTGCAATATCGGATCTCTGATTGATTTCTTGCGTGCTCAGATGCCGAGTTTGCAGGGATCCTGTAATATCTTATGCGACTTTCAAAGGATATGACAGGGCGAGTGGGCGAGTGGATAGTGGATATAAATGGGCGGTTCGAGCTGCTTCAACTTCCCACGCCGCCTCGACTCCCACTTGCCAAGGTAATGATGTCTTTTTACTTTTTTATTTTATTTATTACTTATGCTCCTTTAATTGAACTGTCTTCGCCTCATTGTTACTTTTATCCGAGATACTCTCTTTTGTAAAAGCTCATCTTCCATTTTTTTCTGCGATGGCGTCTTCCTCTCAGCTGGGTGCTTCTATCCCCCTCGCCGATCGGTTCGAATCTCACTCGAAGAGTACAATTTTGCCTGCCGAGCTCGCAAATATTTATGCCTTATGCGGACTCGATACCTGCGACATGCTCGTCCCGTCGGCTGATAGCTCTCCGAAAAGTCCTCCGGAGGGATACGCATGCGGTTATGCCGCGTTTTTTTGAAATACCGCCTCACTTTTCCCATCACGGCGGATGTCTCTAACATTATCAGCGACCTCGGGCTTGCCCTTCCACAGCTTATGCCCAGCGCGATGAGATCTCTTGTCGCACTCTGGGTGCGTTCTAAAGAGTCTGGGGTCGTGTTCTACACCGAGGTCTTTCGCCAGCTCTTTAATGTCAAAGGGAACTCTCATCTTCGCGGGACCTATTATTTTCTGGCGAAGGTTAAACGGTCCGTTTTTAGGTTTAATGTGAGGGATGATAAATGGTGGGAGCAGTGGTTCTTTTTCATAATCACCAGCAAATCCGTTGAGGGCGAGTCGATACTTCAGCATTCCTGGGCTAAGATTACTGGTCAGCCTGATCCCTAGGATGTCGATTCGAGTGTCTTTTCTAGGGATTTCTTAATCGCTGTTTTCTTCTGTTCTTATTTGACTTTCTTTTTTGCATAGTCAATTGATTCCTCAAAAGTAGTGACGGCTGGGGTTCAACGGCTCATCGATCTTGTCAAGGGGGAGAGCTCTGACTAGAAGTGTTTTACCCTTGATAGGATTCAACAAGCTCGCGAGCGCCGAGCTCCAGGGCTATCCGTTGCATCTGCTTTCGGGCTCATAGGTTTGTATGCATGTACATTTATATTTCATCTTTTGGGTTATGAGTTTTTCCTCATTTAGATCTCCCTTGTTTGATTTCGCAGATTCTCGGACTCCGTCTCCCCCCACTTCAAGTTCAAGTTTTGGCATTATCCCGAGACTCGAGGCTGTTGGTAAATATTTAGCCCGTATTGAGGTCGATCTTCCGGCCAGTTCCCAGGTGCCGGATACTGCCCTTGCTATCTCCCAGGTTGACTTGACTTGTAGCGACAGCTCCACCGAATCCAATAGGATGGTTCCTCCTAAGAAAGCTCAGCGCCTATCATACAGGGAGAGGATGCGACTGCGCCCTGCCCCGACGCCAGCTGGAACTCTTGACAAGAAGGTCAAGGAGGCTCTCGGCAAATCTGTCTACGTTGAGACCTTGCAGAGTGAGGAACCCGAGAGGTGTGACCGCCGTGAATCCAAAGCTGATCATGGTGATGGTAGCAGCTTGCCAACGGGTGGCGAGATTGAAATTGCCCAGCCTGATATGCGAGCTAGGGGCTCCCAAAGGTCTACTTCCAGGGTATCATCTAAAGGACCTAGTCACTCTGACGAGCATCAGTCTCGCGCTAAGCGGTCTCGCGATGATGGATTTGAGGGTGAGGAAACATAAAGAAGGCATGTGGCACCTCGCTCACAAGGTGGTGGACGAAGTTCTCTGAATGCTTTTAGGTTCGACTTTGACGGACTTGAGGCAATCGTAGAGAACAACTCTCAGCTCGCGAATCTTTTTAGGCGTGTTAGGCCTTCTTCCTGCTTTCTCCCGTCCCTGAGGAATATGAAGAAGTCTGAAAGCTATACCAAGTTCGCGGGAGCAATTAGTCATGTAGCTCCGATTTCCTCTTCTCTTCTTTTTATTTTTGATTTCTTCGCTGATGAAATTTTAACATTTCCTTTTAGGCGATTTCTGTTGCGAATGAGTTAGTTCACTCATTTTATCAAGATCTCCGCCCTGCTACTCAGCCTGAGGAGGTTGAGAGGGCGGCTAAAACCATTGGCGATATGGTTGCCGAGCGGGACGAGCTGGTAGGGAGGATTACGCGAAACGAGGAGAAGATGGATGAGGTCGCACTTCTGGAAATTCAGGTTAAGGATCATGCCATTTTGGCCAAGAGATGGGAGAAATTAGGTGAAGATTTGAGGGTGGACCTCCGAGTTGCCGAGGGGCGAGCTGTGACTGCTGAGATTGGCTTGCGCTCTGCCAGCGAGAGTATAGTCGGCTTAAGAGTCCAGATTGAGAAGGTTACGGAAGATTCGAAGAAGCTCGCCAAGAGCAGAAGGAGATGGTGAAGAAGGCTGAGAAGGCTGCGAGGAGGGAGATGTCCAAACAATATTGCACCATTTTTTTGGGGATAAAGGATAAATTCGAGAAGAAGAAGATCGAGGTTTACACCGAGACTCAGATTATGGAGTGTACGTCCAACATCCTTCTTCTTGATTATATTATCAATCAGACCATCAACGACTTTGAGGCTGAAAGGAATGATATTAAAGCTGAGAAGCTGAGGTTGGATGCGGAGCTTGCCATCGTCCAGGTATCAAATTTTTCCTTGGGTAAACTTGACATTCCGCAGGTATCCGATGATTCGGTTATGCTGCATGTTGGGCCAAGTACACAATCATTAAGTGATCAGCTGGACCTTGGTTCTCAAGAGCTTAGGAAGGAGTTTCCACTGCCCTTGTATCAACCTGTCTCGGTGGATAAACCAGCTAAACATGCCTGCTAAAGACTCTTCTACTCTTTCATCCTTTGTTGTTTTGAACTTGGTGCCTGGGGAGGCTTTTAAACCCACTTCTGTTTATTGTTGAACTTGTTATGCCCTGATGGGCTTTTTGGTTTGAACTTATGCTCCCTTGAGGAGGCTTTAATTATTTTGATCTTTCTTAAAAGATCATCTTTGTGTGCGTTCTTTTTATGATAATTTTCGCCATTTATAGGCTGATACTTTTCATTAGTACGGAAGCAGTCTTTCAGCCAAAGATCCAGGTCGTTCAGAGACCTTGCTCCCAG
Source organism: Eutrema japonicum (assembly GCA_030161315.1). Taxonomy (NCBI): domain Eukaryota; kingdom Viridiplantae; phylum Streptophyta; class Magnoliopsida; order Brassicales; family Brassicaceae; genus Eutrema; species Eutrema japonicum. The sequence continues at coordinate 35,560,977 of BSQW01000006.1, read as the reverse complement.
GTCGTTTAGAGACCTCGGGAGCTGACCAGACAATTTTAAGACCCAAGGTCGAAGCCATTTAGAGGCATTCATGTAACCTAAACAGTTTAGACGTAAAGCTTGTTGTCATTTAGAGTTGGAAAAAGTTGTGACCTTGCAATTTAGACGCAAAATCAGGCCATGCTAGCTGATAGCATGCTCTAGCTCGTAAGGCTGTTCATTTATGTAGTAAAGCTTTTAGCTTGTAAATAGAAGTTAAGAGTCCTCAAGATGCATTTAACAGGCTTTGAGGGGAGGTTTTTTATTTTAATAGCTGCACCCTTATGAGATTTCCTACGTAACCTCAGGAGGGATCAAGCCTTTTCGTAGTTCGATTTTTACACGTGTCTTTTTAGTGATAATATTTCTTCCAGTTCATGGCATTCCATGAGTTTCTCTCGGGTGTGTTGTCGTGCACTGGCGAGCCCCTCCCAGTTGGTACCCAATTTGCCAGCATTCCTTTCTCTGGTGTTTTCATAGACTTTTCGTAGGACGAGCTCGCCAACTTGAAATCTTCGCTGTTTGACCTTTGAATTGTAGTAGCGTGCTGCTGTGTGTTGGTATTTTTGGAGATTAACGAATGCTCGGTCTCGACGCTCATCGATGACATCGAGTTTGGCGAGGAGCATTTCGTTATTTAACTATTCGTTTATGGGACACATATCTACCCTTAAACTGGGGACTGCGACCTCGGCGGGGACCACGGCCTCGATCCCATAAGCCAAGGAGAATGGTGTTTCTGAGGTTGCTTTGCGAGGTGAGGTCCGACAGGCCCATAGTACTCCAGGGAGTTCGTCGGACCATTTTTGCTTTTTAGCATCCAGTCGTTTTTTGAGATTGCTCAATATTAGCTTATTTGCTACCTCGGCCTGCCCGTTGCCTTGAGGGTATCGTGGAGCCAAGGTTGTCAGCCTGATTATGTGACCTTCACAAAACTCAAGGAACTTATTTGAGATGAACTGTGAACCATTATCGGTTACAATCTCGTACGGGACTACGTGCCGGAAGACTACATTTTGCCATACGAATTCTTGTACGTGGTTTGCTTTAACCTACTGGAAAGCTCTTGCCTCTACCCATTTGGTGAAGTAGTCAGTGAGGACGAGTAAGAAGCAACACCTCCTTCTTCCCGAGGTTATCATATGTCCTACTATGTCCATATACCACCTCATAAAGGGGTATGGAGATGAGATGGAGGATATATTTTCAGTAGGTTGATGCAGTGTGGGAGCATGCCGTTGGCATTTGTCGCAAGCATTAAAGTGTTCTTCGCAGTCAGCGACCAAGGTGGGCCAAAATACCCTTGCCTTTTGATCCTGATAGCTAACGCCCTTCCTCCTGAATGGCTGCCACACGAGCCTCCGTGCACTTCCAACAATATGGTGAAAGCTTCGAGCCCGTGGACACATACCAGGTAGGGACCATTCATACTTCGCTTATAAAGGCGAGGGCTGATTATACAATATCTTAAAGCTATGGTTTTGAGCTTGCGAGCTTCCCACATGCTGGGGGGAACCTCTCCCCCCTCAATGTATTTTATAATCGATGCTCGCTAGTCAGCTCTTGCAATCATTTTTTCGCGGAGAGTAACATGCATGGCGTTGAGCGGAGCTTGTTCCGGGTCCTAAGCTTCTCCTATTTCGGGAGGGATGTCGTCCTCTATTGGGGCTAGTACTATGTCCAACTCCATATGGTCATCGTCTATTTCCATTAAATCTTCGACATCTTGGTTGATTTTAATGCTTGGTTTTTCAATCCCTTTCACTGGAATCACTCTTTTTACAACTGGATTCGAGGTTGATGCCAGAGCTGCCAGTGCGTCTGCGATCGTGTTCTCACCTCGCGGTATTCGCGTCAGGCTGAAGACTTCGAATCGCTTAACAAGCTCTTGGACTATTGCCAGGTAGGATTCCATCCTGCTATCTCTGGCTTCGTATTCTCCATGAAATTGACTTGTAATGAGCTGGAAATCGCTGAACGCATTCAGGTTGCGTATTCCTATTACAGATGCGAGTCAGATACCTGCTATTAAAGCCTCGTACTCGGCTTCGTTATTCGACGCCGAGAATCCAAGTCTGAAGGACTGTTCCACGACCTCATTAGTCGGGGATACAAGGTGGATTCCAACACCTGCCCCCTGTTTCGAGGAGGCTCCATCGACGTAGATCTGCCAGGTTTCGGAGCTTGTTTCGGTCACCTTGCTATTAGATGTAAGCTCGATGATGAAATCAGCTAGTACATGTGCTTTGGCGCTAGTCCGAGGTCGATATTCGATATCGTATTCGCTCAGCTCGATAGCCCATTTGGCTAGCCTGCCTGACTGGCTGGGGCTGTGCAATACTGTGCGTAATGGCTGTGTTGTCATCACTATGATAGGGTGTGACTAAAAACACGGCCTGAGCTTGCGAGCCGAGACTACTACTGCCAAAGCCAGCTTTTCCATTCTTTGATACCTTGTTTCGGCGTCCACTAGGGATTTGCTCACGTAGTAGATTGGTTTTTGCTCAGCTCGCTCCTCTCTTATGAGGACGCCACTTACTGCGGCCTCGGAGATCGCTATGTATAGGTAGACTAGTTCTCCCTCGATTGGTTTTGACAGAATGGGGGGGATCGTAGAGGTACGCTTTTAATTGCTTAAAGGCTTCCCAAATGAACTTTTTGTTTCCTTTTAGCAGCTGGTAAAAAGGGAGACATTTATCAGTCGATCTGGAAATAAATCGATTTAGGGCAGCAATGCAGCCTGTCAGCCTTTGCACCTCCTTTACCGAGCTCGGATATTGCATTTCCAAGAACGCACTAATTTGTTTGGGGTTTGCTTCTATTCATCTTTGAGCCACTATGTAACCTAGGAATTCACCCGAATCAACCCCGAAAGTACACTTTGAGGGGTTCAGTTTCATCCCATACTTGTTTAGTAAGGTGAAACATTCTCTCAGCTGACTTATGTGGTCTTCCTCTTTCAATGATTTAACCAACATGTCGTCAATGTAGACCTCCATTGACTTGCACAAGAGGCTGGCAAACATCCTGTTCATAAGTCTTTGGTAGGTTGCTCCCGCGTTTTTAAGGCCAAATGGCATCACTTTATAACAATACGTTTCTCGTTCTGTTATAAAGGACGTCTTATCTTGGTCCTCAGGGTTTATTTGTATTTGACTATACCCTGAGAACGCATCCATAAAGCTGAGGAGTTGGTGCCCTGCGATAACTTCCACCAGCTGGTCGATGTGAGGTAATGGGAAACTATCCTTAGGACATGCTTTGTTTAGATCTGTAAAATCCACACACACTCGCCAGGTGCCATTTTTCTTTTTCACCACAGCCGGATTAGCTATCCAATCGGGATATTTCATTTCTTTGATGAATCTGACGCTTAGCAACATGGTGACCTCGATGTTAACAACCTCGGTCTTGTCAGGTCCGAATTTTCGACGTTTTTGACGTATTGGTTTGTGATTTGGATCCACATAGAGCTCGTGCGAGATGATGCTTAGGTCGATTTCGGCATGTCAGCTGTTGTCCATGCGAACGAGCCGGTATTTTCTTTCAAGAATGTTATTAGTTGATCCTTTTGAGCCTTGGAGAGCTCGGATCTAATTCCTACCTTCTGATCAGGACGAGACTCGTTGACCACAATTTTGTCGATAAAATCTTTGCGAGGTCCGATGGAGCCTGAACCACTCTTCTTTTTGGCCAGGCGGTATGCGAGCTCATCCTTACGTTGCAGTTGATATATGGCGCTTTCATTCGCTTTCTGGAAACCTGCTATATAACACGCTCTGGAAGCCCTCTAGCTTCCATTTATTGTTGCGACTCCATGCTGAGTAGGGAATTTTACACATTGATGGTAGGTTGAGGATACAGCCCTCATAGAGTGTATCCATGTTCTGCCAAGGATGGCGTTGAACGGGGCTGGACTATCTATGACAGCGAATTCAACCATCCTCCTTACTCCAGCTGAATTTACAGGAAGCCTTATTGTTCCAAAGGATAGCGTGGTTTCCCCGGAGAAGCTGGTAAACACCATCTTATCCCCTTTGATTTCGTGGTCTGGTATACCCATTTTCCTAAGAACACTTAGGAGGATGAGTTCCACGGATCTTCCAGTGTCTACGAGCATCCTGGTGAGCTCGCATCCACCCACTTCCAGCATGATTAGGAGGGCATCATCGTGTGGAGAGTCTAGCTCGAGAGCTTCAATTTCCCAGAATGAGATTTGCGTGTCAGGTCCTTTGAGCGGGATTCTGTCGTGCAAATCAATATTCACCTTCCGTTGATGCTTCTTGATTGAGTTCACGGAGTTGCGACACAACTGAGATCCTCTGTGGATGAAGTTAATCCTCTTCTTCACGATGGGAGGAGGTAGCTCTACTTCCCTGTCATCAGGGGGTTCTCGCCTCGTATCATCCTCAGATGGGCGATCTCGCCTCATCGCGTCCTCGGAAGAGCGCTCTCGCTTGCGATCATCCTCAGATGGGCGATCTCGTCTTTCGTCATCTCGGGTTGGGTAATAGTTCCTCCTTGAAAGGGGTTTTTCTAGCTCGACGTTGCCCAGCTTTCCTACTGCGAATTTTGCAGCGAGCTGCTTTTCACCTCATAGCATTCCTCAGTCAAATGACATTTTATTTTATGAAAATCACACCATTTGTTGGAGTCATACGGCTTGAACCTGTTATGAGGTGGGATTCCTACTGAATATGAATGCAACCCCTGGTTCTGTCTTTGGTCTTGGAACTCTGATATATCATGGTTTTTATCCTGTTTAGGCCATGATATAAGTCCTTTTTATAGAGTCTTTCTAGTGTTTTGTAATCTTTTAGAGTCTTTTACAGGTCTTAGCACGTTTGGAGCGTAATTGGAAGTATTGTAGCTTTCTGGAGCAGTTTGGAGCAAAGGCTGAAGTTCGTGTCGCTGAGTATCTGATTTCACGTCAAGCATCGATCGATACCCCCTGGTATCGATCGATACCCATCGCAGCGTGACAAGACACGCGACTTAATGAAGATTTGAAGAACTGCATATTTGCCCCAAAAGTCTTTAATAATTACAAGAAGCCCCAATTCATGTTTTAGCTTATAAATAGGGATTTTTACAACCACTTTTAGGTTATGCTTTATTTTGCTTTGGTTTAAGAGACAATTTGGTGAGAGAGACAAGTCTGAATCTCCCTTCGTCCGAGATCAGATCTCAAAACCTATTGTTACTCTTTCTTATTTTCTATTGAGTATTTATTCAAACATGTCTATTGATTCAATTTTCATATCTGAGTAGATCTCTTGTTAGGTTAAGGGATTCTCATCAGGGATTTCTTTGAATGCTAGGTTGATTAGTTATTTAGGGTTCATAATTTGTATTAGTTCTTCGCCTTAGGTTGTTCTCAAAGCTAATTCTAGATTGATCACCTAGAACTTAGATCTTATGATAATTGATTAGGAATGACAGTGCGATTAATTACCTGACATAACTTAGGGTGAGCAAATTGATTATTCGCAAAGAGATTTGGTTTAATTGATTTGTGAACATATCAAACTTGAAATTAAGGCTGATTTATTCTTAGGGATTTGCAAAGAAATTTGGGATTCTGAAGTTTAGATTTAGATAGTCTTCGCAACGATAGTTGGTTGATTTTACTTTAGTGATTTGAGTTCGAGAACCGTGCTTAACCTGAACCCTGATTAGTTATTTTATTTTGCATTCATTGATTTCCTGAGAAATATCCCTGAACCTATCTTTTTCCCATCGAATACAACTCGTTTACTACTTTCTGTTTTCTGTTAAACCTGAATTGCTTAGCTTAGCTCGATTCTATACAATTTATTGTGTGATTTCTGTGAGTCCTTGAGTTCGACCCCTAACTATATTACAACTACTGCTTTAGTACTGTTAGGGTATTAATTTGAGCATATCAAATTTGGCGCCGTTGCCGGGGATTCAATTTCACCATTAAATTTTAGCTGTCGAGTTTCGACTAAGCCCGTCAGTATCGATACTACCTAGTATCGGTGGATACACAGGCGATTTCTTTGTTGATATCGATCGATACCATCCAGTATCGATCGATACTCAACGTATTCTGTTTGGTTACTTACGTTCTTGATCTTTGTGTTTCAGGTGCATGCCTAATCGTGAAACCAGAAGAAACAAGAGCACTCCGCTAGTCAATCTATCGTTAGAGAAGCTAGCATGTTTAGAACGCACAAACAGAAAGATAAAGCAAACAGCAGGGATGAACAACCAGTTGGTTTTAAGAGCTGAGGAAGCTGGAATTCTGAGAGACCAAGAGGGTCAAGTGTGCAATGAGAGAGGGAATCGACTTGATGAAGCTGGAAACGTCATTGTCCCTGCTGCTGTTGTTGAGATTGCCGCGCCAGCTGGGCGCGCCAACGTTGTGAATGCTGCAGGTGATCGAGCTAGAACACTTGGTGAGCACAACAGGCCTGATCAGTTCTATGCCAATCGAGCTGCGATTTGCATCCCGACTTTTCAGATGAATGACTTCGAGTTGAAGCTTGCGTATTACGCTCTCGTAAGTCAGACCCCATTCCATGGCCTACCGCATGAGCATCCCATGGATCATATCGAAAGGTTCGAGGACTTGGTCACTGGTATGAAGTACAATGGAGTGCCCAATGAGTTCCTTTTCTGCAAACTCTTCCCGTACTCTCTTGGTGGGGATGCTGCTTATTGGCTGAAGCAACTAGCTCCTGATTCGCTAACTACATGGGATGAGACAAAGAACGCGTTCCTAATAAATTTCTATGATGATGCAAGATCCGAGGAGCTCAGGAATAAGATCTCTCAGTTCGCTCAGGGTCCGACAGAGGCATTCAAAGCTTCATGGATTCGTTTCAAGTCTTATCAGAGAGATTGTCCGCACCATGGGTTCACTTAGGTGCAGCTGCTGGGCACTTTCTACAGAGGGGTTGATTGGAGATACCAGATGGGTATGGATGCTGCGAGTAATGGAAACTTCTTCACCAGATATCCGGATGATGCGGTTGTGCTGATTGAGAACTTGGCGTCTAGTAATAGCACCAAGAATGCTGATTTCGAGAGGAAAAATCAAGCTGGAGGAATTGATGGGTCGCAGATTGCTGACGTGCAGGCCAAACTGGATTTCCTGATCGGGAAATCAAAGAAATCTGTGCATTTTGCTGATGAAGTCGCTAATGTGGAAGAATAAGAAGAGGATGTTAACTATGTTGGTGGTTCTGGTTTTCAGGATCAGCGATTTGGGTACAACAACAACAGAAACTTCAACAACAACAATCAGCAAGGTGGGTACAAGTTAGAGGGGAACCAATCTGGTTTCAGAGCGAAGCAATTTACTCAGAAACCACTTCAGAGCAGCGATTTCACTCGCAATTATGGGAACTCTTCGTACCAACCAGCATCTCCCAAGTCCACAGACAATATATGGAGTCCATGATGGAACAGATTCTTCTGGGACAGCAGAAGTTGCAAGTGGATTTCAATGGGAAGTTTGACTCTCTGTACATCGATCTGAATGGGAAAATCGAAGCCATAAATCTTTCTCAGAAGAAGCTCGAAACTCAGGTGGCTCAGACAGCAGCAGCTGTAAAGAGACAGGAAGATTTTCTTCCAGGGAAAACTGAGAATCCAAGGGCACACATCAACGCCATCACCTTGAGGAGTGGAAAAGAGGTGCTTACAGGAGTGAAGAACAGCCCAATTGCAGGAAATCTCGTCGATCTTGCTGGAGATGACGATTGGGATTCTGAGAATCCACAGGTATCGATCGATGCTAGACAGTGTCGATCGACACCAGCCCAGACACCTTCCCGAGTGAATTCAAAATCCCGTATATCGATCGATACCCCTGAAGTATCGATCGATGCTGAGACACAGCCAGAGAAGGAACCCGAGATTGTCAAGGAGAGGGTGTATACACCCAAAGCACCTTATCCTATACCTCCCAAGCTGACAAGGAAGGAATGGGAAGATGCCAGATGCAAGGCTATGCTGGATAGGTTGGTTGTGGAGCTTCCTTTTGTTGATGCTATTAAGACTTCTCCAGCTTTCAGGAGATATGTGAAGAAGATGGTCTCTAGCAATGTGTACCTAGAGGAAGGTGTCATGATGATCACAGCTGAGTACAGTGCGATCCTGCTCAACAAAATTCCTAAGAAGCTACCAGACCTAGGGAGCTTTGTTTTGGACTGCACTATCTTCACAGAGAGATTTGAGCGAGCTCTCTGCGATATTGGGTCGAGTGTGAACCTTATGCCACACTCTCTTGCCAAGCGAATGGGGATGACAGATTTCCAATCTACAAGGATTTCGCTGGTACTTGTTGATCGCTCAGTACGACTTCCAGAGGGACTACTTAAAGATGTCCTAATCAAGATTGGGAATTGCTTGATCCCAACAGATTTCATCGTCCTGAAGTACGATGCTGAGCCTAAGGATCCTCTTATCCTGGGCAGACCATTCCTTGCAACTGTTGGAGCCTTAATTGACTGCAGGAATAGAAAGATCGCTCTCAACATCGGTGACTTGGTGATGTCCTTTAACATGGAAAAGATGATGAAAAGGCCAACCATCGATGGGCAGACATTCTATGTGGACACCTTCAGTGACATAGCTGAAGAGTACTTCCTGGAGATGCACCATGAGGATCCCCTAGAGAGAGCATTGGTCTGTTCGGCCACTTCAGAAGTCCGTTCATGTGACGAAACTGCTGGATACTCGAAGATGCTTGATTCAGCATCACCAGTATCGATCGATACCCCCCTGGTATCGATCGATACCCTACGGCCAGAAAGAGGGTTGGTCGATGGTTCTAAGCAATCTACTGGGCTTGGAGATTGGAGTACAGAGAATGCTCCTAAAGTGGAACTAAAGCCACTTCCAGCGAATCTGAGGTATAGTTTTCTTGGTCCTAATTCCACATACCCAGTAATCGTTAATGCTTCTTTGAATACCACATAGGTTGCTTTACTGCTGCGCAAGTATCGCAAAGCTCTTGGCTATTCTCTTGCTGACATTTCAGGTATAGCACCAGACTTGTGCATGCATCGGATTCACCTGGAGGAAGAGTCAAAGTCTTCGATTGAGTGTCAGAGGAGGCTGAATCCGAACCTGAAGGAAGTGGTCAGGAAGGAAGTGATGAAACTGTTGGAAGCAGGGATTATCTATGCCATCTCGGATAGTTCTTGGGTTAGTCCAGTTCACGTTGTGCCTAAGAAAGGAGGCATAACTGTGGTGAAGAACGAGAAGAACGAGCTGATCCCTACAAGGACAATCACTGGTCACAGGATGTGCATTGACTACAGGAAGCTGAATGCAGCTACAAGGAAGGATCACTTCCCTTTGCCATTCATTGACCAGATGCTGGAGAGGTTAGCGAGTCACCCATACTACTGTTTTCTTGATGGGTACTCAGACTTTTTCCAGATTCCTATACATCCAGAGGACCAGGGAAAGACGACCTTCACATGTCCCTATGGCACATTCGCCTACAGAAGAATGCCGTTCGGATTATGTAACGCTCCAGCGACCTTTCAGCGATGCATGATGTCGATTTTCACATATATGACTAAGGAGTTTATGGAGGTTTTCATGGATGATTTTTCTGTGTATGGATCGTCGTTCAAGGATTGTCTGGATAACTTGTGCAAGGTACTGCAAAGATGCGAGGAGAAGCACTTGGTTCTTAATTGGGAGAAGTGCCACTTCATGGTACAAGATGGCATTGTTCTTGGGAACAAGGTTTCTAAGGCAGGGATCGAAGTCGACAAGGCTAAGATTCAGGTCATGACAAGCTTGCAACCTCCACGATATGTTCCTGAGATACGAAGCTTCCTTGGTCATGCTGGGTTTTACAGGAGGTTCATCAAAGATTTCTCTAAGCTTACACGTCCACTCACAGCCCTGTTATGTAAGGAAGTCAAGTTTGATTTCACATATGATTGCCTTGTAGCCTTCGAGGAAATCAAGAAGGCATTGGTGAGTGCTCCTGTAGTCCAACCACCTGATTGGAGATTGCCTTTTGAGGTTATGTGTGATGCCAGTGATTTTGCTGTTGGAGCTGTGTTGGGTCAGAGGAAAGACAAGAAACTCCATGCTATTTATTATGCCAGCAGGACGTTGGACGATGCTCAGCGAAATTACAACACCACTGAGAAGGAGTTGCTGGCAGTCGTTTTCTCTTTTGAGAAATTCCGGTCTTACTTGATTGGGAGCAAGGTCATTGTTCACACAGACCATGCTGCTCTCAAATACCTGCTGAAGAACAAGTACCTCAAGCCTCGTCTTTGCCGATGGGTTCTTTTGCTCCAAGGTTTTGACATCGAGATCAAGGACAAAAAAGGAGTTGAGAATGGCGTTGCTGACCACAAAATATGCAAGGAAGAAGTTTATGCGCGAGATAAGGAGATTCTTCTGGGATGAACCTTACCTATATAAGCATTGCTCCGATGGTATCTACAGAAGATGCATTGCAGAGTCTGAGACACCAGCTATTCTTTTTCATTGTCATGGGTCTGAGTATTCTGGTCACTTTGCTACTTTCAAGACGGTATCCAAGGTTCTTCAAGCAGGCTTCTGGTGGCCTAATATGTTCAAGGATGCTCAAGCCTATGTCTCACGGTGTGATGTCTGTCAGAGGAGAGGAAAGATCAGCAAGAGACATGAGATGCCACAGAATTTCATCCTTGAGGTTGAAGTCTTCGATTGCTGGGGCATCAACTTTATTGGTCCCTTTCCATCGTCACACAAGAAAAACTACATCCTGGGTAATGTGGACTATGTGTCCAAATGGTGGAAGCGATAGCTAGTGAGAAAAATGACTCTGCAGTTGTTCTTAAGCTGTTTAAGACCATCATTTTTCCTCGCTTTGGAGTACCTCGAAATGTGATAAGAGATGGTGGCTCTCACTTTATCAAGAAGGTTTTCGAGAGGTTGTTGAAGAAGTATGGTGTGAACCATCGTGTGGCTACTCCATATCACCCTCAAACCAGTGGGCAAGTCGAAGTCTCCAACAGGCAAATCAAGGAGATTCTAGAAAAGACAGTAGGTGCCTCTAGGAAGGATTGGTCTACAAAGTTGGATGATGCGCTATGGGCTTACAGGACTGCTTTCAAGACACCATTGGGTACTACACCATTTCACTTGCTGTATGGGAAAGCATGTCACCTTCCAGTGGAGATTGAGCACAAGGCAGCATGGGTGACGAAGTTCCTGAACTTTGACATCAAGCCTGCTGCAGAAAGGAGATTGATCCAGCTGAACAAGTTGGATGAGATTAGGCACCACGCCTACGAGAACTCAAAGTTGTACAAGGAGAGGACCAAGGCCTATCATGATAAGAAGATCATCTCCAGACATTTAGAGCTGAACGACCAGGTACTTCTGTATAACTCTCGTTTGCAATTGTTTCCTGGTAAATTGCGTTCTCGTTGGTCAGGTCCCTTCACAATCAAAGAGGTCAGGCCACTTGGAGCTGTCGTGCTGATTAGTCTTACAGGCGATGAGTTCACTGCCAATGGACAGAGGGTGAATCACTATTGGGCGAAAGCCGAGATTCCAACAGGGCAGATAATGCCTTTGGATGATGCACCAACAGCCTGAATGGCGTTACAGTCAAGCTATTGACGTTAAACGAGCGCTTGGTGGGAGGCAACCCACTGGTGAGTCTATCTTTGAGTCGTTTTTCCTTTTATTTTCGTTCGTTTTGTGTTTGTGTCAGGATAAACAAGGAGCAGACTCGAAATTGCCTTAGTGTCGATCGATACCCCATTGGTATCGATCGACACCAATCGCGAATGTACGGTTCATCAAGTCGATTTAAGCCTGGTATCGATCGATACCAGGCTGTGTGTCGATCGATACTCGATGTTCCAGCAAGGTAACTTCTTGTTTCTCTTTGTTTCTTCTATTCTTTTGTCTTCTTTTACCTACTCTAGGCTAGATAACACTGGGGACAGTGTTGTTCAAGTCTGGGGGAGGTGTCTACTGACATTATGTTTGTTTTTCTTAGAGTCAGTCGTTTTATTGAGTCAAAATTGTTTTTATTGAGTCAAAAACTTGTTGGAGATAATGATCATGTGCTTGAACCTATTGATTTGATTTTATTTTTGAGTGCACAGTGTTACAGGATCAGTTCGAGATCGACTAATGAAAAATCCAAAGACTGACCAGTTAACCAGAAAACATCCATGTCTCCAGCAGAGTTCTTCTGAAGCCTGAGCCAAATTTTTGCACTTCATCAATGTGGTTAGTATTTTTAGAGCTTGATTCATCATTCATATCTGATAAAGGAACCCATGTGTTTAGAGTTATGGTATCTCTCTCCCCTATTATAAGTTGATAAATAAGAGCAAAAAAGATGAAATGATTTTCTTCTGAGTAGAGGGTTAGGAAAATTTCCAGCGATCCCATTATTCTACTTAAGAGGGAATGATCACACAAAGGATTGGAAGCGAGGCTAGGATTTTCCTATGATGCCATTATTCGCCTACATCCTTTGATACATTGAGAGGGAAGAACCGGGGATTTGGTGGCAAACACCATCAATACTTGCGTCTCATACCTTGATGTGTATATGCAAAGCTGAAAAGAAAAGAAAGAACATAATAAGAAATAAGTCTGGGGAGAGAAATTGATACAAAAAGTGTGAAAAAGGGTGGTTCCTTGTCATGATATTATCTGGTAAAGAATCTAGAAAGTTCTTGAATATTGGCTGCAGCGATGAAACTGGCGAGGATGGCTTTATTTGAACAATGCTGTGAGATAATGTGTGGAGTCTGGATAAGCTGTGAATGTCTACGGAGAAGTACATGGTAGTTAGATCAAAAGCTGATTATGTGACATTTGGGTACTTGGAAAGAGGGTCTTTTCGATGGTTCATGAACAGGTGAGTCTCTACGTTTTCAAACCTCTTTCTCTGTTTAGTCTTCTATTTGCTTGAGGGCAAGCAAAGGCTAAGTCTGGGGGAGTTGATATATCATGGTTTTTACCCTGTTTAGGCCATGATATAAGTCCTTTTTATAGAGTCTTTCTAGTGTTTTGTAGTCTTTTAGAGTCTTTTACATGTCTTAGCACGTTTGGAGCGTAATTGGAAGTATTGGAGCTTTCTGGAGCAGTTTGGAGTAAAGGGTGAAGTTCGTGTCGCTGAGTATCTGATTTCACGTCAAGCATCGATCGATACCCCCTGGTATCGATCGATACCCATCGCAGCGTGACAAGACACGCGACTTAATGAAGATTTGAAGAACTGCATATTTGCCCCAAAAGTCTTTAATAATTACAAGAAGCCCCAATTCGTGTTTTAGCTTATAAATAGGGATTTTTACATCCACTTTTAGGCTATGCTTTATTTTGCTTTGGTTTAAGAGAGAATTTGGTGAGAGAGACAAGTCTGAATCTCCCTTCGTCCGAGATCAGATCTCAAAACCTATTGTTACTCTTTCTTATTTTCTATTGAGTATTTATTCAAACATGTCTATTGATTCAATTTCCATGTCTGAGTAGATCTCTTGTTAGGTTTGGGGATTCTCATAAGGGATTTCTTTGAATGCTAGGTTGATTAGTTATTTAGGGTTCATAATCTGAATTAGTTCTTCGCCTTAGGTTGTTCTCAAAGCTAATTATATATTGATCACCTAGAACTTAGATCTTAGGATAATTGATTAGGCATGACAGTGCGATTAATTACCTGACAGAACTTAGAGTGAGCAAATTGATTATTCCCAAAGAGATTTGGTTTAATTGATTTGTGAACATATCAAACTTGAAATTAAGGCTGATTTATTCTTAGGGATTTGCAAAGAAATTTGGGATTCTGAAGTTTAGAATTAGATAGTCTTCGCAACGACAGTTGGTTGATTTTACTTTACTGATTTGAGTTCGAGAACCGTGCGTAACCTGAACCCTGATTAGTTAGTTTATTTTGCATTCATTGATTTCCTGAGAAATATCCATGAACCTATCTTTTTCCTATCGAATACAACTCGTTTACTACTTTCTGTTTTCTGTTAAACCTGAATTGCTTAGCTTAGCTCGATTCTATACAATTTATTGTGTGATTTCTGTGAGTCCTTGAGTTCGACCCCTAACTATATTAAAACTACTGCTTTAGTATTGTTACGGTATTAATTTGAGCATATCAGACTCTTTCCTCCCGAGTTTCTTGGTTCCCTGGGAGTTTGTTGTCTGAGCTGGCTTAGTCGAGGTTGCGGGTGCATGCTGCTTTGATTGAGCTGCACTCGCCTCCTCGAGAATAATCCAGCGTGAAGCTCGGTGTAGCGCATCATCTAGCGACACCGGCTCCCGAACTGTGAGCTCCTCAAAGAATTTTGAGGTTTTTAGATGTCCGTTTCGAAGAGTTTTCAGGGTCGTTGGGTTATGTAGATCGGCGATTTTTGCCTTGCCGGCCTTAAAACTGTCAATGTACTTCCGCAACGAGTCACTTGGTTTTGAGTAAGTACCCATAGATCGGCCTCCGAGGTCTCGATCTATATAAATATTGAATATTGCTTCAAGAATGCCGCTTGAAGTTGGGTGAAATTGTCAATCGAGTTCGGTTTCAGGGAGGTGAACCATTCTAGGGCCGAATCTGTTAGATTTTCAGCGAAGAAACGGCAGCGTGCTGACTTGAGGTCGCCCCCGAGTAGTCGCACCCTCGGAAAGGCAAATTTGAAACTTCTCATAAATGCCTTGGGGTCGGTTTTTCCGTTATACCGGGGAAATCGGATGTTCCCAACATCGCCGAGCTGGGGGCTCGCGATCCGTGAGGTGAATGGGGTCTGATTGACTTTGTCAATTACCCTATCTATTTCGGGTGCTGAGCTTAGAGCAGCATGGACCTGCGATCTCATCCGCTGAAGTTCGGCGCTCGTTTCTTCGTAGTATTTCTTGATCGATTCAAATCCATGTGAGATGCCGGGTCCAAGGTTGTTTTCATCATTGCCCGGGAAGTGGGGCAGGGATTCTCCAGCAGGCTGGGCACGGTTGCTGACCCCATTCTCAGGTCGCGCTTCGACCTCGAGATTATCCCGAGGTTCGACTTCGTTGGCGCTCCCAGAGCGATCTTGGCCGTATAGTCGGTTTGAGGTCGGATCTACTCCCGAGAGGGTCGCAATTGGCGTAGTTCCTCCTTCCGTAATCTGGATCGTGGAAGGAGTGAATATGGGGTCCGATATCATCGAGCTGGACTGTGAGGTGGTGGCTGAGCCAACCATTCTGCTGGTCGAAGCATTGATATCAGAAAATTTTAGCCTCGTCACTGGTGGAGGCGGGAATAGAAATCCTCACTGTCCAGGGGCGAAAAGGGGTTGTGTCCCAGGTGGGAGGCAAACCGCCCGATGACGCCTGCCCGAGCCGTTCTTTCGAGGTCATCTTGCCGAGCTGCCATTAGACGATTATGTTCTATGAGAAATGATATCAAGTTCCGGATCTCAACTATTTCATCCGGAGCCGGCTGGTTTAAGGTTTCAGGTCCCGAAGGATCAGCAGTGTCGTTAATCCCAGTCGTGACCCTCGCTCCCGAGGTGGTAATGAGAATGTTTGTTGATCCATCCAAGTTTGCTGGAGCGATGTCATCAGGTTAGGTTAATGGGATGGAGGTATTTATAACTCCGGATGAATTGGTGACTGATGCACTTGTTGTGTCCGAAATTATCTTCTTTCAAGTGATCGGTTTCGTAGGTTACAAGGAGGAAGTTGTTTTGCCCCTTCCCCACAGACGGCGCCAAATTATGAGAGCAGAATCTCACAACCTCAATCATTGGCTTTTCAGGTCGTATGTTCTTGAAAATAACTTAGAAAATTTAGAGAGAAAAGTGTGTATATTGCTTTGATTGCCAAGAATTCGGTCATTTACAATGTGGCTCTCCTTTCAAACTTATACTTCGCTCGAACGTAACTACCTAAGCTCAATTATTTACATTAAACTTAGAATTAAATTTGTAATATTTGTCTTCAATGCTGAGCTTGATTCTAGGATCTTGAATTAGTATGTTTGACTTTTTAGACGCGAGCTCATTCTCCTAGCAACCTCGCATCTTCCCGCATGCTCGGCCCCTTCCAGCTTGCAGGCTCGCTTGATGAGGTCTCATCGCGTACTGGCCTTCTTTGTTAGGCCTATTCGATCCGGCTGGGCCTTGGGTGTAGAATTTGGGCCCAACATCCATGTCTGAGTAGATCTCCTGTTAGGGTTAGGGTTCTCAATAAAGGATCTCTTTGAATGTTAGGTTAATTAGTTGGTTAGGATTCATAATCTGAATTAGTTCTTCACCATATGTTGTTCTTAAAGCTAATTCTGGATTGATCACCTGGAACTTAGATCTTAGGTTGATCGATTAGGCACGACAGTGCAATTGATGATCTGATAGAACCTAGGGTGAGCAAAATAACTATCTGCAAAGAAATTTGGTTTAGTTGTTTTGTGAACATATCGAACTTGGACTTAAAGCTAGTTTAGTCTTTAGGATTTGCAAAGAAATTTGGAATTCTGAGATTTAAACTTAGATAATTCTCGCAACGACAGTTGGTTAATTATAGCTTAGTGATTTGAGTTCAAGAACCGGGCTTAACCTGAATCCTAACTAATTAGTTTATCTGCATTCTCTAATTTCCTGAGAAATACCCTGAACCTATCTCATTTCCATTGAATTTACAACCCTTTAATATACGTTACTACTTTCGTATTTCATTGATTTATTTAGCTTAATTCGAACCTATATAATCTATTGTGTGATTCTTGAGTCTCTGTGGATTCGACCCCTAAATACTACAATCGACAAAGCTGTTAGTACTTTAGGGTATTACATTTTAAGCTTATCACTCACAAAAAGAATGTCACCCCAAGTTGAAAGGACAACTGAACCTCTAAGTTCAATTCACACAGATATATGTGATTTAAAATACATAGATGACAAATTATGTGATTTACCAAGTAGAGGGGGTAAACAAAAAATTGTGATGTTCATAGATGATATGTATATTTGTTACATAGCAAAAATGAAGTCTTGGATAAATTTCAAAGACTATAAACGTGAAGTTGAAAATCAACTTAATAAAACTATAAAAATAGTTAAAAGTGATAGAGGAGGCGAATATGATGGACCGTTTAATGCCTTTTGTCAAGAACATGGCATTATCCATCAAACGACTGCTCCCTATTCACCTGAATCTAATGGAGTTGCGGAACAAAAAAATCAAACTCTTAAAGAGATGATAAATGCGATGCTGCGGGAATTTGGGTTACCCCAGAACATGTGGGGGGAAGCGTTGCTTACGACAAATTATATCCTCAACAAAATACCGCACAAAGTCACTGGTAAAACACCAGATGAACTTTGGAAATGTATTGTACCTTCGTACAAATACCTTAAAGATATTGTACCTTCGTACAAATACCTTAAAGATATTGTACCTTCGTACAAATACCTGAAAGTGTGGGGGTGCCTGGCAAAAGTCGCAGTGCCACCTTCTAAAAGTCACAATTTGACCTAAGACGGTGGATTGTATTTTCATCGGATATGCATACAATAGTAGTGTTTATCGGTTTTTGGTTCATAAATAAGACGTACTGGATATCCATGTTAATACAACCATGAAATCAAGGAATGTTCTTTCTTTGAGCACATGTTTCCATGTATAGATAAAATCTGAAACGAACTCGTGAAGAAAGAGATGCAATTACCTCTGTAAATGAGGCGAGCATGTGGAAGCCCCCTTGGCTCAGTGGTTGATCAATGGTTCATTAATACTTATACACCAAGAGATCTGGATTTCGAATCCTAGAGAGTATGATTTATTATCATTTATGCAGATTAATGAAGACAAGCTTATAGGAGATCTTCAATGAGGTGCAGGTGGAATCGTTTGGCGTGGATGCTCATAAGGCGGTAGAATTTTCCGTTGTAGAATCGTCGATGTAATAGTTCTCGTAATTTGTAATAGAATAATAAATCAGTGTTAAAAAAATTGAGGCGAGCACTTCTGGCACATTTTTAGATGATGCAGAAGATGTTGAAGATGAACCTAGACATAGCGAAAGAGCTCGTAAGGAAAAATTTAATGGTGAAGATTTCTTAATGGCCTTTTTTGTAGAAAATGAACCGAGAAATTTTACTGAAACCATGTCTACACCAGATGCTCCTTTTTAGAAGGAAGCCGTTAATAGTGAGATCGAATCCATTATGCAAAAAAATACATATGAGATAACCGATCTACCACAAGGGTTCAAAGCCCTAGGATGTAAATGGATTTTCAAAACAAAGTTGAAAACCGATGGCTCAATCGATAAGTTCAAAGCTAGGCTTGTGTTGAAAGGTTTCCGGCAAAAAGAAGACATGGATTTCTTTGATACCTATTCTACAGTAACGATAATAACTTCAATTCGAATGCTGGTCAGAATTGCAGCATTAAGAGACCTAGAAATCCATCAAATGGATGTGAAAACTGTCTTTCTAAATGGTGATTTAGAAGAGGAGGTTTATATGAAACAACCTGAAGGGTTTGTTATCCCAGGACAAGAACACAAAGTCTGTCGACTTGTGAAGTCATTGTATGGACTTAAACAAGCTCGAAAACAATGGCATGAATAAATTGACAATGTAATGATGTCAAATGGTTTCAGCATTAATGAATGTGATAAGTGCATATACATCAAAAGTACTCCGCATGGATACGTTTTGCTATGTTTGTACATTGATGACATGCTCATTATTGGTAGCAATAAGGACATGATTAGTCAAACTAAGAACATGCTAAGTAGCAAGTTTGATATGAAAGACATGGGATTAGCGGATGTTATTCTAGGGATTAATATCACTAGAACTTCCAAAGGAATCATCATGTCTCAAGCTCATTATGCTGAAAAGATACTTGATATATTCAAAATATACTCAAGTTGGATTGCAAAAACTCTTGTAGACCTTAGTCTTAACCTGACAAAAAAATCCGGGTGAATCAGTGTCCCAAGTGGAGTATGCACGTGTAATCGGAAGTCTGATGCACTTAAAGAATTATACTAGACCCGATTTAGTGCACGCAGTCAATGTACCGAGTCGCTAAACTAGTAATCCAGGACATAAACACTGGAAAGACATAACAAGAGTATTGGACTATGTACGTCATACTAAAAGTTATGAGCTGGACTTTGGTAAAGAACCAACAGTTTTGGAAGGATATAGTAACCCCAACTGGATTTCTGACTCCAAAAACTCAAAATTCACGAGTGGATATGTCTTAACGCTTGGTGGTGCAGCAGTGTATTGGAAATCTTCCAAACAAACTCTATTGGCCAGATCAACCATGGAATTTGAGTTTATAACGCTAGACAAAGCTGCAGAGGAAGCATAATGGCTTAGAAATTTCTTGGAAGATATCCCAATGTGGGAGAAACCAGTGCCAACATTATGTGTACACTGCGATAGTCAATCGGCTATAGCTCGGGCATTGAGTAATCTCTATAATGGTAAATCTCGTCATATAAGAAGACGTCATATAAACCATTAACATTTGATCTCAAGTGGTGTAACCACAATAGATTACATCAAATAGGCCGACAACCTAGCGGATTCGTTTACTAAAGGTTTCTCACGAGATCAAGTTGTAAAATCATCAAGAGGAATAAGTTTAAAGACTATGAATTAAAGATGAAGTTTTATGGATACCCTACTTACATGACTAGAGATCCCAAGATGTAGGTTCAAAGGGAAAACTAAATCAAGCGGAATCTGAAAGAGCACTGTGATACTTGTAACTCTACCTAGTTCCTAGGATGATAAACAGTACTACATGTAAGTGATATGGCTAAGCATTGGCTTTTAATGATTTCATAGTTTTGTAATAGTGAAATATGACAGGATACTTCTGAAAAAGCGTATGGCATATCACCTATAGTAAATGTGAGATGAGACCGTTTCTAGGAGAATGAAGGTAAGGCTATATTCTCCAAGTGGAATCGAGGTGGGAAGTATAGCACTTGGTCTACGGCAGCTTGGTGTTGTTGTTGTTGCTGGTCATTGCAAGCTTGATTCTTTGTTGCAAACTTTATTAAAGCTCTCAATGGTCAAGAGATACAACTTTTTTAAAGAACCCTTCTCTATGTGTGAATGCTTTGATCTTAGCTGGTTCCTCCTCCGCTGCTTTTAATATATATATGCTTACGTTGGTCTCTTTGAGTTGAATATTACTTTTTCTAT
This sequence comes from Eutrema japonicum, assembly GCA_030161315.1. Classification (NCBI taxonomy): domain Eukaryota; kingdom Viridiplantae; phylum Streptophyta; class Magnoliopsida; order Brassicales; family Brassicaceae; genus Eutrema; species Eutrema japonicum. The sequence goes on along the minus strand of BSQW01000006.1, from coordinate 35,540,782 downwards.
GTTCTTAGTGTTAGGTCGCAGCTTGTCCGATCCAATGTGAGAAGAGAAAATTCTAGAAAAGGGTAACGATTACATTGGAGAGGATGATGCAAATTGTGAATTTTACAAGCATTGATATTTTTTTTATTAGGTACGTTTCTTTCAATTTGTTTATTATTAGTCACGTTTTCATCGGGAACCAATCAAATCTTTCTTGTGGTTTCTCTTTGCACTCTACCATAATGGTGATCCAATCGTATGGTGTGTACGTCAATCATTTATTCATTTGATATGAACAAAATATATATATTATTTATAAATTCTGTTTGTAAATAGTTCAATTTTCTGTACAAGTGTTTTTTTGTAAAACTATTTCCAAATCAAAATTAGAAAAACGCTATTCCTAAATTTGAGTCTCAATATATGAGAAAAAAGTTTTTTTTCCTAGATTTGTAATGAAAATAAATGTTGATTTATTAATCTATTGTGGCGATGACATACATATGAGAAAACTAACTCTTTCTTTTGTCTTCAAGATATATCTACAATTTGTGTATGATAATGAGCTCATACTTGCTTAAATATATAAATTTCATTACTGTAATAATATTCATTCATTGCTTAATTTTCATGATATCAAGGAAAAGAATTCGACGAATCACGATCGATCTGTAAGATATGTGCATGAAATCTAAGGGTTATGTTGGAGGAAGTGTTACAAAGATCATATCGATTTGTTTGTCTTCGAGAGTGTCAATAGGATAACATGTATCAGATATGGTGGAAGATTGCGTTAATAAATGGTTCACTCGAATTCGGTTTTATCTACGGATCGCATACATAATTTTTTATCGATTTTAGATTTACTCTTGGAGGATAAATCCATTCAGATTTTTGAATTAGTATAAATTAATAAAATTAAAAAAAAACATAAAATAACCTTATAATAATATATTAAATGTGTAGTGATATGCTTATGTGACGTGCTCTCATCGAGTTTCAGCTGATAAAAGACGTTAATACCCTTAATGAAGTCATGTTTCTTTCTCATTCGCTATGATCCGATGATATGTCCGATATCTTTAAAACAAACCGTTGTCGAAGTAATCGCATAGATCAGTTTAGAATTTGGTCAGATCTCCGAGTTCAAGGAAGCCTTTAGCCTCTTCGACAAGGATGGCGATGGTTAAATCTCTTCTCACACCTTTTTTGAATCTTCTACACATTTGTTGGATCTCGCTTTTTCCATTTTCGTCTGCGATTTATAACATGATAGAGCAAGGAATTTGAGTCTATGAGTCGATTTTCGGTGTTATCGACCTATTTTGTACCTAATTCGGTGTTTGACGGAGGTTGATGCAGATGGAAACGGAACCATCGACTTTCCAGAATTCCTGAACCTGATGGCTAAGAAGATGAAGGACACTGGCTAAGAGGAAGAGCTAAAATAAGTATTAAGGATTTTCGACAAGGACCAGAACGGTTTCATCTCAGCTGCCGAGCTACGCCATGTGATACCAATCTTGGGGAGAAGCTAACTGATAAGGAAGTGGAAGAGATTATCCGTGAGGCTGATGTTGATGGAGATGGTCAGATAAACTATGAAGGATTTGTCAAGATTATGATCACTAAGTGATTGAAGAAAGGGGTTGATGATGATGACCTTTTATTATCTACGACAGATTGTATTGCTTTTTTAAAAAGAATGCTTCTAGGAGTTTAACCAAGAACATTTGCATGAGACAGTAATTGTTTTTTGGTATTTCATTTTTCTGGTTTGGTGACTTTTGTGTGTAATGGTAAACAGTTAAGTTGGTCCACTTGCTTCTTCTCCGGTACGGATTTGGAAGAATTTTTTTGTTTGGGGGCAAACAATATACAAATATAAAAAATGAGGGAGAAAATGATTTTTAATAGAGGTAAATGACTAAAATTTTAATACATACAAAGAATTTTGAAATTTCATGAGGGGCAAGTGCCACCTCCTTGGCTCATGTAGATCCGCCACTGGTTTTAGCCACATTTTGGCTCTCATTGTCAATGTATTCTATCGCTTTAATAATTAAGGTGGTTATGAGTTTTTTTGAGGACTAGAGGAAAAATGGTTAATATCTGGTTTGGATTTTTGAACCGTTTTAGGTATTTAGGCTGTTGACAAAAAAAAGTGGTTAAAGAGAATACGGTTGGAATCGATAAGAGATCGCCATAAGAGAGAATGCGGTTTGGTTAGAAAAATAGTTGAATTTTAAAATTTGTTAAAAATAATTTGAACATTGTTTTATGATAAGGTCTTTAAGAAATTATGTTAACATTTGAATATTAAAATATGTTAAAAACAAAAAAATTAGAAATTTAAGTTAAAACAGTTTGACCCTTCTTATAAGATTTACAAAAATTAACATAAACTTCTTTTTTAGAAAAATTTAACCGCATGTTTATTAAATGAACGGTTGTAAACCATCTGTTTTTAAGATATTTTAGGTTTAAAGGTAATTTCATTTAAACAAGGTTGTTAAAGTTTCAGAGATTTAACATTTAGCTAATTGAAGTGAGAAGTAGAGCACTTTATCTAAGGCAGCTCCGTGTTGCTGGTCATTGCAAACTTGATTCTTTGTTGCAAACTTCATTAAAGTTATCTATAGTTTATTAGAGTTTTAAGTGTATCAATGGTAATATTATGAACCATTGTAACTATTGGTTTATGGTGACAATGTTATACGTACGGTTCCAAACGTACGTGACAACCGTTGGACTTTATAAATACTATGTTCCTTTACCTCAAAAAATACATAACTAAAGAGAGAAAGAAAATAGATTCACAAGACCAAAGATTGATAAAATATTTGGTGAAAACACAAAACAAAATACAAAATCTCTATTTGTTTCTCTTGTATCTTAGCCTAGAACAAGAGAGAACTTTGATTGTCGTATCCTAGAAGGGATTTCGTGTAACCCAAGGCTTGAAGAATGGTCGAAATACTCTTTAAGAAAAGTGCTTTTGAGCACGATTCAATCATTATCCAAGTTCACTATACGTTACGATACCGGAAATACAACGTTTATACAACATTCTTAAAGAGTATTTTCCGTGAACAATGGCTAATGTTTTGGTGCGTGAGATGACGTCAAAGTTTGGCAAATTAGATAAGTTTGAAGGAGTTGATTTTCGAAGATGGCAAAATAAGATGCACTTTCTCCTCACAACACTCAATGTGGTGTACGTTCTAAGTATGCCAATGCCCACTGTGTCGGAGAATGCTGAAAACGAGTCCGTGGAGGAGACAAGGAAGCAACTTAAATGGGAGAACGATGACTACATATGTCGTGGCCACATTCTCAACGGTATGTCCGATCCTCTCTTTGATGTCTATCAAAATGTCGAATCCGCAAAAGAATTATGGGATGCGTTGGAGTCGAAGTACATGGTCGAGGATGCTTCTAGTAAGAAGTTCCTTGTGAGTAATTTTAATAATTACAAGATGTGCGATTCAAGGCCGGTTATGGAGCAATACAATGAATTACTTCGCATCCTAGGCCAATACACTCAACACAACATGAAGATGGATGAATCCATTTCGGTGTCGAGCATCATCGACAAGTTACCACCTTCATGGAAGGATTTTAGACGCATGTTAAAACACAAAAAGGAAGAGTTGTCTCTTGTACAACTTGGCAGCCATTTGCACATAGAGGAATCTCTAAGGGTGCAAGAGGGAAGAAAACCAAAAAATGAGGCTGAAACTTCATCGATCAATATGATAGAGGAAAGTGGGAGTTTTAAGATGAAGAATAAAGGGAAGAAACGCCCCTTTAATAACAACACTAACGATGGATCTAACAAAAGGCTTAAGAGCGTTTGTTGGATTTGTAACAAGCCGGGTCACTTCAAACGTGATTGTCGGGCAGCAAAGGATAAGAATAAAACGCATCATAACCGTTTTGGGCAAGGTTCTAAGGAACAAGGCCCATCATCTCTTCAAGGTCAGATTTTTGTTTTTGATTCATATTCGAAAGTGAATTATGTGTCAAAAATTGCTGAGGCATTTTATGTGCAGGATGATAAGGTGACGTGGTGGATTGACTCGGGTGCAACAACACATGTTTGCAAGGATCGTGGCTGGTTCAAGACATACGAGCCAGTTCAAGATGGGTCCGTACTTCATATTGGCAACGAGTCAACCGCTCCTATCCTAGGTCGTGGAAAAGTGGTGTTAGAATTTAGTTCTGGGAAAACTCTTAATCTTAATGATGTAATTCATGTACCCGGAATTAGAAAAAACTTAGTCTCTGGTAGTGTTTTAAATAAGTGTGGATTTAAACAAGTGTATGAGTCGGATAAGTATGTCTTATCTAAGTGTGGTGTCTTTGTTGGATTTGGATATTTTTGTAATGTGCGTTTATGCTTAATATTAATAAAATTGTCGATTCTATTTATATGACATGTTCTAGCAAAAATAATACTTCTCTATGGCATGCAAGATTAGGTCATGTACATTATAAACGTATGATTGATATGTCTAAAGAATGATTAATTCCTACTTTTGATGTGAATATAGATAAGTGTGGAACATGCATGTTGACTAAAATAGTTAGACAACCGTTTAAGAGCATAGAAAGAAATGCTAGGATGCTTGGACTTATACATAGTGATCTATGTGATTTGCATTCGACTCCATCTTTAGGGAAATAAGAAATATTTCATCACGTTCATAGATGATTATTCTCGATATTGCTATGTATATTTATTACATGCTAAAGATGAGGCCCTTAATAAATTTAAGGTTTATAAAACTGAGGTTGAATTGCAACATAGTGACTTGATTAAGAAGTTATGCACCGATAGAGGTGGGGAGTATTATGATCCAACATATTTTCAGTCTGTAGGCATTATACATGAGACTACGGCTCCGTATACACCACAACAAAATGGTGTGTCCGAGAGAAAAAAATAGAGTCCTAAAAGAAATGGTTAATTCTATGTTATCTTACTCGGGACTGAGTGACGGATTTTGGGGTGAAGCCATGTTAACGGCTTGTTATTTATTAAATAGAATTCCTAACAAAAGGAACAAGGTTACCCCGTATGAACTTTGGCATAAAAAGAAACCAAACTTGAACTACCTTCGAGTTTGGGGCTGTAGGGCGGTCGTGAGACTACCTCAACCAAAGATTAAAACTTTGGGAGAAAGAGGAGTTGATTGCATATTTATTGGATATGCCTTGCATTCCAAGGCTTATAGATTTTATGTCATAGAACATAATGATTCTATACCGGTTCACACAATAATTGAGTCAAGAGATGCAATATTTGATGAGAGTCGTTTCTCTTCTATACATAGGCCAAAGGACTTAGTTCCAAGTTCAAGTGGAAAAAATAAAGGAGACGACACGTTCGTTCTTCCTAACGAGTCACCGACGCTTCGTAAAAGCAAACGAGGGAGAATTGAAAAATCGTTCGGTCCTGATTTCCAGCTTTATTTAGTTGAAGGGTCAAGAGATGAGGTCGGTTTCCAATACTCATATTGTTATCTTGTTGATGAGGACCCTAGAACTTTTGATGAGGCCATGAAATCACAAGATGTTGCGTTTTGGAAAAAAGCGGTAAATGATGAGATAGATTCTATTGTAGAAAATAATACTTGGGTGTTAACGGATCTCCCACTTGGTTGCAAGCCTTTAGGCTGCAAGTGGATCTTCAAGAAGAAGATGAAATTCGATGGAACAATCGACAAGTTTAAGGCTCGATTTGTTATTCAAGGCTTTAGACAAAGGGAAAGCATTGACTACTTCGATACATATGCTCTTGTTGTTAGAATCTCTTCTATTAGATTATTAATTGGTTTAGCAGCCATTCATAATCTTGTGATCCACCAAATGGATGTTAAGACGGCGTTCTTGAACGGTGTCTTAGAAGAAGAGGTGTATATGAAATAACCCGAAGGATTTGTTATGTCTGATCAAGAGCATAAGGTGTGTAAGTTGATAAAGTCATTGTATGGGCTAAAGCAAGCACCTAAGCAATGGCATCAAAGGTTTGATGAAGCTGTCTTATCAAATGGATTCAAATTAAATCAGTCGGACAAGTGTTTATATAGCAAATTTGATGATTCTGGTAATGGAGTGATCATTTGTTTATATGTTGATGACATGTAGATCTTTGGCACAAACCTTAGACAAGTAGAACTTACAAAAGAGTTTTTGTCATCAAATTTTGCCATGAAAGACATGGGGGAGGCGGACGTGATTCTTTGAATTTGAATCAAGCGTGAGAACAAAGGACTATCTTTAACACAATCACATTACATTGAAAAAGTGCTTAAAAAGTTCAATTATGAGAATTGTTCTCCCGTGAGCACTCCCATGGACGCGAGTGTGAAGCTTATGCCTAATATGGGACAAGCAGTATCACAACTCGAGTACTCACGAGTAATTGGTTGCTTAATGTATGCCATGACGAGCACTAGACCAGATATATCTTATGTGGTAGGAAGGTTGAGTAGATACACTAGTAATCCTAGCACTTATCATTGGCAAGCTATAAGGAGGGTGCTCAAGTACTTGAAAGGAACGATAAATTATGGTTTGTCATATGTCGGATTTCCTTCAGTCTTAGAAGGATATTCGGATGCAAGTTGGATTACCAACGTGGAAGATCATTCTTCTACAAGTGGTTGGGTGTTCTTACTTTGGGGAGGTGTCAATTCATGGGCATCTAAGAAACAAATTTGTATTACAAGTTTGACTATGGAATCAGAATTTGTAGCGTTAGCGGCTGCGGGGAGAGAGGCGGAGTGGTTAAGAAACTTAGTCTCCGAGATTCCATTGTGGCCGAAACCGGTATCACCGATTTCTATCCATTGTGATAGTCAAGCTACTTTGGCTAAGGCTTATAGCCAAATGTATAATGGTAAGTCGCGACACCTGGGCGTTAGACATAGCGCGGTACGTGAGTTGATCACTCATGGTGTGATTACCATAGAGTTTGTTCGGTTTCAACAAAATCTAGCATATCACTTGACAAAAGGACTAGCTAGGGACTTGGTGACCAAGTCAGCTAAGGGGATGGGATTAAAGTCCAGTTAAATCTTTAATGGTGGGATACCCAATTCCCCTCTAATACGACATTAGAGGCTGAATTCAATGTGGAAAGTCCACACTTAGAGATTGAAGCACTTGTTTATATCATCCCAAAGTAAGTGCTTAGACCTGCAAGAGAGGGATATGCTAAAGTTTTCTTTTTAATAGATCTTTTGAAAATTTTCATTTTGCAGGTGCAAGATTAAAAGAATCTACCTATATGGGTGTGAAGTGTAGCCGCTTCAAGAAGCTTGGACTTAGCTTTGTATATGCTCATGAAAGGATAAGGACACATGGCTTATAATAGTGTCAAGGATAAACACTTAGAGTAGTGTGTAAATTCGTGTGTGTATTATCTTCATGTACCCAAATGAGTTGAAAGGATTCAATCCGTAGGACATCCTGATTCTCGGGCATTTGGAATGTGTAATATCAATAATATATAAATTCAATCCTTAGGACATTTACATTTATGCATGAGTTTGGTTTTTGTGTTGTTGATTTCGTAAATCAAAATAGTACACTTAAATGGGGGAGGAATGTTGGAGTTTTAAGTGTATCAATGGTAATATTATGAACCATTGTAACTATTGGTTTATGGTTACAATGTTACACGTACAGTTGCAAACGTACGTGACAACCGTTGGACTTTATAAATACTATGTTCATTTGCCTCAAAAAATACATAACTAAAGAGAGAAAGAAAATAGATTCACAAGACTAAAGATTGATAAAATCTTTGGTGAAAACACAAAACAAAATACAAAATCTCTATTTGTTTCTCTTGTATCTTAGCCTAGAACAAGAGAGAACTTTGATTGTCGTATCCTAGAAGGGATTTCGTGTAACCCAAGGCTTGAAGAATGGTCGAAATACTCTTTAAGGAAAGTGTTTTTGAGCACGATTCAATCATTATCCAAGTTCATTATACGTTACGATCCCGGAAATACAACGTTTATACAACATAGTCAAGAGATACAACTTCATTTAAAAACCCTTCTCTAGCTCTAATCATGGTTGCTTCCTCTTCCGATGCTTTTAATTTATATGGCTGCAACAATATATATATGCTTTCGTTGGTTCTCTTTGAGTTAGACACTAAATTTTCTATGTTCTCAATGTTAGGTCGCAGTTTGTCTGGTCTATTGTGACAGGAGAAAGCCTAGGAGAAAGTTCAAGAAAAGGGTGATGATGATGTAAATTGTGAATTTTTGAAGCATTAATATTTTATTATTATTATTAAGTACATTTATTTCAATTTGTTTATTATTACTTACGTTCTCATAGGGAATCAATCAATTTTTTCTTATGGTTTCTCTTTGCAATGTGTAATGGAGATTATATAGAATATAATTCATTCGTTTAAAAAAAAAAATTTGGATTAATATTAAACGTTAATATTCGTTGGCTTTGATATGATCTCATACAAGATACCAGTGACTTGGATTTCAATGAGGTAAGTTACGTTTGTATTCAATATAGGTTTTCGAATTCGATTATGCTTCCTATCTATTTGGTCAATATTTCGATTCAAGGTATGTCTTGCCAATTGTGCATTTTCTAGAGTATTGAAACAAACTCTTCTTTCGTTATTGATTTTATTTAGGAATGCTCTAGATTATCTTTGCTCTTACCACTAGAAATGGTCGTGTAAAGGTATCAAAGTATCTACAATCTTCTTGGGTTAGTGTTTATATTTACTTGCATAAAAATTTGTTAATTTGATATTTGCAAAAATCACGATCGAAAATATTGGATTGACCAAATATATGTTACCGTATTATGGATTATAAGAAGATACATGTTACCCCAAATCGCAGGTAGGTTAGAGATTATACGAGTTTGCTGGAGAGCTATTTCGCATCTACGTATAAGGTTTTTACCTGCGTAGAAGAAACTTCTTTGAGTTTATCCATTTTTAAAAAAGCATAGATCTAAGTCACGAGTTATCAGGGGTCATGGCTTTCAAATTATAATGATTGGAACAATTGTTGCAATGATGTTGTCGTTTGTGTTATATTAGGTAGAGAATAATTGATATCTACGCATGTAATTGGTTATGCCATTATAGTTTATTGATGTTTTTGGTTTTAATCTCCGTATTTTTTTTAACGTTGTATATTGACTTACTTTCAAGGAAGGTAACAATTTCTTTTATTTATCCTACTTGAATCATATTAAACTATCTTATTAAGAAATTAAAGATTTCAAGGCAATATAAGTGCAACTATAATTTGCGTCTGATATTGAACTCATACTTTCTTAACTATACAAATTTTATGATTGTAATAATATTCATTCATTCTCTAATTTGCATGATATCAAGGAAGAGAACTCGACGAATTACAGAGGGCAGATAAATTTCTTTGCAATTGCAATTGGACTGTGATCTAATTATGGATTGAGTTTTCGTGAAATTTTCCAATCAAAAATTTAAACATCGAAAAGCATTGATGGATGTTTAAAACAATGATACTCGGCTTCTACTCACCACAAATTACATACATGATAATTAATATTGGATACACATTACAAGAAAACACAGTTTTTGTGACCAACTTTTGTGACTCTTTTTTTTGTCGCAAAAAAATGAGACGAAAGTGTGACTAATTTACGACTACTTTGCGACTACTCGCAATGCAGTGGCAAAACAGTGACTAATTTCCGACTACTTTACGACTACTCGCAATGCAGTGGCAAAACAGTCGTAAATTAACGACGAAATAGAGGAGTCACAAAAGGGTCTCAAATTTGCGACTGTTTAAGGACTTGCAAAAGTAGTCCCAAATTTGTGACTGATTTGCTTCGGTTTAGCAACTCCACTCGATTTTTTTAAAATAAACATCAAATAATATACAAAAAAAAATTCTAAACTCTAAATTCTAAACCCTAAACCATCAAATAATATACAAAAAAACATTGTAAAGTGATATTCAAACCTTATATGTTCTTAAAGTTTAGGGTTTATGGACTAATTTGGGACTAATTTGCAAACCCATATTTTGTGACTAATTTGGGACTAATTTGCAACTTCACTTGATTTTTTTTATAGAAATCAATAAATTCTAAACTCAAACAACAAACCATTAACCCTAAACCTCTAACCCTTAATCATAAACTTGATCTAAATCTTAAATTTTAAACTAAATCTTACACATAAACATCAAATAATATACAAAAAAAAATCAAAACTTACAATTTTTTTAAATATGATCATTTATAATCCCTTTTATAAATCCTAAATTCTAAACCATAAACCTCTAACCCTTAATCATAAACTATAAATCTTAAATTATAAACTAGATCTTACACATAAACATCAAATAATAAACAAAAAAATATAACACTTACAAAAATTTCAATCTAATCATAACATCTACTAAGTGTTACATGTGTTTTATAAGGAATGATTTTGAAATATAAAAATTCTCTCAAAATTTACTTATTTTTAAGTTTTAATATATTTTTAAAATGCTAGATACACAAAATCATTGTAAAATCATATTCAAATCTTCTAGATTCTTAAATTTTAGGGTTTAGGGTAAAGGTTTTTTATTGTCACAAAATGGTCCCAAATTTGGGACTGTTTAGCAACTTCAGTCGAGTTTTTTCAATTGTAGTCATAAAATAGTTTCAAATTTGCGACTAATTTGCGACAAAATGACTAAAATAATAAAATCTTCTCATTGGCTAGTTTATTGAGATAAGGATTGAGATCCTCCACCGTTGATTGGTTTAATCCAACGGTGAGGATTTAATATGCTTTATCTTCTTCTTTTTTTAATTTTTGATCTCTCTTCCTACGATCTTCTTCTTCTTCTTCCTTTTTCCTTCTCTTTCTCTCTCCCTCCTACGCTCTTCTTCTTCTTCCTTCTCTTCCTTGAAATAATGAAAGCTTCTCTTTTTTTTTCCAGATCTGATGCTGTCAATGAGAAGCTTCATCTCGGAGGAGGAGGAGGAGGAGGCAGTGAGCGGTTGGAGAGAAATTGTAGATCTCAGTCGCCATTCGTGGGAGAATAAGATACATGCGCCGGCGAGGGAGAAGAAGATGCAGGCGGAAGAGCAGATGCGACGCGGAGGAGCAGGTTCGTGGTGGTTACTTCCCGGCGGCCTAAGCCAGACGGAGGAGCTCGCGACGCGAGGAGGAGTAGATGCGACGCGAGGATGCAAGGAGGAGCAGATGAGAGGGAGAAGAAGATGCAGGCGGAGGATCTCGCGAGTCAGGCTAAGCCGGAGAGAGGAGCAGTCGGAGAAGAGACCGAGGGCGAGACCGACGGCGAGATCTGTTTTCCTTTTTTTTTTGAATTTTTTTTTACAAGTAGTCGCAAATCAGTCTCTAAATTATGACTGATATTGGGAGTCACATATTAGTCGCAAAAAAGCGACTGTTTTGTGACCACTTTATTTAGCGACCAAATATTTACGACTACTTTTTTTAGTCCCAAAATGATCGCAAAAGAGTCATTTGCGACCATTTTAGGACTATTTTGGTAGTCGCAAAAACTGTATTTTCTTGTAGTGACATAATAACTCAGCTATTACAAAATTGTAATGTGTTGTTGATCTCATCATCGTCGTTAGAGCTGAGATGCAACATAAAATAATATATGTTAATAAATCTTTAATCCTGCAATTTTTCGTAATTGATAACAATTCATCTGATTTTTTTTTACCATAATGGCAATCTAATCGTGTGGTGTGTACGTCAATCATTCATTTGATATGAACAAAATCGTGTGGTGTGTACATCAATTATATAAAATATTGTTTTAATTCTATAAGCCTATTCTAAAAAAAGTCTTTACGTTATTGTGTTTATTAGTTATAGTTAGCGTATAAATTAAATGTGTTGATAGGATCCATACTCCTTTGTATAATTGGGTTTTTTAAATTCTGATTTTAAGATCTCTCATAGGTTTTTAAATATCGGTTTTCTATCTAACTAACGGAACGAATGAATATTTTAGAATACTCTCATTCTTTTATTTCTTATGACATTCTTATTACATTCCCAAAAAAGAAAAAAAAATCAACGAAACAAATTAAAATTGTTTCCATTCGTTTTTTCCCGTTCTGATATAAACTAATAAACAAATTCTACCATCCTACTTATTACGATATCACTTGTTACAACTGAAATAGAACAAACACAAAATATGTATATGTCATTATCTTTGTTCTGTAGGGGCCTAAGATTATATGTCTCTTTGTTTCTCTCTTTTGAAACATATACAAGAAAAGATCTTAATTCTTAAATCATAGAGAGCCAAATCCTCTCAAATAATTTCGTAATTATTGTCTAGTTTACATAAATTAAAATATATTGTATCCTAAAACTATAATATACTTGCTTAAAATATAAGGAAATACAATTTAATTACGAAACGCGACATATCTAACCCCTAAATTACAAGCTATGCCATTGCCATTGTATCTTCTAATGATTCTATTTTCTCCTCCCCAAAAAGGCAAAATCTCACAGCTACTTCTCCTCCATAACCAAACCTCTCTCTCTCTCTCTCTCTCTCTCTTCACCCATTGGGTCTGATTGGATCCGAAATGGAGCCATGGGTGGACGATTTAGCCGACGATTTACAGAGTGTGAGCTTTACTTCCGCCGGAACCACCGTGAATCGAAGCACTAGCTCGGGCTCTCGCTCATCCTTCTCCGCCGCAGCTCTTACTCCGGCGCCATCCTTCTCCTCCTCTAAACTCCCTCCCTCACTCCGATCGTCTCTCTCACTCTCCGATCTCCGATTCCGTCTCCGTCTCGGCTCCGGCGACATCGGTTCCGTTTTCTTAGCCGAATTCAAATCCGCCGTCGAAACCGCCGTAGAAACCGCCGGGAAGCTACCGCTCTTGGCAGCGAAAGTGATGGATAAGAAGGAGCTCGCGAGCCGGAGCAAAGAAGGCAGAGCGAAAACGGAGAGAGAGATCCTCGAGTCGCTTGACCATCCTTTCCTCCCGACGCTTTACGCCGCCATAGATTCTCCGAAATGGCTCTGTCTGTTAACGGAGTTTTGTTCCGGCGGTGACCTCCACGTTCTCCGTCAGAAACAGACTTATAAACGCTTCCACGAATCCGCCGTCAGGTAACCGCCGTTACAGTTTCCGTTTACCTCCTTTGAATTAATATATTCAGTTTCCAAAAATATTTAAAAATCTTTGGGAGAAAAAAAAAAGGCTGATGAAATCAGGGTAGTGGGACCCGCCAGCTGGCCATTGTCTCGTAGTTAACAGTTAACACATAACAGAATTTATGGCTTTGTGCTTCCCCTGCACCGTAATTCAGAAGATTATTACCTGTTTAACGGTAATTAATTTTAATTAAATCATAGGCGTATTGTTATTTTTTTTATAGTCTAATAGGCGTATAGTTGTTACTTACTTATTTATTATAATCCCTAGTGAAAAAAATCTCATAAATTTAGCATAAACCGAGTTTTTGATTTCCGTAATTACGTCCGGAATTTTAGCGTTTTTTCGTAATCTCAAGATTTGTTATTATAAAATGTTTCCATATTTGTTTTTTTATTGATGTGCTCGATAATGGTTTTTTTTTTAAATTAGAAAGTCTATTTACGCCACACAAAAAAGGGACTAGAAAGTCTATAGTCTATTTAATAGTATAGTTTTTGTTTTTGTTATTTAAATTTTTGTTTGTCGGCCTATTTATATTTTTTTAAATGGGCAATTGCCAAAATATTATATTTTAAAAATTTTGTTTCAAACTTAGTATCATTAATTGAAAAATACAATAATAACACAAATTTTAATAATAATGAACTCAAACATAATATTTAATTTTATTTTAAATTTATTTTGGATAAACAATTATTTTTACATAATTATTTGTGGTATTTTCATAATTTTAAATTTAAGATATTAGTTTTAGAACAAAATAAAATAAATTTTATGATATTTTAAGGTATTTATCTTTTAAAAAAACTCATAGAGTGGCCATTTATAATATTTTTAAAATAAAAATATTTAAGCAGATGTACGCACGATTAACAATAGTGTGTGCATCTTACATGTGTGCGTATATCGTAGGGCACAATTAAGTAGTTGCAATCTGGTGCGGACGCATAAAATGAAGTCAAACCGAGTGGGGTTTGACTTTGAGCTCGTAACAAATCACTTAATGACACGTGTAAGTTTGTAGTGGGACCGCGTGATTCCATTGAATCACGTAGCATGCTATGGAAAGGAGTTATGAATATTTTTGTTATTGCGCATGTGGATTTAGTACGAGACACATCCCCAGCTAGGCAGGTTCTTTGTAATAATTATTACAACTTTGCCATTCCCTTTAAAACCTGTGGTTATTATGAATTTAATAATATTTTAATCCTTTTTTTCAAATAAATCACATTTTAAAAATTTTGCACTAAATTTAATGGTTCTTGCATGTACGGTCAGTTTATAAAAACATAGTTTGTGTATTATTATTTAACAAAAACTAAAAAAATAAGTAACATTTCATGTATTGTATATGCGTTGACTATCCAATCATACCCATGTATAGTACTGTGCGAATCAGCGGTGTACAATACATGGACCAATAACAAATAAGGGTAAAATCATCTTTTTAACATAGAAAATGTTATTTATTATTCAGAATTTGGAAAGTGTTAGAACACAAAATTATGTTTTAATTAAGTGACACTTGATGCAAATATCTCCTAAATTTAGCATTACTAATTTTAATTTTTAATAGTAGAACAAATTCAATATTAAAATGACCCAAAACTTTTTTTTAGTGGAAAAAAACTAAACCCTAAATAAGAAATAGAAAACTCAAACATAATATGTTAATTTTAAAAAAATATTATTTAGAATAAACAAATAATTATTTGTGTTATTTTTGGAATTTTAAATTTGGTGATATGCCATTTTAGGGGTTTTCAAACAAAAATTGCTTATTTACAAAAGAAACAAAAAACTGGACCGAATCTCAGAGGGGGAACCATCATTTTGGGTAAATTTTGATGTTTTCTGTATATTTTAAATTTTCATTAAATTTAAAAAAAAAAAAAAATCGAGTATCCATTCGATTATATAGACATCAACGGATATCCATATCGGAGACGATTAGAAAACTATTGATCCGAACAGAGCGAAGCGGATGACGATACCACAAAAATCTAAGATATCTCTGTTCCGTTAATTAGATATAGGAGCGAACCAAATACTTGATGTAACATTAGGTAAAAAAAGTTTTATTGCCTGGTTGGTGTAGCTCAGTAGATTTATATTTACCCCCTTTGGTTGGTAGTAGTAGATGAAGTGATCATTGTTAGTTGAGTTAGCCATTTATGAACCAATTCTTATCACGTGATATACTAGAAAACCGGATCTTGTTGTTCTTGGTAGATGACTAGATAATAGATCTGATTTTATTTTATTTTTTGTTCTTGAGTTAATGACAAGTAGTAGTTTACACGTTAAAGATCCTGAAAGTGAAGTCAAGGTCATTATGACCAATTGAGCATTTTTTGTGACTTGAATGTGTGTAATTGAGTTCTACTAGGTTTCTTCTTTAATGTTAAAGTAAAATGATTGAGAAACAGAAGAACCAAAAAAAATGTAGTCCTGTCTACATATAGCTATCTTTTTATCATGATTGTAGGGATTCCTTATGTTATTTTAAGGTTGTCCTACAAACAAACAAAAACCATGTCCCATTTTACATTTAGAAACTTGCTCCAATGAAAAATGGCTCGAAGTTTATCTTATGTGTGAACTTGTTCTTAAGAACCAAAACAGACTTTTTTACTCTGTTTTGTGTGGAGTCTGTTTGTTGATTGTTGTGGACCCTCGAAGACAAAATAGCAATCTTGGGTAATGTATTCGCACCAGAAACTCTCTTTAGACAAAAGAGTTCGTTAAGCTAACAACTTTGTAGGTCCACTATTGTTCCTTATGCATAGTAAAAATCAAACCCAACATTATTTTCTTGTCCCCAAAATCCAACAAATGCTGTTTTGTCACAATACCTAAATATGTAACCAAGATTCCAAATTATTGCTTAAATCTCAATTATTCGTATTGTCTTTCACTACTCTGTTTTCTTCTTCCTGTCCCTTATATCATTTCTTGCATTCACATTACTAATAATGATCACATTTGTTATGATTTCTAGATTCTATGTATCGGAAGTGATCGTAGCCATCGAATATCTTCACATGTTGGGTATCGTGTACCGTGACTTGAAGCCTGAGAATGTGCTGGTTCGATCAGACGGTCACATCATGCTAACCGATTTCGATCTATCATTAAAATGTGACGAATCCACCTCCACACCACAGATTGTCCTGAACCGGAGCCAAACTTCTAACGGCTCGTCTGACCAGAATGATAACCAAGCCATGGACCATCATCAGACCACATCGTCGTCTTGCATGATCACAAACTGTATTGTCCCTGCTGTCTCGTGCTTCCACCCGAGAATTCGAAGACGTAAGAAGAAAACTGATCACCGTAACAACGGTCCTGAGCTTGTCGCCGAGCCTGTGGACGTCCGGTCCATGTCCTTCGTTGGGACGCATGAGTACTTGGCTCCTGAGATTGTTTCAGGTATACTTCAAATCTACGTCATTATGATCTGCCCATCTTTTTTTTCGTTTTGATCATACCGAATCACTCGCTACATATCTACAAAAAAAATTGCATGTGCCCATTTACGGAAAAAAGTATAATTTGAAAACAAAATTCTTCTTAAGTCCTCCAAAAATTTATACCCAAGCTTTCCTTACCAAGTTACCATAATAACTATGGTTTGGTTTAATAAGATTTTAATTTCTATTTGGAATTGGGATTAAGAAAATACATATTTCAATGCTTGTCATGTAAAACCTTAGGGATTTGTAGGAAATTTTATTCACAAATAGTATTGTTTTGATACATTTCACACCGATTATTTTTGTTTTTCTAAAAATTATACAAGAAGTCCCTGTTTAGTATACCACTAATTAAATGATGGTGACTTTAATTCATAGTTTATTAGCTTTGAATAAGAGATAAACTAGGATTTTGGGTTGAAAAGTTACATTGAAAATGTGAAATAACATTCTTATTATTCAAAATTATCATTCTAAAAACATTTTTTCTGTAATCTACACGATGGTAATAAAGTTGGAACGTAAAATGTGGATGGCAGGAGAAGGGCACGGGAGTGCAGTGGACTGGTGGACATTGGGGATATTCATGTTCGAGCTGTTCTACGGAACGACGCCTTTCAAAGGGATGGACCACGAGCTAACCCTTGCCAACATCGTGGCTCGAGCCCTTGAATTCCCGAAAGAGCCAACGATTCCAACCGCGGCCAAGGATCTGATTTCTCAGCTACTGGCCAAGGACCCGACCCGACGCTTGGGGACGTCTCTGGGTGCATCCCCAGTGAAACGCCACCCGTTTTTCCAAGGAGTGAATTGGGCTTTGCTCATGTGTACTCGTCCTCCTTTTCTTCCTCCGCCTTTCCGCAAAGAACTTTTGTCCGATGACATTTGTCCCGAAACCCATGTGGACTATTATTAATATCTTAATTAGCAACTACGTAATTAATTAAATTCACAAATTAGCAAACTCAGCTTAATACTTAGTCTAGTTGGTATTACGCTTGGGGTCAGGCGGGGTGGTACATACCCTTTACAGGGTCACTGCAGTCCATTTTGTAACACTTCGGTATGTTCCTATCTGGGGCTGACTGGGATAGCCGATGGTGTATATCAAAAAAAAAAAAAAATACTATTAGTGTTTGCATTTCATGAAAAAAAAATCTAGTAATTATTTTTATTTTATTTTAAATCATAAATCAACTGCAAACATTCAAAAACAACAATCTCAAATATTGAAATCTAAAACTAATGGAATTCAGAAACCTGAGTGGAATTGCACTTCGCGACCAAAACGAAAACATCTATAAAACTACCAGAACCAGTTCAATGAAAATTAGACCTATCTATTTTGGGAATCGGGACGAGAAGTAGGAGATAAGTATCGGTAATCGATAATTTGAATATTTAAAAACATATCCAAAAAATTCCGAATAAAATACAAGACGAGAATTTCATGTAACAAAAAGAGTTCGAAAAATTCGGAAAATTAAAAACATTACTCAAACTTTCCCTAATTTGGGTAAAGATAACTTCGGAATGGGTAAGGATCGACTTTGAAACGAATATTTTGGAAAATCCGGGTAATTTTGGAAAATTTAGGGAAAATTAAAAAAATATTTCGATAATTTTATTAATTTGAAAAAGTTAAATTTCCAAACGGGGAATTTGGATACTTTTTTCTATATACGATATGTTCTTTTACCCGTTGGACTAAATTAAACTTTCTCAAACGGATAGTCATTTGAATAGGAACAAAAATAGAACGGAAAATTTAGGATGGGTACAGGTGGGGACGGGATTCTCATCCCAAAATGAGAGGCCTAATGAGAATAGCGATTTGAATCAATAAAAAATCGTGGTATCTTCCATATTCAAATTAAATCTCAAATAACATTAGTTTCAACAAGTGTATAATGTATTTAATTTCAACATATCAAGAATTTTCTTAGTGTAAAAATAAAATTTGGTGGCTATAATGGTCCAAATCCTATGTTTAGTCAACTTATTTTTGAGAAGAGACCTGGCGACTACACCTAATATGCAGTTCAGCCATTTGTTGTTGACTGAGATTTTGTTACAACTAAATGAGTTTCACATATATATGCATCATATGCTTTCCTCAAAGAAAACAAAAAATATATTTTTTTAAATTTATTATTTTATTACAAATTATTAAAATTGTTACATCAACAATTTTACAACGGATAATTCTACTGTTTTATGAGAATTCACGCCAAACAGTTCTATTTGCATCACACTGAAAATCTCATATAATCTTATCTCCACTAATATGCATAAATGATAATAAATAGCATTCTATGGAATCCAAACCTCATATCTTATAGCGTAGAAACATTAGTGAACTTTTGATCAACCACTGAATCAAATAGACTTCAACAAAAAAATAATTAACAATATAAAAATTTATATTAATTTATTGATACATGTCATAATTTAAATTTATAATAAGATATGTCATATCTATAATATGTTCGGTTATAATTAACTTAAAAATATTTATTTTTGTGTGATAATTACTGCTATTTGATTTCGGACGAGCAATTTAAAAATTATTTCGAAATGATTTTGACAGATAAATGAAGTCATTGAATGAAGAGCCACGGTCCTCATTCATGACATATAAGTAAATCCACGTGCATGGCTTTATTGTATTTGTACTTTTGGCTTATCATAAAACTTTACCATCCAATCATTGATTCCACACCAATTCGACCGTCATGGGTTCGCTCGAGTTCTTGGTAGCTGTGGTTTCGGAGAAGGGCAAAAAAAAAAAAAAAATTTAATAAAGAATTTCGCAAATAAAAACACATTTTTACTAAAACTTCTACCTATAACTCCAATTTTTTTTAACTTAAACTTTACAATATTGATTTTTTTGCTATAGGATATTCTATACAATATTGATTTTGATTTTTAATTCAATAAAAGTATAAAACGTTATCATTGTTAGAAATTAAAACATTGTTTGTTACTTCCTTGATATTCACCAGGACTTCAAGGAAATAATGATTCGATTAGCCTCCAAGGTTGCCCGATTAAAAGGTACCTCCAAGGTATATAGATTTTTTGTTTTTTTGATAAAGTATATAGAAAATTATGAGTTAAAGATCCAAAATTTGCTTGTTAAAAGAAAAAAAACCAATATAGCTAATACGTACTTTTATAAAAAGTAATTCATTATACACTTTGCAAACATGAAACCAAAAAAATTTGATGGAGATCATTCAATATATATATATATATAACGATTAAGAGGTTTTGTGCACAGACTCGTACATGAGCGAAAATAGTTAAGTAAAAGGAGGTGTATGTACACCCATAATTTTATTTAAAACTAATGTATTTTTTAGTTAATTTGTTATGTGCACCCATTTGATATCTATTAATTTAATATTAGTATATCCGATAAAATAATCTTTTGAATTCGCCCTTGGTCTCGTACATTTTTAAACCCGGGACATTGAAAATATAATATGATATCGTCCCAAATATCATTTGATCCTAAAAATTTTAGGTTTTGTTTTTAGTATTTTTTTAGTCGAATAATCGAGCTAGCAACGCTTGGTATGAGATAATAACTTTAAGCTATGAGATTATCATATCACTTTTTTTCCTTGTATTTACATTACATATGTACATTTAGAGATTCCAATTATAACATGTCCGATTTAATTGATTGGGATAGACTACAATTTCAGCTTTTCCATGAATAGTTCATTGCGAATCCAAAGCAAATCCTTTACAAGTTATAATCGTTTTAAAGAGAAATTCTATCTAAATTAAAGTATCAACGTGAGATATATACCTTGTCAAAAAAAACATATTGTATATCATATCATATTAAAACCAAAGATTCAAGTACTATTTGCTGATTACAAAACTGACTCGATTCAGTGGAAGCAATGTAGCTACATTTAATGGGTTGACATATGTAGGAGAAATACACTCTTTGTTAAATCAATGAAAAATATCAGTAGAAGCAATGTCTCTTGTCTTTGTATAGGAGAAAAACTATTAAAAATAGAGTCTCATCTCTCTACTAATTAATTGTGGAATATTAGTTTTTTTTAAGTCAACCAAAGTTTCACTCAGAGGGTTACGGGTTTGTCCGAATCTTCATGGAAATGTCCCACACCCACATGAGATGTTTGATAGGGGAGATTAGGGAATTGAGTATTCCGAATACATACTTATATTTGTTTTTCCAAATTAATCAATTATATTTTCCTAGATCGCATGGAACGATTTTTGAAAGCATCAAAACGATTTCCAAATGAATCAATTTGATTTTTAATCAAACTAGTTGTTGATCCGCACTTCGCGCGAATTTTTGTTGTTGTGTTTATTGACATTGTTAGAAGAAAATTCGATGATATCAAATATTTAACAAACTAAAAAAAAATCAAATTTTAATATTTATAGTGCTTACTTATTTTTATATCTACTTGATGTAATTATATATATACAATATTTAGAAAATAATTACATCATATATTAATCAAAACTTTAAAATCAAGGGAGGGAGGTGTTAGGGCTGGACATATTTACCGAACCGAATCAAACCGAATCGAACTAAACCGAATAACGTTATTTGGTTCGGGTTCGGATAACCCGAATAATCCAAATGGACACATTTCTAAATTTATTCGGTTTTCGGTTCGGTTTGATTTATTAACCGAAAATCGAATTAACCGATTGGGTAACCGAATTAAAACCAAACTCATATAATACCATATAGGGTTTTGGACTTAGTAGCAGACTTGAGTCTTTGATACTTCGACTCCTCTTCTTCTTTGTAATTTGGACAATATTTGTTTCTTCTTTCTTTGTTCATTTTTGTTGGATAAATATTTTTCTTATAATGATCAAACTCTTCATTTTATCTAAAAGACCTGTATGATATCAAATAATCAAAATTACTCTAAAGTGATTTTAGTTTGGTTATTAGTTGTAAAAACCGAAAAATCCAAAAACCGAACCAAACCGAACCGAAATATAATTTAATCCCGAATGGGACCTAAAATTTTAAAACCGAAAAACCCAAAAACCAAAAAACCCGAAACGAACTCAACTAATTAACCGAATGCCCAGCCCCTAGGGGGTGTATTCAATCTAATATTTAGGAAGATTTGGAAAGATTTGAGTTTTACTGAGTTTTTAGATAATTTGAGTGAATTAGAAAAGTTGTTATAATTTGTTTTTAAATAACTATGAAATCTCACCTAAAACCATGAGATTTGGATTTTTATTTTTTTTTAACTAAAAAACTCCACCAAAATATCTTCAAATCACTAAAAGTCTCATAAAACTCATGTTTATTTAAAAATTACTAGTTCAATAACATGAGATTTGAAAAAGCTTTTAGAAATTCATGTTTGAATAACATAGAATTTGTGATTTTAATACAAATCACTTCAAATGCTAGATTGAATACACCCCATATATATATATACATTCGCTCTCTCTCTCTCTCTCTCTAACTTGAGCTCTGTATATTTTTGGGAGAACTCCACGCATTCTCTGTTTCAAAGATTAGGTTGAACATATTAACATTTTGGGATACCACAATTTTATTAGCATAATATATATATATATATACTAGGATTTAACCCGCGCTATAATTAGCGCGGTGTAATTTGTTTTTAATAAATTGTTTTGAAATTTAAGAAAAAATAGTTTTATTTGAATTTTATAATATGCATAACTCATGATTATAGATAGAATTGTCAAACGGAATAATTAGTCTATTTAACCCGTTTTGCAGGAGACTAAAATATTATTCGAGCTAACCCGTAAAACATATAATCTTGAAAACATAACTATATTAATTATTATGCACCATTTAATGACTCTACTTTTGTGGTTAGTTCAGAAAGTTTTAAAAAAAAAAAAAAAAATTTGTGTCTAATTTTTATAAAATTAATAAAATATTTTTCAACTTTTATTTTGATATAAATTCAAATAAAATATAATAAACTATAGTGAAAAATATATTAAGATTTTGAATAGATTTTTTTTTTGAATATAATATATAAATTGATTATTATTTAAAAATATATAGTAGATAACATTTTTAATGCAAAATAAATACTTTCCATATTTTTACCACTAATTGTAAAAGACAATTATACCATTTCCTATTTCAATTATTATTTGTTATTTATAATGACTTAATAACTTACAAAACAAAATTCATTTTTAAAAATGTATTCTTAAATAATATTAGAGAGATATATACATTCTCGCATACACATTAAAAATCATTGTTGTCATTTTAGTTTCTGAAAACTCCCGCTAGTATTACTCCCTGTTCTAAAAATTGGCGGCTTAGGTGGCAATCCACCGCCGCAATTTGTGCCTATGTGAGAAAGTTAGTCGGTGAACCGATTTTTGTCCGACTTCAACGCTTTTCTACAAAATTGTCGACTAATTTTTGAAAAATCGGCCCAATTCTTTTAAAAATCGGCCCAATTCTTTTAAAAATCTTTGGCCCAAAATCGGCCCACTTACTTGTTTTCTTACCCCGTCTCTTGCTTTCTCTCTCTCTCTCGATCTTTGTTTTCTTCTTGTCTCTCTCTCGATCGATTCAGTCTTTCTCTTGATCGATCTTTTTTTTTAATTTGCTGGTTCACCTGAAGTAGGCTATCGACTGTGCTGGTTCACCTGAAGTGTGTCTCTCATAATTCTCGTCTGAACCCTCAAAGGTCTCTCTCTCTCGGTCTATGTTTTCTTCTTGTTTTTGGTTTAGCTTCGCTTTTTAATTCTTCTTGTAGCGGCTGCAGGATCAATAGATGGAGGAGCTCCGATGAGATGAACGACCGCAACCACAGGGAGAGGAGGACGAGTAACAGCAACCTCGTCCTGAGAGACCACCACAAGAAGATCTTGAGGAAAATCAGAAGATGGATCTGGAGGATCTGTGGAAGAAGGAAGAGACGAAGGGTGAAGAATGACCAGAGATGCCATGAGAAGAAGAAAGGAAGAGGAGGGAGAAAATCAGATTTCTCGCCGGTGGACGTGAGGTCACACCAACGGCGGTGGAAAGAGGAAAACCTTATCGCCTAATAAGTCGCGCTAAATTGGAGAGAGACCTATAAATTATCACTATTATTATAATTATATAGTGGAGAGTAGGAGTGGGCATTTTAACCGAACCGAATCAACCGAACCAAATCGAATTTAAACCGATCTAAACTAAATCATAGTTAATAACCAACTATTTGGTTGAAGTTTTTTTCAACTCGAACGGTTTGGTTTGGTTCGATTTTAACTCGAACGGTTTGGTTTGGTTCGATTTAAAATCGAACCGAACTGATAAACTAATGTGTTTTTGTTAATTAGTTAATTAATAATATTAAAAATAATAATACATATGGTGATAGTTTTATATTAATGATATAAGCCTATAATGACTCATATAAGAGATGAATAAACATTAATTTGTATAATTAACTTATATTTAAGTTATTGACTTGTTGTATATTCATTTTAGTGGCATGGAAATACGAAACCATAAATTTTTTAATTTTTTTTTTAATTTTGATTAAGTGGAATATTTTCAGTTTGGTTTTAAAATTTTAGGGAATGATTTTTTTTATGACTTCGTTTTGTTTACGTTTCGTTAGGATTCTAATTTTTATAAGTTGATTTTTTAAAACCGAACTAAAACCAAACCAAAGTACAACCGAACCGAACTAAACCAAACCGAACACAAACCGAACCAAACTTATTTCGGTTGAGTTCGGCTAGAGTTTTATTTAACCCGAATTAACCGAACCGAACCGAACCCAAAATTAAACCGAAATGCCCACCCTAGTGGAGAGAAAACCTTATCGCCTAAGAGCCTCGTTATTGGTAGAAACCCAAATGAGTTTTTTAAGTACTATTTTAATATACATTTAAAGTTAAAAAACTGTGTTAAAAAACTTTTGTTTTTGCTGTTTTATTGGTAGAACTCTTAATGGTGTTCTTAATTTTTTTTTTTTAAATAGAACTTATTTTATTAATTAAACATAGCTACATAAAAATATTACATTTTAAACATAGATTTTGAAAAAAAAAAACCAAAATAACATTCAATTATTTAGATTTTTTTTTTTTAAGTTAAAGTTAAGAAAAAGTAAAAAAAAAAATCCGACGAATTAGGGGTTGACACGTGGTTAAGAACAGTGTAAAAACCCCCTTAAGAACCGGTTCTTAAAACTCTTATTTAAGAACCGGTTCTTACAATGTTCATAATTTATTTATTTATTATTATTTATGTTTTTTGGGTTAAGAACCCCCCCAATAATGATGTTCTAATAATTTTATCGAAGGGTGATTTTAATTATATTGAAAATCAAATATATTTCTTTCATAATTATTTTGGAAAATCTATATATAACAAATTTAATCATGAAAAATATATAAATCTTAAAAATAAATAAAAATAGTTAAAAACTAATCCACGATTTTTGGGTTAGACGTTATACCCAAGCCGACCGCCCGACTAGCGCAATTTTGAACATTGGTATTACCTACCCTTTAACATGCATTTACATTTATAATTTAATATTTTAATCTTCTTAAAATTTCAATATTTTTCTTATATTTTAGTTTTTTAACTGTTTTGAAACGAATTTGGATATTCATGGATATTAACAAACTCGGATCCGATAATTTGTTTTTTGGATTTGGTAAAACCGGATCCAAATCTAATTATCCTAAAATTTTATGGTTTATTATCCATATATACCTAATCATTTAAATAAAGTACACCATTTTTAATAATCATGAAGAAATGCATCAATATCTATATAATAAATATCTTATTATATAAAGCTGGATCTTTCAACGTGAACGTGACACATAGGATAATTCTCATTCACGAGATCGTGACATTCGTCACGGTTAATTTAGATATTGACATGTATCAATTTAATTAAAAAAAAATAAAAATGAATTAAAGTAAATATTAAAAAAAGTTAAACTAAAAATGGCAATCTTAAAAAAAATAAAAAAACAAGAATAAGTAAGGAAAACTTATAATAAAGAGATGTGACAAAAGGAAACTAAAAATTTATAATCTACAACCACGACCAAATTTAAAAAATGAAAATTATAATCTAAAGTAAATATTTTAAAAAGGTTAACCTAAAATAACACTACAAGAAAACAGGGTATTTCCGACGGATTTAAGCTGTCGGTTACAGTTCGTCGGAAATATGGCTTCCGTCGGAAGTCCGTCAGAATTTTCCGACGGATTTCCGATCGCGTATTTTCCGACGGATACTCCGACCGATATTCGGTCGGAAATGCCGTCGGAAGTCCGTCGGTTGGCCGTCGGGAATTTCCGACGGACTTCCGACGGATATATTATCGACATAATTTCCGACGGATGGTGATCGGATGAATTTGTCGGAAGTCCGTCGGAAATCCGTCGGAAATATCTTCCGACGGAGTTACGACGGATAATTTGATCGGAAGTTGTCTCGGAAGTCCGTCGGTTCTTCGTCGGAAATAAGTTCCGACGGATTTACGACGGTAACTTATTCCGACGGAATTGCAACGTATTTTGAATTTTATTTTGAATTTAATTTAATTATTTATTTTTTTGAAATTTATAAATTAAAATTATATAAATTAGAAATATAAATTAAAAATAGAAATAATAAATATATAAATTCATTAAACAAAATTAAAAAATTCATTACACATTAAAAAAAATTGTTCAAAAAAAATCATTAAAAGAAAATATTTAAGCGGTTGGAGAATCCCCGTCGTCGTCGGGATTATTATCCCGAAACATATGCGGGAAACATTTCTGCATCATCTTCTCCAAAGAGGAGAGCTTCTTGTTGGTAGTCAGTTGCTCCGTCCGTAGCTCTTCGACCTGTTGGTCACGGTCTTTCACCGTTTGGGTGAGCTTCTCGATTTCTACCCGGTACTCCGAAGGATAACGAGGAAACGAGGAAGAAGATTCCTGGGTCGGTAGGGTGCCTAACCCAGCGAATCGACCTTTCACTTGCCGGGTTTGCTGCGAATAATTATAACCGTTAATAATTAAATAACGAAAATAAAAAAAAAACGAAATGAAATTAAAACTTACCTCAAGTACAATCTGGTTTATCTCTTCCCGGGATAAAGAGTTCGAGGACGTCGATCCGTCGATAGTGAGCTGCGATATTGATACTTCACGGTCCAGCTTCGTCTTCTTGCTCTTCTCGATCCCTGCGGAAAACGGTAAAATTGTTAGTAAATTAACAAAAATTTCAAAAGTTACCAAAAATTTTGAAATTTCCGGAAACAAATTTAGAAAAAATTCAAATTTTCCGAAAAATTCAAATTTTCCAAAAAATTCAAAATTTTCAAAAAATTCAAAATTTCCAAAAAATTCCTAAATTTGGGAAAATATTTTAAAATCAGTTTTAATATATAAAAATATTTAAAAAACGTTTTATTACTATAAAAAATATTAAAAACGATTTTATTACTAAAATAATATTTGAAAAACGTTTTTATTATTAAAAAAATATTTTAACATCAACTTTAATATATAGAAATATTTTAAAAACGTTTTTATTAGTTAAAAAATATTATAAACGATTTTAATATATACACATATTATAAAAACGTGTTTATTACTATATAAAAATTTTAAAAACAATTTTAATATATACAAATATTATGAAAACGTTTTTATTACTTAAAAAATATATTAAAAACGTTTTTAATATATACAAATATTGTCTAAACGTTTTTATTACTTAAACAATATTTTAAAAACGATTTTAATATGTACAAATATTTTTAAAAATTCAAACAATATCTACAAACGTTTTTAAAATATTTTTAGAAAATCAAACAAGATCTAAAAACGATTTTAATATAAAGAAACGTTTTTAAAAAATCAAATTTTTTTTTCTAGATCTAACAATTCTAAATCAACAATCTAAACACATAAACCCTAATACTAATATTATTCTACATAACAAATTCTATTCTAACCACTTAACAATTCACATAAATAGAATTCTAACAACCTAACTAATATATTCCCTAAAACTAACAAGATCTAAAAAAAAATTAAATGAATTGATGAAACTTACATGGTTTTGATGAAGAAGAGTTGAGGAATTGAAGACTAAAACCGAAATTGTGAAGAAGAAGAAGAGAAAAGAGATTTTCGGTAAGGAAGAAGAAGAGAGAAGAGGGAGAAGAAGAGTCGGAAGAGAGAGAGTCAGAAGAGAGAAATAAGGAAAAAAACTTACGCTTTGTCGATATATTTCGATATCCGTCGGAAATCCGTCGGATTTCGAAAAATAATTTCATTTACGCGGTTGATATTTCCGCGGTCTCGAAAATATCAAAGTCCGTCGGAAATCCATCGGAAATTTTCGACGGATTTCCGACGGATTGGAGAAGATAAGGTATATTCCTTGCATGTTTGTCGATTGGTCAGTCAACAGACACGTGTCAAATTTTCCAGATCCGTCGGAAATCCGTCGGAAATTTCCGATAGATTTCTGACGGAATTAGGGTATATTTGGGGTTTAGGGTTTAGGGTTTCTTTATATGATTTAGGGACATGTAATTTACATGTTTCATTCAATATATATATTAAGTTCATCAATATTAAAGGCTTTGTATTAGTTTAAAAATTATACAACATCAAAACATATCATTTCACATAAACCAACTATATCTTATACTATAACTTATACAAACACTTCCATCAAAATTTATAAATTCTATATAACACATTTTTTGATGTATATACAAGGTTAACCTATTTTATATACATCATACAAGTATTTGTAAACTTTTGCCACAAAAAAACCTATACCCTAAACAAGATTTTTGAATATATTTCCGACGGATTTCCGACGGATGAATATACCTCGGCTAAAACTGAATGCCACGTTTGGGTTATAGCCGAGGGATTGAGTTTTTAGCCGAGGCAACTGAATCCGTCGGAAATCCGTAGGAAATGTCTGACGGATTTCCGACGGATTCAGTTGCCTCGGCTAAAAACTGAATGCCTCGTTTGGTTTATATCCGAGGGATTGAGTTTTTAGCCGAGGCAACTGAAGCCGTCGGAAATCCGTCGGAAATTTCTGACGGATTTCCGACGGATTCAGTTGCCTCGGCTAAAAACTTAAACTGAATGCCTCAGCCAAATTTTTTTTTTTTTAATTTCCGCTTTTGTTACACTTAATCAAATGTCTAAGTTTATAAAACTTCGACATAACTGATATATTACACATTACAATTCTAGTTCAAATATATGTACATATTTTACGGTGCAAATTTTATAATTAAAACTACTGTCAATCCGATGATGAGTAATCTGATTCTCCTGAATCGGAAGGTTCCCCAAATTCGTCAAATTCTTCTTCTGAATCCTCAAATACCCGATCGTCTGCCTGTATGGTATTTGAATTCCTCCGTAACTAGGCCCGTGTCCGGAATTTGATGAGGCTTGTCCATCAATGATCGAAAATAATTATAAGGATTTGAAGAAGACATTTTCCTAAGGAATTAGATAAGAGAGATTTTTTTGTTGTGATTATAAATGAAGCGTGGATACGTTTTTATAAGGAACATTTTGTGCCTTTTCCGACGGATTTCCGACGGATCTAAAGTAGATATTATCGATGTCGGCAACCATGTCGGCAAAGTCACCATCTGTCGGAAATCCGTCGGAAAATTCCGACGGATGGGCGTCGTCGGAAATCCGTCGGCAGTATGTCGGCAACATCAGAATTACTCGGAATGTCGTCGGAAATCTGTCGAAAAGTGTCCGACGGATTATGGTCGTCGGAAATCTGTCGGAATTACCGACGGATTTCCGACGGGTTCACTTTTCCGACGGAATTATGGCCGTCGGAATTTCCGTCGGAAATACCCCTGTTTTCTTGTAGTGTAATAAATAGAATTGACAAAAAAAAACTTAAAAATTTATAATCGACAACCACGACCAAACTTAAAAAATGAAAATTATAATCTAAAGTAAATATTAAAAAAGTTAACCTAAAAAAGGCAATCCTAAAAAAAAAAAAAGCAAGAATATCCAAAAAGACATATTAACCATGTGATTTTATGTATCTACGAAAATAAAATAAAAAGAAATTCAATAATATAAGGAAATTCATTAACATAACACCGGAATAAGTAGTAAATCTTTTTAAAAAATACTTATAACATAACAACGGAATAAGTATGAAAACTTTTTTAAAAGACTTATTTTTCCAAAAAGACAAAAAAAGAAAGAAATTCAATAATACTCAACAACTATTAACTTTCTAATCGATATCATCTTAACAACTTTTAAAAAATCCCATGTTAATAAGTCTTTTTCTAATAAAAAAGGCATATTAACTAAATTCCATTATGACAAAAAAACTTAACAAAGGAAAATTATTAATATACAACCACAACCAAACTCTATATAATAATCTACGCCTTTCTAATTTTTAAATGTGTACTTTCATATTTTAGTTCTCTTATTCAAATTATAAACAAGTAAATCATGACTTTTAAAGCTAAAAAAAATGATAAAAAACTATTTTACTGTGAATCAATTAGATCGAAATATGGTATATCGCTGTACTATAGTGCACATTATTCGAAAGTGGGAAGTTAGAAATCTAAAAGCAAATAATGTGATTTTGGGAGTAGAACTTCTATTCCTTGATGAAAAGGTTTGTATCATATTATATTGTATACATATGTACTTTTTACAAATATTGATGTTAAAAATTTGTGTTATTTAAAATATAATAATACAATTCAAAGTTTTGTGCATCATTCTCTTCTTCAAAAATTGGGGAATTTATAATCGTCGACAAGGAGGATAATCTTTATCTTTTAAAAAAGAAATCAACAATTCAACATAAAGGAGGATGTCTTAATCTTTTTTAAAAAACGACTAAAAAAAGAAAAAGAAAATGAATGAATGTGCACAATATTTTAATGTGCATAATAACGTGGCTTTCCATTTAAAGTGAAGCTTTTAGATCGATACTTGCAGCAAAGCTAACCGTTCTCTTGGTATTAGAAATACCATATATTTATTAAAGAAAATTTATATAACTACCAAAAAGTGCCAAAATTTAAAAATACCATATAATTTTAGAGAATAAAAAATAGTAGTTATGTTTATATTAAGGAAATAACATGTAAAATACCATCTATTGTTTTCAGAAAATAATAGTTATGTTTAGATTAAGGAAATTAAACAAAAACTATAAACGAAAATCAAGTTTAAAAAACAAAAACATATTTTAGATTAGAATAAAGAAATTAAACAATATATAACAATCATAAAAAGAAAATGAATAAAAGCCAAAAAGTTTTTTTATAAAAAAACTATATTTCAGTTTAGAATAAGAAAATCTTATTACATAAAACTAAATGTCCCAAAGTTGAAAATTCACCTAATCACGACACATGTAAAGTCAGAGTTGGAAATATTTAATATAGATTAATAAAAACTTAATTTTTTTTTGAAAATTCAATAACTGATTCATAATTTTAAAAGGTAAAGTTAATAAAAAAATTAAATTTATCCTAAAACATAAAATTAATATAAAAAGGAAAAATCATTTCATAGTTTTTCCATTTAGATTAAGGATATTAAATATAAAAGGAAAATAATTCGAATATTTCACCTTTATATAAACCACAATTTGGTATTATGTCAATTACACACCAAAAAATTAAAAGTTCAATTATTGTATCCATAGTTATTTACTGCATTTCTTCACCAAATTTTTATTTCAAAGTATATATTTATTAATTTATATATTATGTATTTTCACGGGTGATCTAATTTTATTTTTTTATTTTTTATTTTTAAATTTTTTCAAGGGTTATAAAATATTAAATTACAAATCCGCATATATGCGGGTACTTATCTAGTCATTTATAAAGAAATGTCTTTTCAAATTCTTCTTAAAATCAATGAATCACAATTACCATAATAATTAAAGTATAACTAGATTCACCCGCGCGCCGGCGCATAATTTTCTTATAAAAAATTTAATGCAATATTTTCAGATCATGGTCATACCAGTCGGTCCATTTATAACTCTAAAACCTGGATCCATACAACAATTCGGTCATGTTATATTTATAAAACCCGATATTATAAAATCCAATAAAATCCGTAAAAACTCAGCAAATAACCGTGAACTAGACATATTAATCGTTGATCCGAACGGATCATGGTTCCGTAATAATTCAATCAGAGGGGTTTTTTTATTGTTTTATTAAGTCATTCATATTTTACGTTCTGATACTTTATAATCTTCTTCCGTTTGTGAATAATACTTTATCAAAAAAAAAAATTACTTTGTCAGTTAGACATATCTTTTTTAAACATGTCTTAGTGATTTGTTAATTTTTATAATTATATATATATATATATATATATATGTGTGTGTCGTGTATATATATAATTTCATTAATTGTTGATTGCGGTCGGACCGCATCGAACCGGGTTAACCTATGGACCGGTTGCTCGAATGACTCTTTGGTTTGAAACCTGTGTCGGATTTCAAAACATTTATATAATGTATTAAAATAAATTTTATAACATAAATTTTCTTATGATTTAAGTTAGAATAATAAAATATAACATAATTTAAACAATTTTGTTTGATATTTTCAACTTAAAATCTCTAAAATCTAATATGATTTTTATCCGAGTTAAAATTTTAATCCACATTGAGGGCGAGTGACAATTTTTTTATATATCTTTTATGGTTTTTTATATTGTATGGAAATATATAATTATGGTATGACATGTATGATTTAAAATTAACTATTTTAGCTATCCAATTTTTCTTACCCATTTTGTAAACTTTGTTATTATCTGAATTTAGATTATTACATAATCAATGTATATATTTATGAGTGTTAAAATGTTAACCTGTTTTTTTAATCTGCCTCAAATCAGCCTACTATATTGAATCTTTTGACAAACAAACCCATAAAAGATGGCGATTATAAAAACATATCCCGTCCATCATATTACCGTATAATATAAATATTTACTTATTTCAATATTTGAATTTTTAAAATGATTGATTATGATAAAAAATATAATAACATATTTTTTTATCATCTGTGTTATTATGGTTAGATTATTTAAATTTAAAAATTTAGATTAAATCTAAATTAATATCTGGTTTATTATTTTTGAAGATAATAACTAATTTTCTGCTTTTTGGTAAATAATCTAACATATATTTAAGAAAATCTAAAATAATATTTTTAATTTTCGGAATTAAATTAAAATATAACCAAAATTAAAAAATTTGTGATATCAATGGTTTAGAAGATTATGGTTTGTATTTGAAATTTTATCTCCAAAAAATGAATTTTTAATTGAACACAATTATTCTGTTTGGAAACAGGATAGTTATCCACAAAAATTGAATGTTTAAAAGTTATCCATGATAGAAATAGTCTTAAATGCATTTTTTCCTGTTTGGTCACAAAATAACACTCTGTTTTAATAGATTAGATTACACAAAATATAATAAATCATATTAACAATTTAAAGTTAACAAATGAGTTGATAATGTGTCACAATTTTAGATTATGAGAAAATGATGTGGCATCTTGAGAAAAGAGGATATTATACTTTATATATATAGATACGTGGAATCGAAAAGTTTGAAAGCATCAAAATGATTTATTAAATTTTTTTTTTAGAAAATCAATACGTTTTGGAAGCTTATCTATATAAATACATATATATATATAAAGTTAGTTTTTCTTTCTTCTCATGAAGATACCCCATCTTCCACATCATTGACACATCATATTTTTATATTTAATCTTTTTAATTTCAAATTTAGTAGACAATTTTTTTAATAAAAATTTAATACACATACTAATTATAAATTTAGTTTTAACATTATTAAAAGAATTTAAAATGCATTATTTATATTCTAAATTAAACCAGAAAACTATAAACTTATATGAATATATTTCAACTTTTATAAATATTTAATTAGGTTAATTGTATCGCAAATATTATAAAAAACTAAAATATCAAACAAGTCCTAACAATTAAACAAATAAATTAATCTGTAACTAAATTCATAAAGCAAAATATAAGTTGGCAAGTTTTACATCTAATAAAGAGACAAATAAATAAAATTAAGGTATATTTAAAACAATAATTGTAATTATACATAACTATGAAAAAGAGCATAAGAGCAAAAAAAAATTAAGAAACAGATTAAAAGTATTTACACGAAAATATAAATTAAGTTTGAAAATTTAAGATCGTTGTGTTTTGTGATATTATTTTTAATAAAAAGAAATGTAACTACAAGAGGAAAAGAAAATACAAGCTTTGTAAATGCAAAATATATATCATGAGAAAATTAGCTTTTCTCTCTTTTCATGAAGACTCCTCATCTCCCACATCATTGCCACATCATGTTTTTATTTATTTTTTTAATTTCAAATTTAATACACAATTTTTTTGATAAAAATTTAATACACATACTAATTATAAATTTGGTTTTCACATTATGAAAAGAATTTGAAAAGTCATTATTCATATTCTAAATTAAACCAGAAAATTATAAACTTATATGAATATAGTTCATTGAAATAATAACAGGTTTAATAAACTTGGTTATCCTAATATATTTTAACTTTTATAAATATTTAATTAGAATAAGTTGTATCGTAAATATTATAAAAAACTAAAATATCAAACAAGTCCTAACAATTAAACAAATAAGTTAATCTGTAACTAAATTCATAAAGCAAAATATAAGTTGGCAAATTTTATATTTAATAAAGATACAAATAAATAAAATTAAGGTATACTAAAAACAATAATTGCAATTATACATAACTATGAAAAATAGAATAAGAGCAAAAAAAATTAAGAAACAGATTAAAAGAATTTACACGAAAATATAAATTAAGTTTGAAAATTTAAGATCGTTGTGTTTTGTGATATTATTTTTAACACCAAAAAACTTAAAATATAACTACAAGAGGAGAAGAAAATAAAAGCTTTGTAAATGCAAAAAATATATCATGTGATGTAAATATACTTCAATTATCATAATAATTACCATGCATTAATACAATAGTTTTTCCTAAAATTTGAAAAGATATTTACTTAATAAAAAATAGATTATATAGAATTAATCTAAAGAAACTTCAATTTAACAATTTAGTTTTATCAGTTTATTTATATAGTTTAGAAAAACTATAGAATTTAGTGTTTATAAATTATGGATTAGATTTTTTCTAAATAAAATTAAACAAATGTTGCGACTTCAAACAATCAATAAGGATTAATTCCAAATGAAATGTATAAGAGTTTTAAATCAATTTCTTAAAACATTTCTAATCTGAATAAAATAAAATTACTAATTAATCATTTTTATGATAAATTTCCGAAATATGTTAGTTGATTTTAAGTGAGTTATAGGATAAAAATAAAACAAATCATTTTTATGGTTAGTAATTAGTGTTCGAGAATGGAAACGAAGATTCATTCAATAAAACAATACTCGCATGAGTTTACAGAAACTTGAATAACAACTCAGAGTCTTTGATGGGTATGCAATAATGCATGTCATGATAGTCGAACTGTGGTATCACAAAATGATAATATTTTCAAGCCAACCATTGAGATGATGAATGGTTGAGGTCCTTACAAAAATTCTCTAATGTTCAAGTCAGAAAAGAGATATCGAAATTCGAAAAAGGTAAAACGAGAGAAAGATAGTGAATATTATATTTAAATCAAATCAAAATGTGGTATATGGTTCAATTTGCAGTGTTGGTGAGAGAGAGAGAGAGAGAGAGAGAGAGAAAGAGAGAGAAAGAGAACGAGAGAGAGATTATGAGTGTATCGCGAAAACACGTCAAATGTTTCCGGAATGAGATTAATGTCAAATGAATAGACATTTGATCCATATTTGAGAATAGTGAAGTATATGTATCAATTATTCTCTAACGTAGGTTTTGAATCCTTAGAACTTCATTCTAATTTTCCATTGTGTAAAATATAGAGATTTTTAAAGAATTTGACTGATATAGATATGTAGACCGAATTTGCTGAATGATTTTTGTTGTACTTAGTTATGACTTATGAGTATTAGATGTCAAAGTGTACGATGTTTCGGTGGATATGACTTGACGCCGATAACTCCAACAAGATTAAATATTTTTTATGCGTGTCTCATCTATTTTATAACTACATAAAAACAATGATATAAAATACCGCGCAAAGCGCGGCTAACCCACTAGTATATATATAATTTTAAGATAAATTGGAGAAGTTTGATGAATTGGCTGAAGCGGAAGCAACATGGTGGGATGTGCTCTTGCATCATAAATTTTGGCTATCGTGATGTGATTTTTGAGTCCGGTTCCAAAAAGATAGTATACAAAAGCTTCATAGTATCCCAAACATGGTACATTCTTTTAATCTTATCAATAAAACCCACATTCATGAATTTGGAATGATTTGTAATTTAGGGACAAAAATTTGGGAAAAATTCTCGATTGAATCGACGAATTGAATTTTATTGATCAAAAGTATAAAAAGTACAATGTGTTTACTAGACAACTCGTAGAGTGTACAAGTCTATAATTAGCTAAAAGTTACCGTAAAATTAAGGCTCCGCATACTTCAAACAACTGCGATTAACCAAACTCCGAAGATCTCCAAAAATAATGATTGACTTGTTCAAATCTTTTCTGTTCAAATCTGCAATTCCTCGTTAAACTAATAACTCGATGATATTTTGAACAAATCTGCAATTCGTCGTCAAATCTTTTCTGATCAAAACTATACAAAGTACATTGTGTTTACTATACAACTCGTGGAGCGTACAAGTCTAAGTTACTGTAAAACTAAGGCTTCGCATACTTCAGGCAACCACGATTCGCCGAACTCCGAGGATCTCTGAGAATAATGATTGACTTGTTTAAATCTTTTCTACTCAAATTTGCAATTCGTTGTTAAACTTATAACTCGTGGCAAGCACTGTACGGGCTTCACATAAACTAATGGGCCTTCACATTAGTTTCAACATAAGCTTTTGTAAACCGGATTTATGGCTAAATTCAACTCCAACAATTACCAAAGCTTTATTGCATTTCCTAATGGGCTAGGCTCATAATCGGGCTTAAATCAGGCCCAATAGATTTGTTTTTTTTCCTTGAATCTACTTTTTCTCTCTTCCCTTCCCTTCACTCTCCGTCTCTTCTCAAGGAATTCGAAGTTTTCACGAAAGGGACTGTTTGAGTTGAGGAAGAGAGTAGAGAATCAATGGAGGAAGAATCTCAGAATGGAAACGCGATTCCGGCTAAAGAATTGGCGGTGGCTGCGGCGGCAGTGGCGCCTGAAGTAAACGAGGAAGAGACGATGGTCGGACCCGTTCCACGCGGCAAACGCAAGCGTCCGCTTCAGTTCGAGCAAGCTTACCTTGATTCGCTTCCTTCTGCTAATATGTAAGTATGTCTTGTGTGTTGGAACTTTTCTTTGCTCGTCGTCATCATCCTTATTGAGTCAAGTTTCGGGTTTAGGGTTTTAGTTGCTCTTGATTTAGTTTTTGAGAAAAATTCGAAGAAATTGTACCGCTTCTCGTTAACCGTATGGAACTAAGCTTTTAAATGAGTACACATTGAGCTTGTCGGCTCTGAATTCTTTGGAATCCATGGGATTTGTGTAAGCTCGTCATTGGTGAATTGATCTTGAAAAGTGCTCCCACTTGAATTTTTGGACAAATTCTTGTGCTTTTGTTGTTGAGGCCTCATTATTTCTTCAACTTGAGCGTATTGGTTCTGAATTTTTGGGAATCAATGGGATTTGTAAGCTTGTCATCGGTGAAATGGTCTTGAAAAGTGCTTTGCAGCTTAGTATAACTCTTGTATCTTTTCAGGTATGAGAAAAGTTACATGCATCGGGATGTAGTTACGCATGTTGCTGTTTCAGCAGCTGATTTCTTTATAAGTGGAAGCATGGATGGTAATTTTTCAGATGTTTATGATATTTTTCATATTTCTTATTTCATCCTGGTTTTGTAATGCCAAAGCATAAATTTATGGCCCTCTTTGGTCTCAGACACTATTGGATCCCTGTGAAAAACTACGTATCTGCCAATTCGTTTTAACAGATATATCTTTTCATAATCTAGGTCACTTGAAATTTTGGAAGAAAAAGGGTGTTGGGATCGAGTTTGCTAAGCATTTCCGTTCCCATCTCGGTCCGATTGAAGGTCTAGCGGTGAGTACTGCCAGTGATTTTTGTAATGTGAACTCTATTTTCTCGGTTTATTATCCTGTATATGCTCATTTTTGTAAGATAAGCTTTTTTTTGTCATGAAATAGTTGATTTTGCGGAAATTATAGTTAGACTTGTTAGATGTCCACAGTTTTTATGTTTGTTTCTTGTTCTGCTATTAACCATGAATCGCTTCAGCAATGCAGGTTAGCATTGATGGTTTGCTTTGCTGTACAATCTCAAATGATCATGCTGTTAAAATATATGATGTTGTCAACTACGACATGATGGCCATGATCCGTTTGCCATATATTCCTGGTGCTGTTGAGTGGGTCTTCAAACAAGGGGATGTCAAAGCTAAACTTGCTGTTAGTGACCGAAACTCATCGTTTGTACACATTTATGATCCCCGTTCTGGTTCCAACGACCCAATTGCTTCAAAAGAGGTTTGTTTTAATCTGTTTGTCTTTTGTTGCTATTTCTTGACCCCTCATTTTTGCCAGAGCTAATCAGATTTTTTTTTCTTTTTAAACTTTGTCGTTATATTATGTCTAGATAAATTCAAGTCCAATTAAGGTCATGAAGTACAATCCTGTTTCTGACACAATGATCTCTGGGGACACAAAAGGAATCATTGAGTACTGGAGTCCAACTACGCTGCAGTTTCCTGAGGATGAGTATGTCCTTGTCTCATTTCTTATCCAATATTTTTTTATTCTTTCCATTCCGGTATTGTTGTTTGTTTTTTTATTAATTGAAGGATAACGACTTATTTAGCATATCTTAACAGTTAGACTGTATCCCTGATAAATATTTATCATCAATATCCCTGATAAATATCTTAACAGTTAGACCCGTTTTCTGTATGTGGTTAATGTAGTTAAAGTTCATATTGATGAGAATGATGCGAAGAGGCTGTAGTAGAACAAATTTGTTGCCAAACCGTTTTCAATGTGTTTTGATTTGACCATCCTCAGAGTCTGAGTTTTGTTGATGGACTTCTTCCATTTATGCTTCATGGGTTGACCTTTTACTTGGTGTGTTGTAGGGTAAACTTTAAACTGAAGAGTGATACAAATCTATTTGAGGTTATAAAGTGCAAAACAACAATCTCTGCCATTGAGGTACTTATGTGGCATTTAGTATCCTTGTTTTGGCTATTTTCCTTACGTGCTTAGAATGCAGGTATTAGCTATTGACATGTCCGGTGAAAATCACAGTGCAAGTTTTGGTCTTTAAATTTTTTGAAATTCTTTTCAGGTGAGTTCAGATGGTAGACAGTTTTCTGTTACATCTCCTGATCGTAGGATTCGAGTGTTCTGGTTTAGAACTGGAAAACTGAGGCGGGTATACGACGAGTCACTTGAGGTAAGGTTACATATTAATTCTCCTTTTCTTACATGTTTTCACATTACTCTTGATTAATGATCTATTCCACTGAAATTATTAGGTGGCCCAAGATCTGCAGAGGAGTGATGCTCCATTGTACAGGCTTGAAGCAATTGACTTTGGTAGAAGAATGGCAGTTGAGAAGGAATTCGAAAAAACCGAGAGCGCTCCACAGCCCAATGCAGTTTTCGATGAAAGCTCTAATTTCCTTATATATGCCACTCTTCTTGGAGTAAAAGTAAGAATTTCCACTTATTGTTTTTGTTTTAAATTACCATAGACTAGTATATCAGTCTAGACATGATAAGTATCCTGTCTCACATGAACACGATACAATCAACGAGCATAAGCAACCAAGATTTGTGTGGTTACTTTATTGTAACCATATGTCAAAGTGCTTAGGGTCCCTGCGGATATAGTGCATGCAGAGGGAAAGGGAGAGGAGATTGAGATTTTATCGGCAACTGACTGATTTCCCTCTCTACCGTTTTGTTGCCTAGATAATAAATTTACACACCAACACAGTTGCAAGGATCCTTGGAAAGGTGGAGAGCAATGAAAGGTTTCTGAGAGTTGCATTATATCAAGGTGATCAAGGAGGCAAGAAAGTTAGAAAGATTCCAGCAGCCGCAGCAAATGTAAATGAAAGCAAGGAGCCTTTAACTGATCCAACTATCTTATGCTGCGCCTTCAAGAAACACAGGATCTATATGTTTAGGTACTTGACTCATATCGTGCTATAATGACTCATTTTTATGTTGCTTGACAACAAAATCCGTTGCATCTTTAGATTCTACTTTGTAGAAAGACATCTTATGTTTTCTCTAGATATCCTTAAGAGATTTCTTCTCCTGTTTCTGAAATGTTTACTTACCTCGACATTGCCGAACTACTTGTGGATTTTACTATTAACAAATTGGTTCTACAGTCGGAGAGAGCCTGAAGAACCTGAAGATGCTAGCCAAGGGAGGGATGTGTTCAACGAGAAGCCTGCTGCTGATGAACTTATGGCTGCCTCAGATATTGGAAACTCAGCCACAACATCTCTTCCAGAGAACGTGGTATGTTCTTTATTACCCACCATGTTCGCAACTATTTTACTAATCATTACATAAGTCTGCTATTTGGATATTTAATACAATAGTTCTCTTAA
Source organism: Eutrema japonicum (assembly GCA_030161315.1). Taxonomy (NCBI): domain Eukaryota; kingdom Viridiplantae; phylum Streptophyta; class Magnoliopsida; order Brassicales; family Brassicaceae; genus Eutrema; species Eutrema japonicum. Next base: position 35,500,287 of record BSQW01000006.1, on the reverse strand, counting down.
CTCCTTTTTTAAAAATTATTTTTTTCCAGATCATGCATACTACGATGGGTGACATGCACATAAAGCTTTACCCAGAAGAATGTCCCAAAACCGTGGAGAACTTCACAACACACTGTCGAAACGGCTATTATGATAATCACCTTTTCCACCGAGTTATCAAGGGATTCATGATACAGACTGGAGATCCTCTTGGGGATGGTACCGGAGGACAGTCAATCTGGGGCAGAGAATTCGAGGACGAGTTTCACAAAAGGTAAATAATTTCTTACTGCTATGAGTTTAGCCGTCCTTTCAAACGAATTGAATGTAAATTAGTTTGTAATATGTTGTTCTTCTTCTTCTTCCTGGCCTGCAGTCTACGGCATGACAGGCCGTTCACAGTGTCAATGGCAAATGCTGGTCAAAACACAAATGGATCACAGTTCTTTGTCACAACGGTGGCTACACCGTGGCTAGACAATAAGCATACAGTTTTCGGAAGAGTTGTCAAGGGAATGGACGTCGTACAGGTATGATAGAAAGAAAAACAAAAGAGAATGTCTTGTGCTTACTGTCACTTTTGTGTCTAACCATATAAATTTAAATGATCAGGGTATAGAGAAAGTGAAGACAGACAAGAACGACAGGCCTTACCAAGATGTTAAGATACTTAATGTCACTGTTCCTAAATCTTAGCATCTTTGCTCTCGTCTCAAAGGTAATGAACAAACCCTGTGATCGTGATGGGTTTTGGCCTTGCGATATATATCCCCAGAAGGTTAAAGCATATACAATCTTAGCTGGGAAATTTTGCGACGGATCTGAATTTGGAAGTTTATCTGAGATGGATCGAACGAGTAAGATGAGTTAGTTGCATCATCTTCTTTATGCTATTTAACATTATTTATAATTTTGCTAAACAACTTTGTGGAAGTACTCAGTGAAGAAGACTCCAACTTCTAGAGTGACTTCATACTCAGCTTCCTTTTCTTTGTAATCGTGATCTTCCTCTAATATTTTTTTATCAAGTTTCATGGACTTATTGTCTGTCTGAGTAGTGAAGACTTCATATTCCCATCTTTTTGTTATGGATTACAGATAGCCGTAAATACGATGATGATATTCTGGGAAGACTTAGAAGTTGTAATACAAATATCTGAAATTCGCTTGGGGTCTCAATTTTGTTATTTGTGAAGCTTAATAGAATTAATTTCTGTTAAACAGTCGCTTAACTCTTGCATGAGTTTTGTAAAATGGGTGTTTTTGTGATGCTAAGTACACTTCTATAGGTTCGAAGCCAGGCACTGGACTTTATAAAGATGGAAGTTCGTAATGGAGAATCAATCTTCTTTTGGTTTGATATCTGGTTACCTGTGGGACGAATAAAGATGAAAGCTTGGCACTAGACAGGGTATTAGACGAACAGCGAAAGTCTCTGATGCGGTATCAACTGACTTCATGGCGTAGTCGTAACTGTTGCGAGCCACATCTTCAGCATCATCTGATCACAAGCATTCGTAGTGCACCAAGACCTGTACTCGATGTGGGAGCAGATTTGGTGTTATAAGCCTGTTTTCTCAGCTGCAAAGACATGGAAACAAATCATGCTGTCTCGTAACGTACAACCATGGAGTCGGGTTGTGTGGTTTTCACAGGAGGTGCCACGGTTCTCTTTTCTTACGTGGCTAGCAATTGGAGATCAACTATTTAATGGTGTTAGAATGCATAATTGGGGAAGTGACCAGTCGTGTCTTTCTTTAGAGAACCGGATGAGACGAGACCACTTATTTTTTGCACCTTTACAATTTGGTTAGATATATGCGCGGACTTGTTAGGAGGAGATGCAAATACAGATTGGGAGAAAACTCTTCAACATCTAATGAGTGATTATAAAGACAATCAAAAACCGCTTGATCTCATTCCACTAGTATGATTCTCTAAGGCTGCAGAATGTACTTCAGCGTTGGTTCCAAGCTCGAGGTTTCACCTAAGCAAAGCTACGTTGTAACATTCTCCCGATTTTGCAATTTATTGTTTTCCCAAGTTAACATTTCAACAAACAAAAAAAGATACAGGATCCTACTATATTCGTTTACTAAGTCAAACCGGCAACGCAGAGTTAAAACCATTCGCAAGTTGATAGAAAAACGTAACATGAACAAAAATGTAAATCCAACAAGATAGAAAAAACTCTTCTCGTTTCATATCTGAGTAAAAATTGTGATCCAAGATTCTTTGATAACAACGAGCTACAAGAGAGAACAAAAATGAGAGCAAAAACAAGATCCACTAACTGCATTCCGTGGCGAAAATCCTACTCAAAGAGACTGAATCCCATGTCCTGCATCATAGTTGATGTAACCAGCAGAGTCAGATATATATAGACCGGTATCACGAGCCAAAATCGATAAACAATATTCAGAATCATAACAAACCCGAAGAGAAAAAAAAAATGCTTACATCATCTGACTCTTCTTTCTCTTCCTTCTTGGCTTCTTTCTTCTCTGCAGCTGCAGGAGCAGAGGCAGCACAGCTTGATGGAGAAGAAGCTGCAACAGCCACACCACCACCAGATGGCACAGACGCCAACTTCTCCCTACCGGTTGCAATCAGCTCGGCGATGTCTTTACCACTCACTTCTTTCAGAAGAAGGTCAATGCTCTCTCCCTCAACATCAGCACCAACTACAACAAACAAACAAACAAAACACACAACATCAGCAACACACAAATCAATTCGTATTTCGCCAAACCCATAAACTCACATATAGAACAAGGTCTTTGATCTCTTCTATAGCTCCAGGAATCAAACTTAACTCTTACAGCTAATATAAAGCAAACGCAGAATAAAACCAAAAAGCTTATTGCTTTGACACCAAATCTTCAAATCATCTATGCAGAAACAAGACTGGAACTTAACTAAACAAGTAAAGTCTGGGGACAGAACAAAACATTGTTCTAAACTATTAACTGACATTTCCAAAGATCACAAAACCTTAGATAAGCACTTGATGAAAATCTTAACCTCTACCTCTAGGAATCGAACTAAACTCTTTAATACCAAAAATAAAGCAAATTGCGACTAATCGGATCTAATTCGGCGTTTCGAGAATAGTATCAAAACTTGACCAAAAGAGAAGAAACAAAAAAAAATTTACCAGCTCCGATGATATCTTTGATGTTATCAGCAGAAGGATTGGCGTTTCCGCCAAGAACGGCGAGGAGGAAAGCAGCGACAACCTTCATTTTTCCTGATTTGATGGAAAATAAATGTTAAATCAAATTAGCAGAAATGGAGTTAAATGTAAGGGTGAAATCTAGAGACATTGAAAGAAGTGTACCGAGAAGATTTGAGGAGCAGGGACGCTACAAGCTGATATGGCTTTTGAGTGTTTGGAGAAGCGACAATGGTGGAAGAAGAAAATGAGAGTTATATATATAGTTAGGGTTTCTTCTCTCCTTCTGTTCTCTTTGGGCTTTTGCTTTTTTTTTTTTTTTTTTTCCGGCAGTTCCATCGTCAAATCGTGGCCGTTCGTTATCTAAGTTTCTGGTTTTATCCCAGTTTTTTTGGTTTTATCAAAATTGGCCACCGGTTCAAGGAGTTCAATCATTAACCGGTAATACTCGTGTCTTCAAAATACATCACTTTTTATCAATTATTTTTAAAATAGATTGAAACTAAACTTTAATAATTATGTGTATATTTTTAAAATTAAGATCATTTAATTCCTCAAACTTTATAGTTTTGTGGATTAATTCTCCAACTTTTAGGCTATCAAATTAATTCTTCAAGTTTATGCTGATTTCGCAAAATTAGACTCATAAAAAATCAACGCTAACATGTCTATTTTTTTAGTTAATGTTGATTTTTCTCATACGTAAATTTACGAAGTCAACTTTAACTTGAAGATTTAAATTACGCATTCAATAGTTGGGAATAAATCTGCCAATTACAAATATTTGGAAATTAAATGACTATTTTCCCTCACTTTTGTATGAGGAAAATCGCATTTTAAATCTTTATGGATGAAAAAGGTAGTATTTTAAATCTTGAGAGATTTGCACTAGCACTTTAAACATTCAAGGTAACGAAACTAACACATTAAACCTCCAATCTGGCAAATTTGTTCGCGCCGTTATCAAACGTAACAGACCGTCACTGTTCAGTTACAGAATAGTTAACTCCGGCTATATTTATTAAAACGTGAGTAATTTTAATTATTTTTTAATCAAAATCATTTTTATTAATTAATCAAATATTGAAAATATTAAATAAGAAAAGTACATAAAAAAAGAACAGGGGATCAAAATCTTCAGAATTTTTTTTATTCAACCATCTATCCATCGACACAGATCGATATTACATCTCGATCATGGTTTGAGAAGAGAAGACAGCAATCTGTGTAGCAGTCAATCCTGGTTTGAGAAGAGAAGACGACAATCTGGTTTGAGAAGAGAAGAGAAGACAACGAATCCGTTACCGTTACGGTCGATTTGGTTGAGGAGAGAGATCTGATCGCCGCGAGGTTTGATCCCGAGGGAACGGAGGAGAGCGGCGAGCTCGAGCTGTGTGACTGCTAGTGCAAATCTCTCCAGATTTAAAGTGTTACATTTTTCATCCATGGATGTTTAAAATGTGATTTTCGCCTTGGGTATGTTTTGTCTTTTGATTTTTTGTAAGTTTTAAATTTATCATAGATTTAATAAATATTTGGCAACAAGTTTAATACCTGTTTGATAATATTTTCAATTTATTTTTAAAAATAAGAAGTATTTGAAAACAGAATCATTTATTTTAAAAAATAAGAAATGTGTGAAAACAGATTCGAAAAGTGATAGTACTGCAGCATTGTTATAATCGGGTTAGAGAGTGGGCCGAAACTTGGCCTCAATAAGTGATGCACTTTTTTTATCTTTATTAAGTAGAGGAATATCTCCTCATGAAACACTTTATCGAATGATCAATAGAAATTATCAAGCTCTTCTCTCTCTTTCTCTAATCTCTTAGTCTGATTTCCCCTATTTATATTCGATTAAGGTACGATCCTCCTTGGATCGTATCAAATTAGTTTCTCTCGGCGGTGGGCTTTCAACATCAAAAATGGGGTTGAACAATGAATCGATAGATCTTCTCACGCATATCTATGCTCGCTTGGAGCGGATGGAGTCTACAGTCCAACGCATGGAATATACTCTGGAGAAATCTAAGCGGATTACTAAGTTTCCAGAAACCCAGGTGGTGAGGATTGTTGCACTACAAGAATATAGGCGATTTCTGACGACATTCGGAAATGGCATTTTCCGACGGATTTCTAACGGAAAATATCCGTCGGTTCCAGTTCATCGGAAATTAATATCCGTCGGACTATTCCGAAGAAAAAGGGTCAGAAAATTCCGACGGATTACCGACGGCGACGTTTCCGACGGATATTCCGACGGATGTTAGGTCGGAACAAAACGTCGGAACGCCGTCGAAAACCCGTCGGATATATTTCCGACGGATCATAATTCAGACGGCTATTCCGACGGATGTTAGGTCGGAGCAAAACGTCGGAACGCCGTCGAAAACCCGTCGGATATATTTCAGACGGGATTCCGACGAGTCATATTTCCGAAGGATATTAGGTCGGAATTAAACGTCGGAAATCCGTCTGATTTTTAAACGTTTTCATAAATGTGTATTTTCGTAAAAAGTTTATTGATTTTTTAGAAAAGTATTTATGATTATTTAGATGTTTTTTTAAATGATTCAGTTTTCTGTTTTTATTTTTGTAGGTTTTACGGTGAATTCGATCGAGCACGTGGTGGCGGTTCGGGGCGTATGAGCACTTCCGCAAATTCGAATCCGAGTCCGCCGTCTCCACCTACTATTCCGGACAGTCAGAATGAAGCTTCTCTTCCGCTCATTACCGTTGAGAAGCTAGTCCAACAGCCGGAATGAGAATTACTCAAATTTCTCGATCCGAAGCTTTGCATTCCGGGATCTACGTGGTAAAATTTTACTTTTCTTTCTATCTAATTAATAATTTTTTTTTAATTACCTGTTTTTAATCATCATTTGTTTGTTTTTTATAGGTTTGGAATATCCGGGAATGAAATTAGCAAATCTTTTTTGAAGATGTTGCACTCCATCCTCGAAAAACCGCACAAGAAACTCTCGGAAATTTCGGCAGATGAATACAACGTTTGATTTCGAACGTTCGCGGTAAGTTCTAATTTTTTTTATATATTTTGAGAGTTTTTAACATCTTTAAATCTTTTTTATAGCAAGAATTTAATTGGAGGTCTACCGACACGAAAACGGTGGAGAATTCATTTCTAAAGGAGGCGGCCACACAATTCTCCCGCAACATGTACGAGTGGAAGCAAGTGTGGAGAAATGGTGGAGATTAGCCAAAAGGCTTGAACGCGTCCGTGTACAAGGACTATATCCCATATTGGGAAGCCCCCGAGACCGAAGCTCTTTCTGTGACTAACTCTGGAAACCGGAAGAGCCTCCGAGATGGGAAGGGGGTCTATGTCCACCACAACTGGGCGATCAGTTTCACAAAAAAATCGAAATCGAAATGGTAAGTATTTTGGTGTTTTTACTTAGTTCTAAATTTTGTTTTTAATATATTTATTAGTAACTAATAGTTTTAGTTATTTTCTAGATGCAGGAAGACGGCGAACTTCTGAATCACCTGGATTTGATGGCGAGGACGCACACCAACAAGAAGACCAAACAAATTCAAGATGGTGCCGTCAGGGAGATCGTTGAAAAGGTGTCGAAGACGAAGGAAGACATCTTGAGCCAGAGATCGCAAGACGGCTCCACCAGTTCCAACGACCTCACTCGGGTCGAGATCAACCGCCTAGTGCATGAGGTAAGTAATAACTATAGATTATCATTTAGATAATTATTTGTTAATATATCTAATGTTCTGTATTGTTTTTGTAGGAGATACCTATTAAAAAAGGTCGTCGGCCAGGGTTAGGTAAGGTTGCGACTAGCGACAACGCAACTTCTTCGGCTGGTTTCCCTTTGGATGAAGTCATTATCCGACAAAACGAAGAGCTCAAGGAGAATGTAACGGCTTTGGAGGACGAGCTCACGACTGAGAAAGCAAAGAGATCGTCCATGGCAGATTTCATGAAATATAAGTTCCCAGATTTTCCGCCGGATTTAGTTTGATTTAGTTTTTTGTAATTTCCCGACAATTTCGAAAACCTTTAATAATTATTTAAATTTTTAAATATTATTTAATTTTCCATTTTCGTTTTTAGAATTATTTGTTTATTAATTTATATAATAATTTAATAAAATAAAGAAATTAAAATATTTTCTAAAATTTAATAATATTATCCTTCTCGAAAATTCGTCGGACATTCCTCCCTCAGAAATCCGTCGGGAATTTTTTTCCGAGCGAATTGCTGGAGATTCTTTCGCTGAAACATATGATATTTTTACACTGAAATATCTGAACTCGTAAATCATGTGTTCTCGTGTGTTCGATTCCATTAAAAAATGTAGTACACATAAACCCTATTATCGGCCACGCCAACAGTTTGATTGGTTTTCTAAACATTAACAGAACTTCGAACGCCAAAGTGACATTTGAACAACCGCTTAGGCTATTTTTTAGAACAAGTAAAATAATCAAAATAAGATATATTACAAGAGAATAATTCATACTAAAAAAAGGAATAATTCATACTTAAAAAAAAATATCATACATATCGGAATTAAGAGACCAGTATTATCAAATACGTAGCACACTCAACTAGAAAAACATAACATTTATTTTATTTTAAAAGAATTACGTTTGCCATACAAATAAAATATATTTTTCCCTCATGAAGTGTTTTATTGGTAATACATATGCGGAATTCAATAAAATGTGTGTGGCGTTTTTATTTCTTAAGCACGTGTGTGATGAGGCCAGGGATATGTATCTTTGTGAGATAATCTTCCCAATTAATGCATTTTGGGTCGAAATCAAACATCGATCCTTTAGAATTTGTGCTCTCCTCTTCCTTTTGACTGGCACATAAGCTCTTAGTATTTCTATCGTCAAATCTGAAAAAAGAAAGAAATATATTAGTGCTATGTAAGAGTTTGTTAAATGTCACAACAAAAAACTATGAATCTGAAGTGAATACGTACATGCCCTTGAAGAGTACGTAAGGCTCGTACAGCTCTACTAATCTCATCACCAAATTGATCTTGCGGTTCTTGTCTCCGTATTTATCTCCGTTTCTCCAAGGATTTATGATATCAATCAATTTTAATAACTGATTGAACAAAAAGAGCGAGTTAACAATACATCAAAACACTAAAATAAAAATAAAAAATGAAAAATGAGAAAATATATTTTATTTTGTTAGATATCCTCTCCGTTTTACAATAGGTGATGTTTTAGGAAAAAAACTTTTTTTCAAATTATATGATATTTTCAACTTTCAATGCAAAATTAATTTTTTTATCATTTGTATTCTACAAAAAAAACTATCATTGGTTGAATTATGTTTAAGGAGATAATAAATGATGTTTTAGTGAGAAAAAAAAACGATTCTTTAATCTATGTGCAAAACACCTTAAACATCAACTATTTTGAAACAGAGTGAGTAGTAAACTAACTCATATCAAAATTTTGGAAAGATTTTGAAAATAAATCTTGTATATTTTGAAACAATTTATTATAACCTGTAGAGGTAGTTTGAAACGTAGGGTCATGTAGAGGCTGAACAAACCCATTGTTGATATGAACCTGATACTTGAGACGGCTATGAGCGAGCCATTGCGACTACGCAAAGGGTTTTGGGTAAAGTAAGGAACCGCAATCTCATGAATCTTTCCAAATGTCACTGGGTTCTGGTGCGATGAACCGACATGGTACACCATGTGAACCCCTGAACCTCCAGCATGTGTAGCTGCAGCCGTGATCATCGCGTTTGCCACCATATCCACTGGTATCTGTAACATGTATTTCATATTATATCATTACATGAAAAAGTTAAAATCTAGCTAGAGCTAGCTAGATCTTATGTTTCTTTAAATATACAAGGGTGGATAAATAAGTATTGACATGTCTAGTTTAACAATTTACCATATCGCAAACCGAATTTACATCGGCAAGAAAACACTTGAGCACTCCCTTTCCGTATGCAATAATCACGCTGTCTACAGTTCTACATTTCAAATATCATTCAATAATGTGAATAATTGTAATTAGTAAGGATAAAAAAAATCTAAATAGATTGGTTATAACTTATAAGTCTTGAGTTATTCAATGACTTATGAAGTTCTTATCGATGATAAAACTACCTTAGCCCTTCGATCCAACCAGGAAATGGTTCATAAAGAGTGCTAGTGATCATCGTGGGACGAATGATGACAAGAGGAAGATTTTCTTTATGGTTACCAAGAAGCATTTCTCCCATTGATTTGGTGAAAACATATGTGTTTGGCCATCCATGAATCTTTGCCCTAACATATACCAAAATATATTTAATCAAATCTAATAATTAAAATCTAAGGATTTTTTTTCAATCATCAACAACATAAACCTTTCCATTCCAAGTTCTTTCATGGAGAGAGCAATATCTTCTTCTGAACAATCTTGTTCATGGAGTTCTTTCAATCTTTGCTTCATCAGTTCCATTTCAAGGTTTATATCCAACTGAAGACCGTTCTTGTTACGAATCTCTTCCATTGCAAATGTTTTTTCACGTAGGAGACCCGGTTTTTCTCCGCAAACATAAGCTAAAGAAAAATAGAGACTATAAGTTTCAAGAAACATATCATATACTATAATCAGTGAAACGATTTCTAAATGAAAATTAGAAGATTAAATAAGAAAAAAAAAAACTCACCGGTTGAGACATGGAGAAGCAATTGTGCTTTAACACATTTTTTGGCAAAGTTAAGGACATTGAGAGCTCCAAATGTGTTGATTCCAAGCCCAACATCATATCTTTATAATACGTAAAATAAAATAACACAATTTTAATTTTAATTAAAAGATAGTATAAATTAAATGTCTTGTATAATTGTCTTGTAGCTAGTACCTTTCGTCAAAGTTTGTTGTGGCTGCGACATTAACAACAACATCGATTTCTTCTTGCATACGTTCTCTGAGATTAGCGTCTTTTACGTCCAAATTATCGGTCGAGATATCACCTGCGACCGGGACAACCTTTTCGGACAATAATGTATTCAAATTCTCTTCGCCAAGATTCTCTCTCAACACCTTGAAAAGATCTTTCTCAAATACCTTTTATATAAATAAATTATAATGCAACAAATCAGATTTATGAATATACATTCGTTCAAATATTATGGGTGCGATAAAAAAAAACACTCGTTCAAAAAAAAAATATATATTATGTGGTGAATTAGGCTTTGTTAAAACATAACCTCTGTACGTAAGCGTTTGGTCGCGGCTTCATTGTCTGATGCTCTCACCACAAGGTACAGCTTCTTCACATTAGGTTGTACTCTCAGAATTTTCTCCACAAAAACTAAGAAATATTAACGATAATTAATTATAATCCGGTTAGGTGTTAATAGTGAGCTACTACTCCATTTTATATTTTATAATCTATAAGATTAATAAATGTTGGAGGTGGGCTTAGCACCCCCGATTAGTTAGGCCCATCTTAGGAAGGGCCCTCCTCAGCTCGGTCGCCGACCTGAAAGGACCGACCTGCGCGGCCCCTTGCCAGCTCGATCACCGGCCTGGAGGCGACGCACCTCGGGCCCGGGCTTACACATCACCGAGGCAGGTATGTCAGAAGAGCAGAAGGAAGGTGGGAGTTGGTCGAACAGTGCGTGGTCCAAGCAGAAGTATGGTCTGACCGACGTCTCACCAACCTCGCAGGCTTAACAAAGGAGAGTAAGACACGTGGAAGAGAGTTGGTTGAACAGTGCGCGGCTCTGCCACACGCCACGCCGAGCTCATCATGACCTCTCCCCCCAAAAGCCAGAACACGCCTCCTAGGCAACCATACCCGGGAAAGAGGCCGAAGATGCCACGTGGCCCTGAGATCCCGGGGAGCAGGCAGCCGTCCCCGGCTATATATACCCCTCATTGTCATTAATGAGGGGGACTTTTGGGATTTCGACGATTTTCGACTACGACTAAATACCCGACCTCTCTCTCTCTCTTTGTAACAAGACAACAATTTAGAACGCCGAACTGGACGTCCTTCGGAACCAGTTCGTAATTCTAAATCGTTCATTTTATTCACCATCAATAAAAGAAATACGGCCCCCGGCCTACTCTTCTTCTCCCCGGCCTGCGTTAATCGTGGTTAAATTGCTCTATTAACGAAAATCTCACCTCTCACTCCATAAACAACTTCTTAAATACACTTAGTGATCCCCGGGATCAACAATTGGCGCTAGAAGGAGGGCGGAGAGATTCTTTTATACGCGAGGAGCAGTTCAACCACCGCCGCAACCGAAGTAACGATGGCAGTTCCGACTCCAAGAGTGTTGTCAGACCAGAACACTCCGGCCCAAACAACGGCTCAGGCCCCGACAACGGCCCCGCCAACGACTCAAACGACGGCGACCATCCCGTCGTCGGCCCAAGCAGCTGCTAACCAGGCGGCTCCTCGAGAACAGTCCTTCAGGGCTCCGCCCCCGACCACGACGTCCACCCCTCCCGGCGGCTCCACCGCTCATGCCGCGCCCCACGCATTGGAAGACCAGCCCACGCTGTCCGCCGTGATGCAAACTCTGCTCGCCAGGATAGACGAGCTGACGCGAACCACCGGTCAACGGTTCGCCACGCTAGCAACCTCCCGTGACCGGTCGGACAATGCCGGGTTCCCCGACGTCCATCTCAGAGAACCGGTCTCTCGGGAAGAAACCCCCCGCATGCGGACAAGCCGGCCGAGCGACTCGCCGTCAGGGTCCGAAGGGCCGGGCGGACGCTTCGTCCCGGCAGTAGGAAGCCACCCGGGCGACGAAGCCCACCACCTCCGATCCAGCGCGGAGCGCTCGAGGGACGCCGAGTTCGAGGCTATGAAGGAGACCATCCGCGCGATGTCCTCCAAAATCCATCAGGTCACCAGCGCGGCCCCGGAAATCGATCGCGTCCTCAGAGAGACGCAGAACACGCCGTTCACTCACCGGATCGCCTCCGTCCCGTTCCAGCACCTCGGGAAGCTCAAACTACAGCCCTACGCGGGCACCACCGACCCGGCCCAGTATCTTACGGCGTTCACCATCGCCATGGGCCGCGCTCACTTCTCACCAGACGAGCGCGAAGCCGCCCACTGCCAGCTTTTCGTAGAGAACCTCACCGGCCCGGCCCTCACGTGGTTCTCTCGGCTAAAGACGCACTCCATCGACAGCTTCAGAGACCTGTCGACCACCTTCCTCAAGCACTACTCCATCTACATCCGCCAGTCCGCATCCAGCGCGGACCTCTGGGCGATGAGCCAGGGAGCAAAGGAGTCGCTCAGATCCTTCATCGAGCGCTTCAAGGCCACGGCCTCCCAGAGCAACGTGACTGACGAGTCGGCGCTCCCCGCTCTGAGAAAGGGACTGCGGGCCGATTCGGCCTTCAAGGACGACATGAAGCTCAACAGACCGCGCTCGCTGGAAGACGCCTTGCACCGCGCTGGACTCTTCGTCGAGCTCGAGGAGGAGAAAGCGGCTGAGTCGAGAAACATCGCCTCTCACAAGGCCCCGGTCCCAAAGGAGCGGCCTCAGGAAAGGTACCAGGAGCCTCGTCAACACTACGATGACGAGTACCAGCGCAGCAAGGGAAAGTAGGCCGCTGCATTCCTGGTCAACGGACCGCCCTCCGGCCTCCGTCCGCGCGATCCCGTATTTCCTACCGGCCCCACGCCAGGGTTGCCTTGGAACAAATACGTACGGGATCCCCACCAGCAGGATCGGCGTCCCGACGAGCCGAGCGACAGGGAGCCCCGACCAGATGAGCCGTACGACAGGTCGGCCTTCTGCGACTTCCACCGGCGAAAGGGGCACCCGACCTCTCACTGCCGCGCCCTCCAAGAGGTCCTGCTGAAACAATTTCAGCGGGGAGAAATCAGCGTCCCAGAGTGGCTGCGACCGCACGCTCGGGACGACGATCACGTGCAACCCCACGACAACCGAGGTCGCGAGGATAACCGGGCTAGGCCCTACCACCGCGCCCAAAACGACGACCGGCGGTGACGATCTCCTTCGCGAGACCGGGAGACGGGCAGATCGCCTCCCCCGGCCCGCACTCTGATAGGGATGATCATGGGAGGTCTCCTCTCGTGCAACGACTCAGTGCGGTCCATCAAGCGTCACGAGAGGAAGACCGACGCCTCCCTGAGGTGGCACTCCGGGCCGGAGATCGACGCCCAGGACACGAGCAAGCGGGGGATATGCTTCACCGAGGCCGATGCGGCCGGGGTCCACCAGCCCCACAACGACCCCCTCGTCGTGCAAGTCCGCGTAGCCGACTGCGACGTTAACCGAGTCCTCGTCGATACGGGCAGCTCGGTCGACCTCATCTTCAAGGATACCCTTGCCAGGATGAACCTAAACGGGGTCGAGATCAAGCCGCACTCCATCCCGCTAACCGAGGGCCGACCTCGACGAGGGCATCAAGCGAGAGCTGGTCCAGTTCCTAGGGCAGAACGTCTCCACCTTCGCCTGGTCAACTGCCGACATGCCCGGCATCGACCCGAACACGTGCAGCCACGAGCTCAACGTGGACCCGACCTGTAGACCGGTCAAGCAGAAACGGCGAAAGCTTGGTCCGGAGCGCGCTCAAGCGGTCAATGATGAGGTGGAAAGGCTCACCGCGGCCGGCTCAATCACCGAGGTGAGATACCCGGACTGGTTGGCCAACCCGGTCGTGGTCAAGAAGAAGAGCGGGAAATGGAGGGTGTGCGTGGATTTCACCGACCTCAATAAGGCGTGCCCTAAGGACAGCTTCCCCCTCCCCCGAATCGACCAGGTCGTCGAAGCCACCGCGGGGAACGAGCTGCTCTCCTTCATGGACTCCTTCTCGGGGTATAACCAGATCCCCATGCACCCCGATGATCAGGAGAAGACCGCGTTCATCACGGACCGGGGCATTTACTGCTACAAGGTAATGCCCTTCGGACTGAAGAACGCCGGGGCCACCTACCAACGACTTGTCAACCGGATGTTCGCCGACCAAATAGGCCGCACTATGGAGGTATACATCGATGACATGCTGGTGAAGTCTCTGGTGGCAACCGACCACGTCACTCACCTCCGGACCTGCTTCCAGACGCTGAACGAATACAACATGAAGCTGAACCCGGCCAAGTGTTCCTTCGGCGTCACATCGGGCGAATTCCTCGGGTACATCATCACCCAGCGCGGGATCGAGGCCGACCCGAAGCAGATCCGAGCCATCATCGAGCTCAAGTCCCCGGAGAGCACGCGTCAAGTACAACGACTCACCGGGAGAATCGCCGCACTAAATCGATTCATCTCCCGCTCTACCGACAAGTGCCTCCCGTTCTACCAACTGCTCCGGGCTAACAAGCGGTTCGAGTGGGACGACAAATGCGAGGACGCCCTCCGACAGCTGAAGGAGTACATATCCACTCCTCCCGTCCTGTCCAAGCCAGAAGAAGGCGAAATCCTCTACCTCTACGTCGCCATCTCCGCGTCAGCGGTCAGCGGAGTGCTGGTACGGGAAGACCGGGGTGACCAAAAACCCATCTCCTACATCAGCAAGTCGCTCGACGACGCGGAAAGCAGGTACCCGACTCTGGAGAAGCTCGCCTTGGCAGTGGTCGTCGCAGCTAGAAAGCTCCGACCTTACTTTCAATCCCATGCGATTGCCGTCCTAAGCACCTACCCCCTCAGGACCATCCTCCACAGCCCGAGCCGATCAGGCCGGATAATGAAGTGGGCCGTTGAGCTGAGCAAGTATGAAATCGACTACCGAGGTCGGACCGCGATCAAATCTCAGGCCTTGGCTGATTTCCTAGTCGAGTTGGCACCCGAGCAGACAGTCAGCGAAGTGCCCGAAGTATGGACCCTACATGTCGACGGATCGGCCCCCAAGCACGGGTCCGGCGTTGGCATACGCCTCGAATCCCCGACCAAGGAGATCCTCGAGCAGTCTTTCCGCCTGGCCTTCCCGGCATCAAACAACGAGGCAGAGTACGAAGCTCTGACTGCCGGCCTGCGCCTAGCAAAGGAGGTCGGTGCGAAGAAAATCCGGGCTTACTGCGACTCCCAGCTCGTCGCCAATCAGTTCAGCGGGGAGTACGAGGCCAAGAACGATCGCATGGATGCTTACCTCAAGGTGACCCAAGGCTTGGCCGCGGACTTTGCCGAGTTCACCTTGACGAAGATCCCCCGAGGCGATAACACTTCAGCAGACGCCCTCGCCGCGCTTGCCTCCACCTCGGCCCCAGCCCAACGACGGGTGATCCCGGTCGAGAGCATCGACTTCCCCAGCATCGAGCTGCCAAAAGGGGCCTACCTGATCAACCCCCAGGCCGCGGACCCCGACGAAGGGGGGCCATCTCCCGAAGTTCTACCACCACCCCCGGCAGAGCCCGAGCTGCCGGACTGGCGAATCGACCTGCTGCTGTACATCGCAGACGGCATTCGCCCCCCAGACCGGTGGGCCGCCCGACGGCTGAGAAAGAAGTGCGCCCAATACACGATGCTGGACGGCAACCTGTTCCGATGGAGCGCCTCGGGAACCCTGCTCGGCTGCCTCCACGGGCAGGAAACCATCGACGTGATGAGGGAGATGCACGAGGGCGCCGACGGAAACCACTCCGGTGGCCGGGCTCTCGCCCTGAGGATACGGAACCAAGGACACTACTGGCCAACGATGCTTCAGGACTGCGAAAAATTCGCAGCCCGGTGCGAGAAGTGCCAGCGTCACGGTCCCCTCATTCACTGTCCCACCGAGCTCCTCACCACCGCGGTAGCACCCTACCCCTTCATGCGATGGGCCATGGACATAGTCGGGCCCCTTCCCCGATCTCGCCAAAAGCGCTTCATCCTAGTCATGACCGACTACTTCACCAAGTGGGTCGAGGCCGAAGCCTACGCCAAGATCAGGACAGAGGACGTCCAAAAATTCGTCTGGAAGTTCATCATCTGCCGGCACGGGCTGCCTTACGAGATCGTCACCGACAACGGCACCCAGTTCACGTCGGCCCTCTTCGAAGGCTTCTGCGCAAAGTGGAAAATCAGGCTGAGTAAGTCCACCCCGAGATATCCACAAGGAAATGGGCAGGCCGAGGCCACCAACAAGACCATCCTCGACGGCCTTAGAAAGCGACTAGATGCCAAGAAAGGGTCATGGGCCGACGAGCTGGACGGAGTCCTCTGGTCCCATCGCACAACGCCGAAGACATCGACAGGCCGGACACCGTTCAACCTCTCCCACGGCATGGAAGCAATGGCCCCATCCGAAGTCGGGCTCCCCACTCCTCGCCGCGCTATGCTCACCCAGCAACCCGCGCTCAACGACACCGTCCTACTTAGCGAGCTGGATTTCCTTGAGGAACAACGGGACCATTCCCTCCTCCGAATCCAGAACTACCAGCAGCTCGCCTCCAAGTACTACAACAAGAAGGTTCGAGGCCGGTTCTTCGCCGAGGGCGACCTGGTCCTCCGCAAGGTTTTCGAAAACACCGCCGAACTGAACGCAGGCAAACTCGGTGCAAATTGGGAAGGCCCCTACCTTATCTCCAAGGTCGTGAAGCCCGGCGTCTACGAGCTAGTCACGATGAACGGCGCCGCAATCCCGCGCTCCTGGAACTCGATCAACCTCAAACGGTTCTACTACTAAGTCCCCGAGCTCCAAACGCTCTCCACCTTTGTAAAAAACGAACTACGATTGGCTTGATCCCTTCCACTAAAGGGTACGTAGGCAACCCCTGACCAGGGCTCAGCTATTAATCTAATAAAACATTTTTTTTACAAAGGAATAAGGTCCCCGACCTGAGCGCAAAAGCCGAGCTCCAAAAAAAAAAAAAAAAAAAAAAAAAAAAAACAAAGCCGAGCTCCAAACGCTCGCACTACAAAAAAAAAAGAAAAAAGCCGAGCTCCAAACGCTCGCACTACAAAAAAAAAAAAAAAAAAAAACGCCGAGCTCCAAACGCTCGCACTACAAAAAAAAAAAAAAAAAAAAAAAAAAAAAAAAAAAATAATAATAATAATAAAAAGCCGGGCTCCAAATGCTCGCACTACAAAAAAAGGGGACCGAGCTCCGGTGCTCGCTCTCCCCGGCACACAAGTTATAAGTGCCAAAGCCGGGCCCCAGGGCCCGCACCTCTACTAGACACACAAGCATTAAGTGTCTCTAAAGCCGGGCTCGCTACCCGCACCAAAAAAACAAGGTACACAAGCAATAAGTGCCTTAAGCCGAGATTACCTCGCACCCAATACGAGAGCACGGTCCACGACCTGCTTACTTGACAGGGTACGGTTTACGACCTACCCAAATAATCAAAAAAGCCTCGAAACGGCATTCACAAGGAGAAAGGGCCAACGGCCTCGTTTATACAAATAGGCCAACGGCCTCGTTATTACAAAAAGGGCCCACGGCCTGATCATTAAAAAAGCCTCGAAACGGCAACGGCCAACGGCCTCGATTATACAAAAGGGCCCACGGCCTAGTCATCACAACAGCCTCGAAACGGCACTTACAAAGAAGAAAGAAAGGGCCAACGGCCTCGTCATCATTAAAAGGGCCCACGGCCTAGTCATTACATAAACGGCCTACGGCCCAGTCTTTACAAAAAGAAGAAAACAAAAAGGAAAAAATATTTACAAGGCCACATCGGCCGGTCGGTCTTCATCCCCGTCAGCACGGGTACCATCCAAATCACCCGGGCCCACCATCCTCGCATTGGTCCCGTACTCACCAAGGAATGGCTGCTCAGGCCCCTCTTCCACAGCCGCGGCCTCACCGGCTGGCGCTTCAGTACCGGCCTCCCCGGCTGGCGCCTCGATACGGGCCTCCCCGGCTGGCGCGTCGGTCCCGGTCTCACCGGATGGCGCGTCGGGGCCGGTCTCAACAGCCAACGGGGCCGAGGGATCTGCTTGGACGGTCTCAGCATCCGCTTGAACGGCCTCAGCAGCCGAAGAGGGAGCGTCCGCAGTCAGGTCCACGTAGGGCGGCTCCTCCGAAGGAGCAACGGGCATGAGCCGCTCGAGCTGGACGCCGTGCGCACGATTGAGAGGGATGTCCAGATCCTCTGGGGTCAAGTCCGGAAACTCCATCGCGTCCAGCACGGCACCGAATGCCTCCTCATCCTCGCCCAGCTTCTGGTATCGGTACCAAGGCACCACCAGACTGTCCTCGGCCTCCATCCTCTTGAGGCATGCCTTCATACCAATCACCTGATTGTACATAAGGTGAGGCTCCAGGGCCCTCCAAAGCCCATCGAGGTGGGCGCGGATTTTCTCCATCTTTGCGGACCACTTCCGGTTCCGCGCCTCCCACCGGGCCGTTACCCGATCGCTCTCCGCGGCCACGGCCACCTTCGCCCGGCCTATAGCGGCCTCCAGCCCCTTGACCTTGGAGCGGAGCGTCTCCCTCTCCCCCATCAGGAGCCCGTTGCCCTCCTCCAGAGCAGCCGATCGAGCCCTCTCAGCGGCAGACCGGGCCCTCTCGGCCTCCAGCTCGGCCTGAAGACGGGCCACCTCTCCGGCCCGGGTTCGTGCCCGCGCCGCCTCCTCCTCCAGCCCAGCTGACCGGGCCCTCTCGCTCTTCAGCTCCTTCTCGAGCCCGCGGAGAAGAACGGACTGGCCCTGCAAACTGGCGTCCCGGCTGGCCTTCAGATAGTCGAGCTCCGCTTTCTGCTCGGCGAGGCGCTTCTCATAGGCCTCCGCCAGGAAGGCGGTAAGGGCCATCGTCTGCACCAAAACGGCGGTTAGCAAGGACGCACAACAAGTCCAGCTAAAAACAGTCAGATCAAGACAAAAACTTACCCGCGCTGCAGATCGGGCCACCTGGGAAAAGTTACCCGCCTCCGCCATCTCCAGAGGGACGTAGTGCGGGTGCTTCTGCCCGAACATCATGGCCTGCGCCAGCTCGGCACACTCGTCCGGGTCCACGATGATCTGGGTGTTGCCGTCCTCATGGGCAAAGTAAAAGCTGTAGTCCCGAGGCCCTTCCTCGGAACCCTCCGAAGCCCCACCACTTCGGTCTACGGCGGCATCCCGCCCTTCATCGGCGGCCTCCCGCCCTTCCTCCACAACGACGGCCGAGCCGCCACCCTCCGTCGCCTGGACGGCGATCTCCTCGGTCCGGGCCACCTCGACCTCACGACCTACAGGCACCTCGGTCTCCCCGACCAGCGCGCTGCGAGAGTCCTCAAGCTCCCGACCAGCCTCTTCGGGCCGGCCTGAAGTCGAGGACCCTCCGACCAGGAACCCCTCCTGCGTTCCTGTGGCATCTCTATCAGTGCCGACGTCGGTCCTCTTCTTCTCTCCGACCAGGAACCCCTCCTGCGTTCCTGTGGCATCTCTATCAGTGCCGACGTCGGCCCTCTTCTTCTTCTTGCCAGCCCTAACACTGGCAACGTCGGCCGCCCGCTTCTTCGAGAGAGCCGCCTCGGAGGACTCCCCCCCAGCCCGTGGCGCCGGGTCCCGCCGGACCGGCACCTCAGGTCTCGGCGGCGGTGGCGTCACAAAGGAATCCGCGTACAGCGGATTGGCGAACCGTGCTCGACCTACATTGGTGGCAACCATCAGCTCGATAAAAAAAAAAAAAAAAAAAAAAAAAAAAAAAAAAAAAAAAAATTTAACAAATGATCGCCGACCTCCGGCCATCGCAGCTTCTATTCTCCCCGAGGTGAAGGACTTCCACTCCCTGTCGTGCACCGACCTAAGCACAGCAACGATACCCGCGTAGTCCGGTAGCTTAAATCTGGAAGAGTGCGGACCTGAAAGAAAAGCAAAACAACTAACGTTAGTCAGACAAAACCAAAGAGGAGAAGGGCAATTCGACCTACAGACCCATACCCGGGGAAAAATTCCAATCCCGGGTATATCGCGCCGGCGGGTCGAGTCCGGCCACTTCGGTGGCTCGGACATAGAAGTAGCTGCGAGACCAGTCCTCAACCTTCGACAGCTTGCTCGCCTTTGATCCCGAGCTGGGTGCCTCCAGGATATTCGCCGCGGGCTTGAAGGCTGCGTAGTAGGTCCCCGGGATGCCAGGATTTGCCTTCTGCTGGGTGAGGGCCTCGAACACAGGCACCGTCACCTCCACGTCGCACTCGTGCCCCAGGGTCAGCAGCACGATCATCCCCTGGATCGTGGACGGGCAGACCTGCGAGAAGGCCAAACCCCGCGCCCGGCAGTACTGGACGAGCAGCTCGGGGAGGGGGAAGAGCAGTCCGCACTTCTGGAAGAACCCCTCGTACAGGCAGACGAAGCCCGCCGGAGGAGTCCACGGGCGCTCGTCCGCCCCGGGTACCCTGAGCTCGATCCCAGCAGGGAAATCGCAGAGCCCCTTCAGCAGAGTCACCGACCCCACCGTACTCCAGGTCGGCGACCCTCCCTGCTCGTAGGGAACCAGGGGAGACTTCACCTTGGCCACTCGCACTCCGACACCACGACCGCTCTGACGACCACCCCGGTCGCCCGGACGCCCGGTTCCTCTCCCTATCTGAACGCCACCGCGACCACCAGAGGAGGACCCTGCCGCCGCCTTCTTTCGAAGAGGGATCCCAGGGTGCGACGGGACGGCCCTCGGAACCGGAAGAAGAGACTGTTCCCCACTGTCTGCCCCTCGGCGCGGAGAGGAGGCATGTTCGGAGCCACCGGAGGAGGAACTCGGAGAATCGCTACCACCACCACGGGACGCCGATTCTTCACTCGACTCAACTCTGATACCGTCTAACATCGGAGCCATTGAACGGAGAGGAGGAAATCGAAAATACAGAGAAAGGAAATAAGAAGAGAAGGAAGAAATCGGAGAAAGGAAGTTACCTTAGGGTTAAGCGCAGAAGGTTTTAACAGGAGGAAGAAGGGGGGCTTAAATAGAAGAAGGGGGACAGTGAAGCGACGCCTGGGCACGTGTCACAAGAAGCACGGCCGCCCAGAAACCTAATGATGATGACTCCTCGATCTCCCACGCCAAAAAGCAGGGGGCGCCTCGATAAACGCGAAGCGTCTATCACACGCCGCACGTGGGCATTTCTCGTGAAAAACGAGGCGACCTTTCGATCCCCCGCGTGGCAGATACACGCCAACCATCTGCGGATTTTCGGGAGGATCAACACATTTGAGCACGGAGAGACCGTCCTACGATGGGCCGAACTAACATCAGATCAACTTCGGCATGCTAGCTTCGCCTCGCGATACCGAACTGGGGGAGGGCCTATTGTTGGAGGTGGGCTTAGCACCCCCAATTAGTTAGGCCCATCTTAGGAAGGGCCCTCCTCAGCTCGGTCGCCGACCTGAAAGGACCGACCTGCGCGGCCCCTTGCCAGCTCGATCACCGGCCTGGAGGCGACGCACCTCGGGCCCGGGCTTACACATCACCGAGGCAGGTATGTCAGAAGAGCAGAAGGAAGGTGGGAGTTGGTCGAACAGTGCGTGGTCCAAGCAGAAGTATGGTCTGACCGACGTCTCACCAACCTCGCAGGCTTAACAAAGGAGAGTAAGACACGTGGAAGAGAGTTGGTTGAACAGTGCGCGGCTCTGCCACACGCCACGCCGAGCTCATCATGACCTCTCCCCCAAAAAGCCGGAACACGCCTCCTAGGCAACCATACCCGGGAAAGAGGCCGAAGATGCCACGTGGCCCTGAGATCCCGGGGAGCAGGCAGCCGCCCCCGGCTATATATACCCCTCATTGTCATTAATGAGGGGGACTTTTGGGATTTCGACGATTTTCGACTACGACTAAATACCCGACCTCTCTCTCTCTCTCTTTGTAACAAGACAACAATTTAGAACGCCGAACTGGACGTCCTTCGGAACCAGTTCGTAATTCTAAATCGTTCATTTTATTCACCATCAATAAAAGAAATACGGCCCCCGGCCTACTCTTCTTCTCCCCGGCCTGCGTTAATCGTGGTTAAATTGCTCTATTAACGAAAATCTCACCTCTCACTCCATAAACAACTTCTTAAATACACTTAGTGATCTCCGGGATCAACAATAACGTTTATAGAGTAATAAAAAATATGATTTATAAACAATAGAATAAAACATTATATTTATAAGCAAAAATAAAAACCACTAATAGTATTTAGTAAACATAAATATTTTTTATTTGGTTGTGAAAATACTTGCTTTATGGCTATATAATATCATAATTTAAAAATTCTAATTTTAGTTTTTTTGTCTTAAATAATGAATAATCATAAAAATAAAAAATCTAAACGATTACACAGATAAATATTTTGGTTTTAAATAAAAATAGAAAGTATGTGGACAAAAAACCTACACGAAATAGACCGTTTAAGAGCCGCTTAATTGCCCCCAACCCACCAAATATAATCACCTGTGTGCTGATTATAGTAAAATCAAAATGGTTTAGTAAAACCAATACTTAGACAACGCCTAAGCGACCGTTTAAACCGCTTTCTTAAACATTGATTAAATACACATTAATTATATGTATGATATTTCCACTAAATCTTGTGTTTAAACATATAATTATCTTAAGAAATATTTGTTTTCAAAGAATGAGACATCCAAATTAATCAATATTTTCATGTGTCAATTTTATTTTGAAAAATACCCTAGCTCCAATAATCCTTATTTTACTTTAAAAAATATATAGTTGATATGGAGAAATAAGAAAAACCAAATTTTGTCCAATGTCTTTTCACGTTATGGAAACATAACATATATTTTCAGATATATTCCCAAATTTAGCTAAAGTTTAGGGAGAGGTCTTGTTTTTTAAAAAAAAAATGTGTAACTAGTTCAAACAATTTCAATGCAAAAAAACAAATTTAATCAGAAAATTGAATAAATTCCGATCGAAAGCATATTGAGAACATTTTATCTATTTTTTTGTCAGTTAATTTAGGTATCGGGATTTATTTATACTTTCTAGAAAAATAGGTTAATAGATTCATGGGCTAATTAAGAAGGAGCTTCCAATGAAAGGTTCTTCATAGCCACCTGGAGTTTAGTTTTGACTTGGTACATTTTTGTAGGTCGACGTGACGACTTATAGTAAAACAATATTGTCGCATGATCTGAGAAGCAAAAGGTTCATGAAATTTGTGGGGTAACTTGTTTGAAAAGAACACAATCTATTTGTTTTGCTACAAAAATATTTTAAACATAGACGAGTCAGCAACTATCATGTGCGTCTTGTATAATGTATTAAATTTCTTTCACACTATTTTCAATCATGAACTATTTTGATGTTCCAAACGAGACATATATATCTATTTACCAAAACTATATATATGATCCAAATTGTGCTATAAAAACGGACGGTGCAGAAATGGATTGGAATGCAGAACAGGTGGAACAAGTTTTTATAGACTGAGTAGAACAATGTTTGAATCATAACTGTAATAAACACGGTATCAGTATGTATTGTCATAATTATCAGTATTTATCTATGTTAATTTAACCTGTGTGAATATTTTCAAATTTTGTAAGAATCCTGTGCACAAATTAAATAATTAATTTAGCAAAATTAAGTGTAAAATTAATATAAATACTTTTTTATCTATATATATATATATATATATATATATATATATAAAGTTAGATTTGCTCAATTCTCATTCCGCCACCTCAGCGTCCACCTTGGCATCCACCATTTTTTTATTAAAAAAAACTATAAAACAAATATATCAAAATATCTACTTACAAAAATGGTGGTGTGATGTATCAATGTACATTTAGATCCAATTATTTCTAACTACATATTTGGAAAAAATGTATTCCCTCCGTTCTAAATTAAATGACGTTTTAGAGAGTTTTTTTTTTCACAATTAAGTGATGTTCTCACTAACCAATGCAAAATTAAATAATTTTTTTATTATTTTTGACCAATTACATTTTATAGACTATTTGTTCATTGGTTCAGATGAATAATAAATGAGATTTTAGTATAGAAAAAAACAAAAATTAATTGTTTTCTTAATTTGTGTGCATATTACTAAAACACCACTTAATTCAGAACAGAGGGAGTATTTATTAAAAAATAATAAAATTGAATATTAATCAAATAGAAATAAAATAAAATTACTTATTAATTGTTGTTAAGAACGAAATTTGAGGATCTATCCTACGGTTAATTCTAAATAGGATATGCTCTTTAGAGAATTTAAATTTGTAGGATTTCGACAAACTCATGCATGAGTGATTTAAATTTGAAAAGGCAAACAAAATTACAAATATCAATGCGCGAAAATAAGCATTCATGCATGCCAACATAATGATTAAGGAATGCTTACGGGAGCTTTCTAAAGCTAGGATAATAACCACGAGCTGTTTATGGGTATGTAAAAATGGTTATTACGAGAGGTAGGTTACGCTATCCTGGAAAGATAACATGTTCAGTATAATCTTATAGACAACAAAAGGAGAAAATCATCTAAAATATAATATAACGCTTAAATCAGACTCAAGACCACTTAACTAGCTGGAGAAACGAGAAGCGAGAGAAAGAAAATGGATGTTATTAGGTTTAAACCAAGCTAAAATGTGGTTTATATTTTAATATGTCGTGTTGGTGAAATTAAAAGGAGATAGATGAATGGGGAATGGGGGCCTGTTGAAAAAAGGTCAAACGCTTCAAAAAAACATATAATATCAAATGAATGGACATCTGACCATACAAGTATGAGTTGTTTTCTAATTAGCGTAGGGCATTTTATAAGAGTTAACTGATCCATGTTCGTAAATCGGGTTGTTGGACGATTGAATCAGGTCGTATTTAGCTAAGGAGCATTAGATGATTAGCTCTATTGGGCTTTATATGAATGTGACTTAACGGTGATAGTTTTGTGATAGCGTGATAATTTGATCCTTAATCAATTACCCAAATGCTCGGTCATTGTAGCATTTGAGGATCAATCCAATGAGGTTATAGAGTAACACACCGAGAATGCGGGAAACTTCTTAATCTAAGTGATTCAAATAAAGTTTCAAACTTAATGAAAGCAGGAAAACAAACTATAAAGCTAAAATGGTTTAAACAAGGTAAAGCAAGCGAACCCTAGGATGAAGTTATTGATTTCGGGTGATTCTAGAGCTAATCCATGATGCCAATTACTCAAATAATTGCTAGTCCTTTGGTTTTGATCACTAATTAAGACTAATTCACTTCCATGACACTAATCACTTTATTAATTACATAATCAAGAACAAATTTCCATTTGTGATTAAATAATCAACAAGTATTAATCTTAAGATCTAATCAACCAATAAACTCCTTAGACATCTATTCCCATAGGCTAAGCAAGTAGATCTCTTAAAACGTTCTTTGAGAAATTTCATAGAACACTTTCTGGGCGAGAAATTCTCTAAGTTCTAAATCAACCAAATCTAGGCTAATCTAGCATTAAACACATTTAATAAGAATTAATATTATCTAAACTAAACACAAACATCATAGATCTACTCTAATCGTCATCCTAATCTACCTCATCACATGGATCCTAAAGAATCTACTCACTAATCAAGGAGAAACCAACAAAACCCATAAAAGAAGTGTTAATAACCATGATTAGTGAAAGATTAAAAGATATAATAAGAAGAACACTAATTAAATTGCATTAAACGCCTCAAAGATTGAAATACAAAAAAGTATCAAAATCTCAAAAGAAAGAAGTTTGCAAAGGGAAAACAAGACAGAAAAAATCTTGCAAAATAAATTAGGTTTTTAACTATTTATAGATTTTTGGATCGGACCGGGTCAATCCAGAACAAACCGGGTATTGACCCAACCCGAAACAAACCGAGTATTGACCGATGGGTTTGGGTCACGCAGAGGTTGTATCGGTGTGCATCTGACAGATGCAGCACACCTATGTAGTCCCTGGTGGACTTGTATCGGTGTGCATCTGACCGATGCAGCACACTTATATGGTCATTGGTGGAAGATCTGGTGGACTTGTATCGGTGTGCATCTGACCGATGCAGCACACTTATATGGTCACTGGTGGAAGATCTGGTGGACTTGTATCGGTGTGCATCTGACCGATGCAGCACACCTATATGGTCCTGCCAACTAATTTAAATGAATGCAAGGAAATGCTAAATAATGCAACTATCATTTTGTCAATGTCGAATTTTCTTATAATCATGTTAGTAAACAATAATACAAATTTTCGCGCGAAATGTGGTTACCAACTACGAGTGTCGTCCCTTACTTTGATGTGGCCTAAAGCTTATAAAAATTATTGTGCTGTTTAAATCTATTCGTTCCACTTCTATAATTATTATTATATAATACTTCTTCCTTTTTCTTTCTATAATTCATGCATCTATAAACTTTTGTATGTTTTAAAATTGTTTATGACATAGTTGTCTATATATGGTGACAACCAAGTTCAAAAATACCAATAAAACTTTTCTTTTTCTAACAATGCACCCCAAAAATTATTAAAAATTGGAAAAAGAACGATATTTGCAAAATAAAAACGTTAATATGAATAAAGTTTTAGGAAAAAGTATCGTTTCTAGTATAATAATGATATGAAAACTGAAAAAAAAGACATTATATAAGATCTAATTAACCGAGAGGGCTGACGTGGCAAGCGATCTGATAGGCGACAAGGGTTTTCAGCTTCGTATTTACTTTGGCCGCACGTATGGCGGCTCTGGCGGCTGTTCTGCCTCTGGTTCAGGAAACGATTTCGACGCTCGATGTGAATTCAACAAGTAGAAGGGACGATTCAATCTCAGAAGGGAGATCTATTCAAAAGAAGAGCACTGACGAGATTTCGATGGGTATTGAGGTGTCATCATCGTCTTCTCCACACTCAGCAGTTATCAAACCATTGTGGTCTTCCATTGTCCAGAATGAACCTTGCCTGGAGAAGCATGATATCACAGTCTCGATTATCGATTGAGCTCCGACGGTGGCGATTCCTGATGATATTATTGAGGGCAGTCTCATAGGAAAATTCCTCTCGACTTCACATCATATTGCAAAAGTACATGTGATAGTTAACAAAATCTAGAGTCTTGGGGACAAGAACTTAAGAGTAGACGTATTTGTGGTTAATCCAACCACGATGAAGTTCAGAATTCGGGAATCAACTGTTCGTAATCGGGTGCTTCGAAGAGAAATGTGGAATATCGCAGATGTTCCAATGATCATCTCGAAATGGTCCCCGGTCGTAGAAGAAGCACAACCGGAGATTAAATCGATTCCGATGTGGATCACTCTTAAGAATTTTCCACACAAGATGTATCACTGGAAAGGTTTGGGATTCCTGGCTAGCGCGGTAGGCGAGCCAAAGAGACTTCATCCTGACATGAAATTATGCAAAAGCTTCGACGAAGCAAAAGTTTTCGTGGATGCAAACCTATCAAAGGACCTGCCAAAGCACTATCGATTTACATTGGTGTAGATTCAATTGTCGAATTCAAATACCATTGGCTTCATCCAAGATGTTACTTCCTGTTCGAAATGGGGGCATTTATCCGAAGCATGTCTACTAAAGTCGGGGAAGAAAATTTTGAAACGGAAGTCCCAAGTCGAGGAGAAGGACTTAGTAGAGCAAAGAGAAGATGTTGTGGATGCAGTCAATGTCCCTGTGCTCGAGGAAGAGTTTCGGATGGACTCGGAAAAGATCCAAGAGGTCCAAGAAGAATTGATGGAGAATTTGATTCAAAAGGAAAATCCCGACGAAGAATTTGTTGATAAAGAGGAAGGAGAGTGGTGTTCGGTCTCTACATCAAAAAAGGAGAAGAAACCCATCGAATCTAGGAGGAGTAAAAGAACAAATATCAGTTTCCCCTTCTCGTTTTTCGATTCTGGCTCCTACGGCGGACGGAAAAGGTTTAGGAGCAGATGTTGTGGATTCATAGTTAGTGATTTCGACAGGGGCAGTTAAAGAATCAACATAGGACCACTACAAGAAAACAGCCATTTTACAACTAACAGAATCATCGTAAATTGGTTGTAAAACATGGTTTACGACGGATTAGCGACGAATAACAATTCGTCGTAATATGATCGTCGTTAATCGGAAATCGTCGTAAATTGGTCGTAACATTAAGGAGGACTAAAAATCGACGTAAAATCGTCGTATATTATTCGTCGTAAAATCGATGTAAATTTACATCGATTTTACGACGAATACATTACATCGATTTTACATCGAAACATTACATCGATTTTACATCGAATTATACAATTTTTTTTCGACAATCCGTCGTCAATTCGTCGTAATAGGATGAAACATTACATCGATTTTACATCAAATTATACAATTTTTGTTTTGACAATTCGTCGTAAATTCGTCGTAATAGCTAGCTGTAAATGCGTTGGTAAATCGATGTAAAATATTCGATGTAAATTCGTCGTAAATTATTGAACGATGTAAAATCGATGTAAATGTTGAGTCGATGTAAACTCAAAGTAATACACACATATATATATATATATATATATATATATATATATAATATTATTTCTTTTTTCAATTAAAATTAAAAAAATAATTTATAAAATTATATTTATAAATTAAAATTTTATAAATCTATTCAAAATATAAAATAAATTTAAAATACAAAATAAAATTCTTAATATAAACTATTCGGGAGCCGTCGCAGATCTAACCGATCTAAAGAATCATGCCCCGGCGACTGCAAAATATCTTCGACAGTCAATCCCGCATACAACAACGGCGGTCGAGCACCTGCTTCTGGAGGCGGCGCTGGTTCGGAAAAAGAATCCGGAACAGCGGACGGTGTCGCAGAAGATGACGGGAGTTGCGAATTAGCACTCGGTCCCGTCTCGAGAAATTGCCGATAGTGTGTCTTACGTGGCGCCATATCTAAAAAATATTTAAAAATAACTCAATTCTAATATAATATAATTCCATTCCTAACTAATAAGTCCAATCCTAACTAATAAAAATTACAATCCTAACTAACAATTCAAAATCTTCACAAACAATAATATAATTTATAAAACCAAAATTTTTTTTTTATACCTTTTTCGTAGGTAGAGAGAGGTGAGAGCGTTTTAGAGAGAGAGTGAGTTTGTGTGAGATTGTGAGGGAGGAAAAATCTGGTCACGTATATATAGATTTTGTGGTCGTTGTAAAATCATTGGTAATTTACGACGATTTTACGACGATTCCGTCGTAAAATCGTCGTAATATTAAAACCAAAAATTCAACCTATCGAAATTTCTCCCCCCCCCATGCGGTAAATTAAATAATTCAATTTCCAACGAAATTACGACGGATTCGTCGTAAATTCGTTGTAAAAGATTAAATCTATACCCTAAACCCTAAATCGCAATACACATATCCTGGAAGTTAGAACGAAGTATATTTGTGCATCTAATACTTCTAATATTTAGCAACAGATTCAATAACGACGATTGAATCTATATCGTCAACGATTTCCTTATCTTACATAATAATGTATAGCATTCGTTCTTATAAGTATATATTCGTAACATGCATGACTTAAATAATGTAAATAATTTTGTAAAAACTTAAACTTGTTTCTACTATGATTAGAACTTACGTAAAACAAGATATAAGATAAAAAAACTAAACATGTCAATCAAACCCTAAACCCTAAATTTTAAGTATTACAACGAAATTACGACGGATTCGTCGTAAAATCATTGTAATTTTTACAACGAATTTACGACGAATCCGTCGTGATTTCGTTGTAATAGATTAAAACTATACCCTAAATCCTAAATCACAATACACATATCCTGGAAGTAAGAACGAAGTATATTTGTGCATCTAATACTTCTAATATTTAACAACAGATTCAATAACGACGATTGAATCTATATCGTCACCGATTTCCTTATCTTACATAATAATGTATAGCATTCGTTCTTATAAGTATATATTTGTAACATGCATGACTAAAATAATGTAAATAATTTTGTAAAAACTTAAACTTGTTTATACTATGATTAGAACTTACGTAAAACAAGATATAAGGTAAAAAAAACTAAACATGTAAATCAAACCCTAACCCTAAATTTTAAATATTACAACGAAATTACGACGGATTCGTCGTAAAAGCGTTGTAATTTTTACAACGAATTTATGACGAATCCGTCGTAATTTCGTTGTAATAGATTAAATCTATACCCTAAACCCTAAATAACAATACACATATCATGGAAGTAAGAACGAAGTATATTTGTGCATCTAATACTTCTAATATTTAACAACAGATTCAATAACGAAGATTGAATCTATATCGTCGTCGATTTCCTTATCTTACATAATAATGTATAGCGTTCGTTCTTATAAGTATATATTCGTAACATGGATGACTTAAATCATGTAAATGATTTTGTAAAAACTTAAACTTGTTTATACTATGATTAGAACTTACGTAAAACAAGATATAAGATAAAACAAAAATCAAATATGTAAATCAAACCCTATACCCTAAATTTTAAGTATTACAACGAAATTACGACGGATTCGTCGTAAAATCGTTGTAATTTTTACAACGAATTTACGACGAATCCATCGTAATTTCATTGTAATAGCTTAAATCTATATCCTAAACCCTAAATCACAATACACATATCCTGGAAGTAAGAACGAAGTATATTTGTGCATATAATACTTCTAATATTTAACAACAGATTCAATAACGACGATTGAATCTATATCGTCGTCGATTTCCTTATCTTACATAATAATGTATAGCGTTCGTTCTTATAAGTATATATTCGTAACATGGATGACTTAAATCATGTAAATGATTTTGTAAAAACTTAAACTTGTTTATACTATGATTAGAACTTACGTAAAACAAGATATAAGATAAAAAAAATCAAACATGTAAATCAAACCCTATACCCTAAATTTTAAGTATTACAACGAAATTACGACGGATTCGTCGTAAAATCGTTGTAATTTTTACAACAAATTTACGACGAATCCATCGTAATTTCGTTGTAATATATTAAATCTATATCCTAAACCCTAAATCACAATACACATATATCCTGGAAGTAAGAACGAAGTATATTTGTGCATCTAATACCTTTAATATTTAACAACAGATTCAACAACGACGATTATACGATGGATTATCATGTTTATACTATGATTAGAAGTTATGTAAAATATGATATACGTTGATAAACCAAACATGTAAATTAAAACTAAATCGTCGTAAATTCGTCGTAGTTTTACAACGATGTTACGACGTAAATAGTGACATCGGTATCATGACGATTTCACGTCGACTCTGAGAATTTGGTAAAACACGGTTTCTTATAGGTCACCTAATTATTTACATCAAATATTTTCGACGTAATTTCGTCGTATATTCGATGTAAAATCGTTGTAATGCTATTCGATGTAAAACCGTTGTAAATTTTCGTTGCAAATCCGTTGGTAATTTCTAGAAAATTTCTATAAATACCTTCCACACCTTTAATGGTAACTCAAAAAAAAAATACACACTAAATATATACATATCCACGTTTCCTTGGGTTCTTATGCTGATCATTGTGTTCCCACTTCTTGATGATCTTGCCAACAAAGAATCCTGTGGGATCTTGTTTTCATGTAAAGACAGTCTTCATTACTACCATAGGTGAATTATTCATAGAATTGGACGTCTATGTAAATCGTAATATAAGGATGTCCAATTCTATGTATCTTTCACTTATGGTGGTTGGTCTTTATGAATGTAGAAAACTAGACCCCCAGAGTTCTTTGTTGGCCAGATCATCAGAAGTGGGAATACAACGGTCTGCTCCTTAACCCAAGACGACATTACGACGATATTACGTCGTAATATCAACGTAATATGCAGAAGCCATACTCGTCGTAATATCGATGTAAAGTTACATCGATATTACGACGATTTATATTGTCGTCGTAATGTCGTCGTAAAATGGTCGTACTTTTACATCGAAATTACGACGACATATATTTACGACGATTTTACATCGAACACATATTTCGCCGTAATGTCATCGTAATGTCGATGTAAAGTTACATCGATTTAAAACGGTCGTAAATTTTCGTTGGAAATTGATAATTTTCTTGTAGTGGACGTCTTTCTTGAAATAGTAAAGGAGCTTGTTGATATAGCAAGAGATACTGTGGATAAAGAGGGTATCAGGCTCGTAGACGAGTCTCTAGCTCATGACCATATCTCAAACCAGAATTCGACATTGAAGTGTGATGGTGTGGCTATTCGTCCTCCTCTGCCTCGTGCATCGAAAACATCTTAAAAATCTTTGGCCGATTCAACTACTTCAAATACTAGGAATTCAAAACCTAGTGTTTCGAGTAAAAGGGCGCCAAAGAAAAAAATAATAATTTATGTCGGGGTTCTTTTGGAATGTTCGAGACTTAAACAAATCAACAAAACATTCCATCATCCTGAGCTGGATCCAGAGCAAGGGATTTCAGTTTGGTGCACTTTTGGAGACAAGAGTCAAGGAAGGTAAAGCAATGCGAATTGCATCATCAATTGCCAGGGATTGGTTGTTGATAACCAATTAGGAATTTAATCGTTTGGGACACATTTGGGTGATGTGGAGTCCTCGTGTGCGACTTACTATCTTTTTCAAAAGCGGAGAGATGATTACATGCTCTGTGAAGTTAGAGGACAACGATGAAGAATTAATCTGTTCTTTCGTCTATGCCTCAAATTTCATGGAGGAACGTAAGGAACTATGAAGCGATATTCGAGATCATCAAAACTCTCCCATTATTAGAAGTAAACCATGTATTTTCTTTGGTGATTTTAACAAGATTCTTGAGGTACATGAGCATTGTGCGTTTGAACATTCACCATATCTCTTCCTTTGGGAATAAGAGATTTTCAGGAACTCGTAAGAAGCTGCTCTCTCGAGGATTTGGCGTCTCACGGACCAGTCTTTACATGGTGCAATAAACGAGACGACGGGTTGATTTAGAAAAAACTGGACAGAGTACTCATGAACGCGGAATGGAGTCAAGCGTTTCCTCAATCGTATAGTGTATTCGAAGCAGGAGTGTGTTCGGATCACTTACGTTGTCGGATTCACTTCGACGCAAGAAAAGTTCAAAGGAAAAAATCTTTTAAATTTGTGAACGCAGTGGCAAAGATGGAGGAATTCCAACCAATGATGGAGAAATTTTGGAGCGAAACACAACCTATCTACTTCGTCTATGTTTCGGTTCACAAAGAAACTCAAAGCTTTAAAACCACTGATTCGATCTCTCACCAAAAACAGGCTGGAGAATTTGTCGAAGAAGGCAAAGGAGGGACTCAAAGTCTTGTGTGACAAAAAAGAGGCGAACTCTCATAATCCCTCTCCGCACCGGATGGAGGAGGAAATAGAAGCTTACCGCCGGTGGGATTTTGTTTCGAGGTTAGAGGAAACTTTTCTGAAGCAAAAATCAAAGGTTCATTGGTTAAAAGTAGGATATCGAAACAATAAAACCTTCCACAAAGCAGTGGTTTCTCGGGAAGCAATCAACACCATAAGAGAAATTCAACGCTGCGATGGTGTCATGGTATCGAGTGAAGATGAAATTAAAGAGGAAGCCGAGAGTTTCCACATAGATTTTCTCCAACATACCCCATCGGATTTCGAAGGGATATTGAAAGAAGAGATTGAGAAGATTGTGCCATATCGGTGTTCGGATATGGATAGGGATTTGCTGATAAAGGAGGTAACAGATGCATAGATAAAAGGTGTTCTTTTCTCTATGCCAAACGATAAATCTCCAGGACCACATGGGTATAATGTGGAGTTTTACAAAGTTGTGTGGTTTGTGGTCGGAATTTAATTCACCATAGCAAGTAAATCTTTTTTTGAGAAGGGATTTTTGCCTAAGGGAGTCAACTCGACAATTCTGGCTTTGATACCATAAAAAGCCTCGGCAGTGGAAATGAAAGACTATCGTCCCATATCATGTTGCAATGTCATCTATAAAGTTATATCGAAGCTCATGGCGAATAGGATGAAGGGAATCCTACCGAAACTTGTAGCATTAAATCAATCAGCTTTTGTCAAGGATCGGTTACTCATTGAGAATCTTCTTCTAGCAACAAAATTGGTTAAGGATTATCACAAAGACTCCATCTCTACCCGCTGTGCAATTAAGATCGACATCTCAAAGGCTTTCGACTCGGTGCAATGGTCTTTTTTGCTTAACACACTTAAGGCTATGCAATTCCCGGACACATTTATCCACTGGATTTCTCTATGCATAACAGCGTCTTTCTTCTCGGTCCAAGTTAATGGAGGACTTGTGGGTTTTTCCGCAGTAACTGAGGGCTATGACAAGGCTACTCACTCTCTCCATACTTATTTGTTATCAACATGAATGTATTATCCAAGATACTTGATAAGGCTGCGACTGATCGTCTACTTGGTTTCCATCCAAAATGTAAGAACTTGGGGCTCACTCATTTGAGTTTTGCCGATGATATAATGGTGCTGTCCGATTGTAAGGTTTGATCTATTCAGGAAAATGTGAAAGTATTTGAGGAATTCGCAAGAATCTCGGGCCTAAAAATTAGTATGGAAAACTCGACGATATATCTGGAAGGTGTGGGTGAGAATGTTAGAGCAGAGATCCATCGACAATTTCACTTTGAATTAGGACAACTACCAGTTCGCTATCTGGGATTACCTCTTCTATCGAAACAGATGACAAAGAATGACTATTTGCCTTTGCTGGAAAAAATCTAGGGACAAGTTTGTTCTTGGAAAACACGGTTTCTATCGATCGCAGGACGCCTACAGCTTATAAACTCGGTACTGCACAGCATCTCAAACTTCTGGTTATCGACTTTTAGACTGCCGAGAGAATGCATTCGGGAAATCGACATGCTCTGTTCCGCCTTCCTCTGGTCGGGACCAGATCTGAACTCTCGAAAATCCAAGATGGCATGGGAGGATGTCTGTAAACCAAAAGAAGAAGGAGGGTAAGATCTACGTCTATTAAAAGAGATTAACAATGTGTGTTGTCTCAAACTGATCTGGCGAATCGTGCCTTCTCATCCGTCTCTACGGGTCAAATAGATCTAAACCTATCTAATAAGGCATGGCACTCTATGTTCGATTAAAGAAAACACGACGGTAGGGTCTTGGATGTGGAGTAAGATTCTTAAGTTTCGAGACATCGCAAGAAGCTTTCACTGGATCGATATGGGAAACGAGAGAAAGTCTAACTTCTGGTATGACAACTGGTCCGATTTGGGGGTTCTAATTGACCTGACGGGCTCTAGAGGAATCATTGATTTGGGGATTTCCATTGGGGTCTCAGTCGCGTCGTTGCTACATCGCAGAAGACGAAGACATCGTAATGATGCATTGAATGAAATCGAATCTGTGTTGGCCGCAAAACAAGCTCACGCTCTAACTCATCCTGAAACAGAGGACATTTCGCTCTGGAAGAGTAAAGAAGGGAATTTCAAACCCGTTTTTTTCTCGACGCAAACATGGATACTTACAAGATTAGCCTCTCCTCAGATCGATTGGTACAAGGGTATTTGGTTCAAACACTCTACACCAAAATACTCGATTTTTGCTTGGCTAACAATTCATAATCGATTATCCACGGGAGATCGTATGATAAGCTGGAATGTGGGAGCAAATCCTACTTGTGTTCTCTGCAACGCCCAAATGGAAACTCGAGATCACTTGTTTTTTATATGCAGATTCTCAGGTGAAGTATGGTCCAAGCTAAAGAAGGGATTGCTAAAGTGACGATTCACGAATGATTGGAACCCACTCATTCATCTCCTTGCTGCTTCACACCTAGATCGACTTCAACTATTTCTAACGAGATATAAATTCCAAGCAGCGATCCACTGTATTTGGAGAGAAAGAAACTCGCGTCGTCATGGCGAAGCTCACTCATCCGCTTCAAGAATTTCAAGCCTCATTGATAAACAAATTCTATGCAGGATTCAATCTATTAGAGACATGGGAGACATTAGATTTGAGGATTCACTCCAAATCTGGTTCGGGTCAAGAACGTAAGACGAAAACCAAGTTACTAATGTATTCTCTATTCAAAATCTCGGATTAACGATCTATTTCCACCTCGGATGTTTCATATAATAACAGATCCCCCTGAAATCGGAATCTAGTTCTATTTCCACACAATTTGAAAATTCGAATCATTTTTCCTCACGAAATCAAAATTAAAAATCTACTTCCCCACAAATGTCGGTTTTATTGATTTGATGTCGGTTTTTAACGGTTTGTAACCTAAACTTTAAACCAATCCCGAAACGAAACCAATTTAGAAAACCTGATCCGACCTAGAATATAACCCGACCCGACCAGATCCAACCCAGAAAAAAAAATTTATAAAAAAAAAAATGTCGGTTTATCACCCTTCTTCTTTCTTCTTTCTTTTTCTTCTTCTTCTCCATCGATTTCTTCTTGTTCTTCTCCATCGATTTCCCTCACCCTAAATCCCGATATCTTCTTCTCCTTCTCCATCGATTTCTTCTTCTTCTTCTTCAATTCTTCTTCTCCTTCTCCATCTTATTCTCCATCGATTTATTCTTCTTCTCCATCTTCTTCAATAGATTTCTTCTTCTTCTCCATCGCCGGAAGTATTTGTGACTTCTTCGTCTCCTGCTTCATCTGAGTTGCCGGCGTCGATCCTCAGACCACGACGGCGGTGGTTGATCGGAGAAGAAGAGAAGAAATGGTGGTGGAGTTTTTTTTGTATTACCGTACCCAATTGAAAATTCTCGACATTTATGGAAGAAAAAAAATGAATCTTGTTAATTGGTTAGAGCCCGTATGATTGGTGAAGAAGAATTTGGGTTTGCTATGGGTTAAATTGTCGAACTCAATCCATGAATTGATAGGGCTAGGGTTCTAAGAGAATTGGGGATTTTGGGTTTAGAGTTAAGATAATTTTGTAATCATAGCCAATTCCTGCAAACAAAACGAATCAAATACACAAAATCTAGACATTGCTTTACCAATAACCCTTCAAACAAAAAAACAAAAAAACCTGAAGAACCCTAATTCTACAATCAATCGTGAAGAGGGAATTTTGGATTTTGGGTTTTTGATTCGGGTAATCGGGTTTAATGGGTTGAAATCGGGTTTAATCAGGTTAATTTTGGTTTCAATTTGGTTAACAATTAATTGGTCCACAGTAAACCGATTTTAATCGTGATATGTGGGAAAATAGATTTTGAACTTTGATTTGGGAGTGAATTAGATTTTAAACTTTGTTTTGGTGGGGAAATAAGTTTATACTTTGATTCGGTGTAGAAATAGAACTAGGCTCCGATTTCAGGGGGATCTGTTATTATATGAAACATCCGAGGGGGAAATAGATCGTTTACCCCAAAATCTCAGAACAACGCCACATATCGGATGTAATTTTTTTTTTTTTTTTGGAGTTTGAATATAATTTTACATTAAAAAAACTGAAAAAAACAAAAGTTGGGTGAAGATCAACCACGTATTATCAACCGTAAGAATAAAGACTTTGAACCATTAGAAGAAACTGATTTTTACTTGTAGTCTCTAAATTTGAGATATATAATGTGGTTTAAATTACATGTTTCACATGTTTTATAGATGAGACGGGTGGTGGATATATGAAATAAATAGGAGGAGCTTCGCCATGTATTTTTCTAACTAACTTTTTCTTTACTTCTCTATCAAATTGAAACAATGGACCACGAACGCATCTCTTATTCATTAATTCGGCTCAACTATACATCCAACGGTACACACTTATACATCTAACGGTACACACACAAATCACACCCTTGTATATATATACACTAGATAAGTGCCCGCATATATACGGGTTTGTAATTTAATTTTTTATAATCCGTTAAAAAAAATTAAAAACGAAAAAATAGAAAACAAAATTAGATCACCCGTAAAAATATATATAATACATAACTTTAGAAACGAAGTTTCCAATAAAATAAATATATATCTTAAATGAAAAATTTGGTGAAGCATATGCAGTAAATAACTTTGGATATGATTATTAGACTTTTAATTTTTTGGTGTGTAATTGATATACTACCAAATTATAGTTTATATAGATGTGATAAATTAGAATTATTTTCATTTTTGGATTAATTTACTTAATTTAAATAGAAAAACTAAAGATTGTTTTTTATATTAATTTTGCCTATTAAAATATATTTATTTTTAAGTACATTTACCTTTTAAAATTATGAATCGATTATTTAATAATAAAAAAATTATTCTTTTTTATTAATCGATTTTAAAACTTTCCATCTTTGACTTGACATGTATCGCGATTAAGTAAGTTAACAACTTTGAAACATGCAGCTTTATACTATTTTTTTATTTCTTTATTCTTATTAGAAATACTAATTTTTTTAACTTTTAAAAACTTTAGCCTTTAAGAATTTTTTTATAAATCTTAAAGCTATGTTGTTTAAAAATGATAACGGTATTTAACTTTTTCCTTAATATAAAAATATTTTGTTATTTATCTTTTTTTCCTTAATTCTTTTTTTTTAAATTTTGTCAATCTATAAACAATTTTCCTGTAATATAATTTCCTGTAATTGAATTATAATAGTATTTTCCTGTATTCAAAAATAGTTTAGATTAAAGTTAGATAATAGGTTTATAAAATTAGGATAATATATTTGTTAAAAAATTGCAAATATACTCACCTTCTCATCAAGTAAGAGTAAATTCATTCCTATGAGCTCATTGTTTTTTTCAAATTTCTTGCCTTCCACTTTCTGATTAGACGAACTACGGTACGACGATAAGTATAACGCCCCGACCGCCCCTACCTGTGGGCCCCATGCCCTCTCTCGGCCCGTGGGCCCCACCCTTGTCCGACGGCCGGTGCGTTAGTCCGGGAGGCTTGTAATACTTGTTTACTGACCCTGCAATCACCACGTGATCTTTCCCCGTGTTTTTGTCCTCACTCACACGATACCGCGAATCACTTCCCGGTAGGTCACCCATCCTTAAATTGCTCCAGCTCAAGCACGCTTAACTCTGGAGTTCTCTCTGGACAAGTTCCCGAAAAGATAAGTGCACTTTTGGTGACATAGGTAGCCAAATCAATTCTTATAAGCCTTTCCGCATATACAAGAAATCAGGATGTTACAATCACCCCCACTCAGAGAGCGCAACGTCCTCGTTGCGCACCAGGATCGTCACCCTAGACGGTGTGAGCCCACCTGACTCCACACACGTGTTTGGGTTCGTCTCTGATACCACTTATAACGCTCCGACCGCCCCTACCTGTGGGCCCCACGCCCTCTCTCGGCCCGTGGGCCCCACCCTCGTCCGACGGCCGGTGCGCTAGTCCGGGAGGCTTGTAATACTTGTTTACTGACCCTGCAATCACCACGTGATCTTTCCCCGAGTTTTGTCCTCACTCACACGATACCGCGAATCACTTCCCGGTAGGTCACCCATCCTTAAATTGCTCCAGCTCAAGCACGCTTAACTCTGGAGTTCTCTCTGGACAAGTTCCCGAAAAGATAAGTGCACTTTGGTGACATAGGTAGTCAAATCAATTCTTATAAGCCTCTCCGCATATACAAGAAATCGGGATGTTACAATCACCCCCACTCATAGAGCGCAACGTCCTCGTTGCGCACCAGGATCGTCACCCTAGACGGTGTGAGCCCACCTGACTCCACACACGTGTTTGGGTTCGGCTCTGATACCACTTATAACGCCCCGACCGCCCCTACCTGTGGGCCCCACGCCCTCTCTCGGCCCGTGGGCCCCACCCTTGTCCGACGGCCGGTGCGTTAGTCCGGGAAGCTTGTAATACTTGTTTACTGACCCTGCAATCACCACGTGACCTTTCCCCGTGTTTTTGTCCTCACTCACACGCTACCGCGAATCACTTCCCGGAAGGTCACCCATCCTTAGACTACTCCAGCCCAAGCACCCTTAACTCTGGAGTTCTTTCGGGCAAGTGATCGGAAAAGGTAAGTGCACTTTTGGTGACATAGGTAGCCAAATAAATTCTTATAAGCCTCTCCGCATATACAAGAAATCAGGATGTTACAATAAGAGTGCTTCCTGTTTAAGCTATATAATGTTAAATAGTCTCTATTGTTATTTAGAATTTCAACATTCAATGTTTCTTTCTTGATATTTTGTAAAAAAAATAAAAAGTTTGCATTAACGTACAATATAATTCTCTTTTTTTTATACACCAATAACGTATCCGCATTATTATTTTTTTATACACCACCTCTATATGTAGGTATGTTAAGATATAGACTATAAAAGATTGAGAAACTATAACGTACAACATATTTTTCAGCATAGTAATCTAAAAAAAAAAAAAAAACTAATATTATACACCACCTCTAAGATATTTGCCTAGATATGGTGTACAACATAATATGGACCCGTGCGTTACTATTAACATAGAGAGACTTGTAAAATCACACAAAAGATTACCTCTTAGTAATTTGTTTTGCGTTTGGTTTCTGTATCTCTCTTCTAAATATTTTTTGGGTTGTAAAATTGAGAAACTATCAAATTGGTTATATAGAGGTAATAAATTATAATTCTTTTTCCTTATATGATTGTATTCCTTTTTTTAATTTCCTTAATCAAAATAGAAAAATATTTATCTCATTTTTTTTAAATTTAGTTTTTATAGATAAATTTCCTTAATCTAAAAGCAAATTTTATTTTTCTTGTTTTTT
The DNA here is from genome assembly GCA_030161315.1 of Eutrema japonicum. Taxonomy (NCBI): domain Eukaryota; kingdom Viridiplantae; phylum Streptophyta; class Magnoliopsida; order Brassicales; family Brassicaceae; genus Eutrema; species Eutrema japonicum. Next base: position 35,459,523 of record BSQW01000006.1, on the reverse strand, counting down.
GATAACTTTACATTTAAGATTAAGTCTATGTTCTATTTTTTTTTTCCTTTCTTTTTGGGGCTAAGTTTACTTTTAGGATACTCCCTTTTTTCTAAAGATATATATATATATACATATATATATATTTTGTAAAGATATATATATATATATATATATATTTGTTTTTTGTTAACTTTACTTTTATGATTAAGTCTATTTTTTTTTTCTTAAATTAAACTCTAACTTTTAATTTTAAGATAAATTTTTGTAATCTAAAATTAATTTTTCTTTTTCTTTTTTCTAGTAACTTTACATTTAGGATTAAATCTATGTTCTATTTTTTTTTTGCTAACTTTACTTTTAGGATTAAGTCTTTTTTTCATTTTTCTTAAATTAAACTCTAACTTTTAATTTTAAGTTAAATTTCCTTAATAAATAATTTTTCTTAATCTAAAAACAATTTTTGTTTTCCTTTTTTCTGCTAACTTTACATTTAGATTAAGTCTATGTTCTATTTTTTTTTTGCTAACTTTACTTTTAGAATTAAGTCTCTTTTGTTTTCCTTTTTCTTAAATTAAACTGTACCGTTTAACTTTAAGTTAAATTTCCTTAATCTAAAAAAACTTTTATATTAATTATACACGTGTCAAAATCTAATTGATTATCTCGACACGTATCACGATCTTAAAAAACCATGATTATACAACATTTCAAAATATATGTCAGATCATAAAGGTGGGGCAGAAGTGTGACCGCCCGGGGCACATGTATTTTTTTTTTTACATTAAATTTTTTTTTTTGGGGACACAAGAAAAAAAAAATTTCTAAAGAAAGGAACCCAAAAAACAAATTTTAACCAAAATTTTTTCTTGCCCGTAGGCCCTGGTATTTGTTGGGCCGACCCTGAGATATAGTTAAGTTTACTATTATGAGATGAATGAATATGATATCTAGAATGTTTTATTATGGTACTAGGTGGTGATATGTGTTTCACATAAGATTATTGTTTTTGTTTATTATTTTTTCTTTGTTTTTTGTTTTACTTCCTTTATTGAAAGACAATATTTTTCCAGTTTTTTGTTTTATCTCCTTATTGTATGATACTTTGATTTCCCTTTTTTAAAACATATAAATTGTTTTCTCTATATTTTAATTTCAGACTTCATTCCACCTATTTTTTGTTTATTAGATTCCTTCATATTTTTCCTTCATACTTATTTTTCATATTGTTTTGCCTTTATATCATAACCATTTTTATAGAAGATGTTGTCTTTGTTTTGGACTTTTTTCCAATGTTTATTTGATTGGGCTAATTTATTGGGGTACATTACAACCCAATATCAATATTTGTGTAAAGAAAAATCTTTGATGCTTAGGTTACGTTTAATGCGACTCTTCTTCCTTTTTTTTTTTCTCGACAACGCTACTCTTCTTCCTACTCTTCTACAATCGACAATACAATCGCTTCCTCTACCGCCATAACCGATGCGGCATACGAAATTGGTGTTCGTATATTATTCCTTTTCGAAGCACGTTTGAAATCTCCTACTTGAGTTTCTTTTTTACTCTCTCCGGTTAAAAGTTTGGACCTCATTTATGTTCATCGTAGAGTCGATGCACCGACGCCGAGGTGTGTTGTGATTCATGTCGGCTGAACTATATATATGACGCGGAGTATATTTGGTTGTGACGGCAATTTGTTTCGAAGAAAGAGTGTAATTATTATCGTCTCTGATGTCGGCTGATGGCTGAATTTCTAATATTCGAACTTTGTGTGTTTACTTTATGGAGCCGTCGACTGCAAATTTATGGAAATTAGATGATGTTCAGCTGTATCCGTGTATACTAGACAAAATTGAATCTTTGTAACGAACACAATGTCTTATACAAAACAGATTTGAAGCTGAAATCAATAAACAGCCTGCGAATAAGGATAGACAGTAAACTGAACATACTACCTCAAAGAGGACGCATGTGTTTGGTTCGGTTTCTTTAGTTCGAACTAACGGGCTTTGTTAAATAAAACAAAACCTGAACTTAATTCATGTATTTTTCCTAGTTAGTTTGGAGTCTTAATTTCTATTTGCTTAGTTGTCATTGTTCTTAGAGGTGGCCGGTGGGGAGGTTCTCGTACTGTCTAAAATTTTGTATCAGAAAAAATATAGGAAAATTTTAAAATTGGTACCTAACCAATTTTTCTTTTTCTTTTTTTTTTGCCGGAATGAATTTTCTATGTGTGTGTGTGTCAACTGGCCGGATTGACTTATGACCACAAATGTGAATTATTGCATAAATATAGAATGTAAATTTATTATAACAAAAAATCATTTTGAAAAATATGTATAAAACCATCATGCAATATATTTGAAGTGGAAAATAAAAAAAAACTAAAACACTAATTTCATATAAAGAAATAATATCATTTCTTGATTTGGACTTCCAAATCACTTCAAACTATTTACGCCGTTAACAAAAAAGAAGAAGAAATGATATCATTCAATGACTTACAAAAAAGAGAAAATCGCATAAAAAACTTTCAAGGTGGTACGCACTGACACTTTAAACCTCTGAAGTATTTCACTAACACTTTAAACCTTCAACTTATAACTTTTAACAGAAAAACCCTTAAAGTGGATCCCGAATACGCGCCGTCAAGATTTTTAACGGAACAGTAAACACCGTTAACGAAGAAACTAAAACCGTTTAAAAATCAACTATTTTTAATAATAAATATTAATTTTTACTATTATTTACAATTAAAAATCCAAAAAATTAAAAAGTGAATGAAATTAAAAAAAAAATGTTTCTTCTTCCTCCTTAACCAAATGTTTCTTCTTCCTCCTTCATCCTTCCTTCTCTTCTTCTCCTCTCATTAACCAAATCTACAAGTCCATCTCATCTCCTGTCCTGGTAAATTACCATATTGTCTTCGATTACTCCTCCGTTAAGGAATCGATTATCGGATCTGATGATTTGGAAAACTTTATGATTGTCATCTTTTATCACAATTCTCGAGCAATTGGGTTCTCCAAAAACAAAAACTAAATAATCTCATCTTCTATCACAATTCTTTGATTTTCAGTTTCCAGATCTATCTAATTCCACAGAAATAACTATTAAGAAAAGCTGTAATTGGGATCTAATTGTTGAATCGATATAATCTGCAAACCCTAATTTCGAGGGATCAATGCATTTTTGCAGACATCACATCCTCAGAACCAGCCTTGCTTGAAGATGAACTCACTTTATAATTTTTTGGATTTTTTAAATTGTAAATAATGATAAAAATTAATATTTATCATTAAAAATAATTAATTTTTAAACGGTTTTAGTTTCGCCGTTAACGCTGTTTACTGTTCCGTTAAAATTTTTGACGGTGCGTATTCAAGATCTACTCTAAGGGATTTTTCTGTTAAAAGTTATAAGTTGAAAGTTTAAAATGCTAGTAAAATACTTCGGAGATGAAACATGATTGGTACACTCTTACTGTTGTGGTAGTGGTGTACAGTCAACTATATCACCAATCAACAATGTAGTAAAACGAGGTGGTACTACGGTCGTAATATCCTGATTTTCTGTCTTCAAAAATCGGTCTGTTTTAATTTCAATTATCTCAAAAAGTGAGGTTTTTTATTTGTTTTTAGTCCAAAAGCCCAACCCGTAAGCCCATGAAACTAATAGAAAACACTAACCCTAGAATCTCCTTACCTCTATAAATAGAGAGAGCTCGTAGCAGAAAGAAAGTAGAGTGTTATTGCGGCAAAACCATGTTAAAATCACCTTTGAGTAACCACCGTCGAACAACCTCGAAGGAGAAGCCATAACAGCATCCCGAAAGCAAAGAGAAGACAGATCACACCGGTTCTTGTAGAAAGGAGGAACGAGTGGAAATAACAAATTCAAATGATCTGAAACTTTGTGATTTAGTTTCGGACTCTTTAATCTATCCAACGATGAAAGCGGATTGTTATTCGGATTTGGGAGATGAAAGTTATAGAGGTTTTCCCATGCCTGATTTGTGCAGTGCGGATCTGCGACCAGTGAGAGGAAAAACCGATCTGGAGGTTTGGTAGTTGATATTTGGTCTAGTGTAAGGAGTCACAGAAATCAAGCTGATATTTGGTAAGGATGTTTATTACCCTTAGATCTAGGTCTCTGTGAAATATCTTAGTATTTTACCTTTTCGTTTGGAAGTTATGTTAATTTTACCGAAATTGTTATGCGCAAAGCACATGTTAGATCAGTCTAGCGAGTTGAGTTGTTTGGATAGGCAAATCAATCTGGAAAGAACTGAAACTTTTCAGAGATCCTAAGGACATGTGGATATGGCTCTCGGTTAAATGATAACTGATTTGAGCCTCAAGAGCATATGTAATCGTGTTGTCAATCAATGGTTAAGGTGAGGATTAGATCTAGGCTTCTCTCTGTATTCTCTTGCTTCTTCTGGTATGTTGAGTCTAGGTATACTCCGGTATGTCGCGTGCTACGAAGTACATGCACGTTTTGTTTGATGCATAGTGTTAGATATACATTTTAATAATGAATATGGACTAAGAGATCACTAGATGATTAACCAGCATGTTTGTTTGATAATCATGTTGTGTGGTTAGTGCGTGTAAAGTTGCTAGATGGTGTGAAAACACTAATAGGTATCGTCACAATATGATGAGGACGTTTGTGGAACGACTTGTTTGTTTGGGGCTTATGTGTGGTGTTTTTGAGGCATCGGTTATTACCGCCGTTGTTGTCTTTGTGACATGTTTATGCTATAAGAGGAATGGGCTCATGTTGAGTTATATATATTGTGGCACTCCTCTATTTGTGTAGTTGTGTGGGCGCTTCTAGAGCGTGATGTGTGATTACTTGATTATGCTTATTCTTAATATGTTGGTTGAATACGAGTGGGTGGGGATGAGTTCTCGGTTTGGTTCCAGCTGAGTAATTCCAATTACTCACCCTTCTCTCTTCTTGAGTTCGAAGAACTGGATGAGTGATTCCAGTGTGGTGTGCGGTTTTGGGAATGAGGAAGTTTTCCTTTGGGTTTTATTTGGCTTTTCCATTATTTCAATTTGAAGACAATTACTCGTTATTTGCTTCGGTTTTATTTAAGATTCTAGTTGGGTTTTGTAATATAATTATTTGGAATTGAATGAGAAGTATTATTCAGAGAAGTGGTTACTCAAGTATTGAGTTATTGTTAGCCAACACACAAATCTTTATGTAATGTAAGAGGCGGGGTTAAGGATGGCATTGCCGATTCGTCTGATTTTTTTGGGAAGGCGGGATCGGGGTGTTACAACGGTGGCATTACAATCCAAGCGGTACAAAGCCACAAAAATAATGGCATTACAAGAAACTCAAATCAATAGTGGTGTACTCTTTCTGTTACAATTATGTGTATATGCAGAACAAAAGCATGGTTCTACCGGATAAATATTTTTTCAAGTCCTTGATGCCGTCTAAGAAAATGGTTGATCCAAACACTTTATTTCATCACACGAATGTGCTGATGTTATGATTGATGATGTTTATGTCATAATGATAAACCTAAATGTGTATGATGTTTGTTGGGAATGAACGAAACCGTCAACCAATCAGTACATTTGTTAAAGGTAGCTAGATAGTAATAAAAAAGCATTTCACCAGTACTCTTCGTCGGAGTCACAGAAATTTCTAGATCTGCCTCCTCTGAAGGCTTCTTTACCTCCTCTACAGCTTTCTTTCCAGACTCCGGTGTTCAGAATTGTCGGTTCTCTTTTCTCTCGGGCACAACCGACAACCCGAATATAAGAACCAATCCACACGTAATTGCTTTGTCGATCTATTTTCTTTGTAATTTTTTTTTTCAATTGTATTTAATCATGTGCATTCGACCGTTTTTTTGCGTATTTAATTCTTGGTTTGAACGAGTTTTCGGTCCACTTTGGAGTTAACCACGAGTTCGGTTTTTATTCCTCCATTTCGTAGTCCACTCCGGTGTTGTTTTTATCAAGGATAATCATCTATCAAGATCCATATGATTACTCCTACAATTATTCTCTATGATTCTCTCATTTATTATATGATTTTGTAGCTCTATTATATATAGTTTGTAATTCTCATCATATGAAATAATACAACACAATACAATATTCCTAATATTCTCTATATGGTATCAGAGCAGGTTATTTGTGAGTTTTGATCCACCGATCAAACTCAATCCATGACCCTATTGTTTTTTTCAAAACATGTGTTTCTTCATTTTCTTTTAGATCTTTGTACACCTCCTTTTTCAGTTTCTAAGCTATCGAGTTTCGTTCCTCGCTTTTTTCGTTTTCTTTTAAGCCAAAGTGCTTCCATTATTCAAGTCTATCATGGACCTCTGAATCTGAACCACAATGATCTAACGATCGGCTCCGTTTTTGTATTTGTTTTTTTTTTGTTTTCTTTGTTTTTGAGCCAAGTTGATAATTTGCTTAAGTCGATAATGATTTCTCCTAAGCTATATGCTTCCTTCAGCCTCCACATACTCCACATACAAGTTTTTTGAGGTGTTCCCATCACGGTAAATCCGTCCAACCGCATGGTTCAAGCGCAATGCTTCTTCTTCCTTCTTTATCAAATTTATCGAAGATTCAATCTCAAGCCATTGTTTCCGTCTTCACTTCATCTCCGCCTTGAGCTTGAGGAGGCGTATCAAGGATAATCATCTATCAAGATCCCTATGATTACTCCTACAATTATTCTCTATGATTCTCTCATTTATTATATGATTTTGTAGCTCTATTATATATAGTTTGTAATTCTCATCATATGAAATAATACAACACAATACAATATTCCTAATATTCTCTATAGTTTTAGCTTGTTGTATCACCTCTCCTTCACCTTTCACTTCTTTGGCTTTTTAGAGCATCCACAATGGGGTGAGACACCCTCCATTAAACAAAATTAAAAATAAAAAAAAGAGACAAAAAGAAAAGAGAGAGAGAGACATGGGTGTCTCAAATAAAAAGTTGAGACACACAAACTGACGTGTCACATTGTCATTGATCCAGATTTTTTTTTTAATTCAATTATTTAATTTATTAAAAATTAAAATTTTTGGAGGTGAGACACCCTCAAAGTCTCACCAATGTGGACGCTCTTACTTATTTGTTTATCGGGCTTTTATTAGATTGAGATTTGTACGACCACATTTATAAAAGATAAATGTAAGATTTGTGATATAGTTTATCAAATTTGTGTTATATATGTTTTTTTATCAAAAAAATTATATTTTTTTTGTTATAACGTAAAATTATATTACTTGCAGCGTTCTAGATAATTAGAAAACAAAGAGAGGTTTAAGAAAGAAAAACAAACAGAGCACATAGCAAAAAAATCATAATTACTAACAATTTTATCACAGAACTGAGAGAGATATATATATATATATATTTTGGTAAACATGAGAGATATATTTGAACTGAAAAATTAATAACAGGTTTATCGCAGAACTGAGATATATATATATTTTGTTAAACATGAGAGATATATTTGAACTGAAAAAATTACTAACAATTTTATCGCAGAACTTTTATAAATCGTAATTACCAACAATTTTATCGCATGTATTTTTGTTAAAAATACCAGCGAGATATATTTGAATTGCAAAAAATTGTTTAGATGTTTAATTACTTTATAGTAAAATCGACGGTGGTACTTGGTACAAAAATATTACTATATTATTATTTTGATATACTTTTATATTTATTATTAAACTAATATATCATACCAAAAGTATCATTCTGGCATTTGTTGAGAAAAAACATAATTACAAAATTATCATTACTTTTTCTTTATTGCGTAGGTAAAAGTTGGTTTTATTTATAGAAATACCAGCGCACAAAAAAACGAAACTCTACCGTTCTTTGATGGTAGACTTGTATAATTTTGGTCAACTCAAATTTTGGTCCTTTGATTTTGTTTGATGGATGATAGATTTGTTAAATCTTGGTAGACTTATTTTAACAACTCGATAGATATATTTATTTTTGGTAGATATATTATCTTTGATGGCATATTTGTTTATAGTTTGGTAGACTTTACGACCATACTCTTGACTAACGGTAAATGTTTGACTTTTTGGTAGATTTATTGACAATTTTGGTATATTCCCAATAAACATATATACCATTTTTTTAATAAATAAATCTATTATCAATTCATAAACAAATCTTCACAAAAATAAATCTATCATCAATTATACCCATTGAAAAAGACACTAAAAGAAGATGTGAATCTCGTCGGAGACCTGTCCGCCGTCGCGAATCCCATAACTTGTCAGAGAAGAACAAACAAATGTCATCATTCATATACAAAGTTCAAATATATGATTAACAAATCTACCATCATATAAAACGATAACTCTACAATCATTAACAAACAAATAATTAATATAACTCTACCATCATGAACAAACTATTTCTCACCTCAAATTTCAGAACCGTTACCGAAATTTTCAGACGGCGGTAATATGGCCGAAGAAGAAACCAAGTACATGTCGGAGAAGAAGAAAGATTAAGTTAGCCGTTAACAATAAATCTACCATTATGTTAACAAAATCTAGCAAACAAAACTACCGCCATATACAAACAAATCTACCGTCATATATAAACAAATCTACCGTTATATATAAATAAATATACCGTCATGTACAAACAAACTATCATATATATACAAACTCCTCTCATATATATACATCTACCGTGATATATAAGCAAATCTACCAAACTCACCAAACCACATATCTCTTACTAATAATAAATCTACCATCAAGCGTTACAAAATCTACCACCAAAGAAATACAAAATTTAACATTCTTCACCGGAAAATCTTTTGCTCTCACTGGAATCCTGTTACTAAACAAGTTATCTACAAAAAAAAAGAAAAAAAAGGTTCGGTTTCTCGCCGCCACCATAAAAAAACTATGAAATTCGGGTTTTCGCCTCCGCCAACCGTCGCATCTCCCCCATCCGTCTCTGAAACGACGGCAGATGACTCACCGGAACCCTCGACACGCCTCACCAAACTCCATCTCCTCGCCTCGCCGAAACCAACCTTCATCGAGAGTGAAACCTCCCGGAAATTTCTTGGAAAAAGAGAAAATTAAAACGAAGCAAGAGGATGGAGAGAATTACCGAAAACGCCTCACTCCTCACCGAAATCGGGCCAGAATCGCGTCGGAAACCGAACATCGTCTATCGCCTTTGTCGAGAGGTTTTTATTTTATTTTGTAAACCAGTTTTTTTTCCATTCCTTTCTTTTCTTTCATTATTTTTTTGTTGTTCAAAAATAAATCAATAATGACATTTTCGTAATATAATACAACATATGGATAAAATGGACATTGACCAAAATTTTAAGGTTAGTCTAGTAAGACTTCTCTCCCTAAGTGTTAGTATAGTAATAAGCCTTTGGTATGATGTTATTTTGATGAATTATCTCAACAAAAAACATAATTTTTTAAAAAATATGGTGCTGCCCAGGATCGAGTTTTATCATAACTATAAGTTTTTATTTTATTTATAGTTATGGTAATCTAAGAACTAATCCACACGTAATTGCTTTTGTCGATCTATCTTCTTTTTGGAAAACTTTTTTTGTTAGAGCGCGCGAACTCCTTTTATACAGTCTTGAAAGAAGATTATATTATCTCAACAAGACATCGAAATGACTTCTCCAAAAATCTTTTCAAAATCTAATTCGCTCAATTCCAAAATCACTATAATGTCCATAGTTTGGCACCAAACTTGTTTGACCAAAGCAATGCACCTTTTTGAATATTCTGTAGACTTATAGAGTGGATTTCATTTAAGAAAGTTGACAGCAATAACCAGCACAAATATTTTTATATTAATACTTGAGAAGTATATTTTTTAAAAAAAAAATTTACCTGACGTATTATTTATAAAGAATGTCATTAAAAATGAGACAATTTCAATCATTTCATGAAGGATAAATTCGACAAAGGAAATTGGTCTATTGATTTTTAAAATTTTGGCTAAATTCCCCAATATATTTAATAGCCAATTAAATTTAATAAAAAATAATATCAATTATATCATATTAATGTTTTTTGTTTCTCATCTCATTTTTTGGATCTATTTTTTATAAATAAATTGAATAATCACATAATTGATATAATATATAAATCTAGATTTTTTCGTATATGTTATGATTTGATTTTTTTAAACAAACATAAATTACTCAACAAAGTTCCACATCGACTATGAAGATGAGTGGTAGTCCATAAACATATTATAAAAATATCAAAATGTTGAAAAACCATTAGAGTAAAAAACATGACGTAATAAGTGTCCAAGTTTGAAATTTTTATTCGATTTAATTCAAGTTTTTAGTTAAACCGTATATTAAAACCAAATAATATAAATATTTTTATTTGGTCAAAAAGTTAAAATATTTTAATTATCAAAATTTTTAAATATCATAAATATATGAACTTGATCAAAACCATTAAATATATTTATGAACTTTTTTGTAACGGCTATTGATATATTTAGATTTTGCATCATTTTCTACTTAATTTTTCTAGTTATTTTCATTCTTCTTTGTATTCTTTTTACTGTCATTCATGCAGTTTAGTCTAGACTAGTGGGTTAGCCGCGCTTCGCGCGGTCTTTTATATTATTATTTTTATATAATTAGAAAATATTTTGGTAATAATAAAGTTAGTATTTCGCCACAAATTGTTTTGTTTGTAATAATTTAGTATATCTAGGCATATCATCCTCTTTAGATGAGACACACCATAAAAACTATTCAACCTCGTTGGAGTTATCGGTTTGAAGTCATATCCGCCGAAACATCTTACATTTGGAAAGCTAATGCTCATAGCTAAGTGAGACTCAAACCAATTACCAAATTCAGTTTACATATCTAGATCAATTCAATCCTTTGAAAACCCCTACATTTCACACGATGGAAAAGGATAATAGTGTTCTAAGAGTTCAAAACTCACGTTAGAGAATAATTGATAAATATATTTCACTTTTCTCAAATATGGGTTGAATATCCATTCATATGATATTAATCTCATTTCAAAAAAATATGACGTGTTTCCAAGGTGCACTCATAATCTCTCTATATGTCTCTTTCTCTCCCCCCCCCCCAGACTCATCAACGCGGCAAATTGAACCACAAACCACATTTTGCCCTGATATAAATCTAACATTCACTATCTTTTCCCTTTTCTTGCGAGTTTCAATGTCGTCATTCTGACTTTAGCATTGAAGAATTTGGCGAATATTTTAATCATTCGTCCTCTCAGTGATTGACTTGAAAATGTTATCATTTTGGAATACCACAGTTTGCCTATCATGAGAAGCATTTTTGCATACCCATCAAAGACTTATAGTTGCCATTCGAGCTTCTGAAAACTCATACGAGTATTCATTTGTTGGATGAATCTTCGTCCCCATGCCCGAACACTAAATTCTAACCCTCAAAATGATTTGTTTTATTTATCCCCTATAACTCGCTTAAAATCAATTGACAGATACCAAAAATTTATCCTTAACAACAATTAATTAATAGCTTTTTCTAATTATAAATATTTTAACTTTTAAGCAATTGATTTTAAATTTTTTATACATTTTATTTGGAACTAATCTTTATTGATTGTTTCAAATTATATATTTCACAATATTTGTTGGATTTTATTTAGAAAAAGTTTAATCCATAATTTATAACCACTAAACTCTATAGTTTTCCTTATACTATATAAATAAATTGATAACATTAAACTTATTAAATTGGAGTTTCTTTAGATCAATAATATATAATTTATCTTTTCTTCAAATAATGTCTTTTCAAATTCTAAGAAAAACTATTATATTAATATTAATGGATGATAATTATTATGAGAATTTAAGTATAATAACATAAAACATAATAAATTAAATAAATAACTTAAAATTAACAAATGAATTGAAACTAAATGATTGATGAGGTGTCACAAATATAGAGTATGAGTATATGAGGTGACATCCTAAGAATAGAGAACATTCTCCTTTATATATATAGATTTCTCTCATCTTGCATATTAGAGTCCTCTGATGTGTATATTGCATATGCACTTGCATTTTGGTCATTTTAGATACTTTTAGAGTTATTAGAGCATCATTAGTGGGAGTATATCATGAAGGAGTCTCTCAATAATATATTATTATTATTTTAAATATATTTTTAAATATATTTTAATTATTTGATTAAATTTTAAGTTATAAAAAAAATTGAGCCAATTAGATGAAGACATGTGGCATATGGGTCTCTCATGAGTTTCTCAAAGTTTCTCATTTGAGAAACTCTTGTCATTCTCTCTCATGAGTTTCTCAAATTTTATTATTATTTTATTATGAGAGATTCTATGAGAGACTCCCACTAATGATGCTCTTATAGAGGAAGTCCAGAGGAAAAGAGATTGGAGATGAAGATGAGCTAATTAAGGAGAAGGAAGAAAATCAAGAGAATAGAAGCATGCATCAGTTGCTGGACCGATGCAGGAAAGCGATATGACAAACACGGCCGAGCAAAGACGACTAACTCCTTGGAGACCTCAGCATCGGTTGCTAAAATGATGCAGGGAGCCAGCATGGAGAGCTGAAAAATGGAACAAAGTCCTTGGAGCAAATGACAACGGTACAAGGGGCGATGTAGGCAACCGATGGAGTGAATCGAGGTGCAACAAAGATCAATGTCCTGGATATTAATCTATTTAATCTCTTTCATTATGTTTTCTTTTCTTGCATTTTTTTTTTGTTTCTTTAAGTATGTGTGAGCAGGGTGATTAGAAGTTTGGTTGATGGTGCTAAGTAGCCTTGGGCATTTTCGGTTCCGGTTCGGTTCTGGGTATTTCGGGTAGAGAGGTTTAGGATCCATATAGGTACCGAAATGATTTCGGTTCGGTTCCGGTTCCGTTCCGGTTTGGTTCCGGTTCGGTTCCGGTTCGGTTCCGGGTATTTCGGGTAGAAAGGTTTAGGAACCGAAATATACCCGAACCATTCGGATATTAATCGGTTCCGGTTCGATTCCGGGTATTTTTTACCCGAAATACCTAAAATATACCCGAAATCCGAAATATATCCGAAAACCCAAAATTTTACCCGAAAATCCGAAAAAGTTTTAAGGAACATATACCGAAATACCAAAAATATACCTGAAAACCCGAAATTATATCCGAAAACCGAAAATATACCCGAAAACAAAAAACATATACCCAAAAACCTGATATATATTTAATATTTTTGGATATATAATTATATTTTGGGTATTCGGGTATCCGAAATATTTTCGGTTCAGTTCCGGTTCTACCCGATACCCATGGGTATCAATGTGTAGGATCCAATGAGTATTTTGACAATTCTGATTTGGTTCCGGTTCGGATATTTCAGTTCGGTTCCGGTTCCGGTATTTCGGTTCCGGTTATTTTGCCCAAGGCTAGTGCTAAGTTGCATATTTACATATATTCAAATGGTTATTGAGTATTAATTAGATTGGAAGTAGTTAATCTTATGCTATCATGCATATCATTCTTATGTTAATGGAAGTTGATGCTTAAGATGATTTGTAGACTTGATAGGTTTTTGTTCTCTATTTCACAGAACACTTAACTACTATTGGGAAATTCATTAGGTAAGTAATTAGTGAAAGGATTAGTTTCTAAAAGTAGATTAGTCTACTTTAATTAACTTATGCCTTTGGATTGAGCTTGATTGAGATTTTTAGCACCATTGACCAACCAATAGCCACCCAAATCATTGACCTTAGCCCAAAGTCCATATCTCATTTCACATATTTACATCGTCTTAGTTATTTGTTTGTTTACTTATCTTTTCTTAATTTAGTTTGAATTTTGTTTGGTTTAGGATCTAGTCATCAAGCATCTCCTCTTATTGATCTAAACTATTAGGTTTCTTGCATTCTTGATAGGGATAGCTTTTCTTGTAGTTTGACCATTAACTTACTCACGACATACCTTGTACTTGGGGTAGTTTAAACTTAGGAAATGTTATTTAAAATTTGATCCACATCAGCTATGCAATCACTTCTACATTATAGTTGTGATTTATAAATGGTTCACTAGGATTTAACCCTCGCTAATTATAGCGCAGAGTAATGTTTCTTATAGAAATTGTTTTAAAATTTAATAACATTTCTTTTATCTGAATTTTAAAATATAGCTAACTAATGATTATAGATAAATATGTTAATTTGTAATAATTTGTCTATTTAACCCGTTTTACAGTGAACTAAAATATTATTCGGGCTAACCTGCAAAAAACTTATAATCTTGAAAACGTAACTCTAATATGCACCGTTAATGACTCTAGTTTTTGTGGTTAGTCTACGAACTCTTAAAAAATATAGTTTTCTTTTGTCTAATTTTTTATAGAATTATTAAAATATTTTTGAGCTTTTGTTTTGATATATATTCAAATAAAATATAATAAATTATAGTGACAAATTTAGCAAGATTTTGAATAGATGTTTTTTTTTAATTCATTTGTAATAGCAAGATTTTGAATATGAATTGATTATTATTTTTAAATATATAGTATTAAAAATAATTAAGAAATTAAATAAGAAATAACCTCTTTAATGCAAAATATATACTTTCCATATTATAATCAATAATTTTAAAAGACTATTATATCATTTCCTATTTCAATTATTCTTTGTTATTTGTAATGACATTTCATGTAATAACTTACAAAATAAAATTCATTTAAAAAATGTCTTCTTAAATAATATTATAGAGATTCGTAAACAACACATAACATTAGACAAAAAAATAAATATATTCCGGAATATGTTTTAAAAGTGAACGGTAAGTATAATGATATTTTCCATTTGTCTTTTATTTTTTTCCTTCCACAAGTTTTCTCAATTTTAGTTGCTGGTTTTGCCCAAGAACTATGAAATGAAAAATAATATACTTTAAAACTAAAAAAACTTTCGAATTTGGTTTAGTTTTCAAATTTTATTTTTAAATATATTTTTTGTATTCTTTCTTTCCCAAAACCAAAAGTTTGGCTTAATATTTTCCGAGAAAAACTAGCTTCCCTAAGAAAACAACAAACATTGCTTACATCTCCAATGCGGATTTTATCAATTCCGATCTTGGTTAGAGCACCAAATCATCATACTAGACTAAATCACAGCCATAAACATAAAATATATCAAAATTTTAAAGTTCCACTACAAGAAACAAGGTGTGTTGTATAATTTATTTTCTCTGCTTATATCATTTTTTGATTGATACAAACGAATTTGCGTCATTTATATAATTGATTCTAGAAGTGGTGACTCTAATATTTTGTGTCAATTTCAACGACTGATGTAACTATTTTCATCATTTGTAAGTATTGATGTTAACATATATCTCTTGCAATAAATAATATTAAACATTTCATCAATCAAAATAAATGATGTTAATATTTGTTTCGGTTATGAAAATTGATTGTAAATATATGTATTAATCACCACAAATAATGTTAATAGCTAAACAGATTTGTTCGTATCAATTAAGATATGTAATTTAAAATTAGTATAAAATAGTATATACAATCATATAAATTATAAGGATTAATAATAAAATATATATCAAATTTTTGTTATTTTTATATGTTTATTTCTCAATTTTATCATGTGTTTTAAAAGCCAATTATTTGATGCCAAAAAATCTCTTAGCCAGATTAAGTTGACTAATTAAGGAGAAGTGCTCCTATTTATAAATCAATTAATCTTTTAGCTTCCTCTATTGTTTTCGATGTGGGACATGTGAACTACACTATTTGTATCAATTTTTTGTCGATGCAAAACTCACATCATTTTGTTTAAGTGATGCTAAAAATGAATATTAAATAAACAAAATAATTTACCATCTTTCTCTTACTTAGTTGTCGATATGGGATAGAGACATTATCTAGCACTAGGTGAATATCCGTACATACGTGCAGTTGTTTTTTTAAATAAAAATATATATTGCATATGCTTCATAGTTTTTGAAAGAGATGGAAAATGCTTCATTTTACGGAATGATTAAGTTATTTTAACAAAAGGGTCAATGCTAATTTGACTACTTTTTCTGAAATATGTACCAAGTTTGATTCAAATTGTTAGACTATCCACTTTGGTGTTGTGTGATTTTTTTTGTAACCATGATTTGTTATTTATAGATTTTTGAATTTTTATAATTTTTTGAGAATTTGTTTGTATTTTTGTATTTTTGAGTTTTTAGAAATTTTCAGTTCAAAAATTCAAAAACTAAAATATAATTTATTTTTATTTAAAATTTAAAATTATTTTTTATTAACTTTAGATTTTTTTGGAATTTTTTGATTTCTTCGTAATTTTTTTTGATTTTTAAAAAAAATTAATGTAATTTTTTTAATTTATTTATTAATATTTTATTATTAAATATAAATATATTTCAAACCGTGTATATGTCCGTATATATCTGTTAACGGAGATGTTGTAAAATGAACAAACGGTTCACGGTTTGAGATTTAAAATGGGCTACAAAAATAATTTTGGTATTTTACTAGGTACAAAAATATTTCGAGTATTAAAAACTTATCAGAATAAAGTTGGGGTATTTTTATGAAATTTTCCCTTTCCATAATTCATCAGAATATGTGTTATTCTTCATAAAGTTATATGCACCATTAAAAACATAAATAAATGAAATCTAACACTTTTTATTTTAGTGTTTCAATAATCCATCAAAATATGTGTTGATGTTCATAAACGTTATTCTTTTGGCTTCACTGAGAGCATCTCCAACGTGATGGCAAAACATCAAATATGGTGTAATCTTTGCACCAAACCTCTCCAATGGGATTCCAAAATTAACACCAAATATAGTGTTGTGAATAGTATCACACAAAGTTTAACATCATTTATTGCAAGTGATACATGTTAACAACAATCTATTATATAATATGAGAGTTTTCTCTCAATCTAAACTATATATCCACATCATCACTACAATCTTCTTTTAATGGATCTCACTTATGTAAAATTTTAATATATACTAATTAAATCTTCAATATAACTACAATTATTACTACACACCTCCAAAACACACAATCTATTATATAATAGGAGATTTTTCTCTCAATCTAAGATATCCACATCATCACTACAATCCTCTATTAATGGATTCCACTTATGTAAAACTTTAATATGTACTAATTAAAGCTTCAACCTAAGTATAATTATTTCTATACAAATCTAAAACACACAATTACACCAATTAACAAGACATATATATAATATCAATTATGATTTAAAATTTGAACCGACTATTAACAAAATTAGTATATGCGAATACATAAGTTTGGAAAAAAAATAAAAATGAAATAAGTGAAAAATGACCATATAGTAAGTTCATATTTGAAAAAAAAATATTAAGATAAACTACATAATTTATAGATAACCAACTACAATTCAACGGAAAATACATATAAAATGAGTTTATCATCATAATTAACAGCATAACCTGTATAAATTGATACTCGATAAATTAATATCTCGACAAATTGATACATTTTTTCGGACCCAAAATTGTTTCTCGGACAAATAAATATAACGAGGATTCGCAAAGTCAAAACTTAGCCATTTAGTTAATGGAATAGACTCCATTGAAACCAATATACTAGACTCTGAGAATCGTTCACAGATTCTTGAAATAAGAAAGATGGAGAAGTTAAACCAACTCTTGCAATAACTTCACTCCAAGTTCATGTTCCTATTAATCTACTTCTTCCCTCATTGTTCACATATGAAATGGACTAAATATCATGAAAAATATCGATATTCTAACATCAAAAAATTGCTAAAACTCTAAGCTTTTGTGAAAATTTGATTCATTTTTACCTCATTACCCAGAAGAAACATTGTGTTTCTTTTGAAAAGATGTTCGTTGATCGCATCAGTTCCATCTGCAATCACAACGCCGCATATATCGCAATCTTTCCCCTCATATAAATCCAAATTAACACGTAAGATTTCAATTTTGAACACCCGAATCCAGTAATGATAAGATACATAAAGTTCCGAATTCTGAAATCAGACCTTAAGGTAGGTGCGAGCATCGATGAGGGAGTGAAAATGGCGGAAACAAATGTGAGAAGCGGAACCATGGCTACCGAAGGCGTTGAAGTCACATCGGCCATCGAGGAGCAGGTATGTGAGTGGGATTTGTTGGCTTTTTAGAAGCGAGAGAGGATATATTATTCGGAGATGGGGAACAAGAAATAAATTACAGATCTTTTGCCAGCGGTCTTTCACGAAAAAATTAATATTTGGGCCAAAATATCTATTAGCATAAAGGCCAAAACATTAGGAAAAAATCTCTATTAGAGGGCGTAACTAAAAACAGCGTAAAACTATAAGTACATAAAGATATAATTTTAAACTCACAAATATGTACTAAAATCATTTATAATCAAATGTAAGTGGTTTGTTTAGTTAATGTGTAGACAGACTGATGAGGTTATAATTGCCCTCAATATAAACTATAGATTCCATAACAGAAGTGTAATATTATACGTTCAACTAAATATGTAACTTATGAGAGATTTAAAATGATGTTAAAAAGTATGTATATATATATATATAATTATAATTAGAATCACACAGTAGTCAAATATTATATATAAAACACATGAAAAAAGAACAATAATTTAACATAAGTTAACAACATAATTTATAGAAAACCGTTGTTATATACAAACATTAATAAGGGGAAATAACAAAACACACGCATACACACACAATGCAACTATAAACTGACTATTAAACTAAAATTCAGAATTAAAAAAAAATTGTTTCCTAAATAGTAGCATATAAACAAATTTATAAAATATGAATGTAAAATAAGTCCGCGCGAAGCGCAGAGGTCAATCCTAGGGCTGGGCATATTTACCGAACCGAATCAAACGGAACCGAACTAAACCGAATAACGTTATTTGGTTCGGGTACGGATAGCCCGAATAACCCAAACAGACACATTTCTAAATTTATTTGGTTTTTGATTCGGTTCGGTTTATTAACCGAATATCAAATTAACCGATTGGGTAACCAATTAAAACAAAACTCATATAATACTATATAGGGCTTTGGACTTAGTCTTTAGTAATTTTTATAAAGTATGTTTATAAACCACATAGTTTGTTGTCATGAAACAAAGTTATTTTGTATTGTTTATTTTATGGTGGACAACTTTTAACCTCGAACGTGAGTTGAATTAATAAGTCGGTCTTTTTTTGTTTTTGTCAGGTTGGAAGTGAAAGACAAAGCTAAGATTTTGGATACGATTTTCACATCCGTAGTAATTTGGACAATATTTCTTCATCTTTCTTTGTTCATTTTTGTTGGATAAATATTTTTCTTACAATGGTCAAATTCTTCATCTTATCTAAAAATACTCGTATTATCCAAAATAAGCAAAATTACCCTAAAGTGATTTTAGTTTGGTTATTAATTGTAAAAACCGAAAAACTCGAAAACCGAACCGAAATAGAATTTAATCTTGAATGGGACCTAAAAATTTTAAACTGAAAACCCCAAAAACCGAAAAACCCGAACTGAACCCAACTAATTAACCGAATGCCCAGCCTTAGTCAACCCCTAGTGTTAATAATTAATCACAAATTAACTAATAGTCTAATACCTTTCCAATTTTTTCTTCTTTCCTTTCTTAATAATTACTTTTATGTCTTAACAATCCATTGGCTGATTATGTATTAATTAATTATTGGTAAAAAATGTATTAATTAATTAAGTTGGCATCCATATATGTATTTTAATCATTTCTTATTCAGAAAATTTGTGATTGGATTCGATTGATACATAAAACGGTACTAATTTTTTGATGGTATGAAATAACAGTACAAAATGATAAGAAAATTGTAATACAATAAATAAAAAAATTGGTATAATGTCACCAATCCACTACAAGAAAACAGGTGGAAATCCGACAGAAATTCCGACGGCAATAATTCCGTCGGAAATTTCCGACGGATTTCCGACGGATTTCCGACTAACTTCTCATCCGTCGGACATCCGTCGGAATTCCGTCGGACATCCGTCGGAAATATTAACCCGTCGGAAATCCGTCGGAAATTTCGACGGATTTCCGACGACAATAATCCGTCGGACACTTTCCGACAGATTTCCGACGCCTTTTTGACGCTGCCGACATACTGCCGACGGATTTCCGATGACGTTCATCCGTCGCGGATTTCCGACGGATTTCCGACGGATTGCCGACGGATTTCCGACGGATTTCCGACGGATATCCGACAGCTGCCGACATGGCTGCCGACATGGTTGCCGACATCGATAATATCTACTTTATATCCGTCGGAAATCCGTCGGAAATCCGTCGGAAAAGGACAAAATTTTCCTTATAAAAACGTTTCCACGCTTCATTTATAAGCACAACCAAAAAAAATCTCTGTTATCTAATTCCTTACGAAAATGTCTTCTTCAAATCCTTATAATTATTTTCGATCATGGATGGACAAGCCTCATCAAATTCCGGACACGGGCCTAGTTACGGAGGAATTCAAAAAAGGTCTACAGGAATTCATGGCATTTGCGGGTATGCAGAAGAAAGCAAAAAAAACCGGTAAAATCTATTGCCCTTGTACCAATTGTGGGAATCGTAGATTTATCGTGATAGATGAAGTATGGTCACACTTGTATTGTCATGGGTTTATGTCGGGTTACAAGATTTGGTATTATCATGGAGAAAATGATACAATGGTGGATAATTATGCTAGTACTAGTGAACATTATATTGGGGATAACACTAGCTTAGAAGAACCCGCAATGGAAGAACAAAGTACGGTAGGTCATGTTCAGATGGTGAACGATGCATATCGTGAAAATATACCATCGGTTGCTGAGTATGGAGATAGGGGAGAAGAACCTAATTTAGAAGCTCGGAGATTTTTTGATATGTTAGACGCTGCTAAACATCCGTTATATGATGGGTGTAGAGGTGAACATTCCCCTTTATCAACTGCAACAAGGATGATGGGTATAAAGACGGATTTCAATTTGAGTGAGGAGTGCGTGGATGCAATCGCTGATTTTGTGAAAGAAATTTTGCCAGAAGATAATCTTGCACCGGCATCATACTATGAGATACAGAAACTTGTTCAAGGTCTAGGATTGCCGTATCAAATGATAGATGTATGCATAGACAACTGTATGCTCTACTGGAGAGAGGACGCAGATCGTACGACATGTCGTTTTTGTCGCAAACCTCGGTATAAGGAAACAGGTGGAAGAGTGCCAGTGCCATATAAACGGATGTGGTATTTACCGTTAATAGAGAGATTGAAAAGGTTATATCAGTCAGAGCGCACAGCAGGAGCAATGAGATGGCATGCAGAGCATACAACAGATGGACAAATCGCCCATCCGTCAGATGCAGGAGCATGGAAACATTTTCAATCCATTTATCCCAGCTTTGCGTTTGAGGCAAGGAACGTATACCTTGGATTATGTACCGATGGTTTCAGCCCTTTTGGGAAGCACGGCAGAAAATATTCTTTGTGGCCAGTAATTGTAACACCTTACAATTTGCCGCCAGCTTTGTGCATGCGAAGGGAGTTCTTGTTCCTTAGCATTCTCGTTCCTGGACCAGAGCATCCGAAGAGATCACTTGATGTGTTTTTGCAACCATTGATTTATGAGCTGCGAATGTTATGGGACCAAGGTATTGAAGCGTTTGATGTTTCTTGTCACCAAAATTTCATCATGCGGTCGGTACTTTTGTGGACTATTAGCGATTTTCCAGCATATGGCATGTTATCAGGATGGACAACGCACGGAAGGTTATCGTGCCCATACTGTCAAGATAACACTGATGCGTTCCAATTGAAGCACGGACGGAAAACGTCTTGGTTTGATTGTCATAGGCGATACCTACCTAGCGATCATCCTTATCGTCGGAGCACCACATTGTTTAGGAAGAACCGGAAAGTATTTGACGGTCCTCCTCCTGAGTTAGATGGTGAGTATTTGTTGACTCAGTTCAGAGATTTTGGTGCAGAGAGGACCGTTGATTGTGGTGGTAACGGACATCATCCTGTTGATGGTTGTGGCAACGTTCATAATTGGCACAAGAGGAGCATTTTCTGGGATTTGCCTTATTGGAAGAACCATCTTTTGAGGCATAATCTGGATGTCATGCACATTGAGAAGAATTTTTTCGACAACATTATGAACACCGTTCTCAATGTCAAAGGGAAGACGAAGGACAATCTGAAGTCTAGATTGGACTTGCCAGACATTTGTTCTCGTAGAGCACTACATGTGACAGGGAACGGGAAGCCTCCGGTCCCGGCTTTTCGTTTCGATGAACCTTCAAAGGCCGAGTTTTTTTACTGGATTACCGAAAGTGTTAGATTCCCGGACGGATACGCATCTAACCTTCGGAACTGCGTTGATCATGGAGAAGGGAAGTTTACTGGGATGAAGAGTCATGATTGTCATGTGGTGATGCAGCGCCTCCTTCCATTTGCCTTTGCATGTCTTCTACCACGTAATGTCCATGAAGCAATTGCAGGTACAATCATGAAATTATTTATTTACTACTTTATACAATATATACTTCATTATTTAATTATTCATTTGTTATATATTGCAGGGTTTGGTGCCTTTTTCCGAGATATATGTTCTCGCTCTCTTACATCAGACGGTATCCGCAATCTTGGGGCTAATATACCTGTAATCCTTTGCAATTTGGAGAAGATATTTCCTCCTTCATTCTTTGATGTTATGGAACATTTAACAATTCATCTCCCTCGAGAAGCAGAGCTTGGGGGTCCGGTTCAGTACCGTTGGATGTATCCTTTCGAACGGTATATGTTACATCTAAAGAAGAAGGTGAAAAATTTGAGTAGAGTGGAGGGTTCTATCGTCGCACAGACCATCAATGAAGAAACCTCACATTTTGCCGAGTCCTACTTTCCATCACAAGTCAAAACAAAGAGTCGTAGAGCAGCTCGACATGATGACGGAGGCGTCCTACCTTTCTATCCGGTCGATGTACCTCATATATTTTTACAGATTGGACGACTTAGTGGAAAAGGCAAGAAGAGGAGACTTTCACCACAAGAGCGAGAGCATTTGCATATGTATATTCTCACAAACTGCGACGGAGTTGATGAATATGAGAGGTATTATATATTGAACATAATTATTAATTACGTATTGGGTTTTTGATTATATATATATGTACTAACGTGATAATTGTTTCAATCTCACAGGATGTATATGGCTTATCAACGTTTTTCATTTCCTGACAAAACAGAGGACGAGCTAATCGAGCTCAAACAGGAAGAGTTCGGACGTTGGTTAAGAGATTATGTAAGTCTTTTAATTGCCTTGTTTTTAGCATTCATCATATGTAATGAAAGATTTAATTATTTGAAGTATTTTTATTTTAATTGTGCAGGTGACGACAGAGAAGGCTAACGGACAAACATTTCCCACGTGGTTAGAAGAAATTGTGAGATTTCCACTAGCAACCGTGCAGTCACATGTGATGTATAGCACACGGGGGTACGCTTTTAAGATTCTTCGGGATGATAGGAGTGCGACAACATCAGATTACGGTGTATCAACTCAGTCAGGTGATCTTGTATACTATGGTGTCGTACGTGAGATTTTCGATGTTCAGTACCCGGGAATGCTCGGTCTAAGATGTGTTGCATTTTTATGCGACTGGAACGACCCATTAGTAGGAAGCGGTGTGCGACACGACCAATTTGGTGTTACATCATTACATAGCAGAAGAAAACTCCAGAGATACGAGCCATTTGTACTTGCATCACAAGCAAACCAGGTTTGTATTTCTTTTATGTTAATTTTTAATTAAGTTTTGTTGCATTCCCGTGGTTAAATTTGTACATGGTGTAGGTATGCTACATTCCCTATCCGCGGGTGACAAACAAGCAAGACCCGTGGGTTACAGTCACATCGATAAACCCGAGAGGTAGAGTTCATGGGATGTCTGATCATGAACCCCTCCAACAAAGCTCCGTAGGTTTGGGTTCAATCGAGCATTCCCTTGAGGTCGACCTTGTCGTTGATTTCACCATACAGTCGAAGGATCGAGTATTTGAGGATTCAGAAGAAGAATTTGACGAATTTGGGGAACCTTCCGATTCAGGAGAATCATATTACTCATCATCGGATTGACAGTAGTTTTAATTATAAAATTTGCACCGTAAAATATGTACATATATTTGAACTAGAAGTGTAATGTGTAATATATCAGTTATGTCGAAGTTTTATAAAGTTAGACATTTGATTAAGTGTAACAAAATTGGAATTTTGCAACAAAAAAAATATTATAACTTCTATATAAATTCTATATAACACATTTTCTTGATGTATATACAAGGTTACCTTTTTATATACATCATACAAGTGTTTGTAAACTTTTGCCAAAAAAAAAACCTATACCCTATACCCTAAACAAGATTTTTAAATATCCGTCGGAAACCCGTCGGAAATTTCCGACGGATTTCCGACGGATTGAGTTGAATCTGGGTTATATCCGAGGGATCGATTTTTTAGCCGATGCAACTGAATCCGTCGGAAATCCGTCGGAAATTTCCGACGGATTTCCGACGGTTTGAGGTGAATCCGTCGGAAATCCGTCGGAAATTTCCGACGGATTTCCGACGGATTCAGTTGCATCGGCTAAAAAATCGATCCCTCGGCTAAAAATCCGTCGGAAATCCGTCGGAAATTTCCGACGGATTTCCGACGGATATTTAAAAATCTTGTTTAGGGTATAGGGTATAGGTTTTTTTTTTGGCAAAAGTTTACAAACACTTGTATGATGTATATAAAATAGGTTAACCTTGTATATACATCAAGAAAATGTGTTATATAGATTTTAAAAAATTTGATGGAAGTGTTTGTATAAGTTATAGTATAAGATATAGTTGATTTATGTGAAACGATATGTTTTGATGTTGTATAATTTTTAAACTAATGCAAACCCTTTAATATTGATGAACTTAATATATTTATTGAATGAAACATGTAAATAACATGTCCCTAAATCATATAAAGAAACCCTAAACCCTAAACCCCAAATAGACACGTGTTTGTTGACTGACCAATCGAAAAACATGCAAGGAATATACCTTATCCGTCGGAAATCCGTCGGAAATTTCCGACGGATTTCCGACAGATACGAAAAATTAGACACGTGCATGTTGACTGAGTCCTTATCTTCTCCAATCCGTCGGAAATTTCCGATGGATTTCCGACAGATTTAGATATTTTCGAGATCGCGGGAATATCAACCGCGTAAATGAACTTATTTTTCGAAATCCGACGGATTTCCGACGGATTTCCGACGGCCATCGAATTATATCGAAGAAACGTAAGTTTTTTTCCTTATTTCTCTCTTCTTCCTCTCTCTCTTCCATCGCTTCTTCTTCCTCTTCTCTCAACATTTCCCTACTTCAAAAATCTCTTCTTCTCCCTTTTATCTTCAATTAATCAACTCATCTTCTTCAATTCCTCAATTCTTCTCCAACAAAACCAATGTAAGTTTAATCAATTCCTTTAATTTTGTTTTATATCATTTTAGTTTTAGGGAATATATTAGTTAGGTTGTTAGAATTTTATCGAAAATGTGAATTGTTAAGTGGTTATAATAGAATTTGTTATTTAGAATAATATTAGTGTTATGGTTTATGTGTTTAGATTGTTGATTTAGAATTGTTAGATCTAGATATTGTTTAAAAATATATGTATATATTAAAATCGTTTTTAAAATATTCTTTAAGTAATAAAAACGTTTAGACAATATTTTTATATATTAAAAACGTTTTAATATATTTGTTAAGTAATAAAAACGTTTTCATAATATTTGTATATATTAAAATTGTTTATAAAATTTTTTAAATTTGTAATAAAAACGTTTTTATTATATGTGTATATATTAAAATCCTTTATAATATTTTATAACTAATAAAAACGTTTTTCAAATATTTCTATATATTTAAAAAATTGTTAAAATATTTTTTTTAATTTTTAATAAAAACGTTTTTATTATATGTGTATATATTAAAATCCTTTATAATATTTTATAACTAATAAAAACGTTTTTCAAATATTTCTATATATTTAAAAAATTGTTAAAATATTTTTTTTATTTGAAAAACGTTTTTATAATATGTGTATATATTAAAATCCTTTATAATATTTTATAACTAATAAAAACATTTTTCAAATATTTCTATATATTTAAAAAATTGTTAAAATATTTTTTTAATTTGAAAAACGTTTTTATAATATGTGTATATATTAAAATCCTTTATAATATTTTATAACTAATAAAAACGTTTTTCAAATATTTCTATATATTTAAGTTGATGTTAAAATATTTTTTTAATAATACAAACCTTTTTCAAATATTATTTTAAAAATAAAATCGTTTTAAATATTTTTTATAGTAATAAAACGTTTTCTAAATATTTTTATATATTAAAACTGATTTAAAAATATTTTAGCAAATTTTGAAATTTTTTGAAATATTTGAATTTTTAGTAAACTTTGAATTTTTCGGAAACTTTGAATTTCCGGAAAATTTGAATTTTTCCTAAATTTTTTTCCGGAACTATTGAATATATTGTTAATTTACTAACAAATTTACCGTTTTCCGCAGGGAGCACGACGATGTTCTTCAGTTGGGAGGCGGCAACCAAGGACGCCGTTCTCGGAGTTCTCGGTGTACGCCTCCTCCGGGACCAACGAGCTCGGGAACTCACATCCCAGATTCCCAGCAATCCGCTGCTCGGAGCCACATTGAGATCGAGGAGCTAGTCCGGCAGCCTAACCGGGGCCATTGCATTCGACTCGACCCGAAGTTTGAGGATGGCACTTGGTAAGAAATTTTTGGTACATTATTTCAATTTATTTAGATTTTTAAACTTAACATATTTATATCTTTTCATAATGTTTTCAGGTTTAAGCTGTCGACTCAGATCAACAAGGCGATATTACGGATGCTCCACAACATGTTGGACAAACCGTACGAGAGGTATTCGGAAATGCCTACCGAGGAGAAAGACGTGTGGCACCGGACTTTCGCGGTACGTGATTTATTGATATATTATTTAATTTGAATTTCATTTTGTCAATTTTTCTTTTTGATATGTAACAAATTTTTTTTTAAAATTGTAGCAAGAGTTCACGTGGGACTCTCATCATACGCGCAAAGTCATTGAAACCTTCGACAAGTATGCCGCAAACTCGTACTCGAAGCACATGTACGAGTGGAAACAGAAGTGGAAGCAGAACAAAGACAAGCCGAAGGACCTTGACGACGACGTCTGGAGAGGCTTCTGTGAGTACTGGAGTAGGTCTGCGACGAAAAAGACCTCCGAGCAACAGTCGAAGAACCGCACTAGCCAACGAGGCGGGAAAGGGGTCTACATCCACAACGCGGGCGCAAAGACCATCGAACGGGAAGCGATGGAAATGGTAAGTTTAATTTAAATTTTTTATTGTTAATTCTGTTTTTTTATTTATTTAACTTAACAAATTTTCGCAGGCGAGAGCATCTGGTTCCGAACCCGATTATCTTCAACTCATCGAGAATAGACACACCAACAAGAAAACCGGTCAGATACAGGACTTGGGGATGCGGGGTGTGGTCGAGAAGAGCAAGAAGGCGAAGCTGGATCGTGAACTATCAGCATCGCAGCTCAGTCTCGAAGGATCGACGTCCTCGACCGCTTTGTCCCGGGAAGAGATAAACCAGATTGTACTTGAGGTAAGTTTTAATTTCATTTCGTTTTTTTTTTAATTTTCGTTATTTATTAATTATCGGTTTTAATTATTCGCAGCAAACCCGGCAAGTGAAAGGTCGATTCGCTGGGTTAGGCACCCTTCCGACCCAGGAATCTTCTTCCTCGCTTCCTCGTTATCATTCGGAGTACCGGGTAGAAATCGAGAGGCTCACCCAAACGGTGCAAGAGCGTGACCGGCAGGTTGAAGAGCTACGGACGGAGCAAAAGACTACCACCAAGAAGCTCTCCTGCTTGGAGAAGATGATGGAAAAATGCTTCCCGCATATGTTTCGGGATAATAATCCCGACGACGGAGATTCTCCAACCGTTTAAATATTTGCTTTTAATGCTTTTTTTTGAACACTTTATTTTAATGTGTAATGACTTTTTTTATTTTGTTTAATGAATTTATATATTTATTATTTCTATTTTTAATTTATATTTCAAATTTCTATAATTTTAATATATAAATTTCCAAAAAATAAATAATTACATAAAATTCAAAATACCAATTCTGTCGGAAAACCGTCGGAATAAGTTACTGTAACATCTCGATTTCTTGTATATGCGGAGATGCTTATAAGAATTGATTTGGCGTTATAGACACCAAAGTGCACTTAGCTTTTCCGATCACTTGCTCGAAAGAACTCCAGAGTTAAGCGTGCTTGAGCTGGAGTAGTCTAAGGATGGGTGACATTCCGGGAAGTTATTCGCGGTATCGTGTGAGTGAGGACAAAACACGGGGAAAGATCACGTGGTGATTGCAGGGTCAGTAAACAAGTATTACAAGCCTCCCGGATTAACGCACCGGCCGTCGGACAAGGGTGGGGCCCACGGGCCGAGATAAGGCATGGGGCCCACGGGCCGAGAGCAGGCATGGGGCCCACAGGTATGGGTGGTCGGGGCGTTATAGTTACCGTCGTAAATCCTTCGGAACCTATTTCCGACGAAGAACCGACGGACTTCCGAGACAACTTCCGATCAAATTATCCGTCGAAAATAGTTACCGTCGGATGTCCGACGGCATTTATCCGTCGGAGTATCCGTCGGAAATTTATCCGTCGGAAATCCGTCGGAAATTTCCGACGGATTTCCGACGGCATTTACGACTTAATATCCGTCGGAGTATCCGTCGGAAATCCGTCGGTAATATATCCGTCGGAAATCCGTCGGAAATTTCCGACGGATTTCCGACGGATTTACGACTGAATATCCGTCGGAGTATCCGTCGGAAATCCGTCGGTAATATATCCGTCGGAAATTTCCGACGGATTTCCGACGACATTTACGACTGAATATCCGTCGGAGTATCCGTCGGAAGTCCGTCGAATATCCGTCGGAACGTACGCGGTCGGAAATCCGTCGGAAATGTCTGACGGCGTTCCGATGGCATAAATCCGTCGGAAATTTCCGACGGATTCCGACGGAAACCACATTTCCGACGAACTGTAACCGACAGCTTAAATCCGTCGGAAATCCGTCGGAAAAGACCCTTTCCGACGGATTTCCGACGGATTTGACCGTCGGAAATAGCCCTGTTTTTTTGTAGTGATCGGAGTCAATTATTGTATCAACACAATAAATAATTGAAAATGAATATTTATTTAATATTATTACAATAGATATTACATCTATACTATTAAAACATGAACACTTTTTTGTAACCAAACATATAAAAATCTAGATATTTTTATAATTTATCTTGATTAATTATACGTGTTGCTATGTTACTAAACAACACAATTTGCAAACAGAATCTTATCAAATCAGCAAAAATGTAAATTAGATCTTATTTTTTTCATTTTATATATTACAAAATTTAATCTATAAAAAAACATATATATTACAAAATTTAATCTAAATCTACTAGTAATTTATTTTGAAACTTCAGTTTCTGGATTTAATTATTGAAAATGTGGTTCGTTTTAGATATGGTCGGATCATATGAGATCACTAAATTCACTGCTTAGGATTGTATCAAACTCAACTGCTACGATATGCTTAAAATAATTCCATTGTTCGTGAGATCAACAATTCCCATATTTGGCTTGTGCTATGGATTTTTTTTTTGTCTGATGCCCTTCAAAACAACCATTCCTCATTTCCATTTAGAGCAACTCCAACCACACTTTATTCCTTTATATTATAAGGGGTTTTCAACTCCAACAACCCTTTATTTCTTTATATTATAAGGTTTTGAATAGTGAAACCTCAAATTTAAGGTTTCATTATTCAAAACCTTAAAACTATTTTATATTTTCAAATTTAGTCCCTAAAATTATAATTATCACAAATAATTGTACTATATTTAGTTTAAGATAGTTTAAATACCTTAAAATAAAATTCACAGGTTATTGATATTGAAGATATATTACATAACATTAAAAAAACAAATTTTACACAAAATGAATACATTAACAAAAATTAAAGCAAACTTAAGTAAACTTAACAAAAATTAAAGCAAATCCAATACAAATTACAAGAACACAAATCAAAGCAAATTAAAGACAAATTACATGAAGACAAACTTATTTTCAAGACTTGCTCAAGGTACTGCTCCTCCTGCTAATTACATTATTCAGGGAAAGGAGTATAATATGGGCTATTATTTAGTTGATGGTATTTATCCAAAATGGTCAACTATTGTTCAAACTATAAGTGATCCCCAAGGTCCAAAGAAACAATTATTTGCAGCAAGACAAGAAGCATGTCGAAAAGACGTTGAACGTGCGTTTGG
Organism: Eutrema japonicum; assembly: GCA_030161315.1. Classification (NCBI taxonomy): domain Eukaryota; kingdom Viridiplantae; phylum Streptophyta; class Magnoliopsida; order Brassicales; family Brassicaceae; genus Eutrema; species Eutrema japonicum. Next base: position 35,428,923 of record BSQW01000006.1, on the reverse strand, counting down.
AGTCCTACAATCTAAGTTCGCTATCGTAGCAGGATCAGCACGTTTTTGGAAGAAAGAAGACTTGCATTATATAATGACAGCGTGCATTATAATGCATAACATGATAATCGAAGATGAACGTGATATCGACGCACCGATTAGAGATGCAAGATCAGCACCAGAGATAACTATTGAATTGGCGGTAAATGAAAATGCTCGATTTCAGCAATTTTTAGCTCGTAATAAAAAAAAAAAAAAAAGGAAGATCATTTTTCACTTCGAAATGCATTGATCGATCATATATGGGATCATTATGGAAATAATGCTTAAGTAATTTGGTATTTTATATATAACTTTATTATTTGAGTTTATGTGTGTATTTTATTATTATATATGTAATTTATATTATCATGTAACTTTTATCATGTAATATTGTGTGTTGTGTTTGTGTAATATTTTAAAGTGTGTTTCATATTTATTTTAAGAAGTTTTATCTTTATTATTAGTTTTTATTAATGTTGAGGACCATTATGAAAATTAAAAATATTTTTAAAGATGGATTTAAGGTTTTATTGTTGGAGCAATCTCCCCTTAAAACTTTATTTTAAAGTTTTGCTCCCCTTAAAATTAAGGGGTTGTTGAAGTTGCCCTTAGGATGCCTAAATAGAGGAGATAAAGAAGAGAAAGAAAAAAGAGATTGTGATGCAGAGAGAGGATCTTTTGTCAAAATCTGAGAGCATAAAGGAGAAGATCACTAAGACAAATTTATTATAAACTATATTTATATTATATATGTGAGAAAAGTGAGAGAGAGAAATATTAGAGTAAGTGAGTAAAAATGAGAGAGTGGAGAGAGTCAGCGAGAGAGAGCCAGCGAGAGAGAGCCAGCGAGAGAGAGAATCATCTATTTCTTATCTTTATTCCTTGTGTTTCTTTACACTTACATCTATATTTATAGTACAAAAATATAACACTAAAATAATAGAATAGTTACCGTCGGTGAGATAACTTCCTTCGTAACAAAGTAAATGATAAATGAGGATAATTATCTTTAACACTCCTCCTTAATTATCTATCACTACTAACGTATTATGTATTGATTCATTAAAAACCTTATCATTGAAAAACCCAATGGGATAAAAACCACGACAAGGGAAAAAGAGTACAATGACGCAATCTCCCCCTGGAATGATGGATATAACATTCTCTTCATAATTCTCGGTAGATGACGCATTCTGATACTTTGAATATGTTTTCTGAATGTTGTAGTGGGAAGCACCTTTGAAAAGCACCTTTGTAAAAAGATCATGGCGTTTGCCTTTTTCTCTTCAGGAGTTGTTTTTGATTTATCGATGGTATCAATGAGCTCTTTTCCTTTTAAATGAATCCTTGCGGCTACTGCCCATCTCATATAATTAGTACCAGAGATATCAAGGGCAGCAATTTCAAGTTTCGCAAAATTTGACATGATAACTGAATACATAATATAACAATCCATTAATTCAATTTAAATTTCCAATTTTAAAGCAAAACAATAAAATTTGTAAACATAATAAAGACATAATTTAAAACAATATATGAGGCAAACCTTCCATATAATTTACGATAATAAACAGAAAATTAAAATAACAATAGTTTAAAATGTCTTTTGGACGAATCAGTTATTCATGAACGCTTTTATACATGTCTTCTGTACATTTTTATTTTAAGTATGTATTCTGGATATTTTTGTTTTAAATATGTCTTATGGACATTATTTTTGTTATATGGTTCTTCTTGAACCTTTCATAAATGTCTTCGGGACATTTATTTTATGGAGGTAGTGATCTGATGAGACATAGTCTGCTATATGATCATAAGCCAACATTATATTTAAAGAGGCAGAACCTGCAATATGATCTGAGGAGACATAGTCTGCCATATGATCATGATCGTGAAGGCAAAGCCTATCATAATGATCGGTTCGGAGACGTCAGCGCCTATAATCCCGAAAATAAATATAGACGGATTGAACATAAATTAAACCTCACCTTTTCGGTATAGGAATGGATCGTGATGATAACGTGTTATAAACTATATGTATATTATATACGTGAGAAAGGTGAGAGAGAGATAAAAGAGTAAGTGAGTAAAAATGAGAGAGTGGAGAGAGGTATCGATAGAGAGAGTGGAGAGAGTCATCGATAGAGAGAGAATCAGCGATTTCTTATCTTATTCCTTGTGTTTGTTTACATTTGCATATATATATAATATTTGACTAGGGTGTTATTCTAATTATAACAATAGGTTGATTAAGCAAAAATGTTACCCGTAGATTATTTTCTTCGTTAAATGAATTAAAAAATGAAAAGAGATTTTACCTTTTAGCTCTCATTTTTGTAATGTCACACTGAACGAAATCAATCTCCACCTGCGCAAAACTAACCAATTAGTGCTACAACGGAAAAGAAGACTCATTTACATGGAAATAAGAAATTCATTTACCTCAAGTTCCTCTGCATTTAGGGGACATCGTGTGCTATATCCTTTTTGAAAAGAAATTGGGTAACATTGTCCCTATGTAATCTCCATAACCTTTAATGAAGAGAAATTGGAGAGAAATTGGAGAGATCTCTTCTTTCTCTCTTCTCCTCTTATTCTCTTCTTAAATTGTTTTTTTTTTAATAATAAAAAACAAAGAACGACGGGACTCGACCTCGACTCGACTCCCTTCCACCTCCGGCGACTTCACCTTCGCCGTCGTTGCACCGCCGGAGCTGCATTGACTTCCAAAATCGAGGTTTGGTTGCATTGAATCATGGATGTAAATTTTGGTGATTTTGGAGAAATTAGAGATTTAGGGAAATGTGGTGATTTTGAAGAAATTTGGGTGTTTAACGAATGTTTATGGGTTGAATATGACTCTATATTGGCTAACAAATGCATTACAGTGGTTGAATCGTAGTGAATTATAAATTTTTGAAATCTCAAAACGGAATGGATCTGGGTGAGTTCGAGTTCGATCTGAGTTGAGTTGGAGTAAAACTAGTAATACTGCGATCTGGGTGAGTTCGATCTGGGTTGGAGATGATATTATACAACTAGTAAAACTAGTAATACTGCGAAGTAATACTGCGAGATGATGTATAACTAGTAAAACTAGTAAATAACTGGGAATAAATAGTGTATACCTGGGAAAAACTAGGGTATAATAACTGTGAACAAAAAACAATATTGAATGAGTTTTTACGAGTTCGATCTGAGTTGAGTTGGAGTAAAACTAGTAATACTGCGATCTGGGTGAATTCGATCTGGGTTGGGGATGATATTACAACTAGTAAAACTAGTAATACTGCGAAGTACGTAATACTGCGAGATCTTGTATAACTAGTAAATAACTGGGAATAAATAGTGTATAACTGGGAAAAACTAGGGTATAACTGTGAACAAAAAACAGTATTGAATGAGTTTTTTGGTATTGGTATGGCAGGATAAAATGAGCAGCAACGTCAACATACATTATAAATGCGAAGGTCGCATTAATGGTCTAGTGTTCAAGACATCAGTTGAGGAGATAACAATGTCCATGGTAGAAGCTAGGTTATACAAGAAGCTTGGGTTAGACGAAAGTAAGGTTAAATTGCAATTGAGTTACATTGCTAGGTTGGCTGGATGTAAGGAAAAGTCGTTTATTTGTGATGATGAGGATATGTTGGTGTATCTAACGCATTTAGATAATGAGAACCGTAGAAGTGTTTTGAATGTGGAGTTGTTGAGTACATCGGAACTGCCCGAGCAACAGTCGAGAGCGGGGAAAAGCTCTTATGGTATGAACTATATAGATTCGCAGCGCAATGATGATGGAAGCGGAGAAATAGGACTCAATGCCATTACGTTGTATGTTGACAACGGAGTAGGAAATCAAGAAGAAGAGGATGACCATGATGATGATGAAGATGATGAATGTGAGGGTAACGGTGTGGATTCATCGTATATGCATAATTATTATGTTGAGGAACCACCTGTTGTTGAATGTAGTCAGAGTTTAGAGGCATGGGATGACGATTTGGATTTGAGTATTTAGCAAGAATTTCCTAGTAAGAAAGCCGTTGTAGAGTTGGTTCATAGAGGCGCATTTGTTAACTCTTTCGGGTATGTTATAAAGAAATCGGATACCGTGCGATGGGTGGCCAAATGTGCTCAGCGAATTTGTAAATGGAGTGTACGAGCAGCGAAGATCCCAAACTCGGATGGTTTCTCAATTAGAACGTACACAAAGATGCACACATGCAACCGCGCTAGTCAGAGTGAAGAAGGCAGCGTGAAGAGGAAAGGAACAGTACATCTAGTCGCATCCATTGTGAGTGAGGCATATCCCGGGAAACTAGAGACTCCAACTCCTTGAGTCATCATGGAACTTGTGAAGGACAAAGTTGGTGTAGAGGTATCGTACTCCACGGCTTTGAGAGGGAAAAATCAAGCAATTTGCGATTTGCGTGGAAGCCCGGAAGATAACTACATGATATTGTATAGTTATTTGTATGTGTTAGAGGAGCTGAATCAGGGTACGAAAACGGCTGTGGAACTGGATGAGGTGGAAAAATTCAAGTACCTATTCATAGCTTTGGGAGCTTGCATTGATGGATTTCAGTTCATGAGGAAAGTGATTATTGTGGATGTAACTTTTCTGAAGGCCGGATATGGTGGTGTACTAGGTTTCGCCGCAGCTCAGGATCCCAATCGTCACATTTATCCCATAGCATTCGGTGTACTTGACGGCGAGAATAATGCTAGTTGGGCCTGGGTTTTCGAGAAGCTGCAAACCGTGGTAGACGACTCTTCCGAGTTAGTATTTGTGAGTGACAAAAATGTAAGCCTCATCAACGCCATAGCTAACGTCTATCCACAAGCTCATCATGAGTTTTGCTTATGGCATTTGTCTCAAAACGTTAAAGGTAATGCTCCAAGAGCAAGCAGAGCCGTTGTCGCCGAAAAATTTCAAGAGTGCGGTAAGACTCACACGGTGGTTGAGTTCAATATGCTTTACGAGGCGTTTAAGCAGAGATTTCATTCAGCGGCGAAGTATGTGGAGGAAACCACCGTGCCAGAAAAATGGGCTAGATGTTTATCTCCGATCGCTAGATACAACCTCGACACTAGCAACTCCGTGGAATCTCTAAACAAAACTTTTAAGGATGCCAGGAAGTACTCCGATCCTTAATACCCATGGTTGATACGATAGTTCGAAAGTTTTCTGATTGGTTTAACGAGCATAGGAACGGGTCCGTGTCAGGAACGAGTGCGAACAAACTGGTTCCTTTGGTTGAGAACTTCTTGCACAGCATTTGGCCTGATTCTGAGAAATTATCTGTGAGGGAGGTAAACGGTTATGAGCTTGAATACGAGGTAATTTCAAAAGACAGAATGTTATATTTGGTGAGCTTGGCAAACAAAACTTGCACTTGCAGGTTCTATGATATTCATATGTATCCTTGCCTCCACGCACTATCCGCTTTCATCTCCTTCAAGAAAAATGGAAGGCGTGATATCCGCATAGTACTTCATGAGTTGTGTTCTAAATACTATTTGACGGAGATGTGGACATTGGCTTATACCAGGTCGATCTATGTAGTGCCCGATATGTCTGCGTGGATTGTCCCGGATTACATAATGGAGAAGCAGATAATACCTCCGGATCCCGTCATAAAGAAAGGTCGGCGGAAAGAAAAAGATTTCCATCAACTGGAGAAAGGTGCCGAAATAGAAGGACGCAGAACCAAAACCAAGCGGGGAAGGTCAATACCATGGTTGTTATATCGAGAAGACTATGCCTCCATGTAGAACTTTTATGCTTTTATTATGTAAAACTTGTTTTCGCTTAATTTGTACTATGTTATGATTTCTGGGTAATACTGGTATAACTATGCATTATTGGTATTAGTTGACTTTTGAAATTAATTATGTTTTCTTATTTGAAAACCTAATCACCATATGAAATCAGCTAATTTTGTTAGAAATACATCTTCTATGTTATACACTGGTAAGAATGAACAAACAATACAAAATAGAAATATATTCATATGGAAAACCAATAAAATCACTAACATTCCCTTACACTTAAAGAAACACATTCTAATGTATTTCCAAGTTGTTAAGTGAAAGGTACAAAAATACCATATTCAAAGTTATTATTGCATAGGACACTGAGAGTCATATGGAAAACCAATGAAATCTACTGTAATACTAGAAAATATACGTTTTTGTTGGTGTAATACTAATTTAATTGGAAATCAAAATTTTCAAAATTTTGTAAAACTAACAACCTGGTATAACTATGTGCATTTTTTTTTAAAACAGGCCCAGAGTCAAAAACGCATTTTAAAACAGGCCCAGAGTCCAAAAACTCGGCGGGAATTCAAAATTTCCGAAAATTCAAAATTCAAAATTTTAATTTTAAATTCTTAGATCCACTTTCTCCTTTCTCTACCATTCGATCTCTCTCTACCACTTTCTCTCCTTTCGACGATCTCATATTTTTTTTTCTCTCTCTCTCTTCTTTTATATTTCTTTCTCTCTCTCTCTCTCTACCAATTTCGATGATTTCTTCACGAGATTCATGGATTCTAGCTACCACTGGACTGACAATTTCGGTGTTGAACCTTACGAGGAGGAGAAGAGGCGCAGCAAGCTGAAGGAGCATCACGACATGCTCGAATTCGTCGCCGCCGCCGAATACGGGATTCCCACAAAATGCCCATGTGGTGGAGACATCAAACACGATGTCTCTCCAACTCCAAAGTTTAAACGTGATGGAGACACTTTACCAGGAAGTAGATACTTCACCTGCACCAAATTTAAGGTAAAATCTAATTGAGTTTCTCGGTTTTTTCTGGGTAATACTAGTAAACTAGGTAAAACTACTTGGATGTTCTTCGGATGTATACCTGGTAATAATAGGTAAAACTATAACAAATGTGGCTATTTTTTTTCTAGGATGATGGACTCCACTTTCGTCAGCCATGGGTTGTCGGTGTCGAAGAAGAGATTTTGAAGCTACTTCGGAAGGTTGAAGAGCAGAGCAAGACGATTGAAGAAATGCGAAAAGAGATTCAAACCCATGCCGAAGAGATAGCCAAGCTCAAGTAGATTTTGGCATTGAATTCCGGCACTGAGAATGTGCAGGTATAAGTGGGGAAGGTTGTTAGATGGTTGTTTTATGCTTTTGTTATGTAAAACTTGGTTTCGCTTAATTTGTAATATGTTATGATTTCTGTGTAATATTGGTATAACTATGCATTATTGGTATTAGTTGACTTTTGAAATTCTTTCTTTTCGTACGAAAATTAAGCAAACATCACATTAGATATCATCGATAATAATCATGACATTATGTTTTAACATTACAATTCATACAAAACATGAACTTTCATAGACAAAGTAGAAATATGAAAACATTGTTCAAGAGCCTACTTAAATGTTTAAGAAATATTCTTCTCCTTCCGCACAAACAAATTACCCTTCCGAGCCTTCACATACTCTTCAACTGTCTTCATCCTATCCTCAAGATCTCCGACCTTCTCTAATATCATACCCAGCTGATCTGTCAAGGTATGCATCACGGTGACCACCTCCCCGAGAGACGTATTCTTAGCTCGGCCTCCAGTCGCTGCTCTTTCCTCCTCCTTTTTTGCTCGCCCTTTCACATCTTCATCCTTCATATCTTCAAACTCAACGGTTATTCCGTTGTGAACCAGCGCCTCCCAACTCTCCACAACAGGATCGTGCTTGTCAACATCGTCCTCTTTTTCCATGATCGAATCCAAGAACTCGCCCTCCTCAGCCGTAGCTAGCAACACATTGTCAATGTCCTGTCAAGTTAAACACATTTAAACAACCAATGTTACCAAGTTTTCCTAGTTTTACCAAATCTACTAGTGTTACCAATTTTTCCTAATTTTACCAAATCTACTAGTATTACCAAGGTTTTCAAGTTTTACCAAATCTACTAGTGTTACCAAGTTTTCTTAGTTTTACCAAATCAACTAGTGTTACCAAGTTTTCCTAGTTTTACCAAATCTACTAGTATTACCAAGTTTTCCAAGTTTTATCAAATATACTAGTATTACGAAGTTTTTCTAGTTTTACCAAATCAACTAGTGTTACCAAGTTTTCCTAGTTTTACCAAATCTACTAGTATTACCATACCAAGTTTTCCAAATTTTACCAAATCTACTAGTATTACCAAGTTTTTCAAGTTTTACCAAATCTACTAGTATTACAAAGTTTTACCAATATCTGCATAGTGTTATCAAATCTACTAGTATTACCAAGTTTTCCAAGTTTTACCAAATCAACTAGTGTTACCAAGTTTTCATAGTTTTACCAAATCTACTAGTATTACCAAGTTTTCCAAATTTTACCAAATCTACTAGTATTACCAAGTTTTCCTAGGTTTACCAAATCTACTAATATTACCAAGTTTTACCAATATCTGCATAGTGTTACCAAGTTTTCTAGTTTTACTAAAATATGCAAATACTACTAACCGTAGTACTTCCGAGTATTTCATACACATTCTCAAGAGACCAGCCTCTCATGTCGCATTTCTTCCATTTATACTTGCACATCCTTGGACAATCGTCCTTAGGAGCTCGAACAGGTTCTCGGATGCTACTTCTCAGTGTCGGAATGGCCTCCAACGCCAAAAGCTACAAAAAAACGCATATAATTATACTTCGCAAACAAAGGACCAACCTAGTCAAGTTCTACAATTTACCTCCAAAGGAAGACAAAAACCAGGAATCACCCAGGCGCCTCCCACCTCCCCGTTATAGTGGCTCATCGTACTCTCAATGGACTCTAACATGTGATCAAAAGATAATATGCCCCAAGGAAATGTCTTACAAAAATCTAGATCAGCGACGTATCTTACAAAAATGTCGAGCACGGGTTTCAATTTTGCTCCGATTTTGGTGGGACAGTAGACGATGCTGCTCAAGAAATACAGCACCGTTGTCTTTAGCCTATCTCCACTATCATCCGGTCCCATTTCCTTGAGCCGATCCCTCACGTCTTCCCTTAAAATCTTCTTTTTATTCGAATCATCAAAATACTTTATCTTGAAGGAGGTGGACCCTTTTCGCTCCCAGTTGAGAGGATAGTTACGGCAGTTGAGTCCTAAGATCATAGCATGCTCTCGTAACCCATATTGGATGGGAATGCCATTCACCACAAACCATGCCTCCTTTTTCCTTTGGATCGCAGCAGTACGCAACAACATCATCCACATGGGTTGAACCATATGATTGCTCTTCGGCATGTGGAGAATGTGGCAGAACTGAGGATGCTTCTCAAACCAATCTCTTTCCGTCGGACTGAGATCCACTTCTTTAAACGTCTCCAAAACTTCTTCGACGAAGCACCGGGTTGATAGTTTTGTGCTCTTGCCATACTGCTCAAGCTGAAAGTACATTCTAAGTGGTTTCATGGCTTCGGCATCCTGCAAGAAAGTTTTCTTAGTATTACATTTCTACCATTTTAAAGATAATTTTTCTTAGTGATCCTAGTATTACCATGAACTCTCCAACTCTCCACTAGATAATAACGGGTTACCTCACTATCCGTCGCAGTATCCGCCGCATTATCCGCCACACAATCCGCCTCACTATCCGCCGCCATATCCGCCGCACTATCCGCCTCACTATCTGCCGCCGTCTCCTCCGAGTTTCTCGTCTCAGCCGTCGGATCAACACCCGCTTCTCCCGCCGACGATTCTCCCGGCCCACTCTCCGCCGGCGCAGTCTTCTTCTCCTCCCCCGGCGTTGTCTTCTTCTCCTCCTCTGGCGCTGTCTTCTTCTTCTCCGCCGGCGCAGTCTTCTTCTTCTTAGCCTCCCTCTTCTCTGAGGTCGTCGGTCTCGTCTTCCTCGCACGCCTCGTTTCTACCATCGAACTCGATTGAGAATCGATCGATTACTCGGGTTTCACTCGCTCCCGTTTCACTTACCCCTCGGTAAGAAGAAGAAATAAATCGACAAAATTAGGTTTTTTACAAGTTTTTTTTTTTTTTCTAATATCTCAGGTATAACCCGACCCAGGATCCATTATTTCGGGTTTGTCCAGATACAAACCGTAAATTTGAGGAATGTGGTCTGGTTTTTCAGTAAATTCATTAAAAAAAAATCAAAACTAATTTGCAGATATAACAGAAAGATTGTAGCTCCATTTTTCAGCTTGAGGGAGTTTCCAGACGATTTTTCAGCTTTAGTGCTGCTGTTTCAAGAGATTGAGGGTCGATATCGAATCCAACCAATCACACAACTGTTTTGAAGAAACAGAGAGATTAAACCATAGAGAAAGAATAGACGTATTGATGAGAGAAGAGCGAAGTAAAGATGATGATATACATAGAAATAAAGAAGAGCAGCAGCAGCACTTAAGGTACCACATCCACAACCAAAATCCGCAACAACTTCATCAGCTATGTCTCCATACGAATTCTCTGCCTAAACAAGAGACGGATTCAATGCAACACGCACACATACACACTTCAGGCCTCATGAACAGAAACCAAAGCCAAGCCAAATAACAACTCAAACGAAATACCCAATTGACTGCATGAAACTAATCGCATAACCCAGAAAGTTTAGGTGTAAACAACAAAAGTAAGAAACTTTTGAGCAAAGAAAGTGAAAAGCATGCGAGAAGCAATGTGAGGACCAGTTGGGTATTGCTCCAATTCCACCTGCGACACAAAAATCAAAAGAGTTTGTTTGACGAAAACAGCAACTAATTAAGAGAAGACAAAAAAACAAGCTTATCATTCAAAGACTTATTTTTTCGCATACTTTAGGATTGGAGAACTGTTCAAGATCACCCAACAAGCCCTTCTAATTGCTTCAGCTTCATCTTCTCCGGCGCTTCTGAATTCTGAATTCACAAAGCTAATAAAAATGCCTCTTGAGACAAATAAAAAAAAGTCAAGAGAGAAAAAAAAACAATTATGGGCCGAAATGTAAGGCCTATTGGGCTTTTCTCTCTCTCTTCCCCTCTCTCTCTCTCTCCCGAGTCCTGAGGTTTCTCTCTTCCCTGAATCACGTCGCTCGCTGAGAAAGAGATACAGAGAGATGTGTCCTCGAGCTGCTCGAACATGCGAAATCTGCAAGAAAGTTGTATCCAAATACAAGTGCCCTTCTTGTCTTGTTCCTTAGTAAGTCTTCTTCTTCTTCTTCATCTTGCTGCCTGTTTTTTTATTAAGTCATTGATCTTACTTCGTTATGTGTCCTGCAGCTGCTCCTTGGGTTGCTTCAAGAAGCATAAAGGCAAGTTATTTTGTTTTCCTTCTGAGTTCGTAAAAGTTAAAATCGGATTTAGCTCCCTGATTGATATTAGCTTCTAACTGATACTTAAAGTGTTGGACTTTGTAATTGAGAATTCGATGAGTGTCTCTACTTTTCTGATTTCAGCTTGTTGATTGTACCTCAAGAGATGAAAACTGTTTGTGTATCTGTTCTGCTTCAATGACATTTTAGCTGAAGTCTCTTGTTTCACTTTAGGCTTATGTTGACGTGGTTTTTAACTATGTAATCTTCGGACCAATGATGCAGAGACTCCATATGCTAAGCCTTCTTCAACCGAGGAAAATCCAGGTTAGTAGCATTTAGTCATCTTGATTCAGTCTTCCTTGGTTTGGTTTTGTATATCTGTGATGGGTTTATTCGATTAATAATAGCATACAAGATCGATTCCTTTCTACTTTCTCACTTTGGTTAGTTGTTTAGTGTGAATCATGTTTTGAGTCATGATCTGGCTTTGTAGCAGCAAATGAAATTCTGGTGGAAAGACCGGTACATGTTGAGGAATCAAATGATGTTGTAGGAAAGACACAGCTCGAGGCTAGTGGTATGATTCTTCCAACCAAGTCTCATTTAGGTTAATGTGATGGTTTTCAAAACCACTAAAGTCGCCAGAGATGCTAGCATCAGACGACAAACGTTTGAACATGGGTTTGAGTCATTACCTGGGTTTTGTAGCTGCATCTCCAGCAAAGGAAGTTTCGGTGGCAAGACCGATAAATGTAGAGGAAGAAAAGTATGTTGTAGAGAAGACACAGCTCGAGGCAATCGGTAATGTTCTTCCAACTGACTCTCTCATGTAGAATAATTTTCGATTTTCGATGCCTTGTCTCAAGTAGTCGGATAACAAACTGTTGAACTAATCTGTAGCTTCGTAGTCCATTTCTAAATCTGGAAACTTTATGCAGCTTTTTCTAGTGAAATCCGAGAAGCTCTAAAGGATGAAGCCCTTGAGAAACTCATCTGCAATATTGATAGTTCTTCCAACCCTTTACTGGTATGCTCTTCTGCATCGTCATGGTTTCATCAAAGATTCAATCTTTTTTTACTGTTATCTATCTCATTCAACAAGATTTGACGAAACTATATGTGGTTGTATCAGGAACTTGATGAAGCCATGGGAGTAGAAGCTTTCCGCGTATTCACAGATAAGGTACAGTCTTTGTAGCCTTTATCGTCTTTTCAAGAACTTGCAACATCGATGACCAGCAAAAGAGCCTATGCTAAGTTTTTCACCTTGTTATTTTCAGATTCTATCAAACATTTCCAAGAGTAAATGATGCGCAATGATATCCGAAGAGAAGTTCCTGAAGTTCTCTTGATTAGAATTTTCGTTACAAAGTTTCTTTTGCACGAGAGAAATGTTCATTTGCTGTGAAAAAAACAAGCCCTTTTATTAAACACATACATCTCTTCTTTGGCACACACTCAAACATGTATATATATATATATATTAACACTCGAGATTCCAGGTTCTTACGTTTACACAAACAGAAAATGGGACCTACGATCCACTTTTTTTTGGGATAAAACCAACGATCTACTTATTTTTGGATAAAACCTACGATCTTCTTATTTTTGGATAAGACCTTCGATCTACTTTAACACACCAGTAATTTTACATGTTGGCTATCTGCTCATCTTCATGTTTTCGGTTTGCTTAGAGAACTGATCCTTTTGAACTCCATACATCAACCTGCAACAACACGATGGAGATGTATTTGTCAGTGTCTTGAACATTAACTCATCTAGCAAGAAAAGCTACTGGCCATTCCCTGATTCTCTTACTAACGTCTTGGTTGGTTCTCCTGATCCTCAAGTTCCCTGGTACTGCTCGCCTGACTAAAACTCAGCTGTGCTGTTGTTTGACTCTACAAGAACATTAAAAACAAAAACAAAAAGGATCCTGTGAGCATCACTGTTGTAGGAACAGAGGAATAAGCACAATGGATACTGGGAAAGAATTACCTGCAACAGATGATGAGGGTGTTGCATCTGGTGGAGACCAACAAACTCGCTATAAGGATTCAAGTGAACCGGAAACTGAGGCTGGTTCGGTGCCGGGTCAGGCTGCTGGTCTTGAATGTTTGGAAAAGGGTAGCGCCGTGCTGGATATGATGGACCCTGACCAGCCATATGAGCTGTCCTAGAAAAATCTATGTTCATACCCATGGACATGTGGGGCATGAATCGTTGCATCTTTGGTGTATACATCATCTGCATCATATCGTTCAACGACATCTGCATAACAACATTGAGTCAGGGATTAAAATCACTGTCATGATCTGCAGATTCTTCTTCACAAAGCTGTAAACTTGGGAAGCAAATTCATGACTTGCAGGAAAAGAAGAGTAGGACTTGAAGAAGAGAGCATAATAAGGAGCATGCAATCAGCTATTAGGCCATCCATGCTGCGACCTAGAAAGGAAATTTAAAGAACCTTTTCGGAGATGTTATGCATTTCTGCAGCTCTTGACCTCTTCCTAGGTGCTGAACCAGGACCTTCTTTAGTTTTCTGTGAAAAAAAAAAAAAAAGGGATCAAGTGACTAACATGGGTGCGCAGGTTAACTTATTAAGGGGAAATTTGACCAACCTCGATTTCGTCAGCGTTTTCTTTTCTCTCCTTTAGCTTCCAGTCATCGGCAGTTTCTGTCTCCGTCTCCGTCGCTGGCTGTATCTGAATCCCATCTGTTTCCGCCGTGGAGACCCCAAACGATGATGTTCCGGCGATCTCAGTCGCTAAAGCTTTTTCCTTCCAGCCAAGACTGGGAACAACAAAAGTCTCCGAGACTCCGCCAAAGACAGCCGTTGCTCGAGTCTCGGTGCTCGATCCCATCTGCGGCGTCGATTGTCTCACCACGGGAGGAACCCACGGTCCAGCTGCTTCAACTCTACTGCCGGTAAATATGTTCCCTCTTGACCTCGAAAAGTTCTCCACACTTCTCTCACTGCTAGGCAAATCGTACGGAACACTAGGTGGTGGTGGTGTAAGAGAGACGGAACTTAGCGGCTGATTGGCCGGAGTGGGGGCGACGCCGGGGAGGATTAGATCGGAGAAGATATCACTCTCGCGGTCACTATTCTGAAGCCAAGAAGCCATTTCGTCTTCGTCGATAAGCTGGTGGTGAAGCAGGGGAGACGGAGGCTGCGGAAGCTGAGCGTTTTCTTCTAAGCCGCCGCCGCTTCCGCTGCCGTGGAGAATGGGAGGAGGAACTGATGGTCTCTGTGTCTGTTTATGGCTGTTTAGAAAGACGTGCCCGTTCTTCCATAAGAGCTCCGTGACATAGTCTTCACTCCTAATTTCAAACAAAAAAAACCCTAAAATGAGATTTTAACGACAAAAAAAAAACAAAACAATTAAAACGGATCTTACATGTTGGATTTTTATTGTTTTTATGGAGAGATTCAAGCAGTATGAAGAACTAGAAGAACGACAAAAGTGATATGAGATTATATAATCATCCTGAGTTTATTCATATCTTCAGACAAAAACAAACAAAATTTTGTATGAGAAACCCTAGAAAAATATATTAAAAATTTGTGAATTGTATATATCATTTTATATCATAAAATACATACAATTATAATTGTATGTATCCTTTTATATCATAAGATATAAAATTTTGTTACGATAACTTCACAAGGAAAAACAAATACAGAAAAATATTTTTTGTTGCCGATGTTTCTTTTGCTTATTCAGAAAGCTCCAAAAAACTACCCTAAAAACATAAAAAATCTGAAATTTTTGATACTGATGTTTTGGCATATAGTGGATGCGTTCTTCTACAGATTTTTTTATAATTAAATGTAAAATTTATTCAAAACCAAAAAAATCGCTGTTTTACATGTATTGGGATCTCCATGTCGATGGTATGACCAAAGTTTGTGCCACCAATGCATGTATTGGAATCTCCATGTCAATGAAACCTCTAGGCCTAATGATCTCAATAAGTCGCCCTATGGTAGACCATGCTTCAAACCAGAAAGTTGTATCCAAATACAAGTGCCCTTCTTGTCTTGTTCCTTAGTAAGTCTTCTTCTTCTTCTTCATCTTGCTGCCTGTTTTTTTATTAAGTCATTGATATTACTTCGTTATGTGTCCTGCAGCTGCTCCTTGGGTTGCTTCAAGAAGCATAAAGGCAAGTTATTTTGTTTTCCTTCTGAGTTCGTAAAAGTTAAAATCGGATTTAGCTCCCTGATTGATATTAGCTTCTAACTGATACTTAAAGTGTTGGACTTTGTAATTGAGAATTCGATGAGTGTCTTTACTTTTCTGATTTCAGCTTGTTGATTGTACCTCAAGAGATGAAAACTGTTTGTGTATCTGTTCTGCTTCAATGACATTTTAGCTGAAGTCTCTTGTTTCACTTTAGGCTTATGTTGACGTGGTTTTTAACTATGTAATCTTCGGACCAATGATGCAGAGACTCCATATGCTAAGCCTTCTTCAACCGAGGAAAATCCAGGTTAGTAGCATTTAGTCATCTTGATTCAGTCTTCCTTGGTTTGGTTTTGTATATCTGTGATGGGTTTATTCGATTAATAATAGCATACAAGATCGATTCCTTTCTACTTTCTCACTTTGGTTAGTTGTTTAGTGTGAATCATGTTTTGAGTCATGATCTGGCTTTGTAGCAGCAAATGAAATTCTGGTGGAAAGACCGGTACATGTTGAGGAATCAAATGATGTTGTAGGAAAGACACAGCTCGAGGCTAGTGGTATGATTCTTCCAACCAAGTCTCATTTAGGTTAATGTGATGGTTTTCAAAACCACTAAAGTCGCCAGAGATGCTAGCATCAGACGACAAACGTTTGAACATGGGTTTGAGTCATTACCTGGGTTTTGTAGCTGCATCTCCAGCAAAGGAAGTTTCGGTGGCAAGACCGATAAATGTAGAGGAAGAAAAGTATGTTGTAGAGAAGACACAGCTCGAGGCAATCGGTAATGTTCTTCCAACTGACTCTCTCATGTAGAATAATTTTCGATTTTCGATGCCTTGTCTCAAGTAGTCGGATAACAAACTGTTGAACTAATCTGTAGCTTCGTAGTCCATTTCTAAATCTGGAAACTTTATGCAGCTTTTTCTAGTGAAATCCGAGAAGCTCTAAAGGATGAAGCCCTTGAGAAACTCATCTGCAATATTGATAGTTCTTCCAACCCTTTACTGGTATGCTCTTCTGCATCGTCATGGTTTCATCAAAGATTCAATCTTTTTTTACTGTTATCTATCTCATTCAACAAGATTTGACGAAACTATATGTGGTTGTATCAGGAACTTGATGAAGCCATGGGAGTAGAAGCTTTCCGCGTATTCACAGATAAGGTACAGTCTTTGTAGCCTTTATCGTCTTTTCAAGAACTTGCAACATCGATGACCAGCAAAAGAGCCTATGCTAAGTTTTTCACCTTGTTATTTTCAGATTCTATCAAACATTTCCAAGAGTAAATGATGCGCAATGATATCCGAAGAGAAGTTCCTGAAGTTCTCTTGATTAGAATTTTCGTTACAAAGTTTCTTTTGCACGAGAGAAATGTTCATTTGCTGTGAAAAAAACAAGCCCTTTTATTAAACACATACATCTCTTCTTTGGCACTGTAGGACCAAAATTTACACTACAGACAGGAAAGATTTAATCACAGTAATATGTAACTAAACAGTTTAAGGAACAGACGATTTATAAACGATAAAGCAATACAAGATCTGAGGAGGCGAGATAAATCTCTTTCCTTAACTCTAAGAATCTCCCGTAGTGTGACGGGGTTTTATAGATCCATGAGTCCCAGGATACAACCAAAGTTTAACTGAATCATCAACACCATGATTCATATCTATCGACCATTATTCTACGATACTCTCGAAATTAAAACTTACTCTAAGCAGTAGGGAATTGAAGAAACGATTGCTAGAACTTTTAGTAAGTGTTTTTTGTGTATCAGAGGATGATTTTTTAGGTGAAAATCGTGTTGTATATATAGGAGAGAGGCTAGGGTTTTTCCATGACAGAAAAGGAATATTTCTAGAATAACCTAGGCGGCTGCGATTTTTTAAGTCGGCCCGCTGGGTATCGATCGATACCAAGGGGTATCGATCGATACCTCAAAAAGTCCACGGGCCCAATCAAGGCCCAAGATGCGAACGTCGCACGTATGGCTTTTCTTCTCTCATGTTGTTCATTTAAGACACAACCATTCCAACATATATACACGAGAAAACATTTATCGGTTAATGAAAACATTTCATTAGAAAGAGCTTAACTCATTTCTTTTCACACTAACATAATTTTATCAAACCCTCAGGCTTTGACAAAAAATTAGTTCCAACAATCCCCCACATGAATAGAAATGACTCTAGAAACATATGAAAATTGTACAGACTAGACTTTACTAGACATACTTGACTAGACTCATCTAGACGTAGACAGACTTTCGAGAGTATACGAAAATGTAACTGTATCTGAGAGGTAGCATTTTCCAGCTTTGAACCAAACATTTTTAATATCTGTCGAGTTTACTCGGCCAGGAGGTGAACATGATGTCTTGAACCGCCCGGATTTTTATGTAAACTTAGACAACAGGTATCGCACAGAGACATCTTCTCGTAGAACTTTGTTCTCTATTGTGTTCATTTTGGCCTTGAACATTCCTGGTATTCGTGAGTGAATTTGGAGAATATAGCCTTCTCTTTCATTCTCCTAGAAACGGCCCCATTTTACACTTCACTAGGTGATCTTTTATTAGCTTGTTTTTCAGAAGTGTCCTGTCACACTCCACTATCTACATAGCTATGCAATCATTAAAAGCCAACGCTTATCCTTACTATCCACAGGTAGCACTGTTATATCATCCTAGGAACTGGGCAGAGACATAGTCTCACAGTGCTCAATTCGAATCAGTTTAATTTTGTTTCCCTTTGAACCTAGATCTTGGGATCTCCAGTCACATAGGTGGGGTATCTGTCAAACATCATCTTTTTCTATAGGCTTAAAACCCATTCCTTTTGATGATTTTACAATTTGATCTCGCGGCAAACCTTTGGTAAACGGATCCGCTAGGTTATCAGCCGACTTGATGTAATCTATCGTTATTACACCAGTTGAGATCAATTGTCTAATGGTCTTATGTCGTCTTCTTATATGACGAGACTTGCCATTATATAGATTACTCAGTGCCCGAGAGATAGCCGACTGACTATCACAGTGTACACGTAATGCTGGCACTGGTTTCTCCCACATTGGGATATCTTCCAAAAAGTTTCGAAGCCATTCTGCTTCCTCAGCAGCTTTGTCTAAAGCTACAAACTCTGACTCCATGGTTGATCTGGCCAGGAGTGTTTGTTTGGAAGATTTCCAGGATATTGCTGCACCAGCAAGAGTAAAGACATATCCACTCGTGGATTTGGAGTTTCTTGAATCTGAAATCCAATTGGCATCATTGTACCCTTCCAGCACTGCTGGTTCTTTACCAAAGTGCAGCCCATAACTTTTGGTGTATCTTAGATAATTTAATACCCTAGTTATGGCTCTCCAATGGGTATGACCTGGATTGCTCGTGTAACGACTTAGTACGTTTACCGAGTGTGCTAAATCGGGTCTAGTACAATTCGTTAAGTACATTAGACTCCCGATGACTCTTGCATACTCCACTTGTAACACTGCTTCACCTGAATTCTTTGTCAAGTGAAGATGAGGATCAAGTGGAGTTTTTGCAGTCCCATTGGAGTAGATCTTAAACCTTTCTAGGATTTTTGTAGCGTAATGATCTTGAGACATAATTATTCCTTTTGAATTTCGAATAATCTTAATCCCTAGAATTACATCAGCTAATCCCATGTCTTTCATATCAAACTTTCCACTTAGCATGTTCTTTGTTTGAATGATTATATCTTTGTTGCTTCCCATGATTAGCATGTCATCTACGTACAAACACAACAACACATAACCTTGTGAAGTTCTTTTGATATAGATGCACTTATCACACTCATTGATGTGAAAGCCATTTGACATCATTGCACTGTCGAATTTTTCATGCCATTGCTTCGGAGCTTGCTTGAGTCCATATAGCGATTTGACAAGTCTACAGACTTTCTTCTCTTGTCCGGGAGCAACATAACCCTCAGGTTGATTCATATAGATCTCTTCCTCTAAATCTCCGTTTAGAAAAGCAGTCTTAACATCCATCTGATGTATTTCAAGGTTTCTTAAAGCTGCGATTCCAATCAACATGCGAATCGAAGTAATTCTCGTCACTGGAGAATAAGTGTCAAAGAAGTCCAATCCTTCCTTTTGACGAAATCCTTGTACCACAAGCCTGGCCTTATATTTGTCTATAGAGCCATCGATTTTTAGCTTAGTGGTGAAGACCCATTTACAGCCCAGAGGTTTACAACCTTGAGGTAGGTCTACCAACTCATAAGTATGATTTTGCATAATTGAGTTGATTTCACTGTTAGATGCCTCCCTCCAGAAAGGTGCATCAGGTGTAGACATCGCTTCCATGAAAGTTCTTGGACCACTTTCCGCTAGGAATGCCATTATGAACTCAGAGCCAAATGTCTTCTCCTTACGAGCTCTCTTGCTTCGTCTCGGTTCAGCTTCTTCTACTTCTGTAGAAGTGCCTGAAGTGCTTGCCTCATTGCTAGCATCTCGTTCGTGACGAGTTCGTTTAGGATTTCCTCTATCCTTACATGGAAACACATTTTCGAAGAAGTATGCATTCCTTGACTCCATTATTGTGTTTACATGAATGTCTGGTATATCTGATTTATGTACCAAAAATCGATAGGCACTACTATTGTGCGCGTATCCGATGAAAATGCAATCTACCGTTTTAGGTCCGATGGTGACCTTTTTTGGAAGTGGTACTGCAACTTTTGCCAGGCACCCCCACACTTTCAGGTATACATACGAAGGTACATAACCTTTCCAAAGTTCATAAGGAGTTTTTCCTGTGACTTTGTGTGGAATTTTGTTCAGGATATAATTCGAGGTAAGCAGAGCTTCCCCCCACATGTTCTGGGCTAACCCAGATTCCTGCAACATTGCATTCATCATTTCCTTGAGAGTTCTGTTTTTTCTTTCAGCAACTCCATTGGATTCCGGAGAGTAGGGAGCAGTTGTTTGATGGATAATGCCATGTGCTCTACAGAATGCATCAAATGGTTCACTATATTCACCACCCCTATCACTTCTGACCTTTTTTATGGTCTTGCCGAGTTGGTTTTCAACTTCCAGCTTGTATTCTTTAAATTTGTCCAAGGCTTCATCTTTACTTCGCAGTAGAAAGATGTAACAATATCTCGTGCAATCATCTATGAAAGTCACGAAATATTTCTTGCCTCCTCTGGTTTGAATATATTTCAAATCACATAAATCTGTGTGAATTAAACCTAGAGGTTCTGTTGTTCTTTGAACGCTGGGTGATGGCGTTTTAGTGAGTTTGGCTTGGACACAAACCTCACATTTGTCTTTGCTTAATTTGCATTTAGGAATCATGTTCATGTTCATTAATCTACTCATAGACTTGAAATTAACATGTCCTAGTCGTTCATGCCAAATATTAAAAGACTCAGCGAGATAAGCAATTGGTTTCTTATCATTAATCTTAGGGTTCTTCGAGGTGGAAGCCTCGGTTACATTATCCTTTCGGATTACTGCCTCAACAGACATCTTAAAAAGATTATCACAAACAAAACCCTTACCCAAATACATCCCATTCTTCGTTAGGATCAGCTTATCACCTTCCAGCTTCACAGAGAATCCATGCTTACTTATGAGCGATCCAGAGATCAGATTCTTGCGCATATCTGGTACATGGACGACGTTCGTGAGTACCAGTTCCTGTCCAGAGGTGAGCTTCAGAACAACCTTCCCGTGACCATCAATTGTCGACGAGGCTGAATTACCCATTAAGAGTTTTTCACCATTCTTGGTCTTTGTGTATGTGGAGAACATCTCTCGATCCATACAAATGTGTCTGGTTGCACCAGTATCGAACCACCCAGTCTTTGGATGGCTTTCAGCAACATTGGCCTCAGTGACCACAGCACACATGTCAGCTTCTGTCAAGTTGGCTTGAGCCTTCTTGCTACGACAATCGACGGATTTGTGTCCTTGCTTCCCACAGAAGTTACACAGTCCTAAGAACCTTTGAGAAGTCTGACCATTCTGACCACTCTTGTTCTTGAACTTTTGGAAGTTCTTTGGTGGCATCTTCCCTTTGCCTTTGTTTAGGCGACCTTTGTTCTGCCACTTACCTTGATTGGGGTTTTGGTGTTCAACCATGTTCGCATTGTGTTCGCGAATTTTCACACCTACGTTGATCTGTTGTTCCCGATTCGTAGACTCTACGCGGAGCTTAACAATCAGATCTTCAAGGCTCATCTTCTTTTTCTTCAGCCTGAGGTAGTTCTTGAAGTCCGTCCAACCAGGAGGTAGCTTCTCAATGATGCAGCAACCTTGATAGGTTTCACACAGCCGCATTCCCTCAGCAAAGATATCATGTAGGAGCCTCTGCACCTCATCGACTTGTTCCATTAGTGGTCTTGAATCCACCATCTTGTACTGCTCGAACTTCGCCACAGTGAATTTCTGAGTACCAGAATCTTCAATGCGGTACTTCTTGTCTAAGGAATCCCACAGATCCTTAGATGTCTCAGCATTTTCGTACACCCCAAACAGAGAGTCCGAAAGACTATTCTGAATATAGCCCTTGCACAAGAAGTCAGCATGTTCCCAGGCGTGGACACTCGCAAGCGCACGTGGATCAGTGTTATCTTCTGGGAGAACAGGTTTCACCTCACTGGTGTATTTCTGCAGATTCAATGTTGTCAGATAGAAGAACATCTTCCTTTTCCACATCTTGAATGTTGTCCCATCAAACTTGGTTGGAGGAGCGACATGGTTCCCAGATGGAACTTTGACCGTCTCGATCTGACTCGCAGTCAATTCAACCTTTTCACTGGTTTTCTCCACCAATCCAGAGTTGTTTCCCACATCAATTGTCATTCTGTTAAGACAAAAGAAACAACTTTCAATTAGTGTCGATTTATAAACTTTAAGAATCGCAATTCTAATATCGAACTAAATCGCATTGGTGTCGATCCATACTCCTTGATATCGATCGATACACATTCAATGTCTATTGATGCACCCGTATGGTGTCGATCGATGCACCGTAGGTGTCGATCGATGCTCGATGCACATACTGTGTTAATCAAAGCATCTTGGTGTCGATTGATACGCATTGAGTGTCGATCGATACACCCTGGGTTCCGATTGATGCTCGATGCACATACTGTGTCATTTGAAGCAACCTTGTATCGATCGATACACGCTCAGTGTCGATCGATATACCCTGGGTGTCGACCGATGCAAGTGAATTTCACAGGATCGATCATAGCACCAGTGTCGATCGATACCTGTGTCTTATACACAGTATCGATCGACATAGACCAACTTGGTCGATGCAAAGTATCGATCGATACACTGAGGTGCCGACCGATACACTGTTTGCATGGTATCGATCGATACACTTAAGTGTCGACCGATACAATTTAGTCCAATATCGACCGATACCATAGGGTGTCGATCGATACTCACAAGGCCTCGATCTGAATCGAACCTATCAAGAACAGATGTGTGTTCGTTGATTATACCGTTCTTTAATCGCAATTAAAGACGGTTTTTTAGAAGATGTTTAAGCAGATCTGCTTCTACTACACGTTTCAAGTTGCTAAACAGCTGTTTGATTAACGTTTGAGTATCACTAGCAGAAGAACATCTTCTTGAAAAATAGAGAGAGATGAAGATTGCCTCTACTACACGTTTCAATTTGCTAAAAGCTTTTTGACAACGTTTGAGTATCATCAGCAGTAGAAGAATCGTTTTAAAAACCGTTTGAAAACGTTTATTTACTCGTGATTAAAGATCCAATTGAAGTAATAAAACAGAAATTGGATCTTCTTAGAGTTAAGATTGTAGGACCAAAATTTACACTACAGACAGGAAAGATTTAATCACAGTAATATGTAAATAAACAGTTTAAGGAACAGACGATTTATAAACGATAAAGCAATACAAGATCTGAGGAGGCGAGATAAATCTCTTTCCTTAACTCTAAGAATCTCCCGTAGTGTGACGGGGTTTTATAGATCCATGAGTCCCAGGATACAACCAAAGTTTAACTGAATCATCAACACCATGATTCATATCTATCGACCATTATTCTACGATACTCTCGAAATTAAAACTTACTCTAAGCAGTAGGGAATTGAAGAAACGATTGCTAGAACTTTTAGTAAGTGTTTTTTGTGTATCAGAGGATGATTTTTTAGGTGAAAATCGTGTTGTATATATAGGAGAGAGGCTAGGGTTTTTCCATGACAGAAAAGGAATATTTCTAGAATAACCTAGGCGGCTGCGATTTTTTAAGTCGGCCCGCTGGGTATCGATCGATACCAAGGGGTATCGATCGATACCTCAAAAAGTCCACGGGCCCAATCAAGGCCCAAGATGCGAACGTCGCACGTATGGCTTTTCTTCTCTCATGTTGTTCATTTAAGACACAACCATTCCAACATATATACACGAGAAAACATTTCTCGGTTAATGAAAACATTTCATTAGAAAGAGCTTAACTCATTTCTTTTCACACTAACATAATTTTATCAAACCCTCAGGCTTTGACAAAAAATTAGTTCCAACAGGCACACACTCAAACATGTATATATATATATTAACACTCGAGATTCCAGGTTCTTACGTTTACACAAACAGAAAATGGGACCTACGTTCCACTTTTTTTTGGGATAAAACCAACGATCTACTTATTTTTGGATAAAACCTACGATCTTCTTATTTTTGGATAAGACCTTCGATCTACTTTAACACACCAGTAATTTTACATGTTGGCTATCTGCTCATCTTCATGTTTTCGGTTTGCTTAGAGAACTGATCCTTTTGAACTCCATACATCAACCTGCAACAACACGATGGAGATGTATTTGTCAGTGTCTTGAACATTAACTCATCTAGCAAGAAAAGCTACTGGCCATTCCCTGATTCTCTTACTAACGTCTTGGTTGGTTCTCCTGATCCTCAAGTTCCCTGGTACTGCTCGCCTGACTAAAACTCAGCTGTGCTGTTGTTTGACTCTACAAGAACATTAAAAACAAAAACAAAAAGGATCCTGTGAGCATCACTGTTGTAGGAACAGAGGAATAAGCACAATGGATACTGGGAAAGAATTACCTGCAACAGATGATGAGGGTGTTGCATCTGGTGGAGACCAACAAACTCGCTATAAGGATTCAAGTGAACCGGAAACTGAGGCTGGTTCGGTGCCGGGTCAGGCTGCTGGTCTTGAATGTTTGGAAAAGGGTAGCGCCGTGCTGGATATGATGGACCCTGACCAGCCATATGAGCTGTCCTAGAAAAATCTATGTTCATACCCATGGACATGTGGGGCATGAATCGTTGCATCTTTGGTGTATACATCATCTGCATCATATCGTTCAACGACATCTGCATAACAACATTGAGTCAGGGATTAAAATCACTGTCATGATCTGCAGATTCTTCTTCACAAAGCTGTAAACTTGGGAAGCAAATTCATGACTTGCAGGAAAAGAAGAGTAGGACTTGAAGAAGAGAGCATAATAAGGAGCATGCAATCAGCTATTAGGCCATCCATGCTGCGACCTAGAAAGGAAATTTAAAGAACCTTTTCGGAGATGTTATGCATTTCTGCAGCTCTTGACCTCTTCCTAGGTGCTGAACCAGGACCTTCTTTAGTTTTCTGTGAAAAAAAAAAAAAAAGGGATCAAGTGACTAACATGGGTGCGCAGGTTAACTTATTAAGGGGAAATTTGACCAACCTCGATTTCGTCAGCGTTTTCTTTTCTCTCCTTTAGCTTCCAGTCATCGGCAGTTTCTGTCTCCGTCTCCGTCGCTGGCTGTATCTGAATCCCATCTGTTTCCGCCGTGGAGACCCCAAACGATGATGTTCCGGCGATCTCAGTCGCTAAAGCTTTTTCCTTCCAGCCAAGACTGGGAACAACAAAAGTCTCCGAGACTCCGCCAAAGACAGCCGTTGCTCGAGTCTCGGTGCTCGATCCCATCTGCGGCGTCGATTGTCTCACCACGGGAGGAACCCACGGTCCAGCTGCTTCAACTCTACTGCCGGTAAATATGTTCCCTCTTGACCTCGAAAAGTTCTCCACACTTCTCTCACTGCTAGGCAAATCGTACGGAACACTAGGTGGTGGTGGTGTAAGAGAGACGGAACTTAGCGGCTGATTGGCCGGAGTGGGGGCGACGCCGGGGAGGATTAGATCGGAGAAGATATCACTCTCGCGGTCACTATTCTGAAGCCAAGAAGCCATTTCGTCTTCGTCGATAAGCTGGTGGTGAAGCAGGGGAGACGGAGGCTGCGGAAGCTGAGCGTTTTCTTCTAAGCCGCCGCCGCTTCCGCTGCCGTGGAGAATGGGAGGAGGAACTGATGGTCTCTGTGTCTGTTTATGGCTGTTTAGAAAGACGTGCCCGTTCTTCCATAAGAGCTCCGTGACATAGTCTTCACTCCTAATTTCAAACAAAAAAAACCCTAAAATGAGATTTTAACGACAAAAAAAAAACAAAACAATTAAAACGGATCTTACATGTTGGATTTTTATTGTTTTTATGGAGAGATTCAAGCAGTATGAAGAACTAGAAGAACGACAAAAGTGATATGAGATTATATAATCATCCTGAGTTTATTCATATCTTCAGACAAAAACAAACAAAATTTTGTATGAGAAACCCTAGAAAAATATATTAAAAATTTGTGAATTGTATATATCATTTTATATCATAAAATACATACAATTATAATTGTATGTATCCTTTTATATCATAAGATATAAAATTTTGTTACGATAACTTCACAAAGAAGAACAAATACAGAAAAATATTTGTTGTTGCCGATGTTTCTTTTGCTTATTCAGAAAGCTCCAAAAAACTACCCTAAAAACATAAAAAATCTGAAATTTTTGATAGTGATGTTTTGACATATATCGGATGCGTTCTTCTACTGATATTTTTTTAAATTAAATGTAAAATTTATTCAAAACCAAAAAATCGATGTTTTACATGTATTGGGATCCACATGTCAATGAAACCTCTAGGCCCAATGATCTCAATAAGTCGCCCTATGGTAGACCATGCTTCAAACCAGAAAGATGTGCGACCACTTCCGCTGTCCACTTTGTAGAAATGTTTGGACTTCTCTATATACTTCAAAACAAAAAAAAATTCACATCCAAGAGCCTAAACTTGTGTTGTATTTCACTGCCCATAATGACCCTTGTCTAATTAAGTAAATCTTGATCCAAGTAACCCACAGAGAAGGGTGAGATGAAGCGATTCTCCAAGCCAACTTGAGACAACAAACATAATTCACCTCCTTCAGAGGTCGCAAACCAAGCCTCCTTGTTTCATTGGTTTACAAACTTCACTCCATGCTATTTTGGCGTTCTCTGAATTTAAAGTTGGGCCAGATCAAAGAAAAGCCGAGCATAACTTCTCAATTTCTCGTAAACATTTCTGATGGGAGTCTGAATGCCGATAGCCATAAGTTTATCAAGTTGAGAATAACCGATTTTATGAGCTGAAGCCTCTCTGCAAAAGATAAAAACCGAGTAGTCCATGAGATGATCATTTTTCAAACTTTTCTCTAGAAGCGGCTAATAATCATGAGATGTCATGCGTTTCGTTAGGAGAAGTAACCCTAGGTATCGAACCGGTAACTGGCTCGATTCAAAAGGAAAACGCCACTCTATGGCCAGCCTCGTAGCATCTAAAACCCCTGCCAGATATATCGTCAACCTCTCCATACTAATCTTCAAACCCGATATCTTTGCAACTCGTCAAATTCTTATAATCCTTGCACCGATCGGATTTTTCTGTAAGCACCATAATATCATCTGAAAAATCAAGTGAGTGAGCTCGATGTTCTTACACCTCGGATGGCAGCCAATCTCACGATTGCTAGCTGCTATATCAAATAGTTTTGACAGCACGTTCATACTAATTACAAAGAGATATGGAGACAAACAACAGCCTTGTCGAAGACCACGTTCACTTCTAAAAAAACCCGTTAATTCTACATTGATTTGGACTGAGAAAAATGTTGTGGTTACACAAAGATTTATCCAATGGATAAATTTTTGTGGATATTCATCAAGAAAGATCATTGCACTGAGTCGAAAGCTTTTAATATATCGATTTTAATAGCACACCGAGTCCTTGTGATAGCCCTTAACCAATTTCGTAGCAAGAAACAGATTTTCAATCAACAACCGATCTTTATTCATCGTAGATTGATTTAGGGTTATAAGGCTCGAGAGAACTCCTTTTAACATGTTGTGAATGATCTTAAATATTACCTTGTATAACACATTGTAGCAGATCGCGCAATAAATTCAACATCAATACGTTCACAAAGCCCTATAAGTATGCTTTCGTATCTTATAGTGTTATTGGTCTCCTAAGTTAGGTCCGGTTAATAAATTAAGCACAATAGTGGATTTATTAATCCTAAGATCAATAGCTAGTTAATACAAATGATGAAAATAGTTACATCAATCGTTGAAATTGATAGTCAATTTCATGTTGTTTTGTTTTTTAAAAAGGCAACACAAATTATGAAAGTGGTAATGTAAATGTTTTTTTTTATTTTTAGCTGAAATGTTATATTAATTGATCAACAAAAATGATTATGTACAAGAGTTTCAAAGAACCAAAATTGCAAAAACCAGAGCAGCATTACTTTAAAACAGGGCGACAATTGTAGAAGAAGAAGCTATCGCATTCTAGACGGGATGATGCAAACTTCTCTCCATCAGTTGGTAATGGCGCTGTTTTCCTCGCTCTGTGCAGGGGAAAGAGAGCGGAGACGATAGCAGATGTCTTTGTCAATCATATTCGTAAGGACGAGGACATAACGAGAAGGCCGTTGGTGGCGTCAACCATTTCGAACCTGCCAGATCCTGTATATAGATGTTTGAAGCACAAGACGAGCAAGGATGGAGTCCGTCTTGCTTCGCCCGCATCTCGACACGGCTCAAATGGTTGCTGTCCAATCTGGGTTCGTGCGACCTTGAAATAACCCCTAACAGAGCCAATTCCAAATACTGAATGAGTATGGACAAGCATAAAACAAATGATCCCTTGTCTGGTTCGCCACACATCATACATGGTTGAACTTGGTTCCACTGTCTCATCCTCTCCCCTGTTGAAAGCTTATCTCTCATGGCTAGCCAAGTTATAAAACCATACCGAGGAACCGATTGGGGAAACCAGACCAAAGGACTCTGCCATGTCATATGACCAGGCTTTCGCAGCTGTTCCCAGGTTGCTTTGCTCGAGAAATGATCCTTAAATTCATGCCGATTATGACGCCATAATACAACATCTATCCCGGCCAATGCGCAAGGCACCGCAGAGGACGAAATCTGATTTACCATTTCTCGGAGATTCAAGCGCCGACAGCGAGGGAGAGACCATTGGTGGTCCCGAACAGCCGTTGTGACCATTGCATTTCTATCAATACCCAGATTTCTTGTGCCCCCTTCTCCCGCAATATCTAACAGGATGTCGATAGAGAGCCAGTTATCAAACCAGAAGTGAGTGGATTCTCCATTGCGAATATCGTGCCGGAGGAATTCCCTAGCCAATGGTCTGAGCTTGAGCAGCTTTTTCCAAATCCAAGAACCCCGTGAATTCTGAGGGACGTCCCAGAATGACAAGTTGCGGAGAAGATAGTACCGAGTCCATGCCACCCAAAGAGAGCTCGTCCGTTCGAATAACTTCCAAATGAGCTTCAGCAAAAATACCCGAGATGAATCTAGTATTTTTCGAATCCCCAATCCCCTTCTTTCTTAGGTTTACAAACCTCGGCCCATGCGACTTTCGCTCTAGTAGAGATATGTGGCGATCCCGACCAAAGAAATGCAGCACATAAACTCTCAATCGTAACGAAACAACGCTTCGGTAGACTGAAAGCGGATCACCAGAAGTTAGTAATGCTGGCAATAACAGACTGAATAAGTTGAAATCGCCCCGCAAAAGAGAGAGACTTACTTGACCAAGATGTAAATATGCCGCGGATTTTATCTATTAGCGGTTCGTAGTCCAAGCGGGACATGCTCTTAGTCATGAGTGGGAGACCAATATATCTGATAGGAAGCTGCTCCAATGGAAACCCAAGATTCTGAGCTACTTGTTGCAACGATATCAGAGTGCGACCTGCCACAAATAGAGAAGACTTAGAAGCGTTAATCGCAAGGCCCACTTCACGTTCAAATTCCAATAGTACCTCCAAAACACCTCGAAGAGAATCGGCAGCGCCGTCCATAAAAACCAGCATATCATCCGCGAAGCTCAAATGCGTCACCTTAAGATCCTGACACATTGAGTGATACCCAATACGTCTTTTAGCTGCCGCCTTATTCAACATGAGAGATAGAACGTTAATTGCGATTACAAAGAGATATGGTGAGAGCGAGCAACATTGTCGAAGACCACGAGTGCTGGTGAAGGAGCCTTCGAGGTCTCCATTGACAAGAACGGAGAAGGCCGCTGACGAGATGCAACTTCGTATCCACATAACAAAAATCTCTGGAAACCCCATAGCTCATAGTGTGGAGATAATAAAGTCCCACCGCACTTTATCAAAAGCCTTTACGATATCCAATTTTAATGCACATCGAGGGGAGATGGAGTCCTTGTGATAGTCCTTGACTAGCTCAGTCGTTAGAAGGACATTTTCCAGAAGTAACCGTCCTTTAATGAATGCACTTTGGTTGGGAACCATACCCTTAGGGAGCACCGATTTTAAACGGTTGGCTCTAATTTTCGAGATGACTTTATAGAGCAAGTTGCGACATGCTATAGGCCATTAATCTCAGATTTTTTTAGCATCCGTCGACTTTGGCGCGAGGCATAGCATCGTAGCATTCACTCCATTTGACATAAACCCATAGACGAAGAAAGACTGCACTGCGACAACGAAATCAAAGCCTAGGATAGGCCAAGCTGCTATAAAGAACACCGCCGTAAATCCATCAGGGCCTCTAGTTTTATTCGACGACATAGAGAGAAGGGCTTGTTTAATTTCTGCCTCCGTAACGTCGGTCACCAGTGTCTCTGCCATCTTTGGCAGGCAGCGATAAGAAATCAGATCTTATAAGGATTCTACCATAAACAATGGAAACTGAGGACTATCAACACGAAAAAAGTCCTGAAGTGACTCAATGCTTCAGCTTTAATGTCGCTTAGCTCCGTAAGGACTACACCTTTCCTGTTTACAAGACGTTTTCCGGGCTTGCGTTATACGGTGATAAAAATGGTATTTTGATCACCATAACGTAACCATGTAATCCTCGATTTCTGTCCAAAAAATTGTTCCTTTATCCATGCATAATGGCTCCAAGATTTCGAGGCTTCCGAAGCTGCGCCAATGTTTTCCGAGGTGAGGGAAAGCAGAGCCTGATTTTGTTTCTCACTTAGCAAATCAAAAGCTTCTATTGTTTTCCTTGTGATGTCTCCGTAGCTATCCTTATTGAGAAGCCGAAGGTGCGATTTAATAGACTTGAGTTTCCGATGAAATCGATGAAGCGCTGATCGAGAGTGATACAATGGCATCGAATCACCCCAAACTCGAGATACTGTGTCCAGAAATTTCGAATGATTAACCAGGAAATTGAAAAACTGGAAATTTTTCCGAAGAGTGGCTGTTCATACTGATGAGACAGCGGGCGTGGTCTGAAATTCCGTTAGACTCAAATGCTGCAAATGATTGAGGGTATTTTGAACACCAAGAGCTGTTGACAAGGGTTCTATCCAGTGTTTTCCCAATGGGGTCATTCTCTCTTTGATTCCACCAAGTGAATTTAGGACCCACATATCCTAAATCCATGAGCTCACACTCTGATACCAGCATTTGAAACTCTCTCATATCCGACTGGTCATGAAGGGTTTCGAGTGCTCTCGAATGCTCATCGGATGCTAGTGTTTCATTGAAATCCCCGGAGACTATCCAAGGAGTATCCCCATCAACAAACATATCACGAGTCTGCTGCAATTCTTTCCATTAAATTACCTGGTCTTGTCGGAAATTGGAGGTGTATACACATGAGCAGATAAAAACCGAACCCGAAGGGCAAGCAACATATATGGTGATGACTTGGGGACTTTTGAAAAGAGGGGTTACTGTCACATCGTCGGAACAAACTAACCATATCCGACCCAAGCGATGATAATCATAATTTGTAATTGCGTTATATCCTGGAAAAATACTATCAATGATAGACGGACAATATTCTTCTTGAACACGGGTTTCGAGTAGACAACCAAAAGATGGATTTGTTTTACGAATTCAAGATCTAACTGCATCATGTTTGCGCTTTTTGTTGAAGCTCCTAGTATTCCACACAAAAAAGCATCATAATCATTAGTGCTTCATTTCGGAAGCCTTTTTGATGTATTTTTGAGAAGCAATGAGTTTATCTTTCTTAGTGATGATTTGTTTCTTTGCTGATTTTGTCTTCCCCCATGTTCGAGTTCCATTTTTCATCTTACCCGGTACAACATGCAGCTCTTCCTCATCGGATGAGTCTCCTGCTATCTTGCTGATCATAATCTCCCCTTCCTCCCTCTCAACATCTTCATCCGCGATTTCCTCGAGAACCTTAAAACTTGAAGGAGAAGAGGTTTCAAGTTCTTTCCTCTCGTTGCAGGATTTCAAGTGTGGTGGGTCTTTGCCTGGTGTTTTTTTACTTGTCACAACTGTCCAAGACTCTTCTTTTTGTAGGTCCGATTGCTCTGCCATCGCATCGTTTTTTCCAGTTTGCTCCAAAGTATCGCTGTTGTTTCCCTCCAAAGAAACGATAGTCTCCACCTGCTTCTCTATCTCGCCCTGCTTTTCAATATAATTTTTTCATGCATCTGAACTCTATGGTTCCTGCAAATTAGATCCATTTGCTTTCATAATTGTTTTGAGGGGGCTCTGCCTGACATGTTCAGCCGATTGCTCGGCGTGCACCACCGAACCCTTTCTCATTTGCAAGCACTTAGAGTCTTTGTGACCCCAACTCTGACACAATAGACAGCGAGACGGCAACCACGTATATGATACCGAGATGGAGATCACTGGCTCAGATTGAAGGCAAATCTTCTCCGACAAAGGTTTATCCAAATTAACCACCACTAAGACTCTGGCCATATCCAGTCGAATACACCGCTCTGTATTTGGATGGAGTTTTTGAGCATCCCCCACGAGGTCCCCTAGGAACATCAAACCCTTATGAGAAAAGAGATGATCTGATACATGCTTGAAATCCACCCAAATCGGCATTGACGAAAGATCTGGCTTCAAGCTTGAGGTGTGTGGGTTCCATTCATGTACCACGATGGGGACGTCGGAAATATGCCAGAAATGTCTCTGAAGAACACGAGATCGGGTTTGGTCATTTTCGATACGGAAGAGAACTGTTTTTGGGTTGAGATATTGGGTGTCAATCTTTGAGGACTTCTCCGGAGAGCCCCAGATTCGGTTAACCGTAGCGTGAACCTTACCGATGTGCGGTGAATCACCTATGAAGTACCCGACTATGAATTTGGACCATAAAGGTTGCGCGTTGTGAAGGATTTCCTCAAGGATCGAAGCTAAAGCGACACCATCAATCACTTCCGATGTCACAAGCGAGGATTTTGGCATCACGTTTTTCTCAGACATGATATCTGACCAGGTTGCTCGGATTGTTGGGATGGAAGCAATGTGGGCTGGAGAGCCAACAGAATTGGCGAAACCAGGAGATTCCGACGCCTGAGGCGGCAGTTCCATGGCCGGAGTCGTCGAAATTTGCGAGATACGAAAAAAAAGTCTCTGCGCAGCTAGGTCAAACCCTCGTAACATATTGTTAGAAACATAAAATGGTAATGTAAATGTTTGACATCAGTTTAAAAAATAAATGGAAATATTTTTATCAATTATTTTAATTGATGTCAATATGTATTGGTTGCAAAAAAAATGATATTATATATTTGTATCGATTAGTATAAATGATGTTAATATTTGTTACGATTATAAGAAATATTGTTATTATTTGTATCGATTAATATAAATGATGTAAGTATTTGTTAAGATTATAACAATTGATGTTAAATGTTTGTATCAAGAGTGATTTACGGAATTAGGAACTTTAGCAAGATTTCTTACGGAAGTAGGTAATTTCAACTATTGGGGCACTTTTTATTGTTCATTTTCATTAAATCCGAAATTGCCCATGTGTACACGATAACGGTGGATGCAACGACGTGAATGAGTTAGAAATTTAAAAAAAAAAAAAATTATTTATTATTCCCCAACTGATTTGTTTTCGATTTTTGTATAATGTGAAAGACATAAATGTTTTTTTTTTCTATTACAATGAATTAGAATTCTATTTTCCTTCATTTTAAGACCCAATTTACTATAGTTTAGATGTCAAAATCTAAAAAATAAATAAAAATCTACTCATGCGAAAAAGATATTCATTCATCTAGATGATGAGCGTGGACGATGTAATATGGACATATCATCGTGGACATGATTTGCAAGTTATTTATAGCTATGTGGAGCTCAAACACCAATTATGGTGACCGTGAATCATATGGAAGAAGGTTTACGATGTTCTATCCACGCTCTCGTATCCACGCTTTCGTATCCACGCTCTCGTATCCACGCTCCGTATCCACTCTTTAGAAGTAGACAAGGCTTTAGAGCCTATATATAGACAACTAATAGGTGTGAATGCTAATATTCACTCTCTCGTATCAACTCTCTACGAGAGAGAGAGATATATATATATATATATATATATATTTTTTTTTTCTTTCTTTGTATTATCTTCTTGTTTTTGTGGAATTGAAAGGGGATAAAAAAAATAAAAGGTGAAAGAGTCATTTACCTTGTGGAAATTGCCTATAACTGTAAAAAGAGTTAAAGTGCCTATATGTGTAAGACAAAGTGCACAAATTGCCTATATTTGTAAGACAAAGTGCACAAAGTGCATTTGTGTGTAATTGTCTCTTGTATCAATTCTTTGATTGGTGTTATAATTTTAGTAGCCACAATATAATAGTTTAAAAAATTATATTAACATTTATGAATAAATATAATAATGATATCATTACAATTTATAATTATGTTTTTTAAATACTTTAAAAAAATCTAAATATGAAATTTATGGTCATAGAAACATTTCATTCTCAAAATTTTAAATAAGTAAACGAAAATATCAAAGTCAATTTAATTGGCTCATTCATTTTAACATTCGGAAACTACGTTTCACTAATTATAGAAGCTAATTTTTTTTTTTAAAGAATTATAGAAGCTAATTTATCTTTGCCTCTTGCTTGGTTGTCGATGTAAGATAGACAAATCTACCATCAATTGTATTTAACCAATGCAAAATGAATCATTTAAATTAATTATTTAACTGATGTAAATTGAACATCAATTTGTTACTAATGTAAAGTTTGGATCTTTTTCTTTAATTGATGCTAAAAATATATATTAATTACATCGATTATGTGTGATATAAATTCATATTTGTATATCAATTTAATTTAAATGATGTAAATTAAGAAAAAAATGTATCATATTTATTTAATTGATGTCAAACTAGTCAATAATAACATCAATTACCATAACTGATATTAAATCATATATTTTGTATCATTTATTAATAAGTAATTTAAAATTGAATCGCTTACTTTAGTGATATTATTTAATTGATGCAATATATATTTTTTTGTAGTGAACTAAGATTAAATTAGAAAACTGATATTCATTTATAATTAAAAGCTTATGTTTGTTTTTATCTTGTTAGTGATGAGAGAAATGTGGTTCTCACACTCACCAAAAAAAATGTTTAGATGGACGTCTAGCAAATAGAGTGCATAATCTATGCACATTTATCCTTGGTTTTTATGTTATGGATGTGTTATTGTTTTCTTATCCGAGAGATAGTAAAACTGTGTGCCATATCAAAGTTCTGGTCAGTTTGTTCTATTCTTGGATAAGGGTCTTCATTGAGAACGAATTGGCTAAAGCTTTGGAAAACTTCAATAGTGTGCTCGAACGAGGCGCTCAAGGAACCGTGTATAAGGGTATGTTTGTGGATGGTAGTATTGTGACGGTTAAGTCGTCCAGAGCCGTGGGTGAAAAAAATCTGGAACAACTCATCAATGAGCTGGTGATCATCTCGCGAAATCAGCCATAGAAATACTGTCAATAAGATCTACAACAAAGACAACAGAAGCTCGAACATAATGCTCGATGAGGAAAACAAAGCCAAACTGGCTGATTTTGGACTTTCAAAGTCAGTACATGTTGAGAATATACACTTGACAACATGAATAGCAGGTACCTTTGGTTACTTGGATCCTTAGTATGACCGTTTTCAATATACATTTGGTTGATGAAATTTTGTCAAATAAAAAATATTGGTTGATAAAAGTTGTCAAATTAAATATGGTAAAGTTTTGATACCATATCCATTCGGAATTGGAGAGGCCTGCTATCTCAACAAAGCGCAAGAGGTTCAATATCTTAGGAATTCGAATTCCGGCCAGCTTGTGTTGTTCTTGCCGAGGATCAACAAAATAAATTTTGAAATTAAACTTCCAAGGCAGTGGACACCAATTCCATAAGGGTCAATACACATCAAAATCAAAATCACTTCCACATAATGTAACTCTCAATCACATGTCTTTGTTAAGTCTAATGGGAGATCCATTAAACTTACCGTGTGCACTTTTTACCATTAGTCGCTAAAACAATTTTTAGAATTTAGATTTGGTTTAGATTATTTGGAATTGTCTTTGAAATTTTAACAAATTTGGGTTTGGGTTATTTGGACTTCTCTTTAAAGAACTAAAAAAAATCTTACATAAACTATACTATAAACACAAGTGTAAAATTAGAAAAATTAAAATTAAAAATTTACTAGTAAGTTTAAGCAATTATGTATACTTAAAATATTTTTCAAATCTAATAAAATTGATTTTAATGAGATTTGAGTTTATTTTGCTCAAATTATTTGTGATCTGAACAAATTAAATCCGATCTAAAATCTAAAAAAATTGATCCAAATTTTATTTTGATTGAATTTGGTACAATATTTCTTAACCTAGTTAACTCAAACCTAATCCAAAACCTAAACAACTCAACTCAACATTTAATTTGTTCACCTATAGTTGTGATGTTTTGTTGGATGTCGGTGTGGACTTCCTGGTTACACATTGTTATTAAAACACAAAGGAAGATCAACCTTAAAAAAATATTCTTCAAGCGCAATGGCGAGTTACTATTTCAGCATCAGCTAAGTATACCAGTATGCAATGTTGACAAAACAATACTCTTCATTTCAAGCGATTTGGATAAAGTTATCAACTACTTCAACATTAACATGGTGTTTGGACAAGACGGTCAAGCTATTGTGTATAAAGGGATGCTTGTGGATTGTCAGATTATGGCTGTAAAGTGTCCATTGTGGTTGAAGACAAGGCGGAACATATAATCAACGAGCTTGTGATTTTCTCGTAGATCAACCACATAAACATTGTTAAAGTATTAGGATGCTGCCTTGAGACAGAATTACATATATTAGTGTATGAGTTTGTTTCTAATGTGGACTTTTCCCTCATTTTTAATTGTGGGATCGATGATTCCTTTTTGGAACTGCGTTTGGCCATCATAGTAGACATAAGTTGGGACTCCACTGCTTCAACATCTCAATTTTAAACCAGTTTTATTACTACTATGTAATTGAATAAGCCTCTTCTAATATGGTGAATTATGATTTTTGTAATTACCCTTTGCTAAATTTTGTTTCTTTCTAATTAAAGAGAAAGAAAGTATTAGAGGTGGGCATTTTGAAAGAACTACGAAGATGAACAAATCAAGCAGTAGAAGAATTTCGAGTTCAAAGAAAAATTGTTAACATCATCATATGAGTCTCTTTTCTTTCTTTATGGTCTATTCTAACTCACAAACGATTAAATTTGGGATTACATATGAATATGTCATTGGTTTAAAAGTTTATGTATTGATATTAAAGAAAAAATTGGATTTGATTATGTATGCTCTGCATTTCATTTGATGTTTAAATTTCTTTGATGACATTTTTCTATTTGGGATCTTGTGATTTATTTTGAAAGCGTGTTTAAAGCTGATTTAAAAGTCAAAACAATGGAAAAACGTGTGGTTTGATGTATACTGGAGAAAACCTAGACCATAATAAAAACAATTGCAGAGGTTTTAGACCCACTCTTTTGTTGGAAGGAAATTTAAAAATAAAAAATATTAAACATGTCAAGGAAACATCAACGAGCATACTCACGTGACTCTGATCTCCCGGACCGCTTGTCATCACGTTCATATATGTATTCATCTTCCTCAATTTCATCGTAGCGATGACTATACTGGGTTGTGTCCCTGATCGTTTTCGTAGTAACGACTCTCTTTTGACTCGCCATGCCTGTCTCGGTCATGGTGCTTTGACACGCTCCGCTCATACCCCGGTTCTCTTTCACGGGACCGACCACCACTACCTTCGCGCTCAAAAGTTATTTGATTTTCTTTTGGATTAAAAGTTCGTTATTAGATTTATTTTCTATTTATTTATACTGATGTTGTTAACATCTACAAAACACTAGACTAAATCACAGCCACAAATCATGAAACCAAGATCGGTAGACCTCTTTCATATTCTAAATGTTACTATGATTCAGCATTCATATATGAATGAATTTAACATATTAAATTTGAAAACAATCTATGTTATTTAAGGAATTGTAAGATATAAAAAAATTCTTACAAAATAATTATAAAACTCATTTTAAATTTTATTGAGTTTTTGTCCATTTTTAATTTAATTCGTTTTTCTTTCATTTTTATGTTATTGTATTATTAGAAATAAATTTGAAAATTATCTTTAATATAAAATTTGAAAAATGAAAACAAAAATTTAGAATTTTAATTTCTTTTTTTTTGTTTTCATTTTTATTATTTTTAATTCGTATTTTTCCAAAATCCAAAATATAAGAATTGAAAAATGAAAAATGAAAATATGATTATAGATAAATATGAAAATATATTTTGCAATATCTCTGGGAAAAAATTGGAAAAACAATTATATTAATAATCACATATGATAGTAAATAAAAATAATAATTAATGGCATTTTAATCATTCTCTTTGTGAGATTTTGTGTTAATTGATAACCGTGTATTTTACCACTTTAAATCTCATGTTTTCTTTCGTTTTTCTTGTGTTTCGTATAGTTTCTAATATGTATATGTCACATTTAGGTCCAAATCGAGTCATATTGCATTTAGGACGTCCTAGGTCGTTTTGTGTTCTTTTTGGCTTGTTAAAGCCTTTTTCAGGTGTTCTGGACTGATTTGAACGAGCGTGGACGGAAGGAAACCGCAAAGATTGAAGAAGGAACGTGAGGACCGGAATTTACACAATCGATCGGTTATAACCGATCGCTGAAAGCGATCCCACGACAAAAAGCATGCACGATCAGTTACTAACCGATCAATGAAACCGATGGCAGAAAAAATACACAGGCGATCGGTCATAACCGATTGCCATAACCAATCAACATTGCCTCCGGATTTTCAGCTTGATTTTGGGAACCAACCACTTTTGTAATATATTTTTCAACACTTCTTCTCTTTCTTATCAACTCTGGGGACGAAAATATCAAGAATCTAAGCTTCTTTTTACTGTTCTAAGTCAACTACTTCTCCCTTCTTCTCTCTTGTTTTTGTATGAAAGATTCAAGATCCACAACATTC
This sequence comes from Eutrema japonicum, assembly GCA_030161315.1. NCBI lineage: Eukaryota > Viridiplantae > Streptophyta > Magnoliopsida > Brassicales > Brassicaceae > Eutrema > Eutrema japonicum. Next base: position 35,389,724 of record BSQW01000006.1, on the reverse strand, counting down.
TAGTGAAGATTTTTTAAATTCTTTCCATCAATCTTCTTATTTTTGTTATGTCTTGCTTTTGTTCGGTTTTGTTTTGTGCTTTGACTATGTGTGAGTAGTTTTATTATGGATTGTGGGAATGGTTGATTTAGAGGAATAGGTGATGATATTTTGATGTTTAGAGCAAGATTATAGAAGTTCTCATGTTTAGAAGTGGTCTTAAAGCTAGGATTGAACTAGCTACTCAATTTCTAGAACATGGACATATTACACTTGAGAGAGGTTTGGTAACTGTCTAGAAGATTTCTATTCATGTTTTTGATGCTTAGCAAGACGAGAGTCGTGACTAAGAATCATTAATTGGCTTAAAAGGACTTACGTTTTATGCTTATTGATATTTCGGTAGAAATTGAGAGATTAGCTAATTTGAATTATCAATGAAGGGTTTAGCATCATGAGAGTGAGTTAAGCTATTTGTATGTGTTCCTTGCCATAGAATAAGCTCAGTGAGTGATTATGAACATCATAAGAAAATCATCGAATACTCGAAATAGCGGACCATATCCTACGATCCATATTTTATCTTCTTGAGTCAAACCAATTTTAGTGTCTTGTTGTCTTTGAATTTGTGTCTTTAAAACTATCTTTGATCATTTCAAGTGACCTGTATTTTTCTCATTCTGTGTTTCTTTTCTTTACTTTTAGTTTTATCGTAATTAGTTCTTTAGACAAAAACTAAACAACGTTTAGCTTAGCTTGATTAGTTTCTTGTATTCTTATTGTGTTGTTCTTATTTCCCTGTGGATTCGATCCCTAAGTACAACAACGACATACCGTTATGATTGCGGTAATGTTCACATTAGGGTAATTGATGTGATAAAACACGAATATCAATTTGGCGCCGTTGCCGGGAAAATTAGCAATAGCCATTAGGATTTGGAATCTATCTAAGTCTAAGTGTTTTTCTTTACTTGTTACTAAACCGCTCTGTTTTGTTTGCTCTGTTTTGAAGGTTTATGCACACAAGAAGTCAAGGGCAAGAGAACTTACAACCACTTGTGCTAGATATTCGAAGACTCGAAAGAGATAATCAAAGAGCAACCAGAGAACGTGTTGAGCACGTTAGGCGTTTAGGTATGGACGCTCAGCGAAATGATCCTCCTCCCCAAGGAGAGAACCAACAGCCACCACCACTAGACGAAGTCCAACGAGTGGGCGTAGACCCGAGGCAGTCAATCCATCCTCCTAGACAGCCACAAAGGATTGGTGCCTTCGATGAACCCACTACATAAGGGGTTCTAACTGGGATAAGGCTACCACCATTTGTCAACAATAACTTTGAAATCAAATCGAGCCTTATCAACATGGTGCAAAATGCTAAGTTCCATGGCCTGCCGATGGAGAATCCGATTGACCATATCGATCAATTCGACGGCTTAATGTGGGACTGTAAAAATGAACGGAATTCCGGAGGACGTTGTTAAGCTGACTCTCTTCCCATTCTCTTTGGGAGATAAGGCTGCTCAATGGGAGAAAGTTGTGATTACTACCACCATACCAACTTGGGAGGAATGCAAGAAGCAATTCTTGGCAAAGTTTTTCTCGAGGCAAAAGACCGCAAAGCTGAGAAACGACATCACAAGCTTCAAACAAGGAAGCAATGAATCGTTTTATGAAGCGTGGGAGAGATTAAAGGGGTACACAAGGGCCTGTCCTCACCACGGAGTATCTAAAGAAGCACTTCTCGGAATCCTACACCGAGGGATTCTAGAGAAATACCAACTAGCTTTGAACACGGCAAGCAATGGAAATTTTGCTAGCCAAGACGTCGTTAATCGAGAGATACTAGTTGAGAATTTAGCTCAAAGTGATCAAGGCTATGGAGGTGACTATGACCGAACGGTGAGAGATGCAAGGTATGACGATCAAATGTTCAAAGACTTTAGCGATAAGTTGGACAAGGTTCTGCTTGTGAGGCAAAGATCAGTTAACTATGTGGGAGAGTATGGAGGCCAAGGAGGGTACCAAGACGTAGGAAAAGAGGGGAATGAAGAACTTCAAGATGAAGTGAATTACATTGGGAACCAAGGAGGATACCAAGGTAACCGAGGAGGGTTCAATCAAAATTATCGGAATCATCCCAACTTGTCTTATAGAAGCAACAACATGGAGAACCCCCAAGACCAGATATACCCTCCACAGAACCAGCAAGGATTCTAACCCAAAACATTCAACCAAGGAGGCTTCAAATCTAGCCAAGGCGAGTTTCAAGAAAACCAAGGAAAATTTCAAACAAATCAAGGAAACCAAAGAGTCTACAACTCGAACTACCAGCAAGGCTATCAACCGAAGCCAAACAACTTCCCAAATCAAGAGAACTCACCAAACAAGGAAACACAAGGTGATGTGCAAAGTATACTCAAACAAATTTTGGAAGGGCAAGCTAAGGGGCAAGTAGAACTTACCAAGAAGATGATAGACATCAACAACAAGGTCGACGGTGTATACATGGATCTGAATGCCAAGTTTGAGAACCTGTAAAAATATGTTAAAGGCTTAGACAACCAGATTGCTCAAGTAGCCTCAACATCGAAAGGACCGAGCGGAGTTTTGCCCGGAAAACCCGAGATAAATCCAAAAGAGTATTGCCAAGCGATCACATTAAGGAGTGGAACTGAGCTACCAACAAGGGAACAAGTTGTGGAAGAACCAGAGGAACCAAGTCAAGACGGATTTGAAGAAGTAGCTGAAAATCCGCAAGAACAGATCCCTGGATCGGTTACGCCGATCGGTTATAACCGATCAGAATTTGAAGGAATCGGTTACTCCGATCGGTCATCAAAATGCGATCTGTTACGAGATGAAATCGACCAGTCCAGATCGGTTACTCCGATCGGTTACAAACCGATCGCCAACACTGGATCGGTTACTAACCGATCGCGGAGACCGATCCCAGACCAGAACGACGGAAATGATGATTCGAATGATCCGATCTCTGAGGATCAGAAGAAGAAGAATGAAGGAGGATTATCTGGAGTCATTAAAAAAAAGTGGATTTCATTCTTCCACCATATGAGCCAAAAATCCCTTTTCCCGGAAGATTCAAGAGGCAAATCATGGACAAACAATTCGAGAAATTCAAGAAGATCATGAAAACGGTTCAAGTTACTATACCATTTGCTGATCTTATGCTCGAGTGCCCAACATACAACAAGCTACTCAAGAACGTTATGACCAAAAGAAGGCAGCTTGAAGAAGCCATGGTAGTGATTAACCACGAGTGTAACGCCATAATCCAAAACAATTTGCCTAAGAAGCTTAAAGATCCGGGAAGCTTCACGCTACCTTGCACACTAGGACCTTTGTCCTTTGGGAAATTCTTGGTTGATCTTGGTGCAAGCGTGAGCCTCATGCCATTAACGGTTTCTAAGAGGTTAGGATACACAAACTTCAAGAAGACCAGAATTTCGCTAGTCTTAGCGGATAGAATAATTCGATTTCCAATCGGGATTCTTGAATACTTGCCATTGAAAGTTGGGGACAATATTATCCCTACAGATTTCGTGGTGCTAGAGATGGATGAAGAACCATCGGATCCCATAATCTTGGGAAGACCTTTCTTAGTAACTGTGGGTGCCATTATTGACGTTAAGAAGGGCATGATTGATCTACACTTGGGAGATCTCGTTCTGAAATTCAACATAATGGAAGTGATGAAGAAACCAACCATAGAAGGAAGGGTTTTCTACATAGAGACCTTAGAGGACATGGTTGATGAGTACTTGGCAGAGTTGAGCATGGAAGACGCCCTAGAAGTAGCCCTCACACAAAACAGCGAGGAATGTAAGCTTGTGAACGGAGAGGCGATCGAATATGAGAGAATTCTGGACTCTCATCTGCCATGGAATAAAGAAGCATACTTCTCGGAGATAGGCGAAAACATAGAAGTAAAGGAAAAAGAAGACACTAGCAATGGTAAGTCTAGTGTGGAGGATGATTGGAGCGAACTTGACGCTCCACAACTTCAGCTCAAAACGCTGCCCAACGGTCTAAGGTACGCGTTTCTTGGACCAAACTATTCATATCCTGTAATCATAAATGATGCATTGAGTGATGAGGAAACATATATGCTTTTGACTGAATTGAAAAAGTATAGAAGGGCTATATGATATTCTCTGAAAGATATAAAAGGAATTTCTCCATCATTGTGCATGCATAGAATTCATTTAGAGGATGAATCTAAAGCTTCAATTGAACACCAAATAATGTTGAACCCAAACTTGAAAGAAGTAGTAAAAAAAGAAATTTTGAAACTAATTGAAGCGGGAGTGATATATCCAATCTCGGATAGTACTTGGATCACTCCGATTCATGTAGTTCCAAAGAAAGGAGGAATGACCGTAATCAAAAATGAAAAAGACCAATTGATCCCAACTAGAACCATCACAGGCCATAGAGTATGCATTGACTATAGGAAATTGAATTCCTCAACTAGGGAAGATCATTTTCCTTTGCCATTCATTGATCAAATGCTTGAAAAACTTGCAAATCATTCATATTATTGCTTCCTCGACGGTTACTCGGGTTTCTTTCAAATACCAATACACCCGAGTGATCAAGAGAAGACGACTTTCACTTGCCCATACGGTACCTTTGCTAATCGAAGGATGCATTTTGGTTTGTGTAATGCACCCGCGACTTTTCAAAGGTGTATGATGTCTATCTTCTCGGATTACATTGAGGATATAATGGAAGTGTTTATGGATGATTTCTCTGTATATGGTTCTTCGTTTGGTGGTTGTCTTTCTAACTTGTGCAGGGTGCTCAAAAGATGTGAAGATACAAATCTCTTTCTAAATTGGGAAAAATGCCATTTCATGGTGAATAACGGAATTGTTCTCGGGCATCGCATTTCTGAAAGTGGAATCGAAGTCGACAAAGCAAAGATTGAAGTTATGATGACTTTAGAACCTCCATCAACGGTCAAGGGAATTCGAAGCTTCTTGGGACATGCTGGGTTCTACAGGAGATTCATAAAAGATTTCTCGAAAATCGCAAGACCGCTCACAAGGCTCTTATGCAAAGATGCTGACTTTTTCTTCGATGAAGAATGCCATGAAGCTTTTGTGAAGCTGAAAAAGGCTTTGGTGAATGCACCAATTGTACAGCCACCTGATTGGAACTTACCGTTTGAAGTGATGTGCGATGCAAGTGACTACACTGTCGGAGCTGTACTGGGAAAAAAGAAGGATAAAAAGCTCCATGTGATCTATTACGCGAGTCGGACTCTAGACGATGCTCAAGTGAAATATGCAACAACGGAGAAGGAACTCTTGGCGATTGTCTATTCTTTCGAGAAATTTCGATCCTATTTAGTGGGTTCAAAAGTAATTGTGCACACAGACCATGCTGCATTAAGATATCTGCTTGCTAAGAAAGATGCCAAACCGAGGTTGTTAAGGTGGATTCTTCTTCTACAAGAGTTCGACCTTGAGATCAAAGACAAAAAGGGGATTGAGAATGGAGTAGCTGATCATCTGTCGAGAATGAGAAACGAGGAAACAATTCCCATAGATGACTCACTACCCGAAGAACAAGTGAACTTGATTCGAGCTTTGCACGTGGCGGATTCTCTGATGAAAGAAATACTGTCGACGAACACCATGGAGGATAGCTTGCCTTGGTATGCAGATTTTGTCAACTTCTTGACAATTGAAAAAGAACCACCAAATCTCCAAGGGTACTCAAAGAAAAAGTTTTACAAAGATGTCCGACATTACTTTTGGGACGAGCCATATCTCTATAGGCGTTGCAATGATGGGCTCTATAGAAGGTGCATTTCAGAAGAGGAGACTTCCGGAGTTCTATTTTGTTGTCACGGATCGGATTATGGAGGACACTTTGCAACATTCAAGACGGTCCAAAAAGCTCTACAAGCGGGATTCTGGTGGCCTACAATGTTCAAGGATGCTTATGATTTCATATCTAAATGTGATGCATGCCAGAGGAAGGGCAACATAAGCAAGAGGAACGAGATGCCTCAAAACCCGATCCTCGAAGTGGAAGTGTTTGACGTATGGGCATAGATTTCATGGGACCATTCCCGTCCTCGTATGGCAACCAATACATTCTAGTAGCGGTTGACTATGTATCAAAATGGGTGGAAGCCATAGCGAGTCCAACAACTGATGCTAAGGTCGTGGTGAAGCTGTTTAAGAGCATCATATTTCCAAGATTCGGAGTTCCACGTGTGGTCATAAGCGATGGCGGAAGCCACTTCATCAACAAAGTATTCGAGGGGCTCTTGAAGAGACATGGCGTTAAGCATAAGGTAGCTACACCTTATCATCCTCAAACATCTGGTCAAGTTGAAGTAACAAACCGTCAAATCAAAGAAATTTTGGAGAAGACAGTTGGAAAAACGAGGAAAGATTGGTCCACCAAGCTAGACGACGCTCTATGGGCATATCGAACGGCTTACAAAACTCCGATTGGAACAACTCCGTTCAACTTGCTTTACGGAAAATCTTGCCACCTTCCTATGGAGATGGAATACAAGGCGTTTTGGGCAACCAAACTACTCAACTTTGACATCAAAACTGCCTCCGAGAAGCGTTTGGTACAGTTGGAGGAGCTTGAGGAAGTCCGACAAGGAGCTTATGAGAGCTCGAGGATTTATAAGGAGCGGACGAAGACCTTCCACGACAAAAAAATCCTGAAGAGAGAATTTAAAACCGGGGACCAAGTCCTACTTTTCAACTCAAGGTTGAGGTTGTTTCCCGGGAAATTGAAATCGAGATGGTCGGGACCGTTTACGATCAAAGAAGTCCACCCCTATGGAACGATAGAACTGTGCAACAATTCCGGGGAAGACTTTACGGTGAATGGACAGCGTTGCAAGTCATACTTGGCAGACGTTATGATCGAGGAACAAGCCACGATTCCTCTTTCCGACCCCCAAAACGCATGAGGAGTCAACAAAGTCAAGCCTAGCGACTTAAAACAAGCGCACTTGGGAGGCAATCCCATGTTATCCTTTGTTAATATGTTAATATTTGTGATTTAAGTTTGAATTTATCTTTGTTTTTGTGTGTTTTCAGTTTTAAAAGACGTCGGGATTCGCAGGAGAACGTCCAGAATCGAAGTTAAAAATATCACAAAACCGGACAAGCTGGATCGGTTACACCGATCGGTTATAACCGATCAGAATGTTGAGAGATCGGTTTTGCCGATCGGTCACAAATATGCGACCTGTTATGAAGAAAAAAATCGTCTTCAGCGATCGGTTTCGTCGATCGGTTATAACCGATCAAAATTTTCAGCAATCGGTTTTCCGGATCGGTTATAACCGATCGCGAGCCCAGTCAAGGGAATGCTAAAGCTCTTCATCTCCACAACTCCAAGGTACCTCACTTAACACCTTGTACATACTTTTTGATTTTTATTTTTACTCTTCTTTGGACTCGTTTCACACCGAGACGGTGTGAATTAAGTCCGGGGGAGAGGTCTTTGTCATTTAACGTCATTTTCTTTGTCTTATTTTATATTTTTTGAGTCTTGCATTGTACATATTCTATTGCATAGAAAAACCAAAAAAAAAAAAAATCTAAAATTTTCAAGAATCCAAAAAGAATCATGTTGTTCGCATAGTCCCATCTTCAATTTAGGATTGAGTATAGAAGCATTTAGGATGCATTCATATGCATAGGGGACAATGATTAAACACATGAACTTTGAAAACATTGCCCTTGATAAACATGTTATGATGCTCGAACCGCTTTGGAAATTTGGAAAATCCATGCTTTGATCTCTTGGCTTGAATGTCTTTGATTAGGATGAAGCTCGTTGTGATTTGATTCCAACTCTATTTATTTGAACCTAATTTGAACATTAATTGTCTCGCCTAGGAGTTCGAAATGCATTCCCATGGTCTTAATCTATATACTCGAATTTTCTTATCCACTTTATTACTCTTGTGCTAATTCGAGTAGCTATCTTCATCTTTAGGATAGTTCCCCACCTCATCACCTAAGCCAATTGTTTCAAACCCATGTTATTTGTGAGTGAGGCCTTTTTCTTGAAAATGCATACAATTGAAAAATCTTGTAAGAGAAAGGAACAACAAGGCTTATCTTCCTTAGATAAATGACTTGGGAATTGGTAGATAGAATGGTTAGGATAAGCTATATTGAATGGTGAGTGAAGTGAGGAAGAGGTTGAGAGAAAATCGGGTGTAGGCTAAAGAAAGAGCCTAAGGTGAGAAAAAAAAAAAAAAAGAGAATAAGGGTTTAGACTAAGAGAAGGAATTCCCCTAGAGTGTTAACAAAAGAAAAGAAATGAGGTTGTGAACAATGTGTATATCTAGCCAAAAAGGCTACGGGTTTTATTTACGAGATAAGAGATTTCGAGGCAATGAACTTGAGACGAGAGATTAGAAAGCTAGGATAGGATGGAAGATAATCTTTGATACATCATTGTTCTATTCCTTCCTTGCTTTTTCGAATTGCCATGCATTACGTTTTTGTGAGAGAAAATCACCCGGAAAATTTGAACCTCCTCGTACATTGCTTTCTAGCCTTTCTCACCAAAACCGATTGAGAATGTATTAGATTCCCTTATGTGAGACTGCACTTGAAAAGATTTAATTGAATGTTAAAGAGTTGGTTGATATGAATACTTGTGGATTCTAAAGTCTTAGGCGCTATAGCAAAAGATTCAAGTTGCGATAAGTATGGAGAAGTTCGTGAGAGTAGAAGCGATTTTAGCATTATGACATTTTTACCTAAGGACATTGAGTTGAAAGTTTCATGTGTTTCCTTTTGGATATGAGTCCCCACCTTCAAACTTCTCTTCTTGGCTTACTTTGCTTTATTCGCTTGAGGACAAGCAAAAGGCAAGTCCGGGGGAGTTGATAACCGTGTATTTTACCACTTTAAGTCTCATGTTTTCTTTCGTTTTCCTTGTGTTTCGTATAGTTTCTAATATGTATATGTCACATTTAGGTCCAAATCGAGTCACATTGCATTTAGGACGTCCTATGTCGTTTTTGTGTTCTTTTTGGCTTGTTAAAGCCTTTTTCAGGTGTTCTGGGCTGATTTGGATGAGCGCGGACGGAAGGAAACCACAAAGATTGAAGAAGAAATGTGAGGACCGGAATTTACACAATTGATCGGTTATAACCGATCGCTGAAAGCGATCCCACGACAAAAAGCATGCTCGATCGGTTACTAACCGATCGATGAAACCGATGGCAGAAAAAATACACAGGCGATCGGTCATAACCGATCGCCATAACCGATCAACATTGCATCCGGATTTTCAGCTTGATTTTGGGAACCAACCACTTTTGTAATATATTTTTCAACACTTCTTCTCTTTCTTATCAACTCTGGGGACGAAAATATCAAGAATCTAAGCTTCGTTTTACTGTTCTAAGTCAACTACTTCTCCCTTCTTCTCTCTTGTTTTTGTATGAAAGATTCAAGATCCACAACATTCTAGTGAAGATTTTCTTAAACTCTTTCCATCAATCTTCTTATTTTTGCTATGTCTTGCTTTTGTTCGGTTTTGTTTTGTGCTTTGACTATGTGTGAGTAGTTTTATTATGGATTGTGGGAATGGTTGATTTATGGGAATAGGTGATGATCTTTTGATGTTTAGAGCAAGATTATTGAAGTTCTCATGTTTAGAAGTGGTCTTAAAGCTAGGATTGAACTAGCTACTCAATTTCTAGAATATGGACATATTACACTTGAGAGAGGTTTGGTAACTGTCTAGAAGATTTCTATTCATGGTTTTGATGCTTAGCAAGACGAGAGTCGTAACTAAGAATCATTAATTGGCTTAAAAGGACTTACGTTTTATGCTTATTGATATTTCGGTAGCAATTGCGAGATTATCTAATTTGAATTATCAATGAAGGGTTTAGCATCATGAGAGTGAGTTAAGCTATTTGTATGTGTTCCTTGCCATAGAATAAGCTCAGTGAGTAATTAGGAACATCATAAGAAAATCATCGAATACTCGAAATCGCGGACCATATCCTACGATTCATATTTTATCTTCTTGAGTCAAACCAATTTTAGTGTCTTGTTGTCTTTGAATTTGTGTCTTTAAAACTAGCTTTGATCATTTCAAGTGACCTGTATTTTTCTCATTCTCTGTTTCTTTTCTTTACTTTTAGTTTTATCGTAATTAGTTCTTTAGACAAAAACCAAAAAACGTTTAGCTTAGCTTGATTAGTTTCTTGTATTCTTATTGTGTTGTTTTTATTTCCCTGTGGATTCGATCCCTAAGTACAACAACGACATACCGTTATGATTGCGGTAGTGTTCACATTAGGGTAATTGATGTGATAAAACACGAATATAATTAATGCAGAAAACAACTTTTGAAATAATTTGATAAATTTTAAAAAGATAATTTATTTTTTAAAATATAAAGAGACAATTACTCAAATAGCACAAAAATGTTGTGATATGACTAGAGTAATACTTACCTTTTTGATATTACTTAAATGATACAAATTCTAAAGGAAATACCTATTAAGGGCTGCGTGCAAACTGTAATTAACGATAATGCCATTTATATTTTTAATGAGATATATTGAAAAAAAACATTAATCTCCTATTTCTCTCTATTTCTCTTGTCGTTTTCTCTTCTAACTAAAACTCTAGCCGCATCTCTCACTCGCCGAATCACCTACGCTCTGGCTCCGGCTCGGGCGAAGACGCAGTTTTGTTCCCGAATTCCCTCCTCGTCTCAGATTCCGAACGCTTTCCTCTGCATTCCTACGATTTCTGTGGATAGCTGGATCGTCGCCTGATTCTTCCTGAGTCGCCGGAGAAACGTCGTTGAGGTGACTGATCGGAATCGTCGGCGGAGGGCTCGGCCAGACTGCAGTGGCTTCACGGTTTCGGCCATAACTCTAGAACGGTGGATTCAATTGAGGCACTATCGACGGTTCTGAAATGCTGATTCAAAGATCTATCCCTGGATAGTTGAATCACCACGAGACTCTAGGTGGTTGCCAGTAAATCGCCCCGCAAGGGGGAAGATCAGAGAGCTTGGGCGCGCCTCTCTGTTTTGATCTTTTCACTATCGGCGCGCCTCTCGCTTCACCACGAGCTTAATGGCTGATTTATGCATACTTGATGGCTGATTTATGCATACTTGATGGCTAATTTATGTATACTTGATGGCTGATTTATGTAAACTTGATAGCTGATTTATGCATAATTTGATGGCTGATTTATGTAAACTTGATAGCTGATTTATGTTTATATGATGGCTGATTTATGTAAACTTGATGGTTGATTTATGTTTATATGATGGCCGATTTATGTCTTTATATCTTTAAACGATTATGCCATTTAGGAGTTACTGTTTTAAGTGAGATTTATTGTTAACTAAAAAATTTAACGATTCATATTCTTCTCGTTACTATCAATTGTAACGCTTCAGATCTTAATAAGAGAAATAAATTTTCCAAAGCGAAAAAAGAAACGAAAAACCTATATGGGCGATTCCCGAAGCGAAACCTTAACCATACCAAACACCGTTATGGCTGATTTACGACTGACCGATTTGAGGTATGGCTGATTTACAAATGACCAATTAGAGGTATGGCTGATTTACGAACCATACCAAATACCGTTATGGCTGATTTACGAACCATACCAAACACTGTTATGGCTGATTTACGAGAGAAACATAGGGATTCACGCGGTGTCTCGAGATTACAAAAAGTGTACGTGGGGAACTTCAATTTCGTTGATATTCACCCCCAAATTGAATTCTAATTCCAAATCGTTTGAAAACTCAAATTGTTTTTTTTGTTTGTCGTTCGTTTTAATATTTAATTTTTTTTATCTTTTTTGATTTCCAACACATCCATACAACTTCATGGCCGATTTGTCATCTATTATGGCCGACTTATAAAACAAGTATTTTTGAATTTATGGGATTACGAGTTTTACATTGAATTAGAGGATATTTTTTGTTATATATGATAACATAGTTACTACAAAATACGTAATGTAGGATTTATGGTTTAAGTCTAATATAGTTAGACTTGGTAAGGATTTAGGGTTTAAGTCTAATATATTTAGACATGGTAAGGATTACATTGTTACTATATATAAAGTTTGTGGTAATATAGATATAACATGTTTATAACTTAGTAATATCAAGGAAATAATGATATTATAGGATTATTTATGAAAATTCTTATAAATACATGGCAAGGATTATACTCTATGTGGTTTAGGGTTTGAGATGAATATGATAAGAATAAACATACAAGAAGTGTAAATCTTACAAATATAACCCATTGTTGATGTAAGACTTAAAATTACTTAATATTGAAATAAAATTATTACCAATTATTAATTAAACCTTGAAACACAGATTTGAGGTATGGCTGATTTACAACTGAACGATTTGAGGTATGGCCGATTTACGAATCATACCAAACTAGTTATGGCTGATTTGTCATCTATTATGGCCGACTGATCACACAAGTATTTTTGAATTAATGGGATTACGAGTTTTACATTGAATTAGGGGATTTTTATGTTATATATGTTATATATAATAACATAGTTACTACAAAACATGTAATGTAGGATTTATGGTTTAAGTCTAATATAGTTAGCCATATAGATAATACATGGTAAGGATTATGTTGTTACTATATATAAGGTTTATGGTAATATAGATATGACATGTTTATAACTTAGTAATCTCAAGGAAATAATGATATTATAGGCTTATTTATGAAAATTCTTATAAATACATGGCAAGGATTATATTGTATGTAGTTTAGGGTTTGAGATGAACATGATAAGAATAAACATACAAGAAGTGTAAATCTTACAAATATAACTCATTGTTGATGTAAGACTTAAAATTACTTAATATTGAAATAAAACTATTAATAGAACCTATCAAATTAAATAATTTTTTTAAAATGCAAACACACAGTCTTGAGGTTTGGCTGATTTACAACTGCCGGATTTGAGGTTTGGCTGATTTGAGGTCAGCCGTATCATACAGATAAGTCAGCTGTATCGTACAGATAAGTCAGCCGTATCGTACAGATAAGTCAGCCGTATCGTACAGATAAGTCAGTCGTATCGTACAGATAAGTCAGTCGTATCGTACAGATAAGTCAGTCGTATCGTACAGATAAGTCAGTCGTATCGTACAGTTAAGTCAGCCGTTTGAAAACCTAGAAATTGGCGTACAGACATAAACCGGTGGAGTATCGTGCGAGATTTTTTTCAAAATCTTGTTAGAGAACATGTAGCTCAGCTGAATTTTACAGATCCGTGTATTCAACCCATAATCCTCCATTACCATCTGTACAAAATCGTTGTAGGTTGTTTGTTCGTTAACTTATAGAAATCTACACCCTCTCTTGTCGGCGTTGAATACATATCGATTTGTATGAACCCATGTCCCGCAAACAATAATCACCGGATCCATTAATATTCCACTCAAAAGTTTAGATCTGGTATAGGATGAAGAATGGAGATAAAGAACAACGATGAAGAAGAAGAAAGATACAGACGACGACGACGAAGACGGAGTCTAAACCTAATAATGTATGTGTTCAGAGCTGATGTGTAATCTTTATTTTGCTGACATGGAAACATGCCATCAAACGAACTTATAAATCAGCCATGTAAAATCAGTCATCAAACAAAACTATAAGTCTGCCGCCACTAAAATACTATTTAAGTAATTAATAAAGTTTCCTGTAATCAGCCATCAAAACACATAAATCAGGTGGAAAACATAAGTCAGCCGCTACATCATATAAGCCAGTCGTCAATAGCATACTATTACAGTAATTAATCTTTCCCTAATTAGTCAGCCGTAATTAGGCCGACTTTTAAATAAATCGGTCTTATTACGGCTGATTTAATATAAGTCAGCCACAATTAATCCGCATAAGTATGCCGTTGCAAAATAAATCAGCCAAATAAGTCAGCCGGATTTACGATAAATCAGTCTGGCAACAATAAATTGGCCATGTCATAGCAATAAGTCAGCCAAATTTTTCATAAATCGGACGTCCGAATATAAATCAGTCGTGTCGTGTACTCCTAAATCAGCCGAAAATTCATAAGTCGGTCGAGGTTCATATAAGTTTGCCGTGACATCTGGCTGACTTATGAATATAAATCAGCCGACTAACTCATAAGTCGGCCGTTCTTTTAAATCAGCCGCTCGTCCTGTAAATCTGCCGTCACTACAGCGAGAAATTTCTGCGGCAGACTTTCATAATACACGTAGGCAGTTTTTGTGCCACGTAGGCGCCGAGCCTGTTTTTTCGCTGATGTGGGAAAAAAGTAATGGCATTCCTGTAATTACTTTTTTGTTATCAAATGCGTAGAATGGCATCCTGGGTATGAAAAACATTTCAGTAATAAAAAAGAGTTGTTGATTAATCTAGTCATTTTACCTAATTTCTATGCTATTTAAGTAACTCTCCCAAATATAAATAGTTTAATTTTGTGTTAATCCAGAAAGTAAAAAATTTAAATAGCTAAAATTTACTATAGAAATTCAGCAGCTCAGTTGGTTAATATATATACATATTAAACTATAATTTATTTACGTCAAAAAAACTATAATTTATTTTATTTATTAAGGATACATTTGTAATTGACCTTTTGAGAATTAATGGAATCGCAACATGTAGAAATGGAACTTCCCAAATAATATTGTAGAGATCGCAATACACACCCAACATACGATTTAATAAAGGAAAATTAGGTGTTGTAGCATATTTGTGGGTCAAAATTAAGTAAATAAAAAACCAATAGAATATACAAAAGCAACCTCTCATCTATTTTTTTATTTCTATTACACAACACATTCTCTCTCTCTTCTCTTTTCTTATACACTCCACCTTTTAACCATTATTAAAAAAAAAAAATAATCAAAAACTCTTTTATCTTTTAATTTTTTTATCAGATCTCTCTCTCCTTCTCTCTTTCCCTCCACTTTTTTTTTTGTTGAATTACCGAGGTTCTGGGTCCGTAGGCCCGTACATCCCCGGAGCGGAGCCCAAACTATGTTAAAGTCACTCCTTCGGAGTAGACCCCTCCCAACGGGAATCGAACCCAGGGCCGGTAGAAGAGGCACATACCCACTCCCCATTAACCACTAGACCAACTCAACGTTGGTTTTCTCTCCACTTTTATCTTCTCAAAATCTAAAAACCGTAAAATATAAACAAAAATAACTAACTTTTCTGAACTTTTTTTTTTCGGCGAAACTGAAACTTCATTAATTTAAACTTGAGGATACATAGTCCTTATGAAGTAGAGGTGTTAACCACATAGGAGGATTCAAACAACTAGCATAAAAAAGAGAATCTAAAGAGGTAGTTTTTGCCAAATGATGAGCAGGTTCGTTACCAAGTCGACGAACATATTGGAAGGATATTTTGTTGAACTTTTTTGCCCATACTAGTATATCCATGCAGAGATTATAGATTTCATAATCATTTCCCTTGTCGTTCAGATTACGAATGAGATTTAAAATGTCCCCTTTGAAAATAACCATCCGGAAGCCCATCATATATGTGTTTTGAATTGTTGAGAGAAGAGCTTTACCTTCAGTTTCAAGAGCAGACACTGAGCTTCCGAGAAAAGATGAACCCCAATACTTTGCTACTCCATGATCATCACGGACGATCCAACCCGCAGAAGACAGAGAAGTTGTGTGATTAAATGCAACATCAAAGTTACACTTAACCATACTTGTATGCGGTCTTGTCCAAATATCTGTTGTAGCAGATTCAGCAGCACTAGCAAATTGGTTCAAAGGAGGGGATGTGTCAGTACCTTTTGTTGCTTCCAGCCATTCCTTTACTTCAGCCTTTGAGTACACAATATCTTTCGATGGATTAGGAACCTGTTTGTTGAAGAGGAGAATTTTCCTTGACTTCCATATTCGCCAAAGTACCCAGAAAGAGAGTAATTTTTGTTGGGGAGATAATCCTTGACTAGTTTGGAGATCTATCAAGCTCTTAATATTATCCTCGCAATCAGATGACAGCTGGAGAAGAGATCTTTGTGGGACGTTTGCAAGTCTCCAAGTCATATGGGAAACCGGAAATTCAAAAAGTAAATGATTTATAGTTTCATATTGAAGCCCACATCTCTGGCATAGCGGATCAATATGTATCCTTCTAGTTCTAAGCCGGACAGAAGTCACAATAGCTATAGAAACCACCCGCCATAAGAAGTGTTTCAGTTTGGGAATGATTTGGAGTTTCCAAATCCTCTGTTTCAGATGGGGTCACCGTGAGGCAGAAGATTTTCAACATTGTTTGGGTTAGCTAATTTCCTCGCCAAATAGTATCCAATTCGTACTGAGTAATCCCCATCCTTGTTGTAATGCCATAATAGTTTGTCATCTTCAATCTGTTGAGATAAGAATAACTTTTTTGCCCAGATTATATCTTCTGCTTATAAATTTTGCAGGGCGTCCTCATCCCATCTTCTTCTATTATTAGAAATAATGATGAGATCACTAACTAACATAGCATCAGGACCATTACCGCGAGCAGGTCTAGGAGGATCAGCAGGAATCCAGTTATCTCTAAAGACCTTAATTGATTCTCCCGAACCAATATTGAAACGAAGACCTTTTTTGAGAAGTTCCAGCCCCACGAGAATTAAAGACCAACCAAAGGATTGTTTATTCTGATCTTTTGCTTCTAAGACAGAGCAATCACGGTAGTATTTGGCTTTGAATAGTCTTGCAAACAAAGTATTAGGGTGTTGTATAAGTCTCTATGCCTGTTTAGCGAGAAGTGCATCGTTGAATTTCTCCAAATCACGGAACCCCCAGTCCTCCCTCTTTCTTTGAAAGTTGTAATATTTTCCAAGCCACCCAAGAAATACCTCTCCTATCTTGGTTTTTTTCCCACCAGAATCGTGAAATCAAACTAGTAATTTCCTGAGTAACCTGAGCTGGAATATTAAAGCATGACATAGAGTACACCTGCATAGAAACAACAACTGACTTCAATAGTACCTCTTTCCCAGCAGGAGATAATAATTTTGCACTCCAAGAAGAAGTATGCTTCTTAACCGCATCGATAATGTATTTGAACATCTCTAATTTTTTTGCGTCCAAACTGTTCCGGCAAACCTAAGTATTTACCGCCCCCTCCATAATTTTGAATCCCAAGAATCGACTTTAGTCTGTCTTGTAAATCTCCCTGAATCCGAGACCCAAAAGTGATCATCGACTTGCTAGGATTTATCAATTGTCCTGAGCTCTTCTCATAAATAACAAAAATATGACGTAGAGCCCGACAATTTCTGTTATTTGCTTGAATGAAAAATAGAGAGTCATCAGCAAATAAGAGGTGAGTTAGAGGAGGGACTCCATTACCAATCTTGATGCCACGGATCTTTCCTTTTTGTACATTTGACTTAATGAGATTGCTAAGAACATCCGCACATAAGATAAAAAGATATGGGGACAAAGGGTCTCCTTGTCTTATACCTCGTTATGGAACAATCATACCCTGAGGATTCCCGTTTATCAAGACATAGTAACTAACAGATTTTACTGTTACCATAATCCACTTGATCCAAATATCGCAAAAACCAAAGGCCTTCATGGTAGCTTCTAAAAAATCCCACTCCACTCGATCATAAGCCTTGCTTATGTCTGTTTTCACCGCCATGTAGGTTTGAGAGACTCGTTTCCTTACTTTCAAGGAGTGCATAAGCTCATTTGCAACGAGTACATTGTCTGAAACCATTATTTCCGGTATAAAAGCAGCTTGTTCTTCATAAATAATCTGATTTAGAAACCCTTTCGAACGGAAAACCAAAAGCTTTGATATGATCTTGTACACCACATTACAGAGACCAATAGGGCGATAATCTGAAAGAGTTATAGGTTTACTTATCTTTGGGATCATGCAAATATTTGTGTGATTAACTCCTGGTTTCATAGTACTAGTAGCAAAGAAACATCGGACTTAATTTATAATGTCTTCTCCAACAATATCCCAACACTCTTGGTAAAATCTTGCCGTAAAGCCATCTGGGCCAGGTCCTTTGTCAGCTCCAATTGAGCAAATCGCATCGAAGATCTCCTGCTCAGAAAAATCCCTAGTAAGACTTTCGTTAATCTCATCAGAAACCGTGGGATGAAACCCATTGAAAATCTCATCGCTAACTGTATTTTGTTGCTCGAATATACTCCTCTGAAAAAATCTTCCGCATGTTTACCAATCTCATAATCACCTCTGTAATTATGTCCAATATCATCCAGGATAGAGTGGATTATATTCCTTGCAAACCTTGCTTTAGAACAAACGTGATAAAACTTTGTGTTCCGGTCTCCAACCGCTAACCAAGTGTTTCTGCTTTTCAACTTCCAGTAGGTTTCTTCTTCACGATAGGCTAAGACTAAATTTCTTTGAATACCCGGTATAGCAAGCCTATGTGAACCATAACTAGTCAAAGCTTTCTCTAGATCTCGTTGTAATGATTTAGTCCTTTTTCCCGAGTTCATCTGAGATTGCCTGCGATAAGAAGAAATTGACTTGCGGCATTCACGAATATGGTCGGTAATTGAGAAATGACGAGACAACATTGGTGATTTCCATCATTTAGCAACAAAGCTCTTGAAGTCATCTTTTTGAAGCATGCGTTTGTCGAAGTGGAACCTTTTAGGTTTACTGTTTTCCAACAATAGCAATATTAAAAATCACCGGACGATGATCAGAGCCATATAATCCCAGAAATTCAGCTTCCGACGCCGGAAAGTTAGCCATCCACTCAGAGTTTACTGCAACACGGTCCAAGCATTATTTAATAACATGAGTACGCCTTTGTCCTACCCAAGAGAATTTATTCCCTTCGTATCTCAAATCTGACATGTCACAGCAGCTGTACATGTTTCTCAAATCCTGAAAAGTCCACTCATCTCTTAAAGGACCACCAATCTTCTCCTCATTACCCAAAATCTCATTCAAATCCCCGACTAACATCCAAGGACCAGATCTGTTACAACCAATTCTTTCAATTCTTTCCCAGAGTTCCTTACGTTTCTTTTGGACCGGATGTCCATATACAAAAGACAAGTAAAACTCCAATCCATTAAACTTAACAAATAGATCAACTAGCCTTACATCTTCATAAATACTACTAATTGAGACATCTTGCTTCCACAGAACAACAAGCCCTCCATTTCTACCAATATGAGGAACACATAAGGAAAAGGGAAATCCTAAAGAAACAGCAACATCCCTAACTACATTTGAAGGATTCATAGTTTCAACTAAGAAAAAAACATCTGGAGCAAATTTCAGACACAACTCTTTCAGCCTAGGTTCCGTAAAAAAACCCCCTAACCCCTGACAATTCCATGAGCATATCTTCATGGGGGAAACAATGAAGGTACCGGGCCCCCCGCACCTATGTCTATATCTTGATTGATTGAGCAAGAGTTATGCGACTCAGCACTACAGATCCTCTTCTTAATCTGGCACACGTCCGCCATGATATTCATGAGAGGAGACTTTAGCATCTCCTCAATTTCCAGTCTCTTACGCTTGTTAAAACCTGCACCCTCTCTTGCATAATTCTCAACAACCTCAAGAAGTTCATCTTCACGGAACTTACCCTTAGCCTTCCTGATCTTCTGATATTGCAGGTCCACAGCAAAGAGAGCATCTTGATCATCATAAGTATGATCTTGGCCATCACCTTCTTGTACATTCACCGTGTTCTGGTTCTGAACAATACATGTTGCAGTTTGGCTTGGAATAGGAGCAGCTTGTTCCTGAGGAACACCACCAGTATCCTGGTTCGGATCATTACCTCCATCTTCATCATCATCTCCATCTGATCCTGAGAATTTGTCATCTCCCTCTATCTGAAGAGGACAGTCATTCTTGTCGTGAGAGAGCATCCCACATCTCTTGCAGAAATTACGAAGACATTCGTATTTGAATCGGAGGATGGTGTTGATACCTACTTCGAACTGGAAGTTCCGCTGGAAACGTAAAGGGTTGTCAGTGTTCCATAGCACACAGACTCGGACAAAATCAACATGGGTTGAGTTTTCATCATAGTCGACTTCAACAACAGGACCGAAGATGTCACCAATGAAGGTGATAGTTGGACGCGAGAGGAATTGGAGAGGGATTCCGTGAATCTGAATCCAGAATAGTATCACTTTACGAGCAACTTCATCAAGGTTTGGGGCCCATCTATGGATTGTAATCATCCAATCTGCGAAAGACCAAGGGGTTCGCCGTAGGACCAGGTTCATTGTCTCTTCAGAGTGGAAAATGAATTGGATTTGGTTATGTCCAATTATCCGGCCATTCGTCACCGTATCCATACCCCAAAGCTGCGGAAGTTTGGAGATCATTGCCCGAAGGTTCTGCTTCTTGGGGTTGAGGGGGATCACCACCAGGGAGAATTGATTGGATGCCAGAGCATTGTTGCAAATCGCCGGAGGAAGGGCCACCGGTTCATCAGCAATACCCAGATTTATGTTTTGCATTTGTTGTCGTAGATTATCACCCATTTGATTGTTGGAAAGTTTTCGGAAAATCAGATAGCAAAGGGGAAAGTTGGAAAATGTGTGAAGAAATATAATTGGAAAAGGGTTATTTATACAGAAATTTGGCCAAGAAGGTTTCCGATTACGACGAAGAGAAAGTGGGTATAGGTTATGGAAACCGCAAGAAATCGTGACCTCCATATCGTGGAATATGGAGGACGATGGCCACAGAAAGAAACCGGCACAGGACAAGGAGATCGTGGCCGGAGAAATGCTCTCAAGGGGAGAGAAACCGTCGTAGGAAATCGCCTCAATCATGTCTCAGACTTTAGAAAGAGAGAATTATCGAGAAATCAAGTATTATATTCTCAAGAAAATAGATAACTATTTAGTAAGAATTTGTTTTCATATTCTCAAACCTTATTGTTTTTATTCGTTTGCTCCAAGTAGTTGTCCACTCTTCATAATATTTTGTATTAGTTGCATTGTTTATTCGTAAATAGATAAATAACATATTCTAAACTATATTATATAAATATTCTGAATTATAGATTATCTTATTTTCCAGAAAGTAACCAACTATTTATAAGAATAAATAACATGTTTTTTTTATTTTCATCATTCGTCTTTTCATCCTAAACCGAAATAGACAACTTTCAAATGTCTAAATTGCTATTTTCTCAAGCAAATAGACAACTACTTTATAAGATTTTATCTTCATATTCTCAAACCTTAGCTCATCTATTTACTTCCAAAGAATGATCATATATATCAAAGTAGGCGACATCGAACCTACAATGTAGTCATTTATTTCGAGAAAATAATAATAGACATATAAATTTGACTTGAAATCACATGATTTGATCGATGCTTATAAATAGTTGGCTATTTTCTGGAGAATAAGACAATCTATACCTCATAATAGTTTTCTATTTTATTTTAGAACACACTACAAAACAATATGTGTTTACATCATTTATTTTATATATTTGCATTAGTTATAAATGATGTAAAAGAATTTTACATCATTTAAATAAGTGATTCTGAAAGTGGTGATGCATATATTTACATTAGTTATGCAAATATTTTACATCAGTTTAAGCAACTGATATAAATATTTACATCGATTATTGTAATTGATGTTAATTTGTGTCGGTTGCAAAAAATAATGTTAATGATTTGCATCAATTAATATAAAGGATGTTAATGTTACATTATAATTATCAAATTTAAAATATGTGTAATATTATTAATAATTTGAAATTAGTATTAACTTTTATAATTATTTTAATATTAATTTATAAATTATTTCATAAATAATTTTTTTTTTAACCTAGGATAACATGTAATCCTAGCTAAATACCTACCAAAATCCAAAGTCAATATTGATTTTTGGCATATGTAGATAAGTTGTATTTATTTATAAGAAACAAAAATTCTCGCCTCCTTCCTTAGTTGTCGATGTGGGATAAATATCAAAGGTAATAAAAAACATATTTTATTAATTGAAAATTTATTAGCATCATTTTTATTGATGTAATATTTTTATCATTTTTTAAATCTTGTCAACAATAAATTGTAAATACATCGATTATCTAATTTATGTGCATTCATATTTTTGTATCACTCTTCACAAAGTGATCCAAATTAATAAAAATTTGTGTCATTTATGATTGAATCGATGTTAAATTAACTAATAGTAAAATCAATTATCATAAATGATGCTAAATTAAATATTTTATATCAATTGCTAATAAGTGATTCAAAATAGTATCATTTAATTTTGTGATATACTTTAAGTGATGCAATACACACTTTTTGTAGTGATATATTGTTTATCTATTTAAGTTTCAATATCGGTTTGATTATAGTAGTTATTTACTTTTGATACACTAGTTGTTTGACTACCATGTTATTATATTTGATTACTATGTGTACATAGTTGTCTTTGTGTAACGCACTATTTTATTCTCATAGTTCCAAACTCGATTTGTTTAAAGTAGGTGATTATTTTCTATGCGTATTCACGTTTGACTAATTAATATCGGTTTGATTATAGTAGTTAATTACTTTTGATACACAAGTAGTTTGACTACCATGTTATTATATTTGATTACTATGTGTATATAGTTGTCTTTGCGTAATGGACTATCTTATTCTCATAGTTCCAAACTCGGTTTGTATAGAGTACGTGATTACTTTCTATGTGTAGTCACGTTAGTCACGTTAAACTTTCTTATCTTTCTAATCTGAAACTTTAAAGATACAGAATTCATCATTAAAGTTATTGTTGTTATTGAATAAAAATAGAAGGTAGTGTCTGCAACTTTTAAAAAAAGAAGATCTCAATTTCGTGTCAGAAATAAAGCAATATCCAAAATAAGGGAGCATGAGTTTTGTTTTTTTTGATATTTTACCGTATTTTGGACAGTTGACTATTGATATTTACTCAATTGACTGTTTTTATATGGTAGTCACATAAATAGGTGCTCCAAACATAATATTTATGCAATTCACTTTTTAATAAATTACCAAAAAATGAAATGATTATAGTACAAATTTTAATGTTCTAGAAGTTTCATTTTTTTAGTACATAGGTGATGAGGCCGGGAATATGACTGTTCGTGATGTAGTCGTCCCAATCAATAGACTTTTTTTTTTGTTAAAGGGTCCCAATCAATAGACTTGGGGTCAAATTCGAACAAACCATATATTTCTTTATTGATCTCCCTTCTTTTCAACCGCACTCGCTCATTATTCATATCGTCAAATCTCCAAAAATAATATAGTGCCAAAATAGATTAAAAAAAGAAATATTAATTGGAAAAGTGAGGATTAAGTATACATAGAATAAAAATTATTTGAAACACGTTGCCTTGTACGGGAGTTCGCCCTATAAGTTTTTCTCAGACCCGATTATGGAGACAACCGCCATGCATCTCCGAGAATGGGTTTCCGCCGATGCACCCTCGTAGGTCTCTTCACCACCTCTCTTTGAAGCTGCTCTCCTCCTCCCCCATGGCGCCGGTGCTGATTGCTGCCTCTCCATCGCGTCTCCGCCAACCGCCAAATCCGTCGCCGCCGATACTTTCCGCCAGATCGCGGAAAATTTAAAGCTATATAATTTATTAATATATGTTTTTAGATAAATTTAAAGCTATATAATTTATTTTATTTATTAATGATTCTTTTGTAATTGACCTTGTGAGAATGAATGGGAGCGCAATATGTAGAAATATAACATTCCAAATAATATTGTAGAGATCGCAATACACACCCAACATACGATTTAATAAATTACCAAATTTTAATGTATAATACAAATTTTAATGTTCTAAAAGTTTTATTTTTTTAGTACATAGGTGATGAGGCCGGGAATATGAATGTTCGTGATGTAATCGTCCCAATCAATCGACTTGGGGTCAAATTCGAACAAACCATATATTTCTTTATTGATCTCCCTTCTTTTCAACCGCACTCGCTCAGTATTCATATCGTCAAATCTGTAAAAATAATATAGTGCCAAAATAGATTAATAAAAAATATATATTAATTGGAAGAGTGAAGATTCAAACATAGAATACAAATTATTTGTTGAAAGTTTTAGACCGATACATACACTCCCTTAAACAAGACATAAGGTCTATAGAGCTCGACTAGCCGCATCGCCAGCTTAATTTTGCGGTCAATGTCTTTATATTTATTTCCATTCCACCATGGATAAATTATATTCATCAATCGCAACATCTGATAGTAGAAAAAAGTATATACATAAGAATCGTTATAAACAATTTAATAAAACTTTGTTTTTATTTTCATTAATTTATGTTTCAAAAAAGGTCTCTTCTCAAAATCACATGATACCAAGATCTCAACATTTGCCATTTGGTGTTAGTATTATATATTATTTAAGAAAGAAAAAAACCCAAAATGATGCGTACCTGCAAAGGTAGCTTGTAACGAAGAGTCATGTAGAAGCTGAACTGAGACATTGTGGACAAGATCGTGCCTTTGGAGACAATGATGGGTGAGCCGTCGCGTCCAACAAGAGGGCTTTTGGCGAAATAGCGAGCCGCGAGGTCGTGAAGCTGTCCGAATGTTATCGGATTCTTACAAGACGAGCCGACATGGTACACGGTCTGAGAGCCTGACTTCCCGGCGTGTATTGCTGCAGCCGTGACCATTGCGTTTGCGACCATGTCCACGGGTATCTGTGAACGTTGATTTCAGTGTGAACCACAACAAAATACATACATAATCATATATGTAGCGTATGTATTCATTTAAAGATGAATAAACAATGATTACTGATCAAATTTTTTGTTTAGAATAGTAAAATACTGATTAATTGATCTCATGTGCCATTCGAAATTAATTTTATGGTCTTATAAAGCCGATGCTAATTTACGTCTGCCACATAAAATGAAAAAGACCCATGTATTCATACTTGAGCTCGGCTACATATAGTCAACATATGCTACCAATGGACTAAAAGCTTTGAAAGTCTGCGTGTTAGCTAACCAAATGAGTGGTGGCTTAGTGATCTAGTACAAGGAGTTGATTCTTTTGTGTGTCTCAGGTTCAATTTCTTTTGGAGCTGAGAGTTATTATTTAAATCAGAATTTAGATATTCTGACTCCGTATACCGGGAAGATTAAGGGCCTAAGATTCGGAATTCCGATGGTTTATCCAAAAAAAAGTCAGCATGTTAGCTTGCTTTTTTATTTTATTATATGGTATTTAGATTTTTTTTTTTTTTTTTTATTTGTTGCCGTGTGCACAAAACTTTTCGACATATTTTATGAAAAGAAGATATTTTCTTTTATATTTTGAAAATGTAAGAAAAACAAATTTATGTAATCAAACGCATAATTGATTTTTAACAATCACAACCTAAACTAATTAAGTTGAACTTACAAGATCAAGGACTGAGTTTGGATCCGCAAGAAAACATTTAAGCCTTCCTTTGCCATATGCAACAATCACACTATCTATGGTTCTGCACATATATGGAACAAAAAGAGTGTCATGAATTTGACAATCATAAGTCCAAATTGTTTATATGATTAGTCTATAACCGGTATATATATTTTTACCTTAGCCCTTCAATCCAACCGGGAAATGGTTCTGAAAAAGTGCTAGTGATCATCGTGGGACGGATAATAACGAGAGGAAGATTTTCTCTATGGTTACCAAGAAGCATCTCTCCCATTGATTTGGTAAACACATATGTGTTTGGCCATCCATGAAGCTTTGCCCTAATAATTAAGAACAGTTTGATTCAACGTACATCGATGTATATTTTCAATTCTATATAAGAACTAGTTTGTGATCATTACACTGACCTTGACATTCCAAGATCCTTCATCGACTGTGCAATCTCTTCTTCGGAACAATCTTGTTTCTGCAGTTCTTTCAGTTTCTGCTTCATTAGCTCCATTTCGGTATCGATAACTAGTTTTCCATTTCCGTTCAACGTTTCTCCTATGTGGAATGCTTTCTCTTGTAAGAGTCCGGATTTCTCTCCACACACATACGCTACAACAATACAAATTTGAATCGTCTATAACTATATGATCCGTTAAATACGGTCTCATACATAAATAATGAATCAAACGATTTGAAACTATGTATGCTCGCTTTTGTGAAAATAACTAGATCATAGAACTCACCGGTTGAGACATGGAGAAGCAATTGTCCTTTAACACACTTCTTGGCAAAGTTGAGGACATTGAGCGGTCCAAATGTATTGATGCTTAGACCAACATCATATCTTTTTATATATATATAAAAAAATTAATTTAATATTAGATTTTAAATATCTTCTTCAAGGATAAAACGCTTTAGAACGGGGAAATTAACATCACATATCTGAAAATAATGAATAATTTCGATCATTTTTATTTCTACACCTTTCATCGAAGTTCGTTGTGGCAGCAACATTGACAACGATATCGATCTCATTCCACATATGTTGTAAGAGATCAGAGTCCTTCAGTCCCAGATTATCAACTGAAATATCACCCGGAATCGGGACGACTTTTTCTAACACTAAATCATTCAACTTTGCATCACCTAAATCGTTCCTCAACACTCTAAAAAGATCTTTCTCCAAAACCTGTTGTATTGTTCCATGTAGGTCAAATCATATTCTTGAAATAAGTTATAAAATATTTACATAATATTATATTCGATAAAGCTTATATAATCTTCATAAATATTGACTTATATCTAACGAAATGTTATAGCTATACCTCAGTGCGAAACCGTTGCATGGCTGATTCATTGTCTGCTGATCTCAAGAGAAGATAAAGCTTCTTCACGTTTGGTTGTACCCTCAATATTTTCTCCAAAAATACTATAAATGTTTTAAGACATTATTAAAAAAAAACCCATTATCTATGTTTGAAAACTAATTATTTCAAACAATAATTTCGGTGAGGAAATGTCGCGAAAGTGGGAAGTGGTTCACCATCACAAAATATAGCATTAGTTTAAATAGAAATTTAGAATTTGGTTGATTCGAAATGGAAAATATAAAGAACTAATACGTAAATGATGCATGGACCACAAAAAGAGAATGAACAACAAATGAATGAAATGAATAATATTATAATTAATACGAATTAAAGATTATGTTATTATTCACTAAAAATTGTTATATATGCCATGCAAATGAAATTCAAAAGCCGTTTATGAACCTTAGTCATCACTAGAAAAATCAACATGAAAAAATTGGATTGAATTACAAAACCTTCCTTGTGGTGCATACATAACAATCAATCAATCAATCATATTATAGTTTAACCGATCCAAATAAAAATGGCGATGTCACGAAAAGAGGGTACCTTTGGCGAGGAAACCAGGAACCCCGGTGACGAGAATCGTCTTGTTCTGGAGAAATTGAACACAATTCGATTCCATATAAGAGACTAAGATTTATTCAATGAATAAGCAAGAACAAAGTGTATTTTGTTTTTGGTCACTAGACCTTTGAAGTCGAGGTACGATTATATAGACACGTAACATTGACCGTACTGTTGATCCATCATATCTACTATTTTTAGATCTACCTACGATCACTAAAATAACCAATATTAAAATTACTTCTGATTTAAAAAATTTAAAATATAATAAATATCAACAACCACATATCTAAACTAGAACTTGCTCTGAAATTTCGGAGCTCTTAAGGGAGAAAATATTCAACGAGTAGTGTTTAGTTTTGGCTTTCACACTTGATTGACTAATAGAAAAATAAAATTATTTTAATCATAATTTTTAAAATAAAAATAAATATTATATTGTATTTGATTCAAAAAAAATTAATTATTTTAAATTAGATAAAATTAGTTTTTTTTTTTTTGATATTTTAGAAGTTAATGATCTATTAAAAGATTCATATCTAATGTATTAAAACATAGTGACTTTTTGTGTCCAAACAAGAAAAAATGTATATAATTCTATTCTTTTTCTGGATAGCTTTTAACCTTTAGATTTTTGTGGATAACTATCCCTGTTTTCAAACAGAATAATTTTGTTTAATTAAAAATTTATTTTTGGAGATAAAATTTCAAATACAAACCATAATCTTCTAAACCATTGATATCACAAAAGTTTTATTTTTGGTTATATTTTTTTTTAATTTAATTCCGAAAATTTTAAAATTATTTTAGATTATTTTAGATTTTCTTAATCAAAAATCAGAAATTAGTTATTATCTTCAAAAATAATAAATCATATATTAATTTAGATTTAATCTAAATATTCGAATTTAAATAATATTCTCATAATAACACAGATGATAAACAAATATGTTACTTTTTTTATCATAATCAATCATTTTAAAAATTTAAATATTCGAAATTAGTAAATATTTGTATTATACGGTAATATGATGGGCGGGTTAGGGTTAAGTTTTTATAATCGACATCTTTTACGGGTTTGTTTGTCAAAAAATCTAATGTAATAGGCTGATTTGAGGCAGATTAAAAAAATGGATTAGCATTTTAACACTCATAAATATATAGATTGATTGTGTACTAATCTAAATTCACATAATAACAAAGTTTACAAAATGGGTCAGAAAATTTGGATAGCTAAAATAATTAATTTTAAATCATACATGTCATACCATAAATATATCTTTCCATACAATATAAAAACTCGATGATATCAAATTTTTTTATTTCACAAAGTAAATTTTTTTTTTTTAAATATTTATAGTTTTTAATGGTTTTTATATCTACTTGATGTAATTATATATATACAATATTTAGAAATCAATTACATAATATATTAATCAAACTTTAACATGCATTTACTTTTATAATTTAGTATTTTAATCTTCTTAATTTTTTATATATTTTTTTTATATTTTAGTTTTTAACTCTTTTGAAAGAAATTTGGATATTTGTTGATATTAACGAACTCGGATCCGATAATTTGTTTCTTAGATTTGGTAAAACCAGATCCAAATCCAATTATCCTAGAATTTTATGGTTTACTAGTACTATTTATATCGACCTAATCATTTAAATAAAGTACGACATTTTGAATAATAATAAAGAAATACATCAGTATATATATATATATATATATATATATATATATATAAGTTATCATTTATAAATAAATGTCTTTTCAAATTCTTATTAAAATCAACGAATGATAATTACCATGAGAACTTAAGTATAATAACACAAAATATAATAAATTATATTAGCAATTTAAAATTAACAAGTGCGTTGATAATGTGTCACAATTTTAGAATATGAGAAAATGATATGACATCATAAGAAGAGATAGTATTCTCCGATATGTGAATTCATTAAACTATCCTTTTTAATCGGAATAGGGAAAGCACTATACATAAAATGTATTATTCGGTCTTTGATTTGGTTGGTCATAAACAAAACTTGGTTAAAAATTTTGTTTTCTGATGTCTAGTTCTATTTTTTGGACAAAATTTATTTGTTGATGTATAAGTTTGAGATGTGTTAACAGTTTTATTTTTGGTATGAAATGTATTATATAGTTTTCTAAAATTTTAATTCATAATGAGGGCATGCGATAATTTTTTATTTGTTTTTATTTTTATATTTTTTATTTTGTATGGAAAAATATATTATTGGTATGACATATATGATTCAAATTTAGTGATTTTAGCTACCCAAATTTTATGACCCATTTTGTTATATGTATTTTTAAGTTCTATATTTTATTAAAAATATGTTTTTAATACATAAATTACCCATTCGAACTCTTACCCATTGTTTTGTTATTAATTTGTGAATAAAACATAATCATAAATATGTTATATAATCAACATAAATATCATATCATTTACACCTACAAATCATCATAAATATTTTATATTTCAAATATGACCATTATTTTCTATATGTAAATTATCGTTTTTATTTCAAATAAAATAGTGTTGGTAATCTTAATAAAGTTTTCTAATAGTATAGATATTATTTAAATTACAATATCTAAATTAAATCGAAATTAAATCTAAATTA
The DNA here is from genome assembly GCA_030161315.1 of Eutrema japonicum. Classification (NCBI taxonomy): domain Eukaryota; kingdom Viridiplantae; phylum Streptophyta; class Magnoliopsida; order Brassicales; family Brassicaceae; genus Eutrema; species Eutrema japonicum. The sequence goes on along the minus strand of BSQW01000006.1, from coordinate 35,359,662 downwards.
ACATCAAGTTATTATTTTTATAAATATATATTTAAGGAAATCCAATGTAATCTAAATTAATATTTAAATTTTCGGAATTAAATTGAAATATAAATTTAAATGAACTTTTTATTAATATTACACCAAATTAATCTGTTTGGCAACATGTATAGTTGTTCACATAAATTATAACCTTAAATATACTGTTTAATAGTATAGATAATAGAAATTTTAATATGTTTTCTTAATATGTGTGAAATAACTTTAAACGATTTATATTCTTAAACGGAGGGAGTATATTTATATACAAAACGAATCGAGAAGATAGCTCTTTCGGAATTTAATTGAAATATAAATTAAAATAAACTTTATTTTATTAATATTACACCAAATTAATATGTTTGGCAAAGTTATCAACATAAATTAAAACATTAAATGTATTTTTTCCTGTTTGGACATAAAAAGTGTCTCAGTTTTAATAGTATAGATTTCCGATATTCTAAATACATTTTGTTCAAAACTCTCTTATTTGCACTGTGGGTCACTTATTCAAAACTCTCTTAGTTTTTAGCGCTTTTTAGTCTTCTTCAGTAGCAAATGACCATTTTACCCCTGCTTCCTATTTAGAAAATGACAAAATAACAAATAACAATATAAAATTTATTCAATCAAAAAACTTTTTTGTACAACGAATGCTACTTCTTCTTAGGTTCATTAAAACAATTCTAAGAAAGTTCAAGCTAAGAAAAAAATCTATTGAAATTGAAAAAATATAAGTAACTTATCTAGATCCAAACCAAATTTGCATTTCTTCTTCGTATCTTGTATCGCCTAATCTTCAGATTGAAGTTAACCGATTGCGAACTTGCTTATCAAGGTAGAGGAGTAGGCGCATCGCGAAAGTGTGGATTTCGCCATGACGTCTTCCATTTCTCTCCCTCCAAAGTGAATACATTTACCCGACTCATACCAACTAGTACTGTATCCTTAACTTGAAATGAACAAGTTAGCTGATTTACTACTTTTTCATACTATTGGCTGATCCGCGCTTCATGGAGAATTTTGTGTTATGTTAATTGACATTGTTAGAAGAAAACTCGATCATATCAATTTTTTTCATTAAATTTTTTATTTCACAAAGTAAAGAAAAAAATTTTTTTTTAATATTTATAGTGTTTAATGGTTTTTATATCTACTTGATGTAATTATATATATACAATATTTAGAAATCAATTACATAATATATTAATCAAATTTTAACATGCATTTACTTTTATAATTTAATATTTTAATCTTCTTAAATTTTTTTATATTTTTCTTATATTTTAGTTTTTAATTGTTTTGAAAGAAATTTGGATATTCGTGAATATTAACGAACTCGGATCCGAGAGTTTGTTTCTTAGATTTGGTAAAACCAGATCCAAATTTTATTATCTTAGAATTTTATGGTTTACTAGTACTATTCGTATCTATCTAATTATTTAAATAAAGTACAATATTTTTAATAATAATGAAAAATACATCAATATATATAAGCTATCATTTATAAATAAATATCTTTTCAAATTTTTATTAAAATCAATATATGATAATTACCATGAGAACTTAAGTATAATAACACAAAATATAATAAATCATATTAACAATTTAAAATTAACAAATGAGTTGATAATGTATCACAATTTTATAATATGAAAAAATGATATGACATCGTAAGAAAAGATGGTATTCTCCGATATGCGAATTCATTAAAATATCAATCGGAATAGAGAAAGCACTATACATAAAAAAGTATTATTCGGTCTTTGATTTGGTTGGTCATAAATTATGCAACAATGACATAACAAGCTTAAACGTCTAGGAAACGTCAAACTTACTGTGAAAACGACAGAAAATACCTAACCCCAAACATCAGGAAGAAATAAACCGAACTTGTAGAATTGTTTCACACCTCAATTTTTGAAACAATATAATTATATAATCTGCAGGAGTTAAGAGTTACAAGTAATCCATGTAGGACCAAAATTTACACTACAGACAGGAAAGATTTAATCACAGTAATATGTAAATAAACAGTTTAAGGAACAGACGATTTATAAACGATAAAGCAATATAAGATCTGAGGAGGCGAGATAAATCTCTTTCCTTAACTCTAAGAATCTCCCGTAGTGTGACGGGGTTTTATAGATCCATGAGTCCCAGGATACAACCAAAGTTTAACTGAATCATCAACACCATGATTCATGTCTATCGACCATTATTCTACGATACTCTCGAAATTAAAACTTACTCTAAGCAGTAGGGAATTGAAGAAACGATTGCTGGAACTTTTAGTAAGTGTTTTTTGTGTATCAGAGCATAATCTTTTAGGTGAAAATCGTGTTGTATATATAGGAAAGAGGCTAGGGTTTTTCCATGACAGAAAAGGAATATTTCTAGAATAACCTAGGCGGCTGCGATTTTTAAGTCGGCCCGCTGGGTATCGATCGATACCAAGGGGTATCGATCGATACCTCAAAAAGTCCACGGGCCCAATCAAGGCCCAAGATGCGAACGTCGCACGTATGGCTTTTCTTCTCTCATGTTGTTCATTTAAGACACAACCATTCCAACATATATACACGAGAAAACATTTCTCGGTTAATGAAAACATTTCATTAGAAAGAGCTTAACTCATTTCTTTTCACACTAACACAATTTTATCAAACCCTCAGGCTTTGACAAAAAATTAGTTCCAACAATCCCCCACATGAATAGAAATGACTCTAGAACATATGAAAATTGTACAGACTAGACTTTACTAGACATACTTGACTAGACTCATCTAGACGTAGACAGACTTTCGAGAGTATACGAAATTGTAACTGTCACTGAATGGTAGCGTTTTTCAGCTTTGAACCAAACAATTTTAATATCTGTTGCGTTTACTCGGCCAGGAGGTGAACATGATGTCTTGAACCACCCGGATTTTGATGTAAACTGATACAACAGATATCGCACAGCGACATTTTCTCGTAGAACTTTGTTCTCTATTGGGTTCATTTTGGCCTTGAACATTCCTGGTATTCGTGAGTGAATTTGGAGAATATAGCCTTATCCTTCATTCTCCTAGAAACGGCCCCATTTCACACTTCACAAGGTGATCTTTTATTAGCTTGTTTTCAGAAGTGTCCTGTCACACTCCACTATATACACAGCTATGCAATCATTAAAAGCAAACGCTTATCCTCACTATCCACAGGTAGCACTGTTTTATCATCCTAGGAACTGGGCAGAGACATAGTCTCACAGTGCTCCACTCGAATCAGTTTAATTTTGTTTCCCTTTGAACCTAGATCTTGGGATCTCCAGTCACATAGGTTGGGTATCTGTCAAACGTCATCTTTTTCTATAGGCTTTAAACCCGTTCCTTTTGATGATTTAACAAACTTGATCTCGGGGCTAACTTTTTGGGAAACAGATCCGCTAAGTTATCAGCCTTTGTGAGATCAGTTGTCTAAATGGTCTTATATCATTCTCGAGATTTGCCATTTTATAACTTACTCAGTGCCTGAGAGATAACTCACTAACTCTCACAGTGTACACATAAAGTTGGCACTGGTTTTTCCCACATCGGGATATCTTCCACAAAGTTTCGAAGCCATTTTGCTTCCTTTGCAGCTTTATCTAAAGCTATAAACTTTGACTCCTTGGTTAATTAGGCCAAGAGTGCTTGTTTGGAAGATTTCCAGGATACTGCTGCACTACCAAGAAAAATATTATCCACTTATAATATCTGTCAGGTTTACGAGACCAAGAGGTGAACATAATGTCTTGAACCCCCAGAATTTGATGTAAAACGAGACGACATATAACGATGGATAATTCAACATTCTAGTTATGGTTTTCCACAGAGTATGACCTGGATTACTCATGTAGCGACTTGAATACGCTAGATCGGATCTAGTACGATTCATCAAGTACGTTAGACTTCCGATAATTCTTGCATACATCACTTGTGATACAACTTTATCACAATTGGATTTATTGCAGTCTTGTTTGAGTAGTTCTCAAATATTTCTAGGATCTTGAGACAAGATTATCCACTAATCTTATGTCTATCAAACTTCCCACTGAACACTTTCTTAGTGTGTTGGATTATGTCCTTCTTGCTTCCATGATGAACGTGTCATCTTATAAACATAACAAAACGTATCCACGTGGAGTACTTTTGATGTATATCACCTTAAGTGATTTTGAAGCTATTTGACATTACTTTGTTGTCAAACTTTCCAAGCTATTGCTTAGGAGCTAACTTAAGCTCGTATAAGGACTTTGCAAGTCTACTTATTTTCTTTCCTTGTTCAGGAGTGACATAACCCTCGGGTTGTTTCATGTAAATCTCCTCTTCTAAATGGTCGTTTAGAAAGGCAGATTTTACATCCATTTGATGGATTACAAGATCTCATATTGCTGTAATTCCAATCAGCATACGACTAATTTCAACTTTAGCCTCTTCTGCTTCTTTACAGAAGTACCAGAATAGCTCGATCTAGGTTCAATGCCCGTCAAGCATCGATCGATACTCATGGGTATCGATCGATACCTCTAAAAGCGTAAGAGCCCAAGAGATCAATTGCTCGCTTAGAGCTTATCCTTTACTTGGATGTCTGGTATATCTCATTTATACACCATAAAGCAATCAGCACTACATTGTGTGCATATTCAATGAAGATACAATCCACCGTTTTTGGTCCGATTGTCAGCTTCTTAGGTGGTTGCTAGGCACCCCCACACTTTCATGTATTTGTATAAAAACACATTACTTTTCCAAAGTTTGCATGAAACATTTCCAGTGACTTTGTGTAGTATTTAGTTCAGGATATAACTTGTGGTAAGCAATGCTTCCCCCCACATTTCTGGACTAACCCAGATTTTTTAGGAATAATGAGTTCATCAAATAATTCGGTAATTTGTTATGAGACTCCATTAGATTCCAGTGAATAGGGATCAATCGTTTGATGGATAATACCATGCTCATGTCCTCTATCACTTCAAACTATGTTGATAGTTCTTTCGAGTTGGTTTTCAACCTCGAGTTTAAACTCCTTGAGTTTTTCAAGGTCTCGTATTTGCTTCTTAGCAAATAGACATAACTATATTTCGTACAATCCTCAATGAAAGTCACAAAATATTTTTCACCACCTTTTGTATAAGTCAAACCAAGAGGTTCGCTCGATTGTGGTGTTTTAGTGAGTTTGGTTAGAACGCAAACCTCACACTCATCTTTGCTTATTTTGTATTTCAGGATCTCATTCAATCTACGCATAGATTCGAATATAATGTGACTGAAACATTCAGATCAAATACTAAGAGATTATGTACCATAAGCAAATGATTCTTTCTCATTTAATGTCAACACCATTGGTTACATTGATTTTAAGTCCGACTGTCTCAACGTTAATTTGGACCAGTCTGTCCTTAATATAGACAACATTATTTGTCAATACATGCTAATCAGCTTTGACAATTGACTATGAATTCGTGTCTAATTAGCATTGTGCCCTAAATAAGATTTTTATGCATCTCTAGCACATGCTTTACATTAGTGAGAGTGAGCTTCTTTGAGAAGTCAACTTCAGCACCAAAATTCTTGTCATTATTTATGGTAGTAGGGAAACATTCCCATCTCAACGCATATATTGGTATAATACCACCACTCATGTGGGTTATGCTCAACCATATTGACTCCGAGGATGACATTACACATGTCTATCTCGACTACATTGGCTTGAGCCATTTCATTGTCTTTTACACCACCAGATCTAACAATGATCACATCGGTGTTGTTAGTCATATTGAAATTTGATTTTGTTCAAGAGAATCAAACCAAATTAATATGCTAACCAATACTCAACTCTCAAGTTAAATGGTAAAATTAAATTCAATTTCTAGAATTTAATAAACTTAATACAATATCGAATTGTATTAGTATTCTTGAACTCATATCAAGAATCGCAAGAGGCCTGTTGAGTATCGATCGATACCAATGAGTATCGATCGATACCTCAAAAGTCTAATGATTTAATTATTCGATTAAATCAGCCTCCAATATTTAATTGAACTTCAATTAATTATTCCAAAATTCGCAAATTTTTGGACACATAATATTGAGCTACACGTCTTTAAATTTTGTCCAAGGCTTTATCTTTACTCCGCAGTAGAAAGATGTATCAATATCTCGTGCAATCGTCTATGAATGCCATGAAATATTTATTGCCTCCTCTGGTTTGAATATATTTCAAATCACATAACTCTGTGTGAATTAAACCTAGAGGTTCTGTTGTTCTTTGAACGCTGGGTGATGGCGTTTTAGTGAGTTTGGCTTGGATACAAACCTCACATTTGTCTTTGCTTAATTTGCATTTAGGAATCATGTTCATGTTCATTAATCTACTCATAGATTTGAAATTAACATGTCCTAATCGTTCATGCCAAATATTAAAAGACTTAGCGAGATAAGCAAATGGTTTCTTATCATTAATCTTAGGGTTCTACGAGGTGGATGCCTCGGTTACATTATCCTTTCGGATTACTTCCTCAACAGATATCTTACACAGATTATCACATACAGAACCCTTACCCAAATTCATCCCATTTTTCGTTAGGATTAGCTTATCACCTTCCAGCTTCACAGAGAATCCATGCTTACTTATAAGCGATCCAGAGATCAGATTCTTGCGCATATCTGGTACATGGACGACGTTCGTGAGAACTAGTTCCTGTCCAGAGGTGAGCTTCAGAACAACCTTCCCGTGACCATCAACTGTCGACGAGGCGGAATTTCCCATCAAGAGTTTATCACCACTCTTGTTCTTTGTGTATGTCGAGAACATCTCGCGATCCATACAGATGTGTCTGGTTGCACCACTGTCGAACCACCAAGTCTTTGGATGGCTCTCTGCAACATTGGCCTCAGTGACTACAGCACACATGTCAGCTTCTGTCAAGTTCGCTTGAGCTTTCACTGTTTTGATCAGACTCGTAGTCGTTTGATCCACTTTGTCACTGGTTTTCTCCATAGTTCCAGAGTTGTTGTTTGTCATTTCTCTATGACAATGAGAACACAACTTTCAGTTAGTACCGATATATAAACTCAAGAATCGCAATTCTAAGACTGATATCGAACTGAATCGCATTGGTGTCGATCGATACTCTTTGGTATCGATCGATACACATTCAATGTCTATCGATACACCCATATGGTGTCGATCGATGCCCTCAGTGTCGATCGATACACCCTTGATCGATGCACGTGAGTTTTGTATAAGATCTATCGATACACCTCGGTGTCGATCGATGATCAGCTTGTATCCATTGATACACCTCGGTGTCGATCGATGCTCAGCTTGTGTCGATCGATACACATATAGTGTCGATCGATGCACCCTGTGTGTCGATCGATGCAAGTGAATTTTTTTCACAGGATCGATCGATAAACCACAGTGTCGATCGATGCTCGATGCACATACTGTGTTAATCGAAGCATCTTGGTGTCGATCGATACACATTGAGTGTCGATCGATACACCCTGGGTTCCTATTGATGCTCGATGCACATACTGTGTCATTCGAAGCGACCTGGTATCGATCGATACACGCTCAGTGTCGATCGATATACCCTGGGTGTCGATCGATACAAGTGAATTTCACAGGATCGATCATAGCACCAGTGTCGATCGATACCTGTGTCTTATACACAGTATCGATCTACATAGACCAACTTGGTCGATGCAAAGTATCGATCGATACACTGAGGTGCCGACCGATACACTGTTTGCATGGTATCGATCGATACACTTAAGTGTCGACCGATACAATTTAGTACAATATCGACCGATACCATAGGGTGTCGATCGATACTCACAAGGCCTCGATCTGAATCGAACCTATCAAGAACAGATGTGTGTTCGTTGATTATACCGTTCTTTAATCGCAATTAAAGACGGTTTTTTAGAAGATGTTTAAGCAGATCTGCTTCTACTACACGTTTCAAGTTGCTAAACAGCTGTTTGATTAACGTTTGAGTATCACTAGCAGAAGAACATCTTCTTAAAAAATAGAGAGAGATGAAGATTGCCTCTACTACACGTTTCAATTTGCTAAAAGCTTTTTTGACAACGTTTGAGTATCATCAGCAGTAGAAGAATCGTTTAAAAAACCGTTTGAAAACGTTTATTTACTCGTGATTAAAGATCCAATTGAAGTAATAAAACAGAAATTGGATCTTCTTAGAGTTAAGATTGTAGGACCAAAATTTACACTACAGACAGGAAAGATTTAATCACAGTAATATGTAAATAAACAGTTTAAGGAACAGACGATTTATAAACGATAAAGCAATATAAGATCTGAGGAGGCGAGATAAATCTCTTTCCTTAACTCTAAGAATCTCCCGTAGTGTGACGGGGTTTTATAGATCCATGAGTCCCAGGATACAACCAAAGTTTAACTGAATCATCAACACCATGATTCATGTCTATCGACCATTATTCTACGATACTCTCGAAATTAAAACTTACTCTAAGCAGTAGGGAATTGAAGAAACGATTGCTGGAACTTTTAGTAAGTGTTTTTTGTGTATCAGAGCATAATCTTTTAGGTGAAAATCGTGTTGTATATATAGGAAAGAGGCTAGGGTTTTTCCATGACAGAAAAGGAATATTTCTAGAATAACCTAGGCGGCTGCGATTTTTAAGTCGGCCCGCTGGGTATCGATCGATACCAAGGGGTATCGATCGATACCTCAAAAAGTCCACGGGCCCAATCAAGGCCCAAGATGCGAACGTCGCACGTATGGCTTTTCTTCTCTCATGTTGTTCATTTAAGACACAACCATTCCAACATATATACACGAGAAAACATTTCTCGGTTAATGAAAACATTTCATTAGAAAGAGCTTAACTCATTTCTTTTCACACTAACACAATTTTATCAAACCCTCAGGCTTTGACAAAAAATTAGTTCCAACAATCCATTCTAATAATTGAAGACTTACTACTTTGTAAAATTACGCTGATTGTAACAGTTTACCATATCAGATATTGTTCCATTTCTTTATAGAATTTGAGTTACATCATCATGTACAAAATGTAAACTATATGAAAACTAAATAAAATTGGGTCATAAGTCAAATTGGTTCAATCAAATGGTTTCTCTATTTCGTTTTATATTAAAAGAACATTAATTCCTGTCATTTAAAAATTATTCCAAATTGGAATTTTGACGGTTAATCATTTCTACTAATTAACCCCCCGAAAAAGATTTTTCAGTGTTGGCTTTTGGAAAGATTTTAATAATTTTTCAAGTTTGGGTTGGTTTTGCTTCAAAGATGATATGGAGGCCATGAATTTGCGACGATGCCAATCGCCACTTCACTCAGAAACACTAATGTAGAGGATGATAGTGGGTTTTTCTACCACTGTTTCAAATTGGTAAAAATGACGTCTTCCCATGCTGACTGACCGGATTTCTCGACGTACAATGAAGAATATAGGAGGTTAAAAGATTAAAATTCAAATGATGATTCTTCCGTCCGTATTATATCGTTAACTTCCGTTTTGATTTTAGAACCGTTTTAATTCATTAATGTTGTTAATTTTAGAGGGGTGTATTCAATCAAACATTTGACATAATTCGTGTTAAAATGAAAAAGCCAATATTTTTAGTCACGATTTTTTTCAAAAGTCATCTAAACTATGGCGTTATTGGTTATAATATTTGTAGTTGTTATAATCAAAATAGATATGACCAAAATCTTTATTTCTTATAAAAAAATAAATACGAGAATATTTATAAAGATTTTGTTTTTCAACATAATTTTTAGGTTTTAGTATAAAAACTCACAATTTATTTTCAAACTTAAAAATAAAAATAAATGAATAATGAGTACTTTTATACTATCTCAAATATAAGCTACTACAATATTTAATAAGTTTTAAATATTTTTCATCTGCAGTAATTAATTTAATTATAATTTTAACCAAGTTTTTTTTTTGACGTAACCAAGTGTTTTCTTATAGCTAAACTAGAATGTGATCCGCGCTACGCGCGGACGTGTTAACTTTTTTTTTTATATATTTTGTTTTTGATAGTTTAACACTTTACATATATTATTTTCAATATTGTTTTTTCTGATAAAAATAGAAGTTGTTTGTACATTTTTTTATCTTTCATGTTTGTTGACAATTTATGCAATTAATGTTTTTTAAATATTTGTTATTTTGCGTTTTTATAGTAGAAAAATTATGAATCTCTAATAAGGCATTTTTTATTTTAAATTATATCAATTAGAGTGTATTAATTATATGTTAATTGATGTCGCAAAGTTCATCTTTGAAGTAGTTACATTAAAGTGTAATGAAGGCACCAAAGAGATAAAAATAAACTAAAGGAGTTGTTTTGTTTTAGAGTTATAGCGGAAGGAGATTGAGAGTTCGGTTCTGAAGCATATGTGGCAGATATTGGGTTTATCCTTACTTAGAATTAGATATCATGCTTTGGAATGGAGCTAGTTGCACCGAATTTTAGGTTCGCGACTCTTGCCTTCCTCGAGTAATATTGTGTTTTTTCGTTTTATTTTTGTTTGTTTGATTTTTAGTATTATTTCCAATATTATTGATGTACGATTCTAATCTTCATTATTGTATAAAATATGTTTCTAATTCTTAAGTCTTTCTTCTAATTTTTAAGTAATAAATATTCAAGTGTAGATAAATATGATAATATAACATACATATCCAAGTCTTGATTTATTATGATTTTTTACATATTTTTCATTTGTATCTTGTGTCCAGGCCCGACTCTAGGCAAGTGCTGAAGTTGCAAATGCATAGTGACCACCTGATTTTTGCAAAATTTTGTAATGTTTGAAATTTTTATTTGTAAATATTTAAGGGTTCTTCATAAAAAAAATTGTTTATATGCCTAAAATTAGAATTTTTTTATAATATGCACATGGTCCACTTTATTAGTGAGCCGGTCCTGCTCGTGTCATGTAGTAGCCGAGTAATTTTGCTGCATCTTCATAGAGAAGATTTCTATGATTTCATTCGGATTGTTGTTTTGGTGTGGATTTTTTTTTCTTTGATGTTTATTTAATAATTTTATTAGATTCTAAGTTTTGTTTTATGTGGTGTTTAATTTGTATTTGTATTTAGTTGTAATTTTGTTGTGTCTATCAAAATATGAGAGGTGAAATAAATTATCATATTTTGATATGTAAGCTTATTTTGAGGATGTTTTTTATAAATTAAATATTAAAAATGTGGTAGATATCAATAGATTTTAATTTTTGTTGAAACTAATTATCAGTATGCTTTTCGTTTTATATGTATAAATAAAATTTATTCATTAATGATCTTAGTTATGTAATTAAAACCAATTGTTAAAAAAATAATAATTAAAATGATGTTAAAAAATGACCAATTAAAATTTGACATGTGGATGATGAGGTGGCAGCATGAGAAGAGAGAAAAACTAATTTTATATATATAGATTATATTAGTTAAATATAACATTTTCAATACATATTTTAAACTATAATGTGTATAAATCGCTATCTTAAACTTAAAATCATTTTGGAGGTCTCCTTGACCCAATGGTTGATCAAATGTTCACTAATGTTTCAACATCAAGAGATCTTGGATTCAAATCCCAGAGAATGCTATTTATTATCACTCGTTAGGCGTAGATTCTCATAAAGCAGTAGAATAATTCATTATAGAATCGTCGATGTAACAATTCTCATAATTTATAATAGAATAATTATAAATGAGTCTTAAAATCATTTCCATGTTTACTAGGCTTTGTTTGGAACGTTTGGTATATGATACAAGTAGCACATGTGTTTTTTACTATGCAGTTTATAAAATCACAAAATTATAAAGTGATAAAGGATATTTGTCAATTCCTATATGCTTATCGTTATAGCATAAGAGATGTCAAATCTAAAGGGATTAGATTAAGCCACTAAGAATACAAGAAACTCCTTAATCTAAGCTAAACAAAGAGGGTTTTTACTAATTGTCTAATGAAATTAAATGCATCAATACTCAATTCTATCAATTGACCAACAATCTAAGCAATTGACACAATTCAAACAAGATAAGACAATAAACTAACCAAGAGACTTAATTGAACTTAAAACGATTTAAAAAGCGAATCTTAGGGTGAGGTAATTGATTTTGGGTGATCTAGAACTAATACATGATGCCAATATACTCAACCAATGCTAATTCTTAGGTTTATACCACTAGTTAAGACTAATCCACTTCCATGGCATTAATCACTTGCTAATTACCCAATTACGAACAAACTTCCATTTGTAACTAAGCAATCATCAAGCATTAAACACAAGGTCTAACAACCAATAAACACCTTGGACAACTATTTCCATAGGCCAAGAGTGTAAATCCCTTAAAAAGTTCATTGGGGAATTTCATCGAACACATTCCGGGCGTGGAATTTCCTACGATCTAAATCAACTTATCAAGGTTAATCTAGCTTTAGGAACACTTATTAAGGAAGGAAATCAAACAATCTAAACCCCTAACATCATGGATCAACCCCAAATCACCCTAATCTATCTCACCCAAAGACCCTAAGAGACTACTCACTAGTCATGTTAATCCCAACAAAACCCATGTTAAGTTTGCTAAGATTCATGATTAATAGAATGCAAGAAAGAAAGATTAAGATGCAAGAACTAGAAATTGCATTAAAATCAAAGGTATCTCTCTTACAAAATCCAAGCTCCTCAAAAAGGAAGGTATTTTGAAAGAGAAAACAAGATAGATCCTAAAATTAGGTTTAAGTGGTATTTAAAGGCAAGAGGGTCGAACCGGGTTAACCTGGGACAAACCGGGCATTGACCCGGTCGAAATTGGTCTTCAACAGGTTCCATCGGTCGGCCACGGCCCGATGCCACTCTCAGATTACACAGAAATTCCATCGGTCACCTGCATCGGTGCGAGGCCGACCGATGCCAATCTGATCGTCGATATAGGAGATTTCTATCGGCTGGCCATGCACCGATGCCACGCACCGATGCTCTCTCGGATTTCACAGAAATTCCATCGGTCACCTGCATCGGTGTCCGGCCGACCGATGGACTTTTTCTGTTGCTTCTTCGTTCTACATCGGCCGGCATCGGACCGATGCCTCTGCCCGATACCAGCTCCCGTCGGGTTTTCTTCATCTTTCGTTTGCCTTCTCCGTTCTATGTAGGCTCCACTCGGTCTAAGGTCTTCCTCTAAACTCCATCAAACCTCCAATGTCTCCATAGCACCTAAAATGACACTCCAATGGACCAAAATATGTAAGACCTAACCTAGGACTCCTAATACTCTAAATGGGACAAAACAAGTATGAAATGTCATGAAGATTCAAGTAAATGATCTAAAACCTACATGATATGTATGCTTAAACTATGCAAATTATGGACACATCAATTCCCCCAAACTTAAACCTTTGCTTGTCCTCAAGCAAACAAGATCAAGAATGAGAGATGCAATGCAATGCAAGTGGAGCTCGAACCTATAACAAGCATAAGAAACAATCGCACTCAACGTCCAAGTTACTAGTTCTAGGATGCACCAAAGTTTTCTACTCAAAAGGAGTTAGCCACTTCCTTCACAACATGCAACAAAGCCAAACCTCAACTTAGACAAACTCTCTTATCCTCTAGCCTCTTAACATTCATTAATGATTGTATCCGTGAATTGTGCTTATGCAAAATTAAATAAAACCGCTTGGCTAAAGGACCGATTATGAGATGAAAGTGATCTCATCAATATGCATGGGTGATCAAACACAAGGATCTCTCAATGAACGAGCAAACTCCGACAAAATGCTAAAGGTAAAGAGCAATCTATGCATACAAGGAAAAACTCTCGTCTACCCGAATGCCTAGAATGTTACTAATCTTAACCCAATCTAACCCTTTTTGCTTGTTCCCAAATCCTATTCTACCATTTTCCTACAAGGCATTTTGCCTTGGATACCCAAACACACTTCTTTGTTCTCATTTTCACCTTCTCTTCTCATGGGGGCTTTCTTCTTCACCTTGGTTGTGGTTGGATTCTCCTTTTCCTTTTATTTAGCTCTTTCTTTTTCTTCTTTTGATGCTTTGGCTTTATGGCCTTCTTTTCTTCTTTGTCTTTTGAGGCTTCTCTTTCTCACTTAGAGCTTTGCTTTTAATCATCTTTGCACCAGCTAACCATCACATTGCACACCCCTCTTCATCGTCCTTTCTTTCTTCTTTCACTCCACCATATACACCAAATCAAACAATTCCCTAAAATATTTCTAACCGTTTCCCATGTTACAATAAGAACCGCCCACCTAGTCTATCCTAGTCCTAGTTTAGCTCCTTGATGTTGGAACTAATTCTACACAAGAGTGCTTCCTTGTCGCCCTTATTCCTAACACGTTTTGTCGAGTTCACTCCAAATAAGGCCTCACAAGCACACACAAAAGATTTGAGCTTAGAAAGAAGGTTATTGGCAAGGTGGGGAACCAATCCAAAAATGGGGTTTGGCTACTTAGGCAAGCAAGAGTGGTGAGAAGAAAGAAAGAATGCCTAAGTATGTATAAGTGATCCGCGGTTTTATTTAAATTTACACAAGCACAATAATTACATATTCAATTTAGATTATCACTTAGATGAGGCTAGGTTCAATTCAAGCTTGCTTCAATCAAAGAAGGGACAATGATGCATGCGTTCTAACAAATGGTTCATCCTTGATTTCAGATTCAACTTCAATGCATCAAACAACTAATAACTTGGGCGTTGAATCAATTGCTAATTAAGCTGGTTTCCAAGGTTGTCATTACTCCATGCTTATGCAAATGCAAACTAGACACCACATACAAGTGAATATGCAATCCTAAATGTTCTAAAAATGTCAAATTTATTGAAAATGCATGATATGCATGAGACTCAAGTGCAAAAGAGAAGATAAGAGCATAAAACACGAGGTCAAATACCGGTCTCTCCCCCAAACTTAAATCACACCGACCCGGTGTGAAAGAAACCTAAGGGAAAGACCAAAAACAAAACAAGAAAAACTATACAATGCATGAAACTCAAAGAGAAGAAAATTATTTACAAGGGTGGAGTGTTACCTTAGAATATTTCGGAGTTGGAGGAGGTGTCCACGGAGTAGGAGATGTTGCTTGAGCACGGCGTTGGCGATCTCATTGCCCTCCTCTTACGCCTTCTCAGTTCATGAGATGAAGCACGTGGCGGTTCCTCTTGGTTCGCAAGTACCATGGTCCTGTAGAATGAGTGGCGCCTCTCCTCTTCCATAGCGTTTTCCCCGGTTCCTTCACCTTCGACATCTTCTCCTTGAAATGGATCACGGGATGAGCTTGCCCCGGTGACCTTCGCCGTGAGCTCCTTGATTTGGCTTGGCTTTTCAAACCCTTCACCGATTTTACCAACTTTCTTATGGTCTTGTCTTGCCATTTGTTCCATCTTTGGAGGAGGTTGATTTGGTGATGAGCATGCTCTGAGGCCGTGTCGGGAAGAGGCACGTCATATGGATGGAAGTAGTAGCGCTCACTTCCATAAACCGCGCTTGGAGGAGATGATGGCTCTTCATCCTCGGCGGCCCGTGAAGAAACTCGATCTTTGCGTGAACCGGGTTTGCGGATAATCTCTAGTGGTGGGTGAATGGCGGGATTGTAGAGTTGATCTACAAGCGGATAAAACCGGATATTTCTTCCTACTTGAATCGCGGTGAGAGCTTGGTTCGGGAGCATGAGTTTCACCATTTTTGGACGAGAGATGCTAAACGTGTAGGCATATGAGCTCCTCGTTCTTCCCCCTAGAAACTTCGCACCGCTTAGGTAGAATGCATCCATCCACTCGATCTCCTTCAAACCCCCGGGTATGCTTCTATCCTTCACCAACCCCGCATCAATCCCATTAGCCTCCAATATCGGGGTGATAATGCCACCCACACTCAATTGCGGAGTTTTGTCCGTCGTTGTTTGCACCCACTCTTTGTAGTGGAGAAGTTGTCGCACAAGTATTGTCACTAGAGCCACCTTCCTATCATCTCCCTTGAGAACGTTTCCGTCGTCACACGTGACAAGGAGCGGTGCAAGCCCAATGTCTAGCAAAGCAATCTCGTCATCAATAATATAACCCTTTTCACGCCTAGCGAACAATGAATGGGTGAGTGCCTTGTGCACGTAGCGGATGGCGGGATGGCGGGATGGCGGATGGCGGATGACTTGGTAAGACCCGAGACAAAAATACCGCTAGGACCAATGGTGTTCCACAATGAACGGATTTCCTTGTGTGAGATGTTGAAGTCCGCGTGGGCCGAGGTTCCTATCTCCTCAAACCCAAAGAGGGCACTTAGCTTGCTAAAGCTCATTTGGTAGTGCGTGCGGTTCACATAAAACTTGATGAACCCATGATCCGCATCGTCTCTCAGTTTCCCGAATTTGTAGAATGTGGCGGTCAAAGAAGCCAAGAATTGACAACTGGCTATTTCATAAGCGGGGAATGCCATAGCGAAGAACTTCTCGAGCCCCATGTTCTTGTAGATTGCTTGCACATCCTCGAGAATCCTGAGCTCATTTAGAAGAGCGTGATCCGGGTATCTAGTGGCTTTGAAACCTAAGCTTCTAAAATTCTTGTAAGCCTACACATAAGTTAGCGGTGTCGGTTTAGGCTTTGCCACCTTCTTCTTTGATACCACGATCCGGTTATCACCACTATCGCTCCCACTTTCACTACCGCTTTCTTCCACAACAACTTTCTTCCTCGACTTGGCAACTTGCTTTCCACGTGCTTTTTCCGTTTGAGCTCGAGTTTGGCCAGCCTTAGGAGCCATTGTACCATTGCAAAGGGAAATTAGCAAATGTTGTGGAGTTTCATTGAAATTTCCAAATAAGTTCAAATTTCACAATTTTAGCCAATGATACAAGCTAATTCCAATTCATATGCATCAAGCAAGACTAAGGCATGTCAATGCAAGTGATATCCTCATTCATCACATGATTTCCCCAAAAATTTTAAATTTTCGTCACTATTCATGATCAAGAACCCTAAATGCCCAAAATTCAAAATTTTGCCATGAACTCAACAAATTAGCACACAAATCCAACATCCCAATCATAATCAAGCATAACCCAAGTGTTATCATCCAATTTCGAGCCTCAAACAAGCATTTTCATGAAGTTTAATCATTAAAAGCAAAACTTGTTCTTCATGAAAAAGAGAGGGTTTTGGGCGAAAACCTTGGGAATATAGAGTAGATGTCGAATATTTATGCTAGAATCACAATAAGCACAGAAAATCGAGTTCAAAAAGCCTTGAATCACCAATTTTGAGCAAGAATTGATGAACTAAGAGGAGAAAAAAAGAAGAGGAATTTTTGCCAAAGAGAGAGAGAGAAGAAGAAAGAAATCGCGAAAGAGAGAAGAGAAGAGAGAGAAATTTGGTCAACTGAATTGACCTGGTTTAATGGGTCAAAATCGGAGTAAACCGGTCATGGAAATTGGACCAGACCGACATTAAACCAGGTCAATGCGTAAAAACCGAATTCTAAACTTACCTGGGATGATCGCATCGGTCAGCCTCTCACCGATACCGCACACCGATATGGCCTCTGGTTTTTGCGATTTTCCCGAATTTCTATCGGTCAGTGGTATCGGTATGGTGTCCACCGATATCGGTCGGCTTCAGTCCGATACGTCTGGCCGATACATCTTCAGTTCGTCTGAGGTTCTATCGACCTGTGGAATCGGTCAGACGCCAACCGATGGCTCTTCTTCAATCTGACGGACAGTCACATCGGTCCCCTTCTGGCCGATACCTCCAACCGATGTAGACGCATGATTTTCAAAATTTTCCCTTCTCACCCTCAATCCAAAACCGAACCTAAGAAATTTGAAAACATGAAACAAAAGCATTAAAAGGAGCAAGAAAAATTAAAATATGTACAAGGATGATCATGGGAATACCTCCCAAGAGCGCTTATTTAAAGTCACTAAGCTTGACTTTGCAAACCGTTTTAGGCGGAAGACGGGTTTGAGAGAGGAACCGAGGTCCCTTCCTCAATGAAGTCCAGTGCATGATAAGGTTTGATTCTTTGACCATTGACGGTGAAATCCCCTCCGGTCTTGTTCCACAACGTTACCGCTCCATAAGGCATCACTTCCTTGACCGTGAATGGACCCGATCATCTCGACTTTAGTTTCCCGGGAAAAATCTTCAACCGGGAATTGAAACGTAGCACTTGATCTCCAGCCTTGAAACCATTTTTGACAATCTTTTTATCATGAAATGCTTTCGTTCGCTCCTTGTAAATCTTCGAGCTCTCATAGGCATCCAAACGAATCTCGTTAAGCTCATGCAATTGAATTTGACGCCTTTTCGAGGTGGTCTTAATGTCAAAATTAAAAAGCTTTACCGCCCATAGTGCCTTGGACTCAATCTCTACCGGTAGATGACAAGATTTTCCGTAGAGGAGATTGAACGGAGTTGTCCCAATTGGCGTCTTGTAGGCGGTTCGATAGGCCCATAGTGCGTCATCAAGCTTCATAGACCAATCTTTCCTTGAAGTTTCCATCGTCTTTTCTAGGATTGCCTTGATTTGGCGGTTGGACACCTCAACTTGCCCACTCGTTTGGGGATGATATGGTGTTGCTACCTTATGTTTCACACAATGCTTTCTCAATAGGTTTTCAAACACCTTGTTCACAAAGTGAGTTCCACCATCACTTATGACTACCCTTGGAACTCCAAATCTTGGAAAGATGATGGACTTGAACATCTTAAGCACAACCTTCGTATCGTTGGTTGGGCTTGCAATGGCCTCTACCCACTTAGAGACATAATCCACCGCTACAAGAATGTATTGGTTGCCATAAGAAGAGGGAAACGGTCCCATGAAGTCAATTCCCCAAACGTCAAAGACTTCAACCTCAAGAATGGGATTTTGAGGCATCTCATCCCGTCTACTAATGTTCCCCTTCCTTTGGCACGCATCATATCTAGACACAAACTCTTGAGCGTCCTTGAACATAGTTGGCTACCAAAACCCCGCTTGTAGAAATTTAGCAACCGTCTTGAATGAAGCGAAGTGACCTCCATATGACGAACCATGACAATGCATCAAAATGCCATCAACATCTTCCTCGGGGATACACCGCCTATAGAGCTTGTCCTTGCATAGAGTATACAAGAACGGTTCATCCCAATAGAAACGTGTTATGTCTCTAAAGAACTTTTTCTTTTGGTACCCATCCAATCTTGGTGGCTCTCTCCCGCAAGGTAAGTAGTTGACGTAGTCCGCGTACCATGGTAGTTTCTCATCCTCCAAACTCTTGGCTTCTTCGAAAATCCTTGCCTCTTCAAGACCTCTCTTAAAATCACCAATCATCATGAGATGTTCTTCGGGAAGAGAGTCATCTATTGGTATAAGATCATCAATCCTCATCCTTGATAGGTGATCCGCCACCCCGTTCTCAATACCCTTCTTATCAATAATTTCCATGTCAAACTCTTGGAGTATTAGGATCCACCTAAGGAGTCTTGGTTTGGTGTCCTTTTTGGCGTAGATGTGGCTCAACGCGGCATGATCCGTGTAGACAATGATCCTGGAACCCACTATATAGGACCTAAACTTCTCGACAGCAAACACAACGGCGAGTAGTTCCTTTTCCGTAGTAGCGTATCTCCCTTGTGTATCATCAAGTGTTCTACTAGCATAGTAGATCACATGCATCTTCTTATCCTTCTTTTGCCTGAGAACCGCTCCTACCGCGTAATCACTTGCATCGCACATGATCTCGAATGGGAGATTCCAATTCGGTGCTTGCACAATTGGAGCGCTCACAAGAGCCTTCTTTATCTCCAAGAATGCTTCAAGGCACTCTTCATCAAAATTGAAGTCCACATATTTGCAAAAGAGTCTAGTTAGTGGCCTTGTAATTTTGGAAAAGTCCTTGATGAACCTTCTATAAAATCCGGCATGGCCCAAGAAGCTCTTAATACTCTTGACCGAGTTTGGTGGCTCTAAGCTCGTCATGACCTCAATCTTTGCCTTGTCTACCTCGATGCCCTTCTCCGAGATCTTGTGGCCTAGAACAATGCCTTCCCGAACAATGAAGTGGCATTTCTCCCAATTCAAGACGAGATTTGCCTCCTCGCACCTAGTGAGTACCTTGCAAAGATTTGACAAACATGCACCAAACGAGGAACCATATACAGAAAAATCATCCATAAACACCTCAACCATGTCCTCAATTAGATCCGAGAAAATGGACATCATACACCTTTGGAAAGTCGCGGGTGCATTACAAAGTCCGAATGGCATCCTTTGATATGCGAAGGTGCCATAAGGACAAGTAAAGGTCGTTTTCTCTTGATCATTTGGGTGGATAGGGATTTGGAAGAAACACGAATATCCATCAAGAAAACAATAAAAATGATGATTTGCAAGCCTCTCTAACATTTGATAAATAAAAGGCAATGGGAAATGATCTTTTCGAGTTGATGAGTTTAGTTTCCTATAATCGATACACATCCTATGACCGGTTATAGTCCTAGTAGGTATCAATTTATCTTTTTCGTTTTTTATAACCGTGATTCCTCTCTTTTTGGGCACCACATGGACCGGTTAAACCCAAGTACTATCCGAAATGGGATAGATTATACCCGCATCTAGAAGTTTTAGAATCTCTTTCTTTACAACTTCTTTCAAATTCGGATTTAACCTCCTTTGATGTTTAATAGAAGTCATCGATTCATCTTCTAGATGGATCCTATGTGTGCAAAGAGTAGGGAAAATGCCTTTAAGGTCATCCAAAGAGTAATCTATAGCTCTCCTAAACTTTCTCAATTCACACAAAAGGGAGGACAATTCACCATTTTTCAAATTTTGATTCACTATAACCGGATATGATGAATTTGGGCCTAAGAAGGCGTACCTTAGCCCAATGGGGAGTGGTTTGAGTTCGACATTTGGCGCCTTGAGCTCACTCCAATCCTCGTCCAAGCTAGTATTACCATTGCTAGCCCCTTGCTCACCTTCGTGCTCAATCTCGACAACACTTCTGTTGTGTGTAACTTGAGCCAACTCCAAATACTTAGTATCCCCACTCATAGCCTTGTGCGATTCTAGCATCCTTGCATACCCATTACTCTCACCATGTAGAAACCCATGCTCTCCTTCTTCCTTAGTCAATACCACTTGGAGGTGATCTTCCAAAGCTAACTCCTCCAAAAGTTCATCCGCTAGCTCATCCATAGCTTCAACATAGAAGGCTTGCCCATCGATTGTAGGCTTCTTCATCACGTCATTAATGTTGAACCGAAGGACATCATTATTTCCTAAATGGAGATCGATTTTGCCTCTTCTCACATCGATAATTGCACCGGCGGTGGCAAGGAACATTCTTCCAAAGATAAGAGGGTCCTTTGGTTCTTCATCCATCTCTAGGACAACGAAGTCAGTTGGCACTATGGCATTTCCAATCATAACCGGCAAGTCTTCAAGTAAACCAACCGGGTGTCTCACCGACCTATCCGCTAGCACAAGAGAGATTCTACAAACCTTGTAGCTAGTGAATCCAAGGCGTTTTGCAACCGAAAGTGGCATCAAACTCACACTTGCCCCGAGATCAAAAAGACATTGGTTGAAAGCGAGAGGTCCTAGTGCACAAGGAAGTGTAAAGCTACCCGGATCTCCAAGTTTCTTTGGCATAACCTTCTTTTGAATGATGGCACTACACTCGTGGGTTAACACAACCATCCCTTCCAACTCCTTTGTTCTATCCTTGATCACGTCCTTGAGGAATTTGTTGTATTGAGGGACTAGTAAGAAAGGATCAACCAATGGCATTGTAACTTGAACCTTGTCCATTTGCTTGTCGAAAATAGCTCTATACTTCTCCATGAGTTGTTTCTTGAAACGGCCCGGGAAAGGGAGCTTGGGCTCATAGGGCGGTGGGACAAAGAGAGTTTCCTTCCTTGCACGTTCTACCCTAGGGTTGTCTTCAACTATTCCTTTACCCTTATCCTTGATGATCTCAACATCTCTTGCAATCTCATCGTCATCATTAATCTCAATGACCACCTCCCCATCTTGTTTCTCAATGTCCTCATTGAGTGTAGTGGTTGGAAGCTCTTTTGAGGGGAGCTCTTTTCCACTTCTCAACGTGATGGCATTGATATACTCTTTCGGGTTGGTTTCGGATTTCCCGGGCAAAGTACCACTTGGTCTTGTTGAAGAAGAGGCACCTTTACCTTCCATTTGCTTGAATTTAGATGACAATGACTCGAATTTTGAGTTGAGATCATTGTTATAGCAATCAACCTTGTTGTGAATTTTCGCCATCCTCTTATTCATGTCGATAGCTCCATTCGCTTGACCCGTGAGAATTTGTTGAAACATACCCTTAACATCGAAATCTTGGGGCATTGAGTTGTTTACTTGCCCTTGTGGCACAAAACCGGGTGGTGCAAAGGTTTGCTTTTGTTGGAAACCACCTTGGTTCCCTTGAAAGTTGTTCTTTGGGACAAAACTTTGTTGTTGGAAGTTCGAACCTTGAGCTTGGTTGGAAGGAACAAAGGTCTTTTGTTGCACCCCTTGGTTTTGTGAATTTTATTGTGGATATGTTTGATCTTGAGGGTTCTCCACATTGGGGTTTCGATAAGAGAAATTTGGGTGATTCCTATAGTTGTTGTTGAAGCCTTTTTGGTAACCACCTTGTCCACCCACATAGTTAACCTCTTCATGCGTATCATCACAATCTCCTTCATATTGAAACCCTTGGTTTCCATCATAATCCCCAACAAAATTGATGGACTTTTGAGAAGCTTGTAGAAGCTTGTCCATGTTTTCATTAAGAGCCTTCATTTCCTTCCTCCTTTGGTCTTCGTTCTCACCACTTTCTCTTGAAAATCGGTCATAGTTTTCCCCGTAGTTTCCATCACTTAGAGCTAAATTCTCCACAAGTTCCATTCCATCATCGACCTCTTTGCCAAAAAAGTTCCCGTTGCTAGCGGTATCAAGAAGCATCCGGAATTTGGGCAAGAGACCACGATATACGGTACTCAAAAGGGACTCATCCGAAAACCCATGGTGTGGGCATTGCATTGTGTAGCCTTTAAAGCGCTCCCATGCTTCACTAAAGCTTTCGTTGTTCTTTTGTGTGAAGCTTGAGATGTCGTTTCTTAACCGGGCGGTCCTCGTAGTGGAGAAGAATTTAGACAAGAATGCCTTCTTGCATTGGTCCCAAGAAGTAACCGAACCTTGAGGAAGGTTCTTCTCCCATTGGTGGGCTTTGTCCCCAAGTGAGAATGGGAACAAACGAAGCTTGAAACCGTCTTCCGAAACACCGTTGATCTTGGTTATTCCGCAAATTCTATCGAATTGATCCAAGTGGTCTAGCGGATCCTCCATTGCTAAACCGTGAAACTTGTTTCCTTGCACCATTTGGATAAGCCCCGCTTTGATCTCGAAATTGTTATTCGCAACCGCCGGTGGAAGAATCCTGGTTCGGTTTCCATGAGCGTTCGGTGCATCACCCGCTCCTATCAATCGCGGTGCTTGTGGTGGATGGTTTGGTCCACGTGGACCACGATTAACTCCATCCCCGTGTCCATGATTATCTCCAATGGCTCCTTCATGTTGAACCGGTGGCACTTTTACATTCTCCATCACAACCCGTTCTTGTTGAGCAAGTCTTTCCCGTTCTCTCCTAGTTCTTGTGTTTTATCTTTCCAAAGCGCGGATGTCGTCAACCCGATCTACCAAGTTCGTTGGACCACGACTTCACAAGGTCGGCATGCTCATACACACCTAGAGAGAGAGATAGTAAACAAGGTAGAGGAGATTAGTAACCAAAGAAAAAGAAACTTAGTCTCAAGAATAATCGAAATCTTAATGATTAATGCTTAACCCCAATGGCAAAGGCGCCAAATTGATAAAGGATATTTGTCAATTCCTCTATGCTTATCGTTATAGCATAAGAGATGTCAAATCCAAAGGGATTAGATTAAGCCACTAAGAATACACGAAACTCCTTAATTTAAGCTAAACAAAGAGGGTTTTTACTAATTGTCTAATGAAATTAAATGCATCAATACTCAATTCTATCAATTGACCAACAATCTAAGCAATTGACACAATTCAAACAAGATAAGACAATAAACTAAGCAAGAGACTTAATTGAACTTAAAACGATTTAAAAAGCGAATCTTAGGGTGATGTAATTGATTTTGAGTGATCTAGAACTAATCCATGATGTCAATATACTCAACCAATGCTAATCCTTAGGTTTAGACCACTAGTTAAGACTAATCCACTTCCATGGCATTAATCACTTGCTAATTACCCAATTAAGAACAAACTTCCATTTGTAATTAAGCAATTATCAAGCATTAAACACATGGTCTAACAACCAATAAACACCTTGGACAAATATTTACATAGGCCAAGAGTGTAAATCCCTTAAAAAGTTCATTAGGGAATTTCATCGAACACCTTCCGGGCGTAAAAATCCCTATGATCTAAATCAACTTAATCAAGGTTAATCTAGCTTTAGGAACACTTATTAAGGAAGGAAATCAAACAATCTAAACCCCTAACATCATGGATCAACCCCAAATCACCCTAATCTATCTCACCCAAAGACCCTAAGAGACTACTTACTAGTCATGTTAATCCCAACAAAACCCATGTTAAGTTTGCTAAGATTCATGAATAAGAGAATGTAAGAAAGAAAGATTAAGATGAAAGAACTAGAAATTGCATTAAAATCAAAGGTAACTCTCTTACAAAATCCAAGCTCCTCAAAAAGGAAGGTATTTTGAAAGAGAAAACAAGATAAATCCTAAAATTAGGTTTAAGTAGTATTTAAAGGCAAGAGGGTCGAACCAGGTCGACCCGGGACAAACCGGGTATTGACCCGGTCGAAATTGGTCTTCAACATGTTCCATCGGTCGGCCACGGCCCGATGCCACAGCCCGATGCCACTCTCAGATTACACAGAAATTCCATCGGTCACCTGCATCGGTGCGAGGCCGACTGATGCCAATCTGATCGTCGATATAGGAGCTTCCCATCGGCTGGCCATGCACCGATGCCACGCACCGATGCTCTCTCGGATTTCACAGAAATTCTATCTGTCACCTGCATCGGTGTCCGGCCGACCGATGGACTTCTTCTGTTGCTTTTTCGTTCTACATCGGCCGGCATCGGACCGATGCCTCTGCCCGATACCAGCTCCCGTCGGGTTTTCTTCTTCTTTCGTTTGCCTTCTCCGTTCTATGTAGGCTCCGCTCGGTCTAAGGTCTTCCTTTAAACTCCATCAAACCTCCAATGTCTCCATAGCACCTAAAATGACACTCTAATGGACCAAAATATGCAAGACCTAACCTAGGACTCCTAATACTCAAAATAGGACAAAACAATTATGAAATGTCATGAAAATTCAAGTAAATGATCTAAAACCTACATAATATGCATGCTTAAACTATGCAAATTATGGACACATCACAAAGGCATGTGGTTTTTAATAAGCATGTTGGCTTTTATCGAAACATCTATTTTCTAATCCAGAAAGCTCGGTTTAGTTTTGGTTTGTAAGTTGAGGAAAGTTGTAGCTGTATTTCCACGTGCATTCCATGGTCATGGTAACCTCCTCAGCTTTGTTAGAAGTTTGGTAAAATTCAAATAGTTGAGTAAGTTAATGAAATGAGTGATCGAACTAAATTAGTTTATTATCAGCTAAATTAGGCTCAACAAAAGAATTATTAGTTTGCTTTCGGCATGGAACAAAAGAATTTCGGTATAGAGGTATTTAAGTTATCAACAAAAAAAGAGTCATATACCATTCACATAATTTGCATATACAGATATTTTAAAAAGAACATATCAAACTAGTTTCAGAGCTAAGTCTATGAGAAACGAGATAACGTGGTTAGTGGTAAGCTTCGCAACTCCGCTTTAATCCGGCTTAAACCAAGATCGACTGGTTCCGATTGACGAAAGTTTATAACCGCCAAAAGACTAGCCCACGTTAGCTCTGTTACTGGCCTCAAGGTCCATTAAGCATGATTTCTCTAAGTCGGCATGACCTCCGGACAGAAAAGAAATTATCCTAATCTCCTCTGGGAAAAAAAGAAATGCTAGACGAGAAAAAAAAAATTAACTGAGATGCCAATCCCTTTTTTTGTTATTTATTTAACTTAGTTGAAATCCACGTTCAACAATTGGCGTCGTCTGTGGAGATCTCGGATATCAAATCTCAATAGGTATGCTGGACGATGGCAAAAACACCAAACGGCTCACCTCGCGTGGCGACAATAACAACAACGGACTCGAAAACGCCAACCCGGTGGATCCAAACGGTATCTAGGTGCCACTAGTACCTTAGAACGCAGCCAACGTCGTATCAACTGAACAAGCTGATCAGACCGCTATCTTGCAAGTCTTAGCTACGCAGATCGCTGACTTAACTCGCGCTTAATTGGTTCTCCCAACTCGAAGTGAACTCAATCGATAACTACAACTAGCTATCAACCGCCTTCATCAAGCATTACTCCATACTATTCAAACATAATGCTTCGAATGCCAACCTTTAGGCCATGTAGCAAGGACCGAGAGAATGCTTAAGGGATTTTATGCAACGATTCAAGGCTATAGAAACCCACATTACGATGGACGATGATGCCGCAACCAAAGCTCTATACAAAGCGACCTGGTACAAGTCACAATTCCACAAGGAGATAAAAGCTAACCGATCGCTAACCCTCGAGGACGCCTTGCACATATCGAACATCTTCATAGAGATGGAGGAAGAAGAAATCGTCAAGGATAAGAAATACGCGACTCCAAAATCAACCACTTCTAAGGACAAACCAAAGGAAGAATACTATGAACCTCACAAGCACTTCGACGAAGATTATGATTGAAATAGGAGACCGGCGACTCCCCACGTTAGTATAGTACAATCAAAACATCGTTGGAATAAGTGGAACCGATCTAACGAGGTGGAAGACCCAACACCATTTTGCGAGTACCACAACAGACTTGGTCACGATAATGCTGATTGCCGACATCTTAAAGATTCCGTGCTAAAAAAATTAAAAAGGGGGGAAACCCCATATATAGATCGACGCTGACGTAATGTTACATTTCGCCAAACTTCTAATGAATCGAACCGAAAATGATAGGCGTCGAGCTGATGAAACACCTAGACATGATCATCGAAATGCGAACATGGAACAACCCAAACGAGACTGTGATGACCAACTCCAAGATCACACCGTCCCAAAGGCACGAAAAAGAGTGAACATGATAATAGGAGCCCTAGAATCTTGCAACTATTATGTTCGAACTATCAAGGAATACAGCAGAAAGGCGATCACCGCACAAAACAACTACTGCACTACCACTTAGAGAACACCATTGATCCTCATTGAGGCGGATACCAGCGGGCTGGACATGCCTCACAATGATCCCTTGTAATCGAGCTGCCTATTGAAGATGTCGAAGTTACACAGATTCTAGTCCATACCGGCAGCTCGGTCAACGTCATATTCAAAGAAACACTCAAAAAGATGGATTTCAAAGACGCCGAGATCGAACAAAACACTCAGTCTCTCACTGGATTCACAGGGGACAAGACTATATCCGCATGGAAATTAAAA
The DNA here is from genome assembly GCA_030161315.1 of Eutrema japonicum. Classification (NCBI taxonomy): domain Eukaryota; kingdom Viridiplantae; phylum Streptophyta; class Magnoliopsida; order Brassicales; family Brassicaceae; genus Eutrema; species Eutrema japonicum. Next base: position 35,331,963 of record BSQW01000006.1, on the reverse strand, counting down.
TACTGATCTACATTGGCGGAGTAGCAAAAATGGTCAAGTTTTTAATCCTCAATAAACCGGCGATCTATAACGCAATACTTGAAACACCATGGATACACACCATGATAGCAGTAGCCTCGACCTACCATCAGTGTGTTAAGTTCCCAACACAGACTAAAATACATACAATCAGAGGAAACCAGACGATGTCACGGTCGTGCTTCATCAGCGAGTGCAAGCTGAATGCATCTCGGACATGTGTCATTAGCAAACCACAAACATCTACAGACCCCACAGGAAGTTTCGACCCCGACGTGCCAAAACACGAGTCCACCATACAAGTATCAATCGACGACCTTCAAAAGGAGCGATACGTGGGTATCGGTGTTGAACTCGATAATTCTTCTAAAAATGAGCTCATCAAATTCCTTCGCCAGAACGTCTCAACGTTCGCTTGGTCCATCAAAGACATGACTGACATCGATCCAAAGATTACGTGTCACGAGCTAAACATAGACCAAACTTACAAACAATTCAACTAGAAAAGACGCAAGCTCGGCCCCAAAAAAGCACAAGCTATGAACGATGAAGTCGAACGACTGTTAGGTGCAAGATCTATTACCAAAGTCAGATACCCGAACTGGCTCACAAACCCGGTGGTCGTGAAAAAGAAGAACGACAATTGGAGAGTCTGCATCAATTTCACCGACCTCAGTAAAGGTTGCCCAAAGGGCAGCTTCCCACTCCCTCACATCGACCGCCTAGTCGAAGCTACCGTAGGATTCAAGCTCCTATCATTCATGGACACCTTCTCCGACTATAACCATATCCTCATGCATCCCGACGTTCACGAGAAGACATCATTTATCACAGATCGGGGCATCTACTGTTACAAAGTCATGGTGTTTGGTCTGAAGAATGCATGGCCAACGTATCAGAGGCTCGTTAATCGAATGTTTGCCAGCTAGCTCGGCATAACTATGGAAGTTTACATTGACGACATGTTAGTCAAATCCCTCGTCACGAAGGATCATGCCAGTCATCTCCGGACTTGTTTCGTGATTCTCAACCAGTACGATATGAAGCTCAATCCCACTAAATGCACGTTCGGAGTCACGTCACGAAAATTCTTGGGTTATGTCATCACCCAGCGAGGTATCGAGGCCAATCCGAAACAAATTTTTGCAATCATCGATCTCCCATCGCCTAAGAGAACACGAGAAGTCCAGCGGCTCACCGGAAGGATCGCTGCTCTAAACAGATTATTCTCCTGATGTATTGATAAGTGCCTCCCTTTCTACCAACTACTTTGCGGCAAGAAACACTTCAAATGGGAGGACAAGTGTGAAGACCTAGATATCCGACCTTAGAAAAGCTCACCCTAGCCGTTGTCGTCTCAATGCGGAAGCTTCGACCACACTTCCAGTCACACCTGATAGTCATCCTCACCAACCAACCACTGTGTACGATCTTACTTAATCCAAGAAAATCTAGAAGATTCGCCAAGTGGGCAATCGAACTAAGCAAGTACGACATTGAGTATAAAAGCCGCAGTAGCACCAAATGTAAGGTCTTAGCCGACTTTCTTATTGAGATACCACAAGAGTTTGTCAACGCTGACCTACCATCATCATAAAGATGGATTCTAAACGTCGATGTCTCGTTATCCCACCGCTGATCGGGAGTCAAAATACGCCTTCAATCAGAATTATTGGTTTATTTATTCACGCCCTCGTCTCAAATGCATAATCCCGGTCGAAAGCATCCTTAGTCCAAGAAGTGAATCAACTAAGGCATGCAACTTAATCACACGATGACGTCGCTACGAGACCGAACTCGACGGGGATGAAGAAGACAAAGTCCGACAGGCATCATGCTCTGATGGACATTAAATTCGTAGAAGAAGAAGAACCCGCCGATTGGACCGAGGAGATCAGATCAAACTTTACATTGCATATGGGAAAGTAACAGCCGATAGATGGACAGCTCGATAACTTAAAATGCGATGGCGAACTGTTCTGATGGAGTGTCCTACATCCTTCTCGATGGTGAACTGTTCTGATGGAGTGCCCTAGGTATACTATTAAAATGTGTTTACGGCAAAGACATACATGAGTTCATGAAAGAAATTCACGAAGGAGAAGGAGTTAACCATTCTGTACGTCGCTCTCTAGCCATAAGGATCAAGAAAGCAAGCTTCTATTGTCCGGCAATGGTAGCTGACTGCGAGAATTAATGCCAACGAAACAATTCGATGATAAACCTCCCGACCAAACTCCTAACAACATCCTCCACGCCATATCCCTTCATGAGATGGGCAATATACATTATCGACCAGTTGCGGTGATCTAACCCAAAGCAATACATCTTAGTCATGGTCAATTACTTCACCAAATGGGTCGAGGCTGAATCCTACGTCGAAGTACGCACCCTCGACGTCCAAATATTTGTCTGCAAATTCATTATATGGAGACACGGAGTACCTTACGAGATCATCACCAATAACGAATCATAGTTCACATCTACATTATTCAGCGACTTGTGCACTAAGTGGAAGATACGATTAAGCTTTTTGATACCAAGATACCCCCAACACAACGGCCAAGCCGAATCAACTAACAAAACCATCATCGAAAGACTTAAAAAGCGGCTTGACGAAGCAAAAGGAGTTTGGGCTGACGAACTCGACACAGTACTATGGTCACATCTAACTACACCTAGGCGATCTACCGGTCAATCACCATTCTCTCTCGCTTACGGTTTGGAAGCATTATCCCCAGTGGAGGTCCGCTTTTCAAGCATACGACGCACAATGCTGACACAAAATGTCAATTTCAACAATGATATGCTTCTCGATAATCTTGATACTCTCGAGGAACAACGCGGCCAAGACCTACTCAGAATTTAAAAATACTAACATTTGGCAGCTCGGTACTACAATATGATGCTCAAAGGCCGATATTTCGAGGACGTCGACATCGTGGTACAAAAAGTTTACCAAAACACTGAAGAAAAGAACGCAGCCAAGCTCGGGGCTAACTGGGAATGACCCTATCAATTTATGAAGGTCGTCAAACCCGGAATCTACCAATTAATGAAGATGGATGGAACCCCGATTCCCCAATCATGGAACTTAATAAACCTCAAGCGCTACTACTACTAGTCTGGCTCCCAGCAGTTCATTAAAAAAAACCTCACAGAGCTACTACTTCTTCATGCTCACCGAGCTCGTTTTACCTATGTATTCTGAACTACAAATAGCTTGATCCTTATTCAAATGATACATAGGCAGCCCGTCACTGTATCCAGCTATAACATTAATAAAATTTATTTTGCAATTCTATCTCCCAACGAACTCCCATAGTTCATGGACGAACTCCCATTGGTTCATCTATTACTGAACTCCCATAGTTCATACGTCTTAACCATGTAACTCGATCTAAGCGCATTCTACATGAATGAAATGGTGAAACGATCCACGATTTGAAAGTCGAGATCCATTGGTACCCTCCTTGACGATTAATGAATAAGAACTTTGCTTTTGACGTGTTCTCTTCGTCTATCCGAGTAAAGAATCTGACTCCGAGAACTTTCATCTCTATTGATATGATGATTTGATATCCATGGATATGTTTCATCCTTCTTCGAGTGTTGAGGTTCTCCTTGAGCCCTCTTGTAATTTATTTGTACTTTGTGATATTTCCTCGTTCTTTCGAGCAAAAATGGTTAGTCCTCGAGCCCCTCCCCCTTTGTTTTGTCCAACACAGGGTTACTCTGAGTTTTCCCCTTATTCCATCGAACAAGGAGTTGTTCTTCGAGCTTCCCTTTGTTTTGTCCAACAAAGGTTTGCTTTTGAAGTTTAGTAGTTGTACTTGACTTCGCAAGTTGTCTAAGTACCCATTTTCGCAAGTTGCCTACATACCCATTTCGGGATCAAGCTACTATGTATTTCATTTGTCTCCCTTAGCCACTTTGGGACGTTTGTTGCTTAGCCATCGGATGACTGTTTATCTGCTGGATAAATCTGCAAAGTTTAGACTTCATCAATTCCTTGAGTGAATTGACTTAATCCTTCTTACTGTCCCAAATCCTTCTGAAGTCGGAAACTTAACACCTTAGCACTGCCCTCATTAGGTTCAACCAAGGTGTTCCCAAAATAGCATTGTATGGGACTTGAAAATCCGCTACGGAGAAAGTGACCATCTTCATCATCCCGGCTGCTAACACCGGGAGTTTGATAGTTCCTATCGAGGTCGCAGCGTCTCCGCTGAAACCTATTAGTGTTGATCTCAGACTTCAGAGATCCGACTTCTCAATTCCCATTTGTTTTAGGGTCTTCAGGAATATGACGTCCGTGGTGCTTGTTGTATCAGTCAAGATTCGAAAACTTCACAGTTAGCTTCAATGTCAAGACTTACAATCATAATATCATCTTTGGGAGCATCCTTATCGAGTCAGTCTTTTTCGGTGAAAGATATTTCCACATCAGGAAACAGCCCCCTGTTGTTTGCTTTTTTAATATCAGCTCGTCGTTGGTGTATCATGATTGATCCGGTTGTTTGTCCGAAGAGTTTTGATCCTCTCATGATTAGTTTGATCATTTTCTTATTTTGATTGTGATCTTACTCAGCTGGTTCGAGATCGTCTGGATCCTCGCCCTTTGGTTATACGGACTCCGAAATATTGATCTCGACTTCGGTATACATTTCCACGAGTATATCTTTAAACCTGTAACATTTCACAGTTGAGTGTCCATACCGTTGTTGATAGTCGCAGTATGCTTCTTTATCTTTTCCCAATGTGTCATCGGACTTCGGTGGTCGTTCGTCACCACTTCTTTTTTATTCTCTGTGAACTGCAAAAGATTGCAATCCGCTTGATTGGTTTCTTTCTATGTGATCCCTTCTTTCACTTCGAGGAGCCGTCGGGAATCCAGATGATTGAAGTTTTGAATTATTGTATCACTCTGTTAGTGCGAGGCGTTCTTCCTCGGTTGTTGGATAGCTCACACCCCGATGAAGTGCATCCTGGATTGTGGCAGGCATATTAACCACTAGGTCTTCCCTTAATCTGGATTTATGCCACAATCCCATCTTTAAGGTTGCTAGAGCCATCTCATCATGGACGACATGCATCCTAGCAATCACTTCCATAAACTTAGTGAGATATGCCTGAAGTGATTCACGAGGTCTTTGCGATAAGGCCCAAAGTTCTGCTCCCAATGTCGTTTTCTGAATAAACACATAATATTGCTTCGGGAAGTTGGCCGAGAGCTGAGAAATATTGTCAATACACCGTTCTCCCAATCGAGAAAATCAATCAAGGGTTGGCCCTGCCAGGTGCTCTGCAAAGAGTTTGCACAATCCATCATCTTTCTCGAACTCATTAAAATGAGCTCTTTCGACTGCAATCATAAATGCGGTTAAGTGCGATTTAGGATCCGTTTTTTCTCCGTGGACTGGGATCTTGAGCTTCCCAACATCTCTGATAGGTGTTCTCTCAATCCGAATCGAGAACATAGTTCGCTTAGTCTCTTCGACCATGCGATCGATCTCAGTGGCTGCGCTGATAGCATTATGGATTTGTGAATTTATATTCCGTAATCCTTCTTCATTTTCTGCCAGCACCCGATGAATGTATTCCAATCCTATTGGATCTATATTGAATATAAGATTCTTGGCTAGTTGATCACGGTTTCCTACTATTTGAAGACCGAATTGTTCTTGTCCGTTCCTACGTTCAGAATCGGGAGTTAGGACGGGTCTTTGATCCGGATTTCGCTGATGCAAATTAAGTGGATCAAAAGGTGGTGTAGGATAGGTTGTTGGATCTATCTTATGTGGAATATGCTGGCAATGTCCGTTCCTTCACTCGGCCTCCGGGGCCAAAATTGGTCTTTGATCCGGGTTCCGAGGATTATGGTTTAATGAATCAAAAGGAGGTGGTGGAGGAGAAGCCGACAAATTGACCCGTATTCCATCCCTCAATGGAACTTGTGCACTTCCACTTCCTTGCCTTTGGTAGAACGGACTAGTCCCTAAGTGGGGCACACTTGGGGATGTAGTATTGTTTCTGTTACTTCCAAGTGGGACAGTGGGTGTCGATGAAACACCTTGTGTCACCGGTGTTGGTAAAAAAATGGGCGGTGGTGGAACTTGCGTTCTAACCACCTTTGAGCGGAGCTCAACAAATGATTGAGCCAACGCCGCTTGATCCGAAATAATGTTTTCAAGGTTTTGGTTTATCGCGGTCATTGCCCCTTCTAGGACTGCGGTAAGATCGGTGGTGACCCTATCCGCGACCTCACGCAATACTTCGTGTTCTTCCATGGTGGTTCTTATGCGTTGGGTTTAGACTTGCCTATCCCCCTCCTTCTAGCACCAAATTGTTGTAGCTGGAAATACAACTGTCAAAATTTATAAATAGTGAAAATAGAGGGGTCTTTGGCTTATCTTTAAGAAAAAAAGAACTGAGAGACTATCGAGCGATAAACAAAGAGTTTGTTTCTTGATGAGAAGATACATGACTTTTGAGCGTTTTGGACAAGGTTTTTGCGAGATAAATTGGATTAGTATTTCGATTCTCATGAGAGTTTTACAAGAACAAGAACAAAGAAGAGACAAATATTTGAGTGTAGAGCTGAGTTGCAGTAGAGAGTGGTGTTGAGAGTTGAAAAAGGTTCATTTGCTCCTTGCTCTCGTACTTGTTTTATACTCCGAGATCGCGTTTAACGTCTATGTTTACTCCGCCTGATTCGCCATGAATGGTCTTTAAGTCCGAGGCTCCGACCGTTACATTTAGGCGACTTAACTTACCAGTTTGAACGAGTTTCTGGTCTCGGCGAGGTTGACTAACGGTTATGCATTTAATCTCCTTTGATTGTAGATGTTCGATGTTCACCACGGTGGGCCTTTCAGCTCGGTATATTATCTCTTTTACTCATTTGACCTCGCTGAACTTCTTGATTCACTGGACCTTTTTACCATATATGTTTGTTAGGCCTGATTTTTTGGGCCGGTTTTTTTTATCTCCAAAGTACTTTTGAACATGATAAAGATTAATTATCATATATATTAAATGTGAAGTAGATTTTGAGCTTAAAGCTCTCTCCTTCACTCTCAAGGTGGTTAATTATTCTCATGTCCTTCTGCAGAAAGTCGTTAATACCCTAATTGATGGTTCAAATTAAGTTTGGTAAAAAATATATATTATCCGATTGTCATACCGGTTTATCAAACCCGGAATAGTTTAGTGTTGGGCCGTTTAATATAATAGACGTACGGGTTTTTTCCGATTGGTAACTAAGAAATTGCCCGATATGTAATTGATTCCAGGCCCGATTGATAACTGATTTCGGCGAAACCCTAGCTTGGTTGTATTATATATTGGTTGGTTCTTTATGATTGTCGTCTTCATTCAAGGTAGGGTATTCTGTTTATGGGTTTTTGTATTTTTTAAAAATATTTCGTGGTGCTTGCATATGGTTTCTTTTGATATGTTGTTCGTTTTAAACATGTCTAAATTATTGGCTTATTTTGTTCTTTAGTTCGTGCATTGATTTTGCTAACTATTACATCTCTTTCTTTTGTTTTTGCTTTGTAGGTTGTTCTGTATTTTGTTAAAGAAATTGAGGTTTGGTTCTGGGTAATCACCCTTTTTGTTCTTACTTATTCTTCATCGATCTAAGTTTTTAGTTTCTATATTTGTATTTAAACGTGGTTTGCGATTGTTTACTTTTGTCACACTTGGTTTTTATAGCCAAGAGAAGAAAGAAGAAGAGGAAGAAGCATGATTTAATATTGGTTTTTTCGTTTCCTACATTCACAATACGAAGAAAAAAGTTAAACACATGAAGACAATGGAAGGGAGGCAAGATTTTTAAAAGGTGATTTGGATAGTTTTGATCTCTTTGATTTGGAATTTTTGTTTAATTTGAAATATTCTGTATTTTTGTATAAAAACATCGTTAGCTTAATATTATATAAATTGTTATATTATGTGTGGGAATCACGATCTGAGTGTTCCTACCATAGACGAATACCAAAGTACAAAGTACTCTTTTTCAATAGTCTTCTTACATGTGCTTTGTTTTTATGTAATTGCAACTCAAATTCCATTCATTTTTTTGTAGGGTATAGTCTATAGGTGACTTTTCATTTGAGTCTAAGCTGGAATTCCTCAGTTTTTATTTTACAGTTGGCGTGGCATGCATTTAATTATATGTACTCCTTAATCTATTTGGTTAAGTATCTGTAGTTGAAAGCATGCATTTAATTAATTACCTCTAGTTTAGGAGAACTTTGTTATTGTTCAGTCTTCATATACGATCGTAGGTAATTTGATTCTGACTAAATACTAATCATAAACGAGTAGCCACTATGTAAACTCTAAAGTTGACAAAAATGTATACAATGAGAATCAATCCATATTGTCTACACCAACAAACGATATCACCGGATTAGAATCAAGATCTATTAAAACTTCTTTTTTTTTTGTTACAAAATTTTATCGTAACTAGATCTGTTAAACCTAAAATAGGCTAATCATGCGATTTGCAACTACCATATAAATTTGCAATAGATGTGTTTATTTAGCAGGATTTGTTTAGCTAGGACCTAAGGCTATTGAAAAATTGTTAGATTCACAATTCTGTCATGTGATGAACTCCAAAATAACCCAAAATGTAACCAATATAAATCAATCTAATCGTCTTGACCAACAAACAAAACTATTTAATTACAACCATTTGGTTACAAAATATCTATTTGAGAGAGCACATTGTAACAAATGCATACAAAAACAAATCCAAAAAACTGAGTAAGATTCTCCAGTGCATTCTTCCAGTAGTGACGATCTTGCCACCTACCTTGAACCTGAGTTTGAATCTGTCTCAGATTCTACCCATGAATCCTTCCCCAGCGAACAAGCCTGGTGTGATGTTTAAGTTACCAATCATAGGTAGTTTTACACATATCCATGCGAAAACACTTGAAAAGTCATACACATTCACTTCAACTTGATATATTTTAAAACAGTAAAATAGTTTAGACAAGAAAGTTCTGATGTGGTGCTTGGACAAGAAATTTCTGTTTTTATTTTTGATGATACAGAGAATGACAGTATTTTGTCTGCTTTGTTAATGTTTCATGTAATTTTTATTCATGATATTCGATTAGATTAGACATGTTGTTGTTTGGTTTGATATACTTGCACAACCATATCACAAGGACAGTATGATTGTGATAGAAAGGTATCACTTGATGAACTACAATCGTACCAATAAGATCTCAAAATTCGGGTTTAATTTGGAATTTGGTTCTTAGATTTTCTTGTGTAATTGAATTTTTTTTTTGTCAGGTGACTAAGTTAAAGGCAGAGGGATTAATGATCTCTGTTAATCCCGAAGTTGTTGGAAATCGATGGGAAAGCTAGAGAAGGCTATGGTTCTCGACAGAAATTGCCGGTGGGAATTTCTAGTGTACGAGACGGTGAAGTTTCTTCAGTATGTGAAGACAAGGGAAGTTTTTAAGACAATCTATATTCTAATTGTGACAACTACGGTGAGGGAAATAAAAAATTTCAAAAAGTTGAAGTGATCTTTGCGTTTTTTTTAGATGTTTGTGTTCTTATAAGATTTCTTAGCTTTTAGCAGGGATCTACAAAATTTAGTTTGGTGGGAGAGACTTCGAATGACTTTGTTGATTATGTTGATGCAATTAAGACTTGCAATGTTTCTCTTCTTCTACAGAATTCAAATTCAAAAGCAATGTTGAACGTTAGCTCTCTCTCTCTCTCTCTCACACACACATGGCATGCGACATTAGAGTGTTTGCATCCCACAAAACAAGTATTTATTCTTTTTAATTATGGTTCTTATTTGGAGTCTCTGATTTCTCTGTATGCTCTACAGAGTAGTATAAGAAAGCGATAGCTTGGTGAAAGGGTCATGGCACCCAAAATTTGAAATCCCATTTGAGCACTGAAGAAGATGAAAGACGTAAAAGTCATTACCAAGAGGTACTTATGTGTTTTATAATTTCTTTTTTATATTCTTGATTTCTGGAGTTATTGGTGTATTCGAAAGTTTGAATTACTATTCATGTCTGATCTTATAGGAGAGTCCATTTGGTAAAGCTTCATGGATTACTGAATTGAAGCGTCGAGTATCGGTTGAATTCGATACAACGTTGTCAAGCTTTGACAGTGTCTCTGAACTTGATACACTGGGAGAAGTTGGAAGTAGAGGAGATCTCATTCAGGAAACCACCCAACTATGCATCACCATTCGGTTACAATTGTATTTGAAGAGTCTCATATATCAGAATCCATAGTGGTCGGAAATTTCTAATCAAGGAATCATCACTGATGACTCCATGAATAGTTCAAATGATACTGTCAGTAGGGATACTTCAAGAACTTCCTCGGAAGATGAGGTAGAGAAGCTTAAAGCTGTTATGATTGATGTAATATAACTTTATCAGATTTTTGGATAAGAAGTAAATATTTTTTTTATAATAGGCGTATTGTGAAAAGATGACAGGCTCCGTATAATAGACGTAATATAACACCCTATATTAAAAAATTGTTTTCACATACTTAAGTTATGTTTGAACTCATAAAGGATTAATATTTTGATCCAAAATCTCAAGCGTTGAACATATATGACAAGACTACTAATAAATATAGTCATCATAAATTAGACCCCTAGAGATCGAGTGTGTTGGCAGATAGACGTCAATCTTATGTTGTCGTGTGATTTAATTTATAAATTACGGAAACACCATTAATGATTTAGTTTACCACAATTCATTGCCATTAACAATTTCTTCGATTTGATCAATTATGTTAAACCAGTTTTATTCACTTTTTTTGTCAATTCAATCGGTTAAGTTATAATTTTTTTAGTCAATTTGAACTATTAATCTAAGCTGGTGTTAGTTCTTTTTTTTTCAAAAAAGATATAACGCTCTCATAATTTTAATTGGATACATGATAACAGCAAAAAAAATTAGTAAAATAATATTTTTTTTTAAGATATTACGATAAGAATCAAAATAACAATGGAAAAGTAATTCGTTCAAATAACAATTATAAAAATGTCAAAATCATAATGATGAAAAAATTAAAATTCTAATAGTGAAAAACAAAAATTTTATAAAAGTGTAAGGATTAGAATTAGGGACGACGAAAAATTATATTATTTAAAAAACATTAAAAAAAAACATAAATCAAAAGTTGGATAGAAACCAAAAATAAAACATGTTAACCCAAAAATCTCACGCTCTCTTTCTTAATTTCACAAGAATTATTATATTACCTTTAATGAAATTGATTATCTACAAATCCATGCAATTATCAATTAAAATTTTTATTCAAAAATAAGAAGAAAAGAAACCGAAAAAGAAGAAGAAGAAGAGGAAGAAGGAGAAGAAGTCGAAGGAGACGAAGACACAAGCCATATAAAACCTGAAAGAAATTGAAAAATGATGGATAACACAAAATAATGAAGAAGGATAATAAGAAGAAACCCGAAAGAAAAGGACAAAGAAAAAAGAAGAAAACCGGAAGATGAAGAAAAATAGAAGATGATGTAGACGAAGTAGAAGAAGATGAAGATGAGGATAACGACGAAGAAAAATCAGAAGAATAAGAATTCAAATAAGACAAAGAATATGAAGGAGAAGAGGAAGAAGATGAGGAGTAAAAATTGGAAAAAAATAAAAGCAGAAGAAGTCGGAGAATACGAAAATGATGAAAAAGAAGGAAAAAATGAGGAAGAAGATATATCAAAAGATAAAGAAGAGGAAGTAGATGAAGACGAAGCAGAATAGGAAAAATAAGACGAAGAAAACCGAAAGAAAAAGAAGAAGAAGAAGTCGGAGAAGATAAAGATGATAAAGAAGAAGAATTAGAAGTCGAAGACGATGAAAAGTAACAAGGAAAAGACGAGGAAGATGAAAAAAGGAAGAGGGGGAAGAAGAAACCAAATCTGATGAAGAAGAATTCAAAAAATACAAGCACCCATGCATTAAAGATGAGGAAGGAGACCGAAAGATGAAGATGAAAGAGTCTGAGAAGGAGAAGATGCGGAAGGAGGCTAAGAAAAACCAGAAGAATAAGGAACCAAGGAAGACAAAGAAAACAAATGTGATGAAATAGGAGAAGTCAAAGAAGAGGAAGAAGAAGACGAATAAAAACCGGAAGAAAAATAAGAAGGAGAAGTCGAAGAAGACAAAGATTATGAAAAAGAAGAAGAAGCCCAAGACGATGGAAAAAATAATGAAATTACGAGGAAGAAGAATAACCGAAAGATAAAGAAAAGAAAGAAGAAGAAAAGATAAAGTAGAAGAAGTAAAAGACGAAAAAACCTGAATAATAGGATGTCCATAAGACGAAGATGATGAAAAGGATAAGAAAGAAGAAAAGGAAGAAGAAGACGAAGAAAAAAGGAAAAAAAAAAAGTCGGAGAAGATGGAGACGAAGAAAAACAAGTCGGAGAAGAAGAAAATGAAGATGTTGAAGAAGAAGAAGGAAAAGAGGAGGAAAAAACATATTTTAGGACTTTCTTTTCATAAATACTTTTAATCGAAGGTAACACAAATAGGATAACATTTTATTTATATATGATACTATAATATTGTAGTTGATATAATAATTATATTTTTGCTGTAACTTTGTTTTCAAATTTAGATATACAATTTAAATAACTGGTTTCGTGCACGTAAGATAAAAGGAAATAGTGGTTGAAACGATGAAGTTGTTTTTACGGCGAAAAAATGTGTGATTGATGTGAAGAAGGAAAATAAAGAGATGGTCAAGATGCTTGAAGGTAAACTAAGTGAACAAAAGAGGAAATGAGAAGTTGAAGGAGACAAGAGTAAACCTATCTATTGTGAAATTTTTCTTTCATGAAAGAGAAACAAAAAGAATATGCTAGAGATTCTCGAGGAAGAACCAAGGGAGATTCCAAGGGAGATCTAATTTAGAGAGAGAGAGAGACTTCAAGAACATGAAAGTATAGTTTTTTGGTGATGATAGTTTTACTTTTTTTTATATATTATTTATATTTTATTTTATTCTAATGTAAGCCTCAGAATCAGCCATAATTGATAGACTCACTATTAGGGTTTTGGCACATCTTCGATCACGAATTCGGAACATATCTATTTTATTTTTTTGGGTTTGTAATATTAACCCTTAAATATTGTGTTAATAAGGAGAGTACTTGAAATTACAGAATGTTAATAAGAAGAGCATTACATTAGAATTTGAACAAGTATTAAGTAGCTATAAGAAGATCAACAACAAGTACAAACTATACAAAATTAAGCATATCGGTACCGATACAATAGTCAATCATTAAATTAAGAAACATCCATTCATAGAATCAAAACAGCCATTCATATCAAAATAAATATTTAAGAAGGCAAAGGGCAATAGTAACACTTACAATGTACTAAATTTCTCGACTACAAAACATCGTGGATTGAACAAAATCTCTGATGGATTATAGGTGTTAGAGATGGTCAAATGACCTACGACAAAACCAAACTGCAAAAATTCAAGATAAGAAAGAAGGAGAACATGTTTGTGATCGGAATCTGGAACCACGATGACAATTTTGAAACCCAAAACAATTCAAATCTAAAGAAAACCTCTAGAACACGAGTGTTAATATTGACAGCAAACAAACACCATATAAAGCAACAAACAAAGATGTGACAATTTTCTTTGCTTGCCTTTTAGCTTGGTAAAGACGAGAGAAATAAGAACCGGCATAATAAGAATTATGAAAAGACGAAGACGATGAAGAATGAGAGGGAAGAAGAAGAAGGAGACGAAGAAAAATCAAAATAAAAAGTCGGAGGAGACGAAGACGATGATGAATAAAAGGAAGAGGAATAAGAAGATCAAAATATATATAAGAGGAAGAATCAGTCAAAGAAGAAGAAGTCGAAGATGATGAAGACGAAGAAGGAAAAGACGACGAAAAAGAAAATCTGAAAGATGAATAAGAGGAAGAAGAGAAAAACGAATTCGATGGAGAAGAGGAATAAGGAAAATACGAAGAAAAAGAACAAATGCATTGAAATGGGACAAAGAAGAAGAACACAAATAAGAAAAAGTCGGGGAAGGAGAAATCGAATACGATAAAAAAGAATAAGGAAAATACGAAGAAGAAAAAATCGAAAGATAAAGAATGGGAAGAAGAATAGAACAAAGCGGAAGAGGACGAGGAAGAAGACAAATCAGAAGAAGTAGAAGTCGAAGACGATGAAGAAGAGGAAAGAAAAGATGAGGAATAAGAAAATCGAAAGATAAATAAGAGGAAGAAGAAGAAGTCGAAGACGATGAAAAAGAAGAATAAAATTATGAGGAAGAAGAAAACCTGAAAGGTGAATAAGAGGGAGCTAAACCATATTCAAACTGAAACAAAATTAGAGCTAAACCACAACGATTTTTTTTTAACCTGAAGATGAAGATGAAGAAGACGAAGTAGAAGTCGGTGAAGATGAGAAAGAGACGAAGAAGAATAGTTTGGATAAGACAAAGATGACGAAGGCGAAGTAAGAAGCAGATGATGAAAAAGGCTTTTAAAACCCGAGAAAAGAAGAAGAAGAAGGACTGAGAAAATACAAAGATGATGAAGAAGACGAAAAAGAAGTAGGAAAATACGAGGAAGAAAAAAAAACCAAAAGATAAAGAAGAGGAAGAAAAAGAAGACACAACAGAAGAAGAGGAATAAGAAGTCGTAGAAGAAGGAGAAAAACCCCATAAGATAGAAAATGAAGTGGAAGAGGGAAAGATAGTGAAGAGAAAAAATTAGATGAAGACCTTAAAGGAGGAGAAGATGAAGAATGAGGAGAAAAGGAGGGATATGACAAAACAAAAGAATGTGAAAATGAGGAAAAATACGAAGAAAACCAGAAAAATAGGAAGTCAGAGAGAACGAAGACGTGGGAAAAGAAGTATATATAAAGGTGGAAGACGATGAAGAAGAATAAAGAAAAGACGATAAAGAAAAAAAACTAAAAGATAAAGAATAGGAAAAAAAGATGAAGAACTCACGTTTGTCTTAGTTCAGTTTGTTTGTGGGTTTCATACACTTATTTAGAAGAATATGAAAGAAAATCGAAAGATGTATAAGAGAAAGAAGAAGCAGAAGTCGAAGACGATGAGGATGAAGAAGAAGACGTGACAAAGAAATTAAAAACCGGAAGAATAAGAAGTAAGAAAAGACATAGAGAATGAGGGCGATTAGAGATAAATGTGGAAGACGATGAAGAAGAATAAGGAAAAGACGATAAAGAAGAAAAACCAAAAATAAAGAAGACAAAAAAAGAAGGAGACGAAGAACGATTATGTGGAGACGAATAACTCGCGTTTGCCTTAGTTCAGTTGGGTTGTGGGTTTCATACACTTATTTAGTATTGCATTTTTGGTGTTTAATTTTGGATGGTGTTTATTTTTTTTGGGTTCTCTTTATTTTGATGATGTATGTCTCAAGTGGTTGTTATCATTCTCTTCGGTTTATAACATAAAATTTTGTTTTACGTTTTTGAAAACCTTCGGCCCGCGCAAGGCGAGGGTAAATTACCTAGTATTCTTGAAAATAATACCTAAATTTATGGTATTTTTGCAAATACATGAAATAGACTTAAAATAAAATATGAAATTTTAGTTTATATATTTAATTAACGAAATAAAGTAAAAAATTCTTAGTCTTAATTTGAAAAAAGATTATGTAGAGTAAGGAGGAGAAGATGAACAACATTAAATGGAAAGAAAAAATTCCAAAGAAAATATTTATGATTTGAATCTAATATTTAATTTCATAAAGAAAATAGTTATCATTTAAAAAAAAAAAATCTTAGAATCATATTACATAGTCCATGTCTGAGAGGAAATTCAAGTTTCGACCAAAACCTCTTTTTTTGTCAACTGTACAATAATTAAAAGGGAATTCCATAATTAGTTTTCCAATATGGAAGAAAGTTGTTTACAAACGAAAATTTAAAAAACCTAATATGAAATGAACGGGCTAAACAGGCACACAACCTCTTAATCAAAAAAAAAAAAAAAAATCACTTTCATGATATAGATGAGCCCAAAAATGGTTTATCCTTTTACATCTAGGGAAATATTTATTAAATATTGATTTAAAGGTGTGAATAAATTGTTGGATCAGTTTTTTTTGGTCCTGCATAAATTCAAAACAATATTATTTCCAAATGAAAGATCAAATAGTCTATACTGATAAGTTATTAAAAGGTGTGATGTGATCATGGACGACTTGGAACCAGTACAAGAAGAGCTTGTAGATGAGGAGCTTGTAGCTGAGGAGCGTAAGACTATCCCAACTGGTCCAATGACACAAGCAAGAGTTAAGGAGCTCAAGGAAGCTGTTGCTGACACTCTCAACCATATCCAGAAGCAACCAAGCTACCTAAGTCAAGAACACAACACAACAACTCCAACACTCAACCTGATTCAAGTACAAGATGGCTAGTGAGCTTGTGATCTCTCTTTGCACTCTTTTTCCCTATCTTTGTTTTTATCCCACTTGGGTTTTTCAAAGATAGGTTTTTAATGAGGCAAGGATAGATCACCACACCTAGTTCACTAGCCACATCTGAGGCTCAAGATGCACAATCTCGACAAGCATAGCCTCATCTATCTCTATATTTCCTTTTTTTATCTTATTTGCACAAAAGACCTTCTGTTTTGTGCCTTTCTTTTATTTTCTTTTCTTTTGGCTTATTTTTGCAATTCTTTAAACTTAAGGGCTCGTTTTTCCCTTTATATACTCTTGTAATTTCGCTGAAAACATTTACCCTACCCTTTATTAAAATTTGAGGCGCAGCCTTGTTTCTTTAAGAGAAAACGAGTTCATCTCTTGTTCTTCTCTTTATCTCGCTTGGTGTGTCATATCCAGGCTCTTGTTCGATTCAAGTGTGTCATATCTTGATAGAACAAAGGAATATCAGAGGCTCTCCATCCCCTCTGTGCGACCAATTCATTCCACACGCCTTGAAGCTCACGGCTTGCAAGGGTTATCCTTCACGTTACCTACCTTAGAGTTTCGATCATAGGGAGAGCTACGTCAGGTGGTATCAGAGCTAAGCTCTAAGTCCCTAGGTAATCTAGTTCCAACTCTGTTCTTAAATTTTTCCTTTCTTTTCAAATCTGTCGGATTTTGCAGCACTGTTTTCGTTGATTTCCTGTGTTTAGGGAGTCCTGTTTCGTAGTTCCAGTGGTAGTTCGACTTTAGCAACCTGTTTTATAGTTAGTTTCATTCAAAAAAAAATAGCTAGAGGAAGAAGAAGAACCTGTTCGCGGCGCAAGTAGGGTTTTTAGGAGAGTTTGAAACTTTCCTTTTCTGGTCTTTAGATCATGCGTTTAGTTTTTTCTGAAGTTTGTTAGCCAGTTCGTTTGTAAGACCAGAAGTTTGATCTCAGAACTTAAAAACCAACTATATAACCTGTTAGACTCATCTACAAGCATTCGAATTCAACTCAAAACCTGTTTTCTTGTTCTTTGAGTCTTGCGTGAGAAGCTGTTGGAATTGCTTTGTTTCTGTTCTATCTTTTCAAGGGAACTAGTTACTAGTTATTTCCTTGTTTTTCCTTCGCAGGTCAAGATGTCACAAGATGGAGAGGAGACAAGCACTATGCGAAACAACAAGCTGCTGATGGACGCAATATTAGCTCGTTTGGACCAGATGATGGATGCCAAGCTCGATGCTCTTCGACAAGAACAACAACAGCCAGTTCAAGGCATTAATCAACCCAGGGGAGCTCGTAGAGGAGGCCGACACCAACAAGAACAGCCTGGTGATGATGTCACAGCCAGCTACTACATCGAAGAGAGTGATTCGACCAGGGGAAGCCAGAGGAGGCATAGACGTGGTGGAGAAGGTAGAGACAACTTTGGGGGTCTTAAGCTCAGAATCCCACCTTTCAATGGCAAGAGTGATCCTGATTCATACTTGGAGTGGGAGAAAAAGATAGAGCTGGTCTTTAATTGTCAAAACTATACAGAGATCAACAAGGTGAGAGTAGCTGCAACAGAATTCAGTGATTATGCTCTCAGCTGGTGGGATCAGCTTGTCACTTCTAGAAGACGTAATGACGAAGAACCGGTGAGTACTTGGACAGAGATGAAGAGAGTCTTGAGGAAGAGATTTGTCCCAAGTCATCATCACCGTGAGCTGCCCAGCAAGCTAAGAAAACTCACTCAAGGGAGCAGCAGCTTAGAGGACTATTACCAAGAGATGGAGTCACTCCTGATTCGTGCTGATATATCAGAAGATAGGGAAGCTACCATGTCACGTTTCTTAGGAGGGTTAAACTGAGACATCCAAGACAGATTGGAGATGCAACACTATGTTGAGCTAGAGGAGATGCTGCATAAGGCAATTCTGATAGAACAACAGCTCAAACGCAAAGGTCCTTCATGATTTAACTATGGGAGTGGACATGCTGTTTCTAAACCGAGCTATCAAATGGAGGACAAAGCAAACACTTCTCAGCGTGGTGGCGAGCAAGTAGTGGCGCCAAGACCAGAAATGAGGCCTTACATGATCAATCAAGACAACAAGGGCAAGGGAAAAGTTGAAACCCCAACAACCAGAAACCGTGATGTTAAGTGTTTTAAGTGCCAAGGGAGAGGCCACTATGCCAATGAATGCATCAACAAGAGAGTCATGGTTCTGTTAGACAATGGAGAAATAGAAACAGAAGATGAAGAAGAAACATGCCTTGATTACTTATCTGAGTGTGAAGAACAGCCTGCACAAGGACAGTTACTAGTCACAAGGAGATCCCTAAGTGTGCAAACTGCTACTAATGAACAAGAACAGAGAGAGAATCTGTTCCACACTAGATGCTTGGTCCAAGGAAAGGTTTGCAGCCTCATCATAGATGGAGGAAGCTGTACTAACGTGGCAAGTGAAACAATGGTTAGTAAGCTCGGATTGAGAGTGACGAAGCACCCAAAGCCATACAAGCTGCAATGGCTTAATGAAGATGGTGAGATGAAGGTGAGCAAGCAGGTGCTGGTTCCTATCACCATTGGTGCATAAGAAGATGAGATACTGTGTGATGTGCTCCCCATGGCTGCTGGACACATTCTACTTGGAAGGCCTTGGCAATCTGATCGCAAAGTGATGCATGATGGCTTCACAAATCGCCATTCATTTGAATAAAAGGGTAAGAGGACCGTTCTGGTTCCTTTGACACCAAGTGAAGTTCATCAAGACCAGATGACTCTCAAGCAGAGAATGAAGCAGAATGCAAGTTCAAAAGGAATACAACAACGAGAGCTGAGCTTAGAACAGGTGCAACGAACCAATCTCATGGCCAAATCAGGTGATATAAAACATGCTGTAGCTTCTAAACAACCCCTACTCCTGTTTGTTTTTAGAGAACCTCTTACGAGCTTAACTAATCTTGCACCGGTGCTGCCGAGTGAAATGAAAATTCTTTTGCAGGACTATGAAGATGTATTCCCAGGAGACAGCCCAACTGGACTGCCACCAGTTAGAGGCATCGAGCATCATATTGATTTTGTACCTGGAGCTTCACTACCAAACCGTCCAGCATACAAAACCAACCCTGTGGAGACTAAGGAGTTACAAAAACAGGTTGATGAGCTCATCGAGAAAGGGCACATCGGAGAGAGCATGAGTCCATGTGCTGTACCCGTTCTGCTTTTGCCCAAGAAGGATGGAAGTTGGCGCATGTGCGTTGATTGCAGAACCATAAACAATATCACGGTGAAGTATCGCCACCCCATTCCTAGGCTAGATGACATGTTAGATGAACTGCATGGCTCTAAGATGTTTTCTAAGGTAGATTTGAAAAGTGGATACCACCAGATTAGGATGAAAGAGGGAGATGAATGGAAAACTGCATTTAAAACAAAGCATGGCTTATATGAATGGTTAGTTATTCCCTTTGGACTCACAAATGCACCTAGTACATTCATGAGGTTAATGAACCATGTTCTGAGATCATTCATAGGAGTCTTTGTTGTAGTGTATTTTGATGACATTCTGATATATAGTAAAGACTTAGAAGAGCATATAGGACATGTGCAATCTGTTTTAAATGTACTTCGAGAGGAGAAGCTCTATGCCAACCTTAAGAAGTGCACGTTTTGTACAGATAACGTGGTCTTTTTAGGCTTTGTTGTGAGTGCAGATGGCGTACAGGTTGACGAGGAGAAGGTCAAAGCTATAAGAGATTGGCCTGTCCCAAAAATAGTAGGCGACGTGAGAAGCTTCCACGGCCTTGCTGGGTTCTATAGGCGGTTTGTTAAAGACTTCAGCACTCTTGCTGCACCACTTACTGAAGTGATCAAGATGGAAGTGGGTTTTAGATGGGGAGAAGCGCAAGAAGAAGCATTCCAGACCCTGAAAAACAAGCTCACTCACGCTCCACTTTTATCTTTACCAAATTTCCTTAAGACCTTTGAGATTGAGTGTGATGCTTCTGGTGTAGGTATTGGAGCAGTTCTTATGCAGGATAAGAAGCCCATTGCGTTCTTTAGTGAAAAACTTGGAGGAGCCACTCTCAACTACCCAACCTATGACAAAGAACTCTATGCATTGGTGAGAGCTCTTCAAACGTGGCAACAGTACTTGTGGCCCAAGGAGTTCGTTATTCACACTGACCACGAGTCCCTTAAGCATCTAAAAGGTCAGCATAAGCTCAACAAGAGATACGCCAGATGGGTATAATTCATTGAGACATTCCCATATGTCATCAAGTATAAGAAAGGTAAGGAAAACATAGTTGCTGATGCACTATCTCGAAGGTACGCACTCCTTTCTACTCTTGATGCGAAACTACTGGGATTTGAACAACTTAAAAACCTATACAACTCTGATTCTGACTTTCAAGAAGTGTTTAAGTCATGTGAGAAGTTTGCTGCTAGTCATTATTTTCGAAGTGAAGGGTTTCTTTTCTTTGGCAATAGACTTTGTGTTCCTAACTGCTCTGTCCGAGACTTACTTGTTCGAGAGGCTCATGGAGGAGGTTTGATGGGTCATTTTGGCGTTGCTAAGACGTTAAAAGTGATGCAAGACCACTTTTACTGGCCACACATGAAAAGAGATGTGGAACGAATCTGCAACAGGTGCAATACGTGTAAGCAAGCTAAGTCTAAGGTCCAACCCAACGGTTTGTATACTCCTCTCCCTATCCCTTCGTATCCTTGGACCGATATCTCAATGGATTTTGTTTTAGGACTGCCTAGATCTAAGATAGGGAAGGATTCTATCTTTGTTGTGGTAGATC
Organism: Eutrema japonicum; assembly: GCA_030161315.1. Taxonomy (NCBI): domain Eukaryota; kingdom Viridiplantae; phylum Streptophyta; class Magnoliopsida; order Brassicales; family Brassicaceae; genus Eutrema; species Eutrema japonicum. The sequence continues at coordinate 35,310,682 of BSQW01000006.1, read as the reverse complement.
ATTTTTCTAAGATGTCACACTTCATAGCTTGCAACAAAACAAATGATGCATCTCATGTAGCTCACTTGTTCTTTAAGGAAGTTGTTAGACTGCATGGCATACCTAGGACTATAGTCTCTGATCGTGATGCTAAGTTCCTTAGCTATTTCTGGAAAACGTTATGGTCTAAGTTGGGTACTAAGCTTCTGTTCTCTACTACATGTCATCCACAAACTGATGGGCAAACTGAGGTTATTAATAGGACTCTAGGAACACTACTGCGTTGTTTAATCAAAAAGAACCTTAGAACATGGGAAGAATGCTTACCACATATAGAATTTGCTTATAATCATGTTGTGCATTATGCATCTAAGTTCTCACCATTTCAGATTGTCTATGGCTTTAATCCTTTGTCACCTTTAGATCTAACGCCTTTACCTATGAGTGAAAGATTAAGCTTAGATGGAGAGCAAAAATCAGAGCTTGTACGACAGATACATGAGAGGGCCAAAGCTAACATAGAGGGGAAGATAAGGCAGTACTCTAAGCACGCCAACAAAGGGAGACGCAAGCTGGTATTTGAAGAAGGAGACCTCGTTTGGGTGCACTTGAGGAAAGAGAGATTTCCAGACCAGAGGAAGTCCAAACTCATGCCTAGAATCGATGGGCCTTTCCAGATCACAAAGAAGATCAACGACAATGCTTATCAGCTGGATCTTCAAGGTAAGTATAATATCAGTCATAGCTTCAACGTTTCTGATTTATCTCCATTTCTTGCAGATGAACCAGATTTGAGGTCAAATCCTTTTCAAGAAAGGGGGGATGATGTGATCATGGACGACTTGGAACCAACACAAGAAGAGCTTGTAGCTGAGGAACTTGAACCAGTACAAGAAGAGCTTGTAGATGAGGAGCTTGTAGCTGAGGAGCGTAAGACTATCCCAACTGGTCCAATGACACGAGCAAGAGCTAAGGAGCTCAAGGAAGCTGTTGATGACACTCTTAACCATATCCAGAAGCAACCAAGCTACCTAAGTCAAGAACACAACACAACAACTCCAACACTCAACCTGATTCAAGTACAAGATGGCTAGTGAGCTTGTGATCTCTCTTTGCACTCTTTTTCCCTATCTTTGTTTTTATCCCACTTGGGTTTTTCAAAGATAAGTTTTTAATGAGGCAAGGATAGATCACCACACCTAGTTCACTAGCCACATCTGAGGCTCAAGATGCACAATCTCGACAAGCATAGCCTCATCTATCTCTATCTTTCCTTTTTTATCTTATTTGCACAAAAGACCTTCTGTTTTGTGCCTTTCTTTTATTTTCTTTTATTTTGGCTTATTTTTGCAATTCTTTAAACTTAAGGGCTCGTTTTTCCCTTTATATACTCTTGTAATGTCGCTGAAAACATTTACCCTACCTTTTATTAAAATTTGAGGCGCAGCCTTCTTTCTTTGAGAGAAAACGAGTTCATCTCTTGTTCTTCTCTTTATCTCGCTTGGTGTGTCATATCCAGGCTCTTGTTCGATTCAAGTGTGTCATATCTTGATAGAACAAAGGAATATCAGAGGCTCTCCATCCCCTCTGTGCGACCAATTCACTCCACACGCCTTGAAGCTCACGGCTTGCAAGGGTTATCATTAACGTTACCTACCTTAGAGTTTCGATCATAGGGAGAGCTACGTCAAGGTGTGAGGGACTACTAGTTCATGAAGAAAGAGCAGAGAGCTCTACCTCAAATTTCATATTTCAAGAATCGAGTTGCATCGCGCCAGAGCTTAAAGAGTTTCTGAAGAATCCAACAGCCCTTATTCCTAAATGAGGAATGTCCAAAGACATTCTCAAAGAAAAAGAAAAATGATTTCAGCCAATTTTCCCAATAACCGGTGCTTTTGGGGTGATGAATTCAAATGAGTTTGAAGCAATTAGCACACATTCAATACCTTTATCTTCTAGACAAGATGGACATTTGCGACCTACGAACTCAATCTTTTTATTTCTAAGAGTGTTTGGTATATTATTCCCTTCGTTGCTGGTACAAACTGTAAGCAATCTAAAGACAAAGATAGATTTTGCTTAAAAGAGCTTATTTTAGATATAGAAATGGAAATAGCTCATTAGAGTTTTATTGTGTGAAAAAACATAAAGAACAAGAAATAGACTTTGTTGTCACCAAGAACAAAGAGATTCTCGATTATATTTCATAAATGTGAAGGAAGGGAGTTGCCTCAAACAACTCTTCAAAGGTTACATCTCTCAATGTCATTACAAACACTTATATAGGAGACTATATATCTTACTAAAAACCCTAGATACATGGATTAATGGGCTTTGTTGTATTCTCTTGGGCTTGTGCTCTAATACTCCCCCGCAAACTTGGCGTCGGGTGAAAACCGAGATGCGAAGTTTGAAAGCAAATGAAGACGACTTGGTAATAGCATGAAGAGGCGAAGCAAGAATCACAATTATGAAGACGCATACTCTATTCACCAAGGAGAACATTAGTGTGAAAACTTTTCAGGTTCTTTTGACTTATTTGTCTCACAAAGAGTCCGTTTTTTTTTTCCCGTTTAACTCCCCTAAATTATCTCATGACGAAAGAATCATCTTCCCACAACTATTAAAACCTCAATCAATCTCAAATTATTATTCAAAAGCCACCAAAAATCTGCCATTATAACAATCAGCCTTCTCTTTGGTATTTCACTGAGCACCTTGTGTGCGTTTAATGAGTCTTTTTGTTTGCCATTGAAATCACCATAAACTTGCAGCCACAATCAAGACCTTATTGATATAGGTTTTTATTGTATCTAGAATAAATTACTCTAGATGCTATGTAGCATAAGAGGTATCGAATCCAAATGGGTTAAGTACCAATCACTAAGAATTCATAGAACTTCCTAATTCAAGCTAAACAAGTTTGTTTTAAGTTTAATCTAAAAGACAAATCCAATTCAAAAGTAAACAAACAAGTGCTAACAATACTAAACGAGATTAAATGCAAATGACAAGCGAATCCAAGGATGAGGTTATGGGATTAGAGTGACCTTATAGCTAATTAATGATGCTCAAATACATATGCAATGCTAATCTTTAGGTTATGATCACTAATTATGACTAATCCTCTCTCAAGGTACTAATCACTTTGCTAATCATTAAATCAAGAACAAACTCTCATTTGTGAAGAAACAATTAGCAAGCATTAAAATCAATATTCAAATCAACCAATAAACACCTTAAACAACTACTCTCATAGGTTAAACATGTTTATTTCTTACTAAGTTCCATAGGGAATTTCATCAAGTACATTGTGGGTGTGAAATTCTCTAAGTTCTAGATTAGCTCTCTCAAGCCTAATCTAGCATTAAGATCACTTAGCAAGAAAGGAAATCAAAAAATCTAATCCTAAGCATCCTAAACTAACCATTGAATCACCCTAAATCAACCCCATCCCTAAATTCTAAGAGACTACTCACTAATCATGCTAATCCCAACAAAACCCATGTTGATAAGATTAAGTTTCATGATTAGAAAGATAAAAGAAAGAAGATTTAAGATGTAAGAACAAGAAATTGCATTAAATCAAAGGTATTAACAAGAAATTGCATTAAATCAAAGGTATTCTCCCTTACAAATCACAAAGATCCTCTAGGGGAAAGTATTTCGAAAGATAAAAACTAGATAGCAAAAATTAAGTCTAATTGCTTTAAATAGTAATCTAGGTCGAACCGGGTCAACCCAGGATAAACTAGGTATTGACCGGCAGGTTTGGGTCATGCGCCGGCTCCATCGGTCAACCACGGCCTGATGCCAGAGCCCGATGGATCCCCTGTGGACTGGTATCGGGCAGCCACAGGCCGATGCCAGAGCCCGATGCAGATCAGCCGAGATGACGGGCAAGGCTCGATCGGTCGACCACTAGCCGATGCCAGAGCCCAATGGATCCCCCTGTGGACTGGTATCGGGCAGCCACATGCCGATGCCAGAACTCGATGCAGATTAGCCGAGATGGCGGGCAAAGCTCCATCGGTCGACCACCAGCCGATGCCAGAGCCCAATGAAACTCCCTGAAATGAAGGTGCTCCTCCGATCGACCCGCCACTGCTCTATGCCAAAGCCCGATGGGACATGTCCTGCCTTGTTCCTCTTCCCTTGGCTATCTCCTTTGCTCCAAGCTCACTCCTTATGGCTCAAGCCCATCTCCATCCTGTCCTCTACCATCCAAAGCCTCCGAACGGTCTCCAAAGGTACCTAAAAGGCTCCAAAAAATGCAAGACTCACTAGGATCTAATGCAAACTAACTAAAATCTAATTAAGACCACAGTACTAATGAAAACAAATGCATGGGACTCAAAATACTAAGATAAATGCATGCTAAAATGTGTAAAATATGAGAATATCACTTATCAAACCCAATACTAGCCTATTCCATTTTAGCCATCAAAGAGAACGATTAGAGTTGATGAATCACCATCTTTGCTATGACATACATCCCACATAATGCCATCATCTTCTACTTCTAAGCTAAATTCAGCAACTACGCCAATCTTAATCAATCGCCTTCGCTTCAATATAAGGCTTATACCCGGTATTCAGATCAAAAGGCGACAGAAGATTACCAGCAATTAGTGGAGCATGAAATCTCGCCACATGAGTCTGCAGTTCTCGATCTGAAGATTCTCTTTCTAGCGCTCGCTTTCTGAGATGGATACGTGATAACTATAGATGAAGGCACCGGAGAGATCTCTGATTTGCGGCTGTAGGAAGTAGAAGATCTTGCCCAGGAAGAGATGGAGCAGAGTAAGAAGATGGTTCAGAGATTTGCCTTCGAAATTGATTTTCCCTTTTTCAACAACCAAGCAAATCTCTATTAACGCAGCTTCAAACTAACACCCAAAAGTCTCAATCTTCTAGGCTCTGATACCATGTAAGCAATCTAAAGAAAAAGATAGATTTTGCTCAAAAGAGCTTATTTTAGATATAGAAATGGAAATAGCTCATTAGAGCTTTATTGTGTGCAAAGAAATAAAGAACATGAAAGAGATTTTGTTGTCACCAAAAACAAAGAGATTGTCGATTATATTTCATAAATGTAAAGGAAGAGAGTTGTCTCAAACAATTCTCCAAAGATTACATCTCTCAATATCATTACAAACACTTATATAGGACTAAAAACCCTAGATACATGGATTAATGGGCTTTGTTGTATTCTCTTGGGCTTGTGCTCTAATACAAACTCCATCTTGAGAGAAAATAACGAAAGATATCAATGTGAAATAGAAGTGTATATAGAAATTTTACTCTATCTGGTTTTTTTTATAATGAGTTTTCCCTAAAATCACGAGAATCAAGAAATTTTTTTTTTTTGCTTGAAATATTAAACACTACCATAACAGAATTTAGTTATCCAATTTAAACATTAAATATTGCTGTTAAAACGGAAAAATTGGTTAATTAAAACATTAAACACTAACCTAACTCTTGTTAGTTAACTGTTTCAGATTTCATTTTTGGTTATTTAGTTTTGTTGTTCGTGTGTGGAGTAATGAGTTTATGAAAAGGAATATTAATGTTTCATGATAGTAGCGAGACTACTAATGAGTTAATGGGTAGTAGTGACTTTGAATTCTTTTTGACTAAAGTTAGTGTATGGAGTTTAATTGATTAAATTTTAAATGGGAATGTGAGAAACTCTTATAAAAAATAACAAAATAAAATGTCTAAAATTTCTTATAAAAAAATGGAGGGAGTATTTATTACGTTGTACTTTTTGTTACATTAAGAATAGATAAATATCCGACATGTATATATTAAACATTTTCCTTGAAATAAATAAAATCATGGTCTTAGCAGGTACTCTTCGGAACACAATAAGACAAAGGTACTTCAAATGAAATCATTTGAAGACATATTTAACCAACCCAGGAACATGTGTATTCTCAAAATAGTCCTCCCAATCGATAATCTTTGGATCGCAATAAAACATCTCGGTTTCCACTCCCGCCTTTGGCACCATTTTTTGCAGTTTTTCGGTGTTTGTATCGTCAAATCTGTGTATATGTATAAGTTGGTTAGTATAACATCTATATAATTTAAATCCCAACCCGAATAAGATCAGACCGAAATGAACTTGCAAGATCGAAACTAGTAAATACTACTTACATTCCATAGAAGAAGATGTAAGGCTCATAGAGTTCGACAAGCCGAAATACAAAATTTATCTTCCTATTGATATCCTTAAGTTTCTTCTCGAATGAATTAAAAAGTACCATGTTCAGTAATCCAAGTGCCTATAAACCGGATTAATTCATCGATAATTAGGATTTAGGAATTCGTTGTTGGTTTTTCAAAGTATAAATTCACCTCCCGAAAATTGGTTAGAAACATTACCTTCAAAGGAAGTACGTAATGAATGGTCATGTATCTATTGAAACTAGACATAGAACTCAAAACTTCTACTTTCTTGACCTGAACCGCCTTTCCTTCCTTGTTGATCCATGGTTTGGTTGTAAAATACCGGTATGCTAGTTCTGGAAATATCTCATTTTTCAAAGGATTTCTTAACGAAGATCCTACATGATAAATCATCTCCTTCTGTTTACCAACTTGAGCAGCCATTGATACTAGCATCGTATTGATAACCATATCCGCAGGTATCTAGTCCATCAAATTTGTCAAAAATATCAAATGAAGACGATTCAATCATATATTTATGCGATTTAAATAGATTTTGAGTTTTATATGGACACTATGATGTTATATGCCTTATATATAAAGATGAAGATATGTACCACATCTATAATAGCATTAAGATCACCAAGGAAGCATGTGAGTTTGCCTGTACCGTATCTAACAGCTATACCATCAATTGTCCTACATATATTAAAGAATCAATACTTCATTATTGTCAATAATTTTTTGGTTTTTTTTTGTGGTAAAAATGTTAAAAACTATTATCGATCATTTGTTTTTATTTATATTTTCTAATTTCACCTGATGCCCTCGGTCCAACCTGGGAATGGTTCTTTGAATGTGCTGGAAATTATTGAAGGACGAAGTATCACAAGCGACATATTTCCCCTTTTGCACCTACCATCATCTCCCCCATCGCTTTCGTAAACACGTATGTGTTTGGCCATCCGTACATCTTTGCCCTAATTTACAAATTATGTAAAATTATATTAGGATATATATATATATAACCTCTGTAATTATTGTAGGACCAAAATTTAGCACAATAGACATGATAAGATTTAATCACGATTGTATAAATAAACAGTAAGGAACAGACGATTCATAAAACGATAAAGCAATAAATAAATCTAAGGAGGCGAGATGAATCTCTTTCCTTAACTCAAAGAATCTTCCGTAGTGCGACGGATTTTTTATAGATCCATGAGTCCCAGGATACAACCAAAGTAATCTGTATCATCTACACTTGATATAAGATCTGTCGAACATTATACTACGATACTCTCGAATAACAACTTACTCTAAGCGGTAGGGAATTGACAGAACTTCTGTTAGAACTTTTAGGTTGTGTTTTTAGTGTTTGATCTGATAATTTTTCATGTGAAAATCGGTCAGTATATATAGGAGAGAGGCTATGGTTTTTCCCAGACAGAAACAGAATATTCTTCAGAATATTCTAGGAGGCTGCAATTTTTAAGTCGGCCCGTCGAGTATCGATTGATACCAAGGAGTATCGATCGATACCTCTAAAAGTCCACGAGCCCAACAAGGCCCAATGTGCGATCGACGCACGTGTGATCTTTTCTTCTCTCATGTTGTTCATCATTTAAATTAATGACACAACCATTCCAAAATATATACACGAGAAAACATTTCTCGGTCAATGAAAACATTTCATTTGAAAGAGCTTAACTCATTTCTTTTCACACTAACACAATTTTATCAAGCCCTCGAGCTTTGACAAAAAATTTGTTCCAACAATTCCCCACATGAATAGAAATGACTCTAAACATAAGAAAAATTGTATAGACTAGACTTTACTAGACATACTTGACTAGACTCATCTAGACGTAGACAGACTTTCGAGAGTATACGAAAATGTAACTGTCACTGAATGGTAGCGTTTTTCAGCTTTGAACCAAACAATTTTCATATCTGTTGCGTTTACTCGGCTAGAAGGTGAACATGATGTCTTGAACCACCCGGATTTTGATGTAAACTGATACAACAGATATCGCACAACGACATTTTCTCGTAGAACTTTATTCTCTATTGGGTTCATTTTGGCCTTGAACATTCCTGGTTTTTCGTGAGTGAATTTGGAGAATATAGCCTTATCCTTCATTCTCCTAGAAACGGCCCCATTTCACACTTCACAAGGTGATCTTTTATTAGCTTGTTTTCAGAAGTGTCCTGTCACACTCCACTATCTACACAGCTATGCAATCATTAAAAGCCAACGCTTATCCTCACTATCCACATGTAGCACTGTTTTATCATCCTAGGAACTGGGCAGAGACATAGTCTCACAGTGCTCAAATTCGAATCAGTTTAATTTTGTTTCCCTTTGAACCTAGATCTTGGGATCTCCAGTCACATAGGTGGGGTATCTGTCAAACATCATCTTTTTCTATATGCTTTAAACCCATTCCTTTTGATGATTTAACAAACTTGATCTCGAGGCTAACTTTTTGGGAAACAGATCCGCTAAGTTATCAGCCGTTTTGAGATCAGTTGTCTAAATGGTCTTATGTCATTTTCGAGATTTGCCATTTTATAACTTACTCAGTGCCCGAGAGATAGCTCACTAACTCTCACAGTGTACACATAATGCTGGCACTGATTTTTTCCACATCGGGATATCTTCAAGAGAGTTTCGAAGCCTTTCTGCTTCCTCTGCAGCTTTATCTAAAGCTATAAACATTGATTCCTTGGTTAATTAGGCCAAGAGTGCTTGTTTGGAAGATTTCCAGGATACTGCTGCACTACCAAGAACAAATATTATCCACTTATAATATCTGTCAGGTTTACTAGGCCAAAAGGTGAACATAATGTCTTGAACCTCTCGGACTTTGATGTAAATCGAGACGACATATAACGCTGGATAATTCAAAATTCTAGTTATGGCTTTCCACAGAGTATGACCTGAATTTATCTTGTAGCGACTGAATGCGCTAAATCGGATCTAGTACGATTCATCAAGTACGTTAGACTTCCGATAATTCTTGCATTCATCACTTGTGATACAACTTTATCACAATTGGATTTATTGCAATCTTGTTTGAGTAGTACTCAAAACATTCTAGGATTTGAGACAAGATTATCCACTAATCTTATGTCTATCAAACTTCCCACTAAACACATTCTCAGTGTGTTGGATTATGTCCTTCTTGCTTCCATGACGACCATGTCAAAACGTATCCATGTGGAGTACTTTTGATGTATATCACCTTAAGTGATTTGGAAACTATTTGACATCACTTTGTTGTCAAACTTTCCAAACAATTGCTTAGGAGCTAACTTAAGCTCGTATAAGGAATTTGCAAGTCTACTTATTTTCTTTCCCTGTTCAGGAGTGACATAACCCTCGGATTGTTTCATGTAAATCTCCTCTTCTACATTGTCGTTTAGAAAGGCAGATTTTACATCCATTTGATGGATTACAAGATCTCATATTGATGTGATTCCAATCAGCATACGAATAATTTCAACTTTAGCCTCTTCTGCTTCTTTACAGAAGTACCAGAATTGCTCGATCTAAGGTCCAATGCCCGTCAAGCATCGATCGATACCGAGGTGTATCGATCGATACCTCTAAAAGCGTAAGAGCCCAAGAGATCAATTGCTCGCCTCAATTCGTGAGGTACTAGAGCTTATCCTTTACACGGAAACTCACATTCAAAGGAAGACACATTCATTGGTTACCGTGATTACTTGGATATCTGGTATATCTAATTTATACACCAGAAAGCAATCAGCACTACATTGTGTGCATATGAAGATACAATCCACCCTTTTTGGTCCGATTGTCACTTTCTTAGGTGGTTGCTAGGCACCCCCACACTTTCATGTATTTGTATAAAAATACATTACTTTTCCAAAGTTCACATGAAGCATTTCCAGTGACTTTATGAGGTATTTAGTTCAGGGTATAACTTGCGATAAGCAATGCTTCCCCCACATTTCTGGACTAACCCATATTTTTTTAGGAATAATGAGTTCATCAAATAATTCGGTAATTTGTTATGAAACTCCATTAGATTCCATTGAATAGGGATCAATCGTTTAATGGATAATATCATGTTCATGCCCTCTATCACTTCAAACTATGTTGATAGTTCTCTCGAGTTGATTTTTCAACCTCGAGTTTATACTCCTTGAGAGTTTTCCAAGGTCTCGTATTTGCTTCTTAGCAATTAGACATAACTATATTTCGTACAATCCTCAATGAAAGTCACGAAATATTTCTCACCACCTTTTGTATGAATCAAACCAAGAGGTTCGCTCGACCATGGTGTTTTAGTGAGTTTGGTTGGAACGCAAACCTCACACTTATCTTTGCTTATTTTGTATTTCGGAATCTCATTCAATTTACGCATAGATTCGAATATAATGTGACTGAAACATTCAGATTAAATACTAAGAGATTATGTACCATAAGCAAATGATTATTTCTCATTAATGTCAACAACATTGGTTACATTAATTTTAAGTCCGACTGTCTCAACGTTAATTTGGACCAGTCCGTCCTTAATATAGACAACATTCTTTGTCAATACATGCTTAATTAGCATTGTGCCCTAAATAAGATTTTTATGCATCTCTAACACATGCTTTACATCAGTGAGAGTGAGCTTCTTTGAGAAGTCAACTTCAGCACTATGATTAAATTTTTGTCATTATTTATGGTAGGAGGGAAACATTCACATATCAACGCATATATAATACCACAACTCTTGTGGATTATGCTCAACCATATTGACTCTGAGGATGACATTACACATGTCTATCTCGACTCTATTGGCTTCAGCCATTCCATTGTCTTTTACACCACCGAATCTAACAATGATCACATCGGTGTTGTTAGTCAAATTAAAATTTGATTTTGTTCAAGAGAAACAAACCAAATTAATATACTAACCAATACCCCACTCTCAAGTTAAAGGGTAAAATTAAATTCGATTTCTAGAATTAATTCAGAAATTTCGCAATTTAATAAACTTAATACAATATCGAATTGTATTAGTTTTTCTTGAAAACATATCAAGAATCGCAAGAGGCCTGCTAATTTAGTCCAATGATTTAATTAACCGATTAAATCAGCCTCTAATACTTAATTGAACATCAATTAATTATTCCAAACTCGCAAATTTTTGGAAACATAATATTGAGCTATGTGCAATATATTGCAACTTAACACGTCTTTAAACTAAAGACTGTTTAACGATTTCAACGTTGCATCAATTTAATTATTAAATAATTAAACATTAAGAGTATTCGATGAGAATCTGAAACTCTTTCTTTTTGATTTTGAAACCGCAGTTTTAAAACCAATTATAACGGTTTATGAAATCGTTTTAGAATCGCTATCATGCGTTCTAATCTGAACCTCCGGAGAGCGTTTGCTGATTCGTTTCGTGGATCGCGTTTGATAACTGTTTTAGCCGGTTCTACGAGAAACGCTATGACATGTTCGTAAACGCTAAACGACGCGGGATTAATACCACAAAGTTGTCACTTGTCGAACCATTTATAAACGTCCGCAAACTCATATAATAATGAGACGATTGTTATCTGTGACTAATAGACCATCACCCTTTTATTGATCATATTTATCGATACAGAATTAAATTTTAATTTAAGATCCGCTTATCAAAACAACTAGAACCGCATGTGCGCGTTCTAAAGTTTTGAACCGCAAACGTGCGTTCAAGTTCGAACCTCCTCAGAGTGTTCGTCAAACCATTCTAAACGTGTTTGATGTTAGGTGTTCGCAAACCCTAACCCGGGAAGCGTTTTAAAACGTTTAATTCGCTTGTACGCAAGCTTTACATGTGTACCGATATATAGTTAAGAATCGTAATTCTAATTCTGATATTGAACCAAACAACATTGGTGTCGATCGATACTCCTTGGTATCGATCGATGCACACAGTATCGATACACAACACGTGTCGATCGATGCTTTAGCATAGTCTCAATCGATGCGACTGTAGGTGTCGCTCGATGCACACACGGTGTCGATCGATGCCCTACCAGTGTCGATCGATACAGACCCGAACTGGTCGATGCAAAGTAAGTTTGCAGAGTGTCGATCGATGAACACTTAGTGTCGATTGATGCTTAATCACTCAGTGTCGATCGATGCACACTCGGTGTCGATCGATACATAACTGGTGTCGATCGATACTCCTTGGTATCAATCGATGCATCACTGTTGTCGATCGATGCTCGATGCACATACTGTGTCAATCGATGCATCACTGGTGTTGATCGATGCTCGATGCACATATTGTGTCAGTCGATACATCACTGATGTTGATCAATGCACACCCAGTGTCGATCAATACACCCTAGGTGTTGATCGATGCAAGTGAATCTTTCACAGGATCGATCGATGTAGACCCAACTTGGTCGATGCATAGTATCGATCGATGCACCTCAGTGTCGATCGATACAAACTTTTGCATAGTATCGATCGATACACCTTAGTGTCGATCGATAAAACTTTTTGCATAGTATCGATCGATACACCTCGGTGTCGATCGATACAACTCGATGCAAAGTATCGATAGATGCACTTTAGTGTCATCCGATACAACTGTTTGCATAGTATCGATCGATGCACCTCAGTGTCGACCGATACAACTTTTGTCAAGTATCGATCGATACCATAGGGTGTCGATCGATACTCACAAGGCTTCGATCGCAATCAAATTAACCTATCAAGAAACACAAGGTGCGCTCGTTGATTACACAGTTCATTAACCGCAATTAAAGACGGTTTTAGAAGATGTTTAAAGCAGTACTGCTTCTACTACATATTTCAAGTTGCTAAACAGTTTTTTGATAACGTTTGAGTATCACTAGCAGATGAACATCTTCTTAAAAATAGAGAGAGAGATTGCCTCTACTACACGTTTCAAGTTGCTCACAAGCTTTTTGATAACGTTTGAGTATCATCAGCAGTAGAAGAATCGTTTTTAAAAACCGTTTGAAAACGTTTATTTACTTGTGATTAAAGATCCGATTGAAATAATAAAACAAAATCGGATCTTCTTTGAGTTAAGATTTTAGGACCAAAATTTAGCACAATAGACAGGATAAGATTTAATCACGATTGTATAAATAAACAGTAAGGAACAGACGATTCATAAAACTATAAAGCAATAAATAAATCTAAGGAGGCGAGATGAATCTCTTTCCTTAACTCAAAGAATCTTCCGTAGTGCGACGGATTTTTTATAGATCCATGAGTCCCAGGATACAACCAAAGTAATCTGTATCATCTACACTTGATATCAGATCTGTCGAACATTATACTACGATACTCTCGAATAACAACTTACTCTAAGCGGTAGGGAATTGACAGAACTTCTGTTAGAACTTTTAGGTTGTGTTTTTAGTGTTTGAGATGATGATTTTTCCTGTGAAAATCGGCCAGTATATATAGGAGAGAGGCTATGATTTTTTCCAGACATAAACAGAATATTCCTCAGAATATTCTAGGAGGCTGCGATTTTTAAGTCGGCCCGTCGAGTATCGATCGATACCAAGGAGTATCGATCGATACCTCTAAAAGTCCACGAGCCCAACAAGGCCCAATGTGCGATCGACGCACGTGTGGTCTTGTCTTCTCTCATGTTGTTCATCATTTAAATTAATGACACAACCATTCCAAAATATATACACGAGGAAACATTTTTCGGTCACTGAAAACATTTCATTTGAAATAGCTTAACTCATTTCTTTTCACACTAACACAATTTTATCAAGTCCTCGAGCTTTGATAAAAAATTAGTTCCAACAATTATGACACATATAATATGTTTTTTTTTTTTTTTTTTTCACATATAATATGTTTGAGTTATTGACGTAATTAGTTCTGAGTTAACATAAATATATTGTTCATTTCATGAGCTAAAAAAAACAATTCGGGGGATATTGTTCATCACGTGCTTGTTGTGATGCAAAAGAAAAAAAAAGTGTTGAAGTCAGTTTCGTAAACTTTCAGAAGATTTTGTAAGTTTTTACAAGTTTTAGCGAACTTTCACATGTTGCTAAAATTCTCATAACTTATTAAAAATTTAATTTAGAAAGTTGTTGTTTGGTGATATAATATGTTTCTATTAATATAATAACTTTTTAAACAAATTTTGTAATTTTTCATTAGTTTTCTATAACTTTTACAAGTTTTCAAAAAAAAAATTAAAACTTTTTTTTTTTTGCTAAACATTTGAAATTCATTAAGAATGAGAAGGTTTCTAAAAATATTACAAAAGAGCTTAACAAAATAAGAAAAGCCTTGATAAAAAAGAATAAAAAACAAGGCACATCCTAGAAAAGATTATGAACATCAGATGGAAAAAATACTACTCATATGTGAACCAAGATTGAATTGTAAACATATGTTTTAGAGTTGCATCACGGACAAGACGGTCGAGTCCTTTGAAACTTTCAAAAACTTTAATAACTTTTTTGTCATTTAATAACATTTAAAACTTTTTTAATTGAACCTTTCAAAAACTTTTCTGTAAGAACAATGTTCATCTTATTCATTTTAAATTGCCAAATTTTATTCTTATATATATATATATATACTCCAACCTCGACACTCTAAACCCAAATACTAAAATCAAAACCCCAAACTCAAAATATGAAATCATGATTTAAGGATTTAAACGCATTAAATTATTGACGAGGTGATCAAATTATGAAATCAAAATGTGTTTCTTCTTATGACCTCCTAAAATAACTCAATTGAACAAATTATGAAATCAAAAGGTGTTATCACTCTAACTCAATTTCATTAAAAAAAAATATATAGAAACATAATAATAAATTATAACTAGGGATCAACTGGTGATTCCAAGTTCCTTCATGGCCTGTGTGATTGTCTCGGGCAAGGCTCCAGTGGCTCGAAGCTGGCTAAGTTTATCCTTAACCAACTTTTGCTCTTGGTTGATATCTAGGCCTGTGATTCCGTTCAACGTGTCACCCATACGGTATGGTGTCTCCATTATCAAGCCCGTTTTTTCCCCGCATACGTAAGCTATATATATAATAATAAAAAAGTATATAAATTAAAGTATGGATCGTCGTATCTGATTTAGAATAATTTGTTGTATCTGGTTAACTAGTAAAGAATAGCCAAATTTTGGCTCGGTTTACGTTCGTGTTCTTAAGTTATGAATAAAAGAACCGAAATGAAAAACTCAACTTTATTGGACTCAGTTTGATATAGGTTTTATTTTCGTTTGGAAGCAATTTTCTACACATTGTATCTTTAATTTAAGAGATTTAAAACATTAATATAAGCTTTATTTATTTTTGAAACTATCTTTATATCCCGTTTTGGTTTATTTAGAGAAATATAACTGAAATTAAACTAATAGAAATACAATTTAATTTTCCCATTTTGTTTATGGTATGACTTCCATTCGGCTTGGTAAATTAAGCAAGTTAAAACCTCTAACCTCTAACCAAACATATCAATTAGAGTTATTCGGTTTTAAACAGACAAGACATGACTATAGATGCTAAATGATTGTCTTAAAGTGCTCTGGAGTAGTTACAAAAAAAAAAGTGCTCTGGAGATTTTGTCTCTTGTCAACAAAAAGGCGTTGGTAGACACACAAAAGCTGTTTGTAATTAATTAATAAATGTTTTAAAAAAAAAATTGTTTCAAAAAGATAAAAATATTATGCATTTTTATTAATTAATGATGATGAATTATAAACTTTAAAAAATATTTATCGGTCGGTTTATCATTGATATCTAACTATTACATTATGGCGAGGCCGGTTGTTAATTGTAAATAGATGTGTAACACATTGATTGTATATATAAATTAGACTTCGTGGCTAAGTGTTTGGTAAATCATCTTAGCAACCTAAAATCATTTGTTAAATAGATTTATTTTACCGTTGTAGTTTCATTAATTTTTTTTTTAAATGTCCTAATTAATAAATACCTTTCATCAAAATTAGTAGTTGCAGCTAAATTAACAATGGCATCAAGTTGGTGGACCATATCATGTTCCAAGTCGGAGTCTTCATGATGAAGACCCAGATCCTCAAGGCAAATGTCTCCATTCACAATTGTGAGCTTTTCTGATATATGATTTAGATCTGGTCCATACTTTTGCTTCACCATCTTAAACAAGTCCGTTCTCAAAACCTACGTAATTTGTAACAATTGAAAGGTTATAAAACTTTTATTCATTAATTAACATTATAACTCCAATGTGAAGTTATAAGATGGTGGTAAGTAACAATATTTGGATTTGAGTGAGCTTCCGAATACTTTTTGTTTCTTTTTGTTAATCACATAGTAGATGTGATTATATATATTTTTTTTTTTTTGTTATAACTTATAACCGTAATTATATATCTCGCATCGACCAACATAATGAATTATCAACATTTAACCACACTAGGTTGAGTGATGTGACAATGAGATTATTTGTGAATCAAACGTAGCAAAATATAGTAAGAGAATAAAAGGTGGATATGAACCTCGTCGTTGAACCTCTCGGTAGCAGATTTTCCATCTGATGCTCTTAAAAGAAGATATAGTTTCTTCACGTTAGGTGCAACCCGTAATATATTTTCAACAAAAACTGCATACAAGTTATATAAAAAAAAAAAATTATA
Organism: Eutrema japonicum; assembly: GCA_030161315.1. NCBI lineage: Eukaryota > Viridiplantae > Streptophyta > Magnoliopsida > Brassicales > Brassicaceae > Eutrema > Eutrema japonicum. Next base: position 35,293,853 of record BSQW01000006.1, on the reverse strand, counting down.
ACTAAAACAAAATTTTCAACTTAATTTGAAAACTACGTACTTGTCTATTTATATAGCTTGAATAAGATGTCGTGACAACTTTTTGTCTCCGAGAAGAAGAAAACAAAAAGAAAAGAAATATAGTCTATGGCTTTGACTAAAATGACTCGCATAACCTTCTTTAGCATATAGCTCACATATGCATGCATATTGGATATTGAAATGTATACTTGCAACTTGTAATTATACTAATTGTTCGAGAGAAAGAGAGGAGAGAGAGAGAGGGAGAGAGTACCCTTTGCTAAGAACCCAGCAGCTCCAATGACCAATATGGACTTTTTATCAAGGTACTGAAGAACACTTACGGCCTCCATCTCAATCGACATTATGTGTGCGTTTAAGTGAGAAATATAATTGGACAGATCTAGTACAACAACAAAACTCCATGGAGAGTTCCATATTTATAATGGCTTTATATAAAGGGAAATTCCAACGTCAACACCGACATAACTTTATTAAATAAAATGTTACATTAAAAAAACACACACAAAATATGATAGTTTAGCGATGGAGAGCGATGTTGTAGTGGTCTTTCACTAGATTGTTCAGATTGATTCAATCCAAAAAATATAATCCGGTTCCCGAGCTAGGTCAGGTAAATTTCTATAAATATTATTCTCATTCCTTTGAGTTGGGGGAGATGGAGGGTTCGGAAGATCCACGGTTCGAGGTGATCCAGAGTTCTAGGATCCAGGAATAGAGATCCGAGGATCCAGGTTTGTTCACCAGAAATCTGCGAAAGCCTAGTTTGGTTCGCTCCAATCAACTGTCTCGAGAATCATGTATTGTTTGTTCAGGAAAACAAAAAATGATACGATTATACAGATTGCAAAAAAAAATACTTTGATCAATTTGTGCTAAAATTCAACCACCTTCGCAAATAGTTTTTTACTTAAACAAATCTAAACTAAGGTTACTTAGTATACTTACCTTATTTTATCCATATGTAATATTGCGGTCGTCATTAATAACGAATGAAAACCACTACTTGTAATTTATATTAATAAAGTTTTGGTTCACTATTTTTACATTTACAAGAATTTTAGTCTCTAAAATTTTTATTAATTTTTTTCAAAAATATACATTTTCATCATAGCATGAAAAAACCGTTAGATTCATTTAACTTTGTAGTGCTAATTTCTATTAAGTTAATTCGAAATTTTATAAAATTTTCCAGTTGAATAATGTCAAATCAGAGTGTATTATAGTTTAGGGTGATTTACACCATAAATTATTTATGTGACTTTTTATTACAAAAAGGCACAATCGATTATTGGTGTACTTTTTGTAGTTTTTTTGGGTTGTGAAAAGCCAGAGAAGCTCTTGAGTTAAAATTTGTTTTCTCTTTCACCTCAAATTAAACGGCGACACTCCGACAGCTTCTGGCGATGCGAGAAACCACGACTCTTCGGTTACAATTGTCGGTGCAAATTCCCACCTAAACATAGAGGCGGACACTATAGTTTCGGCGACTGGAGACGACCTCTCTAAATCTGTAGTTCTAGGTGAATAATCTCGGAGATAGGGAATGATGAAACTTGACAAAATAAATGAAATTAATGGCGATGGAGCAAACATGTCTCTTCCTCTCCTACATCATCATCTTCGTTTATTGTATTTGGTCGAGGAAATACACCGCTTTTATTGGTAATGCTATTTCATATAAAGATTAGGATTTGAAATTAGGAGCTTTTTGAAAGCGTCGGACGGCGACGTTGTAGTCACCGAAAATGTTTAGTCATCGACAGACGTATGTGTTTGGACAACAAGTATTATTAACTTTATATGGATAGAAGGTAGATGATGAATATGGGTGTTTGTAGAGGATGGTAGGTAGTTGTCTAGTTCTTGTTGTGGTATTGATGATTAATCGTCTAGACACGTAATTTGAAGTGGGACGCATCTTAAGAAAATGAACCACGTGACGTAATTATAACTCATACCATTTTCGCATGTGTAGTGTATAACTGTATTTGAATCGCGACACTTGTTAAAAAATTTAACTTAAATCTTCTAAATTTAAATACAGTTTGATAATTAAAAAGGGACAACTTCGCATATTTAAATAAAACAATAGGAATTCAAAATATTTAATTAGAAGAATGTTAGGAAAAAAAAAGAATTGCATATATATTTTTGTTTTAATTATAAGTTAAGAACTAAGAACTAGCTAGAACAAAATAAAATAGATACAGAATCGCTAAATAATTAAAGGGTGATTTGAGTGAATATACATAGATACGTCTTAAGTGATTTACATTAGACGGTAATTTCACCACTTATTTTTATAAAATGCACTTTCAACTATTATGACACTCAAAACCGTCCATGTCATCACGCATACAAAGCATATGTTTTATGCCACATTTAAATACCCTGTCTGTCAAGACCACATTTCAAATTTCATATACCTTTTCGATAGACGTCTTTGTTCTGGTTTCCATTTCCTTCTTTTTTTCCATTTACAAATTTTCAAAGAATATTTTTTATATAATATTTCACATAATATATAACCGAAATTTTAAACATAAATTTGTGTTTCACCATTTTAAATAAAAATTAAATATATAATAGCTATATATAATATAATTTATATAAAACTAACCAAAACACATAGTTAATTATATATGATCTTTTTTACAATTCAAATTGTGTAGTTAATTAGTTATATTTATATGGTTTTTTGAAATGTGTTTTAATAGTATATATTAAATTATAAAAAGATTTAAAAAAAACAAAACAAAAAATGAATAAATCAAGACCACATATCCACCGATATGCTTTAACCTTCCGAAATATCCGGGACGGTACTAAATTGGCACTTTTACACTGTTCATTTTTATTAAATTTGAAATCGCCCTGCATATACACGATAATGGTGTATCCAATGTTGTGGACGAATGAAAGATTAAAGATGTGAGAAAAAATAATTATTTTCTCCCATAAGTTTTGTTTTGTATTTTTCTATATTGTGAAAGACATAAAATAATATTTTTGTTTAGAAAGAATTATAATTATATTTTATCATTATTTTAAGATTCATTTTACTATAGTTTAGGTCTCAAACAAGATTTGTTTTTAAAAAAATTTAGAAGTCTAGTTAGAAATCCATTTGAATGATGAGTTGTGGACAATGTAATCGAGACGTATGGTGATAACACCGTATTTTTACCTGTTTTACTATCTATTTAAGAACACTTTAATAAGTTTTCCACTTGGTTTTATATGCTTTTATTATGGTTTTCGAATATTCGTAGTGTGAAGACTCAATTCCGGTTATTTAGGCGAATGCATTGCAAATTGGAGACAAACCAGATTTTCGGCTCAAAGTCAAACCGTCAGAAGTTCAATTGCCAAAGAGGTTCTTCTCACCGTCTGATCCGGCCCAACTTTGGGGATATTCAAGAAGAACCATCTACCTTTCCATTCCAACAGATTTGAGAACGATCCAACGGTTCAATCAAAAGTTACATCAAGATCAAGCCGTTCCAGCTGGCCACTCCCGGAGCAGTCCCAGCCGCGGCCAAGAGGCAATTCACCACGGCCAGGAAGCCTCCACCCGTGGCCAAGTGAAGGTTCGCCGCGGCCAGACTCCATGGACCCGCAGTCGAGCCAGTTTCGTCCCGTAAGCCCAATTGGCAAGGTCCGTTCAATTCATGTCACTTAAAACCCTAAAGACCGACGAAAGCAGAAGAAAAAAACCTATAAATATGCCTCTTAGAAGACCTAATTTCGTGTGCTTGCTTTTACACCATTTTTAGTTTTGTTTTGTTCTTGGTTTTACTTTTAAACTCTTGTTCTTTACTTTTCGAGATTGGTGAAGAGGTTCTCACCGGACTTAGTTCTTAAACTCGTGAGGCTCCTTCATCAATCTCCTGCAATTTATTCAATCATGATTTTCATTTCATCTATGTTCGAGTAGTTTTATTATTGGGCATCAAGGAATTATCAAAGGAAAATTTTATGTTCGATAAGGATTTCACGAGATAAAACCCTAGCCGATTTCTAGAGCTCTTTCTTATGGATAGTTGTTCATGTTAAATCTAGCGTCATGAACTATAGGTGATTCATAGGTGTTAAGTACCACCAAAAGTGTTGGATCTAAAAACACCCGAATAGTTATCCATAAGAGCGTGTGCATCGTAAGATTTCGAAAGTATACTTACGGAGTGCCGTGAACTAAGAAGAACCAGTTCGAACAGCACGATTTTCCGCGCGGCCAGAGACGAAAGCTACTGGTCGAGTGTATAGATTGTTGGTGCGTAGGATGTACGAAAGTAGGTTACGCCGTTTATTCTGTTCAGTTTGTGGAGTTGAAATCTAGAAACAATTACTAAGATCTTAGGGATCGTAATTGAATCTAGCATACCCTAAGATATTCATATCGACCCAACACCATTTTATCATAGTTTACCAATCGTTTTTTCCGTCTTCTTTTCAAGGCATCGATTTTCATCTCTTCCTTACACGCAATTTTCCGTTTTTATGTTCTTTACATTTCATGACAAAAACCCCGATAAAAACTTATTATCGTCTTAGACGTCCTTGCTATTCTCTGTCTAAGGTCTCGTAGAACATCTCTCTCTCCCTGTGGATCGATACCTAAAGTACTACAACGCACATATGTGCACTTGCAGAACTCTTAGGTTTATAAATTTAAAACCAATAGTTTCGGAGATGAATCCGCAGCTACCAAGTTTTTGGCGCCATTGCCGGGGAGTTAATCGCTACAGTTTTTGCCACAACTTAGAGGTTAGTAAATCAACTCTAAGACAAACTTTTTATTTTTAATTTTTGGTTTTGTTTTTCTTCATTTCAGCTTTGAAACATGGACTTGCCTCTGGTGCGAGATGACTACTACGAGCAGGGTTGCTACGACCCATCTTGTGCTCATTACTCTCACGATTCACACGTCAACTGTGATTCGTTCTACATGGATTGGAAACCGGCCCCGACCAGCTACTCTAAAGGACGCCACACGCCTCCTTACTACTGAGATGAGCCTTTTGCATCTCAATTTGCTAAACTCTTGACAACACTCTCACGATCAACCTCATCAATTCTCGGACCAGCACGTCTTCAACTTAAAGATTAACCTGCGTTTGGAGCAACTTAACGTGATGCTAAATCAATACCTTAATTGCCAAGTGGTGACCGAAACAGCCATGAACAAGAAGCTAGACACGATCTACACCGAATTCAACAAGAAGTTTGATGATCTTGCTGCCCACGTCAAGGTCTGATATTCATATGTTTTACATGTTCTAGCATATATTTTACTTAGAGTTTTGTGCCATTTGCATCCATAATCACGGTTTTATCTTGCATTTAGGTCTCATTTAGAGTTTAGGACATTTGCATTAGGTCCTAGTGAGTTCTTGCATATTTTGGAGTCTATTTCAGGTGTTTTGGAGAACATTTGGGGACATGGAGTTGAAACCTTCTGGACATGGACAAGGAGAAGGAAGAGTTCACCCAAAGCGTCTCAAAGATGTGGCTGGACGAGAACCTTCCTGCCGGATTCAGCTTCAATAGTCTTCATAGAAGTTGTAGCGGAGTGAGTTAGATGTTCATATCCACTGTAATCAAGTCATTCGGATGTCCGGGTCAGGAGATACGGGTGATTTATTGAAGACATAACACTGTCAGAAAATGCAAAGGCAGTCCAAAGTAGCTGAAATATTATGTCTGATGGAAGCCTTATCATACCCAGTTTAATCTGAGCTCTTGATGAAAGTCATGCGAAATTGAGTTAGCTTTCTAACGCGAGAAGATTCAGCTCATTCCTAGTAATATTCCAGGAGTTATCGTCGATTTAGTGGACACATATCAATTCTATCCAGTCCAAAATCCGACCCGATTTGCCTCAAGTCGACCCGGTTCGGACACTTTGTGTATTTATGCAAATTTTAGACATTTCTAAACCTAAGTTTTCTTCTTTTAAGAGTGGGGGCTCGACCCTAACTCTATCTTTTGAGGGATTTGGATTGTTCTTCACATCTATGCCATTCTAGAGAAGATTTATTCAACTCTATCTTTTATGTACGCAATTTCCTTATTTTTATGTCTTTTTCTCTTTTGTTCTTCATGTTCTTTAGGCCTTAGACATTTTTGTTGGATTTTGGATTTTGCTTGGTTTTTGATGGTTTGATGGTTGATTGTTGATGCTTAGGACTAGATAAACATTTGTTCTCATGTTAGGAAGGATCTTAATGCTAGGATTGAATTGAAAACTTATTTCTAGAACTTAGACATTTCATGCACAAAAAGGTGTTCAATGAAATGTCTAGAAAACTTCTAAGCATGCTTTTTAATTCTAAGTGATCGGTGGATGCTGACTTTAGGATGAATTGTTGACTAAAATGGACTTGTGGTAAATTATGGATTATCTAAGTGATCGGTTGATGCTAACTTTAGATGATTCGTACAATGATTAGTGTCACAAGAGTGAACTAATCTACTTGAAAGTGTTCATGTCATAAGAATAAATGTGCATTGAATATTTAGGCATCGTTAGTCAATTGTCTTGATGGTTAGATGATGATGATGATTTATGTTACATCTTGTTAGATCATTCACTTAGGTTAGCTCTTAATGCTAGTTTTGCATTGAGAGATCAAAGCTAGAGCTTAAGCATTTCACGCCTGATAGGTGTTCGATGAAATGCTTGAACCAAACCTTTTGTGAGCTTTTTTTGCCTAGCCAACGATAGTTGATGTCTAGGGTGATTAGTGAACTAAGTGGGATTGAAGATTAATGCTTGTTAATCATCTTATCACAAACGATGGTTTGTTCTTGATTTGGTGATTAACAAAGTGATCAGTGCCACGAGAGTGGATTAGTCATAATTGTGAATTCTATGTTCTACGATGGTGTTTAATTCAACCTTTATCATCATTGTTTGTTCATTAATCATCTTCTTGATAATTAATTCATTTTCCAACACTTCTATCTTTTGTTTTCTTTCCTGCATTTGTTTCTTTTCCATAAACATAAAAACCCAAAAGATTTGCTCTAGATAATTAGGAAGATTCATGTATTCTTAGTGCTTCAATCTTAACCTCTTTAATTTGGTTCGATCCTCAAATACTACAATGATATGAGTAGGTTCGAGTAATTGATATGAGCTTAACACCCAAATTCTTACTATCAAGGTCCTTGAAGAGCAGACCCTTAAAGACGCTGCAACACTCAACGAGAGGATGAAACTCGTTGAAGACGAACAAGGAAAACAAAAGTTCGATATCCGTAAAGCTAATGATGGGGTAAGTACTTTGAATTACAAGCTTGATGACTTGGATAACTCTATCAATGACTACAACAACACCACCTATGACTACGCCCTCGAGCTGTGGGATGGCGTAGGAGAAGTTAAAGACAAGACGGTAGAGCTCGATCTTACGCTAAATCGACTCATTTATGCCATTGATGAAGTAGAAGAGAAGGTGGAGAAGCTTTCTAAAAATCATGAGGAGCATGATACAACAATTGATTCTCATGTCTCTGACCTAGAAGAGAATCTAAATGACCTATTGGGACCAAAAAATACTGAAGAAAACGACGAACCGAACAAGTCCCCACAGACTCCCCTCACCACGGTCGGGAGCCTTCCAGCCGCGGCCAACTGCCCTTTGATCGTGCCTCTGTCTTCCTGACCTGTGGCCGAGCCACCTTTGACCATGCCTCCGTCCTCTCGTCACGCGGTCAACCCGCATTTCGCCGCGCCTCTGTCTCCTCGACCCGCGACAACCTCCTGCTCATCTCTCCTTGGATCCTTTGAGTCCCATTCATCATCCTTCGAGTACGCTGCCTTCTCTATAGATACTAAGGCTTCTACAGATCTCTCAAGCGACTTGGAACCATATTCATATGCACCTTGCAAGATGATTCAAACTCATGAAGAAGCCTCATTCTTTTCATCAACAACACTTCGAAGGAGGCCACCAAGAAAGATCCACATGCCTTATATCGACTCTTACCATTGGTTTGACACCACAGACTCTCACTGTGAGTCCTACTCGGCCTTTGAACTGACACCTCCAGCAAGGCCAATAACCGGGGAGCCATAGACACAAAACATCACCCTAGAGAGATTGATCAATTTCAACTACTTCGTGAGGTCGATCATGATGCACATTTATTTCGAAGAAGTTTGGGAAGGAGGTTGTCTACAAGAAATTTTCCGCTACATCAAAGAGAGCAAGACGGATATTCACACCTACTTCAAAATAGCAACGCGTTCAACAACACCCTATGCCGCCTCTTACGCTATCTGAATCTTCCATCCCGAGAAGTACCGAGAGTACCCGAACAAGATTAGTTGGGAGAAGTTAGAGGATTTCAACAATGTGGTTCGTGATCTACCTCGAGGTACCACTTTTGCTAGAGCTTGCATGGACAACATGATTGTTCATTTCTTTTGTGAAAGTAAAGAGTCCATCACGGAGATAGAAGATCTTTTCGACAATGCTATAAAAAGAAAACCGGTTCGTACTCTCCATAAGATTGAAGAACAAGGTCAGTTCCTTATCTATTGCAGCATCCGTGGAGTAGAGTTTAAAGACGTTCTTTGTGACTCCGGAGCTTGCCTAAGCATCATGTCAAAATCGACCGCCAGAAGACTCGGTATCAAAAACGTTCATCTAACTAAGACGAAGCTCAGCAAGGCCGATGAGAGTTGTACTACAACAAAATGAATTTCCCGAGACATGCCCGTAAGAATTGGAGATTACATAGCTCCTATCGATTTCTACATATTGTCCAAACAACGGAAGGAGATGCAACACCGATAATCTTAGGATGACCTTTGTTGTAAACCATTGGAGCCATCATGGATTGGACCAATCGGCATGTTTCCTTCGTCAACGTCAACAAAGATGTGTTTTACAATGCTTTTCCGCTCAAGTTCAAGAAGAACGGATATCCCAATTTGAGAGACCTCGATCCCGACTCACTATATAGAAATGATTCACATGACGGAGATACCCGAATGATATCAAAGAAGACTTGTCGTAAGACACTGTCCTTCTACGACTAAGCTAATCTAGCTACCAACGTCGAGATAAACGACTTTAAACAAAAACACTCAATGGGAGGCAACCAATTTTTAGGTACGCTTTTCTTTCTTTTTCTATTAATGTTTTCGTTTTCTTAGTTTCAGCTCTCTAAAAAAGAAAACCAAAAAAAGCCAAACAAATAAAAAAAACCAAAAAGAAAAATAAAGAATCACGGTTCGAAGTTGCTCGGTCCAGCACGAACCGTAAGGAAGAACTTGACCGCAAAAGAGGATCGACCGCGGTGCAGCACCTCGACCCGCGGCGAACCAGCAATCGGCCTCGGTCAAGCACCACCGACCCGCGGCGAAGACCCATTCAGCCGCGTGTGCACGACCCCGAGCCGCACCCTGATGATCCCAATCGGCTCTGTTCGATCTTCGATCGTTCCAAACCACTTCCAAACATCCCCACATCCATTCCCATCACCATCTACCATCTACCATTCCCCAATCACCACCATTCCATTCCCAAATCGATTCCCCAACCGCATCCAAGTAAGTTTTCTTTTTCCTTAAACTTTTTCAATTATTACATCCATCTATTTATTCGTCCTTACTCGATTTATTTCACACTGAGGACAATGTGATTTAAGTCTGGGGGAGGATTCCATCCCTTACTAACCACCATTTGCTTTCATGAGTCTTTGCATTTTTCAAACTTTCTTAAAAATACTTTTTGAGGGAATGATAAAATAAATCCGTGACGATAACCGACCAATGTGCTTCTACACTATTTCCTAGTAATATGCTCTTTCGTAATTTGGTTCTAGACTAGGCGGTAGCTAGAGTTTCTGTTAATACGAAATTCTCAGAGGAACTTAGATCGTAGAGATTCTTTAGGATGGAATATACTAGCTCTATTATACTTGGATTTTAATCTTGACTTAATTTTCTCATCAAAGATTTAGGCAAAAATAACGAATTACACATTCATGACGTTCTTTTACCTTTTACCACTCTTTGTCGTACATGAACGGCCATCTCATTTTTAGTTGGTACCCCACTCGAAACTTAACTATTGTTCAAACCTCATGCAACTCTCTTTGTTTTTTATGTGCAGATATGTGCACAAAAACCGGAGAGGGAGGAACGACATAATTTTCAGTCACTAAAGACAAAGAATATACGCGATTGGTGGAGGTGAATTCAACAAAGATAACAGCTTGGTTATGCCTTGGAAAACTCAAAACAATGGTAAATTGGTGGAGGTGAATTCAACATAAATTTTCATATAAAGATTTATGAAGATGACACACTTTATTTGGGTCCGATGATTGATATTATGTTGGAAGCTTCATATAGACCTCTTCTTTAGGATCCCCATGTAAGAAGGCATTATGGACATCCATTTGATGTACATCCCAATCCTTGGCGGCTGCAACACTAAGAAGATAACGAACTCTTGTCATCTTAGCGACATGAGCAAAAGTTTCATTAAAATATGATCCCTCTTTTTGGCGATTTCCCATCACCACTAGGCGAGCTTTATGGCGTTCTAATGTTCCATCAGCGTTGAACTTCAATTTGTAAACCCATTTACTACCGATGACTTTCTTGTCGGGAGGCAAATCAGTGAGATCCCATGTATGATTGGCCTTGAGTGCGACACTTTCTTTCTGCATATCTTCACACCATTCTTTAATCTTAACAACATCATTAAAATGTCTCGGTTCTGTGCTATCAATAACAGCAGCCATGAAAGAAATATTGTTTGCAGAAAAACCATAATCATAAAGGTACTTAGTGATGGGATAAAGAACTTTACCAGAAACCGTTGACGAGGAATTTGAATCGGAGAAACCAGGTGAAAGAGCGATTGAAGAGGGGAAGTGTACATGTTTAGTTACGAAACCCTGATATGCTCAAATTAATACCCTAAAAGTACTAAGCAGTAGTTACAGTATAGTAGGGGTCGAACACAAGGACTCACAGAAACACACAATAGATTATATAGGTGAAAATCAAGCTAAACGATCAATGGTATTGAAAACAGAACGTAAATTAAAACGGTTGTAAATTCGATTGGGAGAAAGCTAGGTTCAGGGTATTTCTCAGAAAATCGATGAATGCAGATAAACTAACTAGTAGGATTCAGATTTAGCGCGGTTCTTGAACTCAAATCACTAAGGTATAATTAACCAACTTCTGTTGCGAAAACTATCTAAATCTAAATCCTAGGAATTCCAAATTTCTTTGCGAATCCTAAAGTCTAAATCAGCTTTTTAAATCAGGTTTGATTTGTTCACAATACAACTAAACAAAATTCATTTGCGAATAGTTATTTTGCTCACCCTAGGTTCTATCAGGTAATTAATCGCACTTCCGCGCCTAATCAATTATCCTAAGATCTAAGTTCTAGGTGATCAATCTAGAATTAGCTTTGCAAATAACCTATGGTGAAGAACTAATTCAGATGGTGAATCCTAATAACTAATCAATCTAGCATTTTAGAGATAACCCTTATGAGAACCCTACACCTAACAAGAGATCTAATCAGACATGGAAATTGAAGCAATAAACATGTTTGAATAAATCATCAAATAAATCAGAAAGAGTAACAAGAGGGTTTGAAATCTTCTCTCGGACGAACAAAGTTTCAGACTTGTCTCCCTTCAAAAGCTCTCTCACAAAACCAGAATAAAATAAAGCATAGCCATTAAAGTGGCTGTAAAATCCTATTAAATAACCTAAATCATGTTTTGGGGCTTCTTGTAAATAATAAAGACTTCTGGACCATTCTGCAATTCTTCAACTCTTCATTAAATCGCGGGTCGTGTCTGCCTCAATGAGTATCGACCGATACTAGGCAATATTGATCGATACTGATGCTTCAAATCGGGTACTCATCTACACGAACGTCTGTTTTGCTCCAAAATGCTCCAGAAAGCTCCAATATCTCCAATTATGCTCCAAACGTGCTAAAACCTGTAAAAGACTCTAAAACACTATGAAATAGTAGAAAGACTCTATAAAACGGACTTTTATCATGGTTTAAACGGGGTAAAAACCATGATATATCAAATCCTTGAGGAGTATCAAGGGCCGTTTCAGACGATGACCACGTCCCAACAATTCAGCTGAGCCTGGAGACGCTGGCTCAGCAGTCAAATCAGGTACTTCAAGGGGAAGTGATTTATCGTTCGCAACAAGTGTAGTTGATTCATCGTTCACATCAGGTGGCGTAATCTCAATAATGACTAGCTCAGTAGGAGCTTCCACTAATGGCGTAGGTGAACATAGTATGACATGTGAAAGTACCCAATCATCATCCACAAGATCAGCAATGGGATGCGGAAGCGGAGGTAGTTGCTGATCCGAGGAATCTAAAGGGAAAACATATTCATGAAAGTGAACATCACGAGAAACAAAAAATGTTCTTTGTCTAGATCATAAAGACGCCATCCCTTTTTCCCATAAGAATAGCCTATGAACACACATTTGTGATTGCGAGCACAAAATTTGTCTTTGTCGCGAGCGCGATGGTGAGCGTAGCAGAGGCACCCAAACGTGTTAATCATGTCATAAGATGGACGATGGTCAAAAACAATTTCATACCGAATTTTCCCATGCAAGACTGACGAGGGTGTGCGATTAATCAAATGTGTCGCTGTGAGAATGCTTTCTCCCAAAAATTTGACAGGTAGATGGCTTTAAAAGAGACATGCACGAGCGACATTGAGGATGTGACGATGTTTGCGCTCAACTCGACAGTTCTGTTGATGATTATCGACACAAGAAGTCTGATGCAAGTGATATATCATGGTTTTTACCCTGTTTAAGCCATGATATAAGTCCGTTTTATCGAGTCTTTATTCTATTATAGAGTATTTTACAGGTTTTAGCACATTTGGAGCATTATTGGAAATATTAGAGTTTTATGGAGCATTACGGAGCAAAACTGAAGTCTGATGACTAAGTACCTGATCGAAGCGTCAAGCATCGATCGATACCCCCTGGTATCGATCGACACCCATCGAGGAGATCACAAGTCGCGACTTTTAATGAAGATTGAAAAATTGCATAACTTGCCCAGAAGACTTTAATATTTACAAGAAGACCCCAATTCGTGTTTAGACTATTAAATTAGGTTTTACAGCCACTTTGGCTGTGTGCTTTCGGATTACATTGTTCTTGAGGATTTTCTGAGAGAGGGGAGACAAGTCAGAACTCTGTTTCGTCTGAGAGAAGATTTCGAACCCCTGTTTCATTATACTCTTATTTTATTCTATTGATGATTTATTCAGTTATGTTGAATGTTTCATTCTCCATGTCTCAATAGATCCCTCGTTAGGTTCAGGGTTCTCAATAGGGTTTTCTCTGAATGCTAGGTTGATTAGTTATTAGGATTCATTATCTGAATGAGTTCTTCACCATAGGTTGATTACAAAGCTAATTCTGGATTGATCACCTAGAACTTAGATCTTAGGATACTTGATTAGGCGCAAGAGTGCGATTAATTACCTGATAGAACCTAAGGTGAGCAAAATAACTATTCGCAAAGAGATTTGGTTTAGTTGTTTTGTGAAAAAATCAAACTTGATTAAAAAGCTGATTTTGACCTTAGGATTCGCAAAGAGATTTGGAATTCCTAGGATTTAGATTTAGATAGTTTTCTCAACGAGAGTTAGTTAGCTATACTTTAGTGATTTGAGTTCAAGAACCGCGCTAAATCTGAATCATGTTAGTTAGTTTACCTACATTCATTGATTTCCTGAGAAATACCCTGAACCTATCTCTCCCAAATTGAATTTACAACCGTTTTAATTTAAATTCTGTTTTCAATACCATTGATTGCTTAGCGTAATTCTCACATCTATAATCTATTGTGTGTCTATGTGAGTCCTTATGTTCGACCCCTAGCTATACTATAACAACTGCTTTAGTATCTAAATAGGGTATTAATTTGAGCATATCAAATTTGGCGACGTTGTCGGGGACTCAATTCGCCATTAGATTACGTTTGTGAATTTCGACTAAGTTCGTCGGTATCGGTCGATACTCGCCGTTCTCTTTTGTTGATATCGATCTTGTTGATATCGATCGACACCACTTGGTATCGATCGATACTCATCGTATTACAAGTTACTAACGTTTTTGACTCTTGTTTTCAGGTGCATGCCTAGTCGTGAAACCAGAAAGAACAAGAGCACTCAGCTAGTTCAACTATCGTTGGAGCAACTAGCACTTGTAGAACGCACAAACAGAAGGGCAAATAAACCAACAGCTATTAACAACAATCAAGTAGAGTTGGTTCGAGATGAGGCTGGTGCCTACAGGGACCTAGAGGGTCGTTTGTGCACTGAGAGAGGACAACGTCTGGATGGAGAGGGGAACATCATTCCACCTGCTCCCGTTGTCGCTGAGAATGCCGCTGGGAACGCGAACGCAATGAATGCTGGGAACGCAGTGATTAATCATGGTAGGACAATTGGAGAGTGCAACAGACCTGACCAGTTCTACGTAAATCGCTCTGCGATCCGTCCTCCCGCTTTTACAAGGAATGACTTTGAGCTGAAACCTTCATATTACACTCTTGTGGGACAGCACCCTTTTCATGGTCTTTCCAGCGAGCATCCTATGGACCATATTTAGAGGTTCGAGAACTTGGTCACTAGCATCAAGAGCAATGGAGTGTCATGGAATGGAAGCAAAATTAGTGAAGGAACAACAAAATTGAACCAATACTGGGAACTATGTACGAATGGTCTTGGTGTGGGGTTACGAGAGGCTATAGTAGGTGGTGTACTGAGCTCATTTAGGTACTTGGTCATTCATGATGTGTTGGACTTATTGGTATGCTTGGATGTTTATGAAAGGATTTTGGGAGCAGAATTGGAAATATGTATTTCAGCATATCAAATTTTCAGAAGCCAAAAGCTGTGGGTCACATATTTTTGCTTAAAGATTAATGAGTTTCTATGGTTTGAGAAGCCTCAAGAGACGAGTTGTTTTCTGCTAGAAGTTTTTTTTGTTGAATATTTTGGCCGCAAGGCATATGGAAAAGGGCTAAAAGATGCAGGTCAAAAGATGCATTCAAGGCTGGTTTATGATAAAGGAAAGAATGGGCTGAAGAACGTTGAAGCCGGAAATAAAAACGGATCGAAACGTATGTTGTTGGAACTGTTCGAGTTTTGGTTTAGCAAAAGGAATGGTGTATTGAGAATAATTGTTGGGCTTATTTATGAATCTAAGGGTCACGCTGGTCATGATGAATTTATTAACGCGCAGCTTTGCTAAGAAACATAACACTGCTAGTTGTAGGCCTGAGACAGCTTATGTTTGATGGTATAAAGTTCCATATGAATCACATATGGAGATCTAGGCTAAAAATGGTTGTGCTGCTAGAACATTTCTGGTTGATTACTACATTTATCCTATTTGATGGTTTACATGCTAGTGTTATTGCTGCAACGATTATGCAATCAATTCTAAAGTCACTTGGTCAATTTAAGCTTTCTCTTGCTATTGGTTTTCAAAGAATGGACAAGCTATCTCCATTGATTAAACTTGCATATCATGATCTGGTGATACTATCTTTTGATGGAGACATTGTGAAGTTAAGAATTGATGGTTTCCACAGCACATCACTTGGTTCTCTTTATGGATCTTTGTCACGACCTCCAGAAGATAATCACTCAGATTTCAGTAACATACTTTAGTATCATGGAGTTCTTTGGTTCGCATATGTCCTTGAGTATGGCTCGAAGTTGCTGAAGTTACAGAAGATTATATCATGCATTTATCAAAGGCTTGCTGATTCTTGGATTAGTTCGTTGTTTCAATTGCCTTATCTTACAAGAGGAAGTTCATATGCTAGTACGAACATTAACTTGAAGAGGAGAGAAAAATTCATTGTCATTGTCCCAGGTCTGCCACAGTCCTTACTTGTAAGCAATGTTAAGGAACATAAATCCATATTTGACAAGAAAAGGGTTAACCACCACAGCAAAGCTTTCATCAAGGTCTTTGTTCATTGGAAAGTGCACCCTCCCGACCAAATTACATGAGAATTCTACCAAGATCATCGAAGAGCATCTAATTTCTCATCCCTGAGGACAAGGATGTGCTCAACGAGGGAGTATTGTTACAGGAATTATGTTCGGTTTAGTTATTTCTTTTGGTTTAGTATTTTGGTTTAACTATGCCCGGTTTAATTATGCAAAACATCTCGGCCTATTTGTAAGGCTCTTTGGCCATTTGAGAAATCAATCAATCAAATATCAAAACTATCTTCTTCCTCTAAAATATGTCATCATCTTCAACCTCCACCATTGAATCTTTGTTCTTCGAGGTGTCTCTTCTTCCTTCTTAGCCACCTTCTAGACTTTGATTTGCCTTTTCTTAGGATTCGCAGTGAATCCCTAGATTAGGATTTATCCCTTTTATTTTACAGTCTCAATTTTTGTTTGATTGGGTAACATAAATGATTTTTGTTCCAATAAAAACTACTGATTCCACCACCGTCTTCTCTTCTTCTCTTCTTTCGATTACTGAAGGTTTTTTTTTCCTTCGTTGAGATATGTTACAAATCATGGTTTCTAATCGATGAATGATTATCGGAATCACGAGTCGAAATCGAATCGTGGTATCTAATCAATGGAGACGGCGACAACTATTGAGTATTGGTGATGGAAAATCAACTTGGTCAAGAACTTAAACCAAAGACAGGTTAGTCTAATTGAGAATGCCTGTTAAGTTCTTCTCTTGGTTTACGGTTAAGTGTAAAACCGACTCTTCAATTGTAATTGACTTTGATATACAGTAAAAGCGTGTGTGTGTTTGTTGTATCGAATCTTTTCTGAGCTCATGAAAAGAGTTGTTACAGAAAGAGAGAAATAGGTGACGAATCTTGTAATATCTGGAGATAGTTGTTTTGCCTGATTCACCAGGCCGAGTCGTAGGGTTTTATCTCACACCGAGAGCCTGAACTCGATTCTCTGTGTCGTCTCTTTCGTGCTTTTCGTTTGTTCTTGTTCTTCGTGTGAGTTGAGAGCTCCTTAATCGAGAAATTGGTTTGTCGATTTGTGCAAAGATCCTAACAAAGTGGTATCAGAGCTCAGACTCAATATGAGTGAATCGGCGATGGTGAAATCGGAGATTGCTCGATTCGACGGTCAAGGAGATTTCTCAATGTGGAAGAAGAGGATTCTTGCGAATCTGTCGATTCTATGTTTGAAAGATGCGATAGTGGAGACAACGACGTCTTTGTCTTCTGGATCTGGATCTTTAATGAAGAAAGGTGAAGATGAAGATACTTATAAAGAAAGATTGGAAAAGGATATAGATGAGAAGCTGGAGCGATATGAGAAAGTGATGAACATCTTAATCATGAATCTTGGGGGTCATGTTCTGAGAAAGCTTGAAGAATGCACAACCGCTGCATCAATCTGGACTGCACTTGAGAGGTTATACAACTCTAAGACTCTTCTGAATCGTATTCATATGCAACACAAATTTTACACTTTCAAGATGGTGGATTCGAAATCGATAGATAAGAATGTCGACGATTTCTTGAAGTTTGTATCTGGTTTAAGTAGTGTGAAGGTTTCTGTCTCGGAAGAAGTGCGTGCAATATTACTGTTGAGTTCTTTACTGCAACAATACAACTCTCTTAAAGAGACTTTGAAGTATGGTCGTGAAACACTGACCATTGAAGACGTCACAAACGCAGTTAAGTCTAAGGAGATTGAGTTGAAAGAGGTGAAAGAACTAATAGGCTCACAAGGGAGTAGTGAAGCCTACGTTGCTCGTGGAAGACCTGAAAAGAGAGAATCAGGCTCAAAGAAAGGAAGAAGTAGATCAAGATCAGGTTCTGGATCAAAAGTGACTTGCTGGTATTGCAAGAAAGAAGGTCACAAGAAGGCTGACTGTTATGCTCGAAAAAGAAAACTGGAGAGTGAAGAGAATGCTCAAGCAGCAGTTGTAATCGATGTGCTTGAAGGAAAAGACGCATTGACAGTCTCTGAAAATTGGCATGAAGACAAATGGGATATTGACTCGGTATGCTCATATCACATGACATCAAGGAGAGACTGGTTTGACACCTTTGAGGAGCTCACTTCAGGACAAGTTCTTCTCGGAGATGATTTCTTGGTTGAAGTTAAAGGCATTGGATCAATCAATATCAAAGCTTATGGTGGTACAATAAAGACTCTAACCAATGTCAGGTATATTCAAAAGCTTAAAAGGAATTTGATATCTAGTGGAACATTGGATAGACTAGGATTTGATCATGCTGGTGGAAAAGGGAAAACTAGGTTTTACAAGAATGGTAAACTAGCTCTTCAAGGTACTCTAGTTGGAACTTTGTATTTGTTAGATGGTGAGACTGTTGCAGGTGAAGTTAACAGTAATGTCGCAAAGAAATTGTCAAAAGACGAGACAGTCCTATGACATATAAGGCTTGGACATATGAGCCTATAGAATCTACAAATACTGGCTAAGAGAGGCATCATTGACAAGAGAACGATATGAGAAATGAGTTTCTGTGAAAGCTGCATAATGGGAAAACAGAAGAGGCTCAGTTTTCACATTGGAAAGCATGATTCTAAAGAAGCTTTGAAGTATGTTCATGCGAATTTTTGGGGTTCTCCTAACGACACTCCAAGCCTGTCAAACAAGCAGTACTTTCTGTCCATAATAGACGATTGTGCAAGGAAGGTGTGGGTGTATTTTCTTTCAACAAAAGGTGAAGCTTTTGAAAAGTTTTGTGAATGGAAGAAGCTGTTGGAGAATCAAGTAAGCATAAAGGTCAAGTGACTCAGAACTGACAATGGATTAGAATTCTGCAATTAGGAGTTTGATGGTTTTTGTAAGAGCCATGGTATTGAGAGACACATGACATGTGCATATACACCACAGCATAATGGTGTAGCTGAATGTATGACCATAACGATAATGGAGAAAGTAAGATATCTTTTAGAAGAATCCGGTCTAGAAGAATCGTTTTGGGCAGAGGCTGTGTCTACAGCTGTTTATCAGATTTTTAGAACCCCTCATCAGCAATTGATAACAATATACCAGAGGAGTCAGAGGGAAATGATATTTAAACTGGCTCTGTTCAAGATGAAGTTGTCGTTGACTATCAGTTAGCAAGAGACAGGCCAATAAGAGACATTAGACTCCCAATAAGGTTACAAGATTGTAATATCTCTGCGTTTGCATTCCTTGCTGCAGAAGATGTAAGTTCAGAAGAACCAAGAGATTATCAAGAAGCCATCAGAAGTAAAGACAAAGAACTGTGGGATGGTGGTATGAATGAAGAAATGAGTTCTCTGGATAAAAAAAAGACATGGCTAATAGTGAAAAGACCTGAAAACAGAAAGGTGAATGGGTGCAAGTAGGTTTATAGATTAAAGCCTGGGATAGCTGGAGTGGAAAAGCCAAGACACAAGGCTCGACTAGTAGCAAAAGACTATTCGCAGAGAGAAGGTATTGACTATCAAGATGTGTTATCACCTGTTGTGAAACACGTATCAATCATGTTTCTTCTATCCATAGTAGTCAATTCAGATCTGGAGCTTGAGGAGTTAGACGTAAAGACTGCATTTCTTCATGGTGTTATTGAGGAAGAGATATTCATGGATGTTGGAGGTGGGCCTAGCACCCCCAATTAGTTAGGCCCATCTTAGGAAAGGCCGTTCTTCGGTGCGGTCACCGGACTCCATATCACCGACCTGCAAGGCCACTCGTCAGCTCGGTAGCCGACCTGAAAGCAACGCACCCCGGGCCCGCGCTAATACCCCGCCAGAGCAGGGAGTGTCAGAAGAATAGGCGCGTGGGAGTTGGTAAGGCAGTACCCTACCCGCGCAGGGACGTGCCTTCGACCCGACGTCCCACCAACCCTGCAGAGCTGACAAGGGCAGGAGGGAGCAGGTGGAGCAGAGTGGGTAAAACAGTGCAGTGCTCTGCAACACGCCACGCCGAGCTCATCATTACCTCTCTCCTCGAAAGCCGGGACACGCCTCCTAGGCCACCTTACCCGCAAAAGAGGCCGCAGACGACACGTGGCCCGAGATCCCGGGGAACAGGAAGCCGACCCCGACTATATATACCCCTCATATGTCATTAATGCGAGGGACTCTTATTTTGACTCTCTCACCTACCACAAGTTACCCGACCTCTCTGTCTTTGTAACAAGATAACACTTTGGAACGCCGAACTGGACATCCTTCGGAGCCAGTTCGTAATTCAAAAGTGTTTACTTCTCTTTCATCAATAAAACGAAACACGGCCCCCGGCCTACTCATATTTCTCCCGACCTATTGTAATTGTGGTTAAATTGCTCTATTAACGAAAATCTCACCTCCCATCCCCTAATCATTCTTTAAACACACTTAGTGATCCGCGGGATCAACAATTGGCGCTAGAAGGAGGGGGAAGATTCTTCTACACGCAAGGAGCAGTTCAACCACCGCCGCAACCGAAGTAACGATGGCAGTTCCGACACCAAGGGTGTTGTCAGACCAGAACACTCCGGCCCAAACAACGGCACAGGCCCCGACAACGGCCCCGCCAACGACTCAAACGACGGCGGCCATCCCGTCGTCGGCCCAAGCAGCTGCTAACCAGGCGGCTCCTCGAGAACAGTCCTTCAGGGCTCCGCCCCCGACTACGACGTCCACCCCCGACTACGACGTCCACCCCTCCCGGTGGCTCCACCGCTCATACCGCGCCCCGCGCATCGGAAGACCAGCCCACGCTCTCCGCCGTGATGCAAACTCTGCTCGCCCGGATCGACGAGCTAACGCGAGCCACCGACCAACGGTTCGCCACGTTAGGGGCCTCCCGTGACCGGTCGGACAATGTCGGGTACCCCGACGTCCATCCCAGGGAACCGGTCTCTCGGGAAGAAACCCCCCGCATGCGGACAAGCCGACCGAGCGACTCGCCGTCAGGGTCCGAAGGGCCGGGCGGACGCTTCGTCCCGGCAGTAGGAAGCCACCCGGGCGACGAAGCCCACCACCTCCGATCCAGCGCGGAGCGCTCGAGGGACGCCGAGTTCGAGGCTATGAAGGAGACCATCCGTGCGATGTCCTCCAAAATCCATCAGGCCACCAGCGCGGCCCCGGAAATCGATCGCGTCCTCAGAGAGACGCAGAACACGCCGTTCACTCACCGGATCGCCTCCGTCCCACTCCAGCATCTCGGAAAGCTCAAGTTACAGCCCTACGCGGGCACCACCGACCCGGCCCAGTATCTTACGGCGTTCACCATCGCCATGGGCCGCGCCCACTTCTCACCAGACGAGCGCGAGGCCGCTCACTGCCAGCTTTTCGTGGAGAACCTCACCGGCCCGGCCCTCACGTGGTTCTCTCGGCTAAAGGCGCACTCCATCGACAGCTTCAGAGACCTGTCGACCACCTTCCTCGAGCATTACTCCATCTACATCCGCCAGTCCGCATCCAGCGCGGACCTCTGGGCGATGAACCAGGGAGCAAAGGAGTCGCTCCGGTCCTTCATCGAGCGCTTCAAGGCCACGGCCTCCCAGAGCAACGTGACTGACGAGTCAGCGCTCCCCGCTCTGAGAAAGGGACTGCGGGCCGATTCAGCCTTCAAGGACGACATGAAGCTTAACAGGCCGCGTTCGCTGGAAGACGCCTTGCACCGCGCTGGACTCTTCGTCGAGCTCGAGGAGGAGAAGGCAGCTGAGTCGAGAAACAGCGCCTCTCACAAGGCCCCGGTCCCAAAGGAGCGGCCTCAGGAAAGGTACCAGGAGCCTCGTCAACACTACGACGACGAGTACCAGCGCAGCAAGGGAAAGCAGGCCGTTGCATTCCTGGTCAACGGACCGCCCTCCGGCCTCCGTCCGCGCGATCCCGTATTTCCTACCGGCCCCGCGCCAGGGTTGCCTTGGAAAAAATACGTACGGGATCCCCGCCAGCAGGATCGGCGTCCCGACGAGCCAAGCGACAGGGAGCCCCGACCAGATGAGCCGTACGACAGGTCGGCCTTCTGCGACTTCCACCGGCGGAAGGGGCATCCGACCTCTCACTGCCGCGCCCTCCAAGAGGTCCTGCTGAAACAATTTCAGCGGGCAGAAATCAGCGTCCCAGAGCGGCTGCGACCGCATGCTTGGGACGGAGATCACGATCAACCCCGCGACAACCGAGGTCGCGAGGATAACCGGCCTAGGCCCTACCACCGCGCCCAGAACGACGACCGGCGGCGACGATCTCCCTCGCGAGACCGGGAAACAGGTAGATCGCCTCCCCCGGCCCGCACTCTGATAGGGATGATCATGGGAGGTCTCCTCTCGTGCAACGACTCGGTGCGGTCCATCAAGCGCCACGAGAGGAAGACCGACGCCTCCCTGAAGTGGCACTCCGGGCCGGAGATCGACGCCCAGGACACGAGCAAGCGGGGGATATGCTTCACCGAGGCCGATGCGGCCGGGGTCCACCAGCCCCACAACGACCCCCTCGTCGTGCAAGTCCGCGTAGCCGACTGCGACGTTAACCGAGTCCTCGTCGATACGGGCAGCTCGGTCGACCTCATCTTCAAGGATACCCTCGCCAGGATGAACCTGAACGGGGTCGAGATCAAGCCGCACTCCATTCCGCTAACCGGCTTCGCCGGGGACACCGTCAACGGAATCGGCACCATCGAATTGCCGGTCTACGTAGGTCGGGTGACGAAAATCGTCAAGTTCGTGGTCTTCGACACCACCCCGATCTACAACATCATCCTTGGAACCCCCTGGCTGCACTCGATGAAGGCGGTCACGTCGACGTACCATCAGTGCCTCAAGTTCCCCAACCAGGCCGGTACATACACCCTTAGGAGTAACCAGAGGGTCTCCCGCGCCTGCTTCGCCATCGAGCACAAGCTGCGCCGCGCCGCGCCGGCCTGCTTGGCCATCAATGCGCTTCAGCCCGGCGAGCTCGGCGCCCAGGACCTCCCCGGGCGGGACCTTGTCACCCAGGTCAACATCGACCCACGCGACCCCGCCCGCTGCGTCGGCATCGGCACCGACCTCGACGAGAGCATCAAGCAAGAGCTGGTCGAGTTCCTAGGGCAGAACGTCTCCACCTTCGCCTGGTCAACTGGCGACATGCCCGGCATTGACCCGAACACGTGCAGCCACGAGCTCAACGTGGATCCAACCTGCAGGCCGGTCAAGCAGAAGCGGCGGAAGCTTGGCCCGGAGCGCGCCCAAGCGGTCAATGATGAGGTAGAGAGGCTCACCGCGGCCGGCTCGATCACCGAGGTGAGATACCCGGACTGGTTGGCCAACCCGGTCGTGGTCAAGAAGAAGAGCGGGAAATGGAGGGTGTGCGTGGATTTCACCGACCTCAATAAGGCGTGCCCTAAGGACAGCTTCCCCCTCCCCGGAATCGACCAGGTCGTCGAAGCCACCGCGGGGAACGAGCTGTTCTCCTTCATGGACGCCTTCTCGGGGTATAACCAGATCCCCATGCACCCCGATGATCAGGAGAAGACCGCGTTCATCACGGACCGGGGCATTTACTGCTACAAGGTAATGCCCTTCGGACTAAAGAACGCCGGGGCCACCTACCAACGGCTCGTCAACCGGATGTTCGCCGACCAAATAGGCCGCACTATGGAGGTTTACATAGATGACATGCTGGTAAAGTCTCTGGTGGCAACCGACCACGTCACTCACCTCCGGTCCTGCTTCCGAACGCTGAACGAATACAACATGAAGCTGAACCCGGCCAAGTGTTCCTTCGGCGTCACATCGGGCGAATTCCTCGGGTACATCATCACCCAGCGCGGGATCGAGGCCGACCCCAAGCAGATCCGAGCTATCATCGAGCTCAAATCCCCGGAGAGCACGCGTCAAGTACAACGACTTACCGGGAGAATCGCCGCACTAAATCGATTCATCTCCCGCTCTACCGACAAGTGTCTCCCGTTCTACCTACTGCTCCGGGCTAACAAGCGGTTTGAGTGGGACGACAAATGCGAGGACGCCCTCCGACAGCTGAAGGAGTACATATCCACTCCCCCCGTCCTGTCCAAGCCAGAGGAAGGCGAAATCCTCTACCTCTACGTCGCCATCTCCACGTCAGCAGTCAGCGGCGTGCTAGTGCGGGAAGACCGGGGTGACCAAAAACCCATCTCCTACATCAACAAGTCGCTCGACGACGCGGAGAGCAGGTACCCGACTCTGGAGAAGCTCGCCTTGGCAGTGGTCGTCGCAGCCAGAAAGCTCCGACCTTACTTTCAATCCCATGCGATTGCCGTCCTAAGCACCTACCCCCTCAGGACCATCCTCCACAGCCCGAGCCGATCGGGCCGGATAATGAAGTGGGCCGTTGAGCTGAGCGAGTATGAAATCGACTACCGAGGTCGGACCGCGATCAAATCTCAGGCCTTGGCTGATTTCCTAGTCGAGTTGGC
This sequence comes from Eutrema japonicum, assembly GCA_030161315.1. Taxonomy (NCBI): domain Eukaryota; kingdom Viridiplantae; phylum Streptophyta; class Magnoliopsida; order Brassicales; family Brassicaceae; genus Eutrema; species Eutrema japonicum. The sequence goes on along the minus strand of BSQW01000006.1, from coordinate 35,269,393 downwards.
ACCCGAGCTGCCAGTCAGCGAAGTGCCCGAAGTATGGACTCTGCATGTCGACGGATCGGCCTCCAAGCACGGGTCCGGCGTCGGCATACGCCTCGAATCCCCGACCAAGGAGATTCTCGAGCAGTCTTTCCGCCTGGCCTTCCCGGCATCGAACAACGAGGCCGAGTACGAAGCTCTGATCGCCGGCCTGCGCCTAGCAAAGGAGGTCGGTGCGAAGAAAATCCGGGCTTACTGCGACTCTCAGCTCGTCGCCAATCAGTTCAGCGGGGAGTACGAGGCCAAGAACGATCGCATGGATGCTTACCTCAAGGTGACCCAAGGCTTGGCCGCGGACTTTGCCGAGTTCACCTTGACAAAGATTCCCCGAGGCGATAACACTTCGGCAGACGCCCTCGCCGCGCTTGCCTCCACCTCGGCCCCAGCCCAACGACGGGTGATCCCGGTCGAGAGCATCGACTTCCCCAGCATCGACCTGCCAAAAGGGGCCTACCTGATCAACCACCGGGCCGCAGACCCCGACGAAGGGGGGCCACCTCCCGAAGTTCTGCCACCACCCCCGGCAGAGCCCGAACTGCCGGACTGGCGAATCGACCTACTGCTGTACATCGCAGACGGCATTCGCCCCCCAGACCGGTGGGCCGCCCGACGGCTGAGAAAGAAGTGCGCCCAATACACGATGCTGGACGGCAACCTGTTCCGATGGAGCGCCTCGGGAACCCTGCTCGGCTGCCTCCACGGGCAGGAAACCATCGACGTAATGAGGGAGATGCACGAGGGCGCCGACGGTAACCACTCCGGTGGCCGGGCTCTCGCCCTGAGGATACGGAACCAAGGACACTACTGGCCAACGATGCTTCAAGACTGCGAAAAATTCGCAGCCCGGTGCGAGAAGTGCCAGCGTCACGGTCCCCTCATTCACTGTCCCACCGAGCTCCTCACCACCGCGGTAGCACCCTACCCCTTCATGCGATGGGCCATGGACATAGTCGGGCCCCTTCCCCGATCTCGCCAAAAGCGCTTCATCCTAGTCATGACCGACTATTTCACCAAGTGGGTCGAGGCCGAAGCCTACGCCAAGATCAGGACAGAGGACGTCCAAAAATTCGTCTGGAAGTTCATCATCTGCCGGCACGGGCTGCCTTACGAGATCGTCACCGACAACGACACCCAGTTCACGTCGGCCCTCTTCGAAGGCTTCTGCGCAAAGTGGAAAATCAGGCTGAGTAAGTCCACCCCGAGATATCCACAAGGAAATGGGCAGGCCGAGGCCACCAACAAGACCATCCTCGACGGCCTTAAAAAGCGACTAGATGCCAAGAAAGGGTCCTGGGCCGACGAGCTGGACGGAGTCCTCTGGTCCCATCGCACAACGCCGAAGACATCGACAGGCCGGACACCGTTCAACCTCTCCCACGGCATGGAAGCAATGGCCCCATCCGAAGTCGGGCTCCCCACTCCTCGCCGCGCTATGCTCACCCAGCAACCCGCGCTCAACGACACCGTCCTACTTAGCGAGCTGGATTTCCTTGAGGAACAACGGGACCATTCCCTCCTCCGAATCCAGAACTACCAGCAGCTCGCCTCCAAGTACTACAACAAAAAGGTTCGAGGCCGGTTCTTCGCCGAGGGCGACCTGGTCCTCCGCAAGGTTTTCGAAAACACCGCCGAGCTGAACGCAGGCAAACTCGGTGCAAATTGGGAAGGCCCTTACCTTATCTCCAAGGTCGTTAAGCCCGGCGTCTACGAGCTAGTCACGATGAACGGCGACGCAATCCCGCGCTCCTGGAACTCGATCAACCTCAAACGGTTCTACTACTAAGTCCCCGAGCTCCAAACGCTCTCCACCCTTGTAAAAAACGAACTACGATTGGCTTGATCCCTTCTACTAAAGGGTACGTAGGCAACCCCTGACCAGGGCTCAGCTATTAATCTAAGACAACCTTTTTTACAAAGGAACAAGGTTCCCGACCCGAGCGAAAAAGCCGAGCTCCAAACGCTCGCACTCATTCAAAAAAAAAAAAAAAAAAAAAAAAAAAACGAGCTCCAAACGCTCGCACTACAAAAAAAAAAAAAAAAGCCGAGCTCCAAACTCTCGCACTACAAAAAAAAAAAAAGGCAAGCCGAGCTCCTAAAGCTCGCACTACAAAAAAAAAAAGCCGAGCTCCAAACGCTCGCACTACAAAAAAAAAAAAAAAAAAAAAGGAAAGCCGGGCTCCAAATGCTCGCACTACAACAAAAAAAAGGGGACCGAGCGCCGGTGCTCGCTCTCCCCAGCACACAAGTTATAAGTGCCAAAGCCGGGCCCCAGGGCTCGCACCTCTACTAGACACACAAGCATTAAGTGTCTCTAAAGCCGGGCTCGCTACCCGCACCAAAAAAACAAGGTACACAAGCAATAAGTGCCTTAAGCCGAGATTACCTCGCACCCAATACGAGAGCACGGTCCACGACCTGCTTACTTGACAGGGTACGGTTTACGACCTACCCTACTAATCAAAAAAGCCTCGAAACGGCATTCACAAGGAGAAAGGGCCATCGGCCTCGTTTATACAAATAGGCCAACGGCCTCGTTATTACAAAAAGGGCCCACGGCCTGGTCATTAAAAAAGCCTCGAAACGGCAACGGCCAACGGCCTCGATATTATTAAAAAGGGCCCACGGCCTAGTCATTACAACAGCCTCGAAACGGCACTTACAAAGAAGAAAGAAAGGGCCAACGGCCTTGTCATCATTAAAGGGGCCCACGGCCTAGTCATTACATAAACGGCCTACGGCCCAGTCTCTACAAAAAGAAGAAAACAAAAAGGAAAAAGCATTTACAAGGCCGCATCGGCCGGTCGGTCTTCACTCCCGTCAGCACAGGTACCAGCCAAATCAGCCGGGGCCACCATCCTCGCGTTGGTCCCGTACTCACCAAGGAAGGGCTGCCCAGACCCCTCTTCCCCAACCACGGCTCCACCGGGTGGCACGTCGGTTCCGGTCTCACCGGACGGCGCGTCCGTACCGGCCTCAACGGCAGACAGGACCGAGGGATCTGCTTGCACAATCCCAGCAGCTTCGGGGACTCCCTCGTCAGCAGACGGGATCGAGGGATCTGCTTGGACGGTCTCAGCGACCGCAAGAACGTCCTCAGCAGCCGGCGGACCCTCCAGGGTCAGATCCACCACGGGGGTGCTAGAGGGAGCGACGGGTATAACGTGCTCAAGCAGAACGCCGTGAGCACGGTCCAGAGGGATTTCCAGATCCTCCGGGGTCAAATCCGGAAAGTCCATCACGTCCAGTACAGCGCCGAATGCCGCCTCGTCCTCGTCCAGCTTCTGATACCGGTAGAACGGTACCGACACCCCGTCCTCTGCCTCCATCCTCTTGAGGCAGGCCTTTACGCCGGTCACCTGGCTGTACAGAAGGTGAGGCTCTAAGGCCCGGCGGCGCCCGTCCAGGTGGGCGCGGATCTTCTCCATCTTCGTGGACCACTTCCGGTTCCGCGCGTCCCACCGGGCAGACACCCGATCGCTCTCCGCAGCCACGGCCACCTTGGCCCGGCCTATGGCGGACTCCAGCCCCTTCACCCTGGAGCGGAGTGTCTCCCGCTCCCCCTTCAGGAGCCCGTTCTCCTCCTCGAGCCCCGCAGCCCGATCCCACCCAGCTGCAGCACGGCCCCTTTCGGCCTCCAGTGCAGACTGCAGACTGGCCACCTCGACCGCCCGGGCTCGTAACCGCGCCGCCTCCTCTTCCAGCGCCGCAGATCGGGCCTTCTCATCTCTCAGCTCCTTCTCGAGCCCGTGGAGACGAGTAGACTGGGCCTGCGAGCGGGACTCCCGGCACGCCTGGAGGAAGTCAATCGAGGCGGCCTGCTCGGCGAGCCTCTTCTCATAGGCCTCCGCCAGAAAGGCACTGAGGGCCATCGTCTGCATTAAAAAATTGGTTAACAAAGACGCGCAACAAGTCTAGCTAAAAGCAGTTAGACCAGAGGAGAAGCTTACCCGAGCTGCGGACCGCGCCACCTGACGGAAGGTGTCGGACTCCGCCATCTCCAGCGGGACGAAGCGCGGATACGTCTGCCCGAACATCATGACCTGCGCCAGCTCGGCGCACTCGTCCGGGTCGACGATTACCTGGGTACGTCCATCCTCGTGGGCGAAGGAGAAGCTGTAATCCTGAGGCCCATCGTCGGGACCTCCCGAGGCGCCGCCCACTTCGGCGCTGCGATCCTCGGCCTCCTGCACAGCAGCAGGATCCTCCACGACGACGATCGCCTCGCCGCCCTCAGTCGCACGCACTACGACCTCATCGCCCCCTTGGGCCCGGGTCTCATTGACCCCCCCCCCCCCCCCCCCCCCCCCCGCCGGCACGTCGGCCGCAGGCACCTCGAGCTCCGGCCCGGGAAGTGTAGGCCGGACGACCTCCCGACCTGCGGAAGAGGACTCTCCCGTCCTCCTCTTCTTTCTGCCGGTCTCCCCACCAGCAGCCCGGTCATCCCTCCTCTTCGAGGGAGTCGCCGCGGAGGAATCCCCCGCAGCCCGTGGTGCCGGGTCTCGCCTGACCGGCACCTCGGGTATCGGCGGCGGCGGTGCGACAAACGAGTCCGCGTACTGCGGATTGGCAAACCTTGCTCTACCTGCGAAGGAAGGACCGTTAGTTCGGCAAAAAAAAAAAAAAAAAAAAAAAAAAAAAAAAAAAACCCCGACCTCCGGTCATTGCAGCTTCGATTCTCGCAGCGGTAAAGGACTTCCACTCTCTCCGACGCACCGTCCTAAGCACAGCAACGATACCTGCGTACTCCGATAGCTTGAACCTAGAAGAATGAGGACCTGAAAGCGAAGCAAACGAAATCAGTCAGACAAAGCCGAAGAAGAGAAGTTAGCCCGACCTGCAAATCCCTACCCGGGGAAAAGTTCCAATCCCGGGTGTATCTCGCAGACGGGTTGAGCCCAACCACGTCAGTAGCCCGGATGTAGAAGTAGCTGCGAGACCAGTCCTCGACCTTCGACAGCTTGCTCGCCTTGGACCCCGAGCTGGGTGCCTCCAGGAGATTCGCCGCGGGCTTGAAAGCGGCATAGAAGGTCCCAGAAATCCCTGGATTTGCCTTCTGCTGGGTGAGCGCCTCGAACATAGGCAACGTCACCTCCACGTCGCATTCGTACCCCAAGGTCAGCAGCACGATCATCCCCTGGATCGTGGACGGGCAGACCTGCGAGAAGGCCAAGCCCCGCGCCCGGCAATACTGGACGAACAGCTCGGGGAGAGGAAGGCGCAAGCCGCACTTCTGGAAGGACGACTCGTACAAGCAGACGAAGCCCGGTCGAGGAGTCCACGGGCGCTCTTCCGCCATGGGCACCCTGAGCTCGACGCTGGCGGGAAAACCACACAGATTCCCCAGGAGAGTCACCGACTCCGCTGTGCTCCAGGTCGGAGACCCTCCCTGCTCGTAGGGGACCAGGGGAGACCTCACCCTGGCCACTCGAGCTCCGCTTCCGCGACCGCCCTGACGACCACCGCGGTCGCCCAGATGTCCAGTTCTGCCCGCAGCGTGGCCAACACCGCGACCACCAGAGGATCTAACCACCGTCTTCGGCCGGAGATTGGTCCCCGGGAGCAACGGGGCGGCCCTCGAAGACGAAGGAGCAGACCGTTCCCCGCTGTCCGCGCCTCGGCACGGAGGGGAAGCACGTTCGGAACCGTCGGAGGAAGAACTTGGAGAATCGCCGCCGCCACCGCGAGACGACGAGTCCTCACTCGACTCAACCCGAATTCCGTCTAACATCGGCGCCATTATACAAGAAGAAGGAAGAAATCGGAAAACACAGAAAGGAGGGGAAGAAGAAAAATCAGAAAGGAGATTACCTTGAGAGAGTATGCGCAGAAGGTTTTAACAGGAGGAAGAAGGGGGGTTTAAATAGAGGAAGGGGGACAGTGAAGCGACGCCTGGGCACGTGTCACGAGGAGCACGGCCGCTCAGAAACGTAATGATGACGACTCCTCGATCTCCCACGCCAAAAAGCAGGGGGTGCCTCGATAACCACGAAGCGTCTGTCACACGCCGCGCGTGGGCATCTCGCGCGAGAAACGAGGCAACCTTTCGATACCCCGCGTGGCGGGTACGCGCCAACCTCCTACGGATTTTTCGGAAAAGGCAAACACACCGAAGAACGGAAAGACCGTCCTAAGATGCGCCGAACTAACATTAGGTCAACTTCGGCATGCTCACTTCGCCTCGCGATACCGAACTGGGGGAGGGCCTATTGTTGGAGGTGGGCCTAGCACCCCCAATTAGTTAGGCCCATCTTAGGAAAGGCCGTTCTTCGGTGCGGTCACCGGACTCCATATCACCGACCTGCAAGGCCACTCGTCAGCTCGGTAGCCGACCTGAAAGCAACGCACCCCGGGCCCGCGCTAATACCCCGCCAGAGCAGGGAGTGTCAGAAGAATAGGCGCGTGGGAGTTGGTAAGGCAGTACCCTACCCGCGCAGGGACGTGCCTTCGACCCGACGTCCCACCAACCCTGCAGAGCTTACAAGGGCAGGAGGGAGCAGGTGGAGCAGAGTGGGTAAAACAGTGCACTGCTCTGCAACACGCCACGCCGAGCTCATCATTACCTCTCTCCTCGAAAGCCGGGACACGCCTCCTAGGCCACCTTACCCGCAAAAGAGGCCACAGACGACACGTGGCCCGAGATCCCGGGGAACAGGAAGCCGACCCCGACTATATATACCCCTCATATGTCATTAATGCGAGGGACTCTGATTTTGACTCTCTCACCTACCACAAGTTACCCGACCTCTCAGTCTTTGTAACAAGATAACACTTTGGAACGCCGAACTGGACATCCTTCGGAGCCAGTTCGTAATTCAAAAGTGTTTACTTCTCTTTCATCAATAAAACGAAACACGGCCCCCGGCCTACTCATATTTCTCCCGACCTATTGTAATTGTGGTTAAATTGCTCTATTAACGAAAATCTCACCTCCCATCCCCTAATCATTCTTTAAACAGACTTAGTGATCCGCGGGATCAACAATGGAGCAGCCAGAGGGTTTCAAGGTTAAAGGAAAAGAGAATCATGTGTGTCTGTTGAAAAAAGCCTTGTATGGCCTTAAGCAAGCGCCAAGACAGTGGAATAAGTGTTTTGATCAGTTTGTGATCAATCAAGGGTTCAAGAAAAGTGAATTTGATCACTGTGTTTATATAAAAGAAGCAAAGGAAGGAATTCTTGTGTATCTACTACCGTATGCGGATGATATGATGTTGGCTTCCAAGGATATGAATGAGATCAAAAGGGTAAAGGAAATGTTGAGTAGCAGATTTGAGATGAAAGACTTGGGTCGAGCTAGTAGAATTCTGGGTATGGACATAAAGAGAAACCGTGAAGGTGGAGTTCTGAAGTTGTCTCAGTCAAGTTATGTGAAGAAGATTCTTCACGTGTTCAACATGAATGAAGCTAAGGTTGTGTCAACACCTATTGGTGCTCAGTTCAAACTATCTGCTCTCAAAGATGATGAAGCTGAAACAGAAATGGAAGATGTGCCTTATGCAAATGTTATAGGCAGTATAATGTACGCTATGGTAGGTACGAGATGTGACTTAGCCTATGATGTGGGGCTGGTCAGTAGATTTATGAGTAAGCATGGGTTGGTTCATTGGTCTGCTATCAAGTGGGTGTTGAGATATCTTAAAGGAACTCAGGATGTGAAATTGATTTTCAAGAAAAATGATAAGTTCAAGGTTGAAGGATTCTGTGACTCAGACTTCGTTTCAAATTTGGACAGAAGAAGGTCAATTTCAGGTTATGTTTTTACAGCAGGAGGAAATACAATAAGCATAGTTGCACTATCCACAACAGAAGCTGAGTATATGGCTTTGGTGGAAGCTGTGAAAGAAGGAATCTGGTTAAAGGGGCTGACAGAAAAATTTGGATTCAAACAGGAGCCAGTTGAGATTTGGTGTGACTCTCAGAGTGCTTTGTGTCTTGCAAAGAAAAATGTTCATCATGAAAGAACAAAGCACATAGCAGAAAAATGCATTTCATTAGAGATGTGATAGCACAAGGAGATGTAAAGGAGCTGAAAATTGCAACAGCTAAGAATCCAGCTGATATGCTAACAAAATTTCTTCCGGTTGATAAGTTTGAGAAGGCTCTGAGCTTTCTCAGAATAAGAGAACACTGAGGTGTTTGGAGCTACCTGGTGAAGCACACGTTTGCATTGAAGTAGTAGCTTATCAAGTATGATTGTCATCAAGGTGGAGATTATTAAGTATTGGTGATGGAAAATCAACTTGGTCAAGAGCTTAAACCAAAGACATGTTAGTCTAATTGAGAATGCCGGTTAAGTGCTTCTCATGGTTTACGGTTAAGTGTAAAACCGATTTTTCAATTGTAATTGACTTTGATATACAGTAAAAGTATGTGTGTGTTTGTTGTATCGAATCTTTTTTGGGCTTATGAAAATAGTTGTTATAGAAAGAGAGAGATAGGTGACGAATCTTGTAATCTCTGGAGATAGTTGTTTTGCCTGATTCACCAGCCCGAGTCGTAGGGTTTTATCTCACACCGAGATCATGAACTCGATTCCATGTGTCATCTCTTTCGTGCTTTTCTTTTTTTCTTGTTCTTCGTGTGAGTTGAGAGTTCCTTAATCGAGAAATTGGTTCGTTGATTTGTGCAAATATCCTAACAACAACGATTCTAACGGCGGCGCGTGGGTCACAAAGCTGATGACCGAAATCGATGACTCAGGCCGCCTGGCAATAACGATCGAAGAAGAAAAATTACGGTTTATGTAATTCTTTGATTTAGTCAGGGTTATTTTAGATATTTTACAATTTTTGGATGCATTTTCTGCATCTGGATTCTACGCATCTGAAATATCTTATTTTTTTAGATGTGTTTTCCATGTGCATCCAAAAACTGCATCCAATTTATATATTTAAATTCTATTAAACGAACTGCATCTGATATCTGCAGCTAGATGCAGTTGCTGGATGCACAAAAGAACAGCCCCTTCAACAATGGAACATGCAAGAATTTAAGAAATTGTAAAAGTAACCAAGCGGGCAAAGTCAATTATGGATTTGAGTGCTACATTAATCGTAACGGATGGGCATCTAGGAAGACCCAATGAAATAAAGCCAGACAATAAGGACTGTCCTAGAACATATATTGATCACTGATTTGGACTTATCTTCTCTCATCGTCCTAACTTTTTTGCTTATCATTTAAAATCAGTAAACTTTCATTTCCAAACTAGATTGTAAGAAGCATTTATCACAAGTCTACCAGTGCACCATACTTTTTATTTTTAACATCAACTTGCATAATATAATATTGTTCTGATTAAAAGTTTGTCCAGGTATAATGTCGAACACTTTTGATAAACAAATTATCCTTTTTTTTGTTAAAACAAATTATCCAATTTTTTCCTTCAAAATTGAGTTGGATTTCTCTCTCATGTATTATTTTATATTCTACTCTAAAAAGAATATTCTAAATATATTATTCTTTTCTATTTTATTATTAATTGCTAATAATACACTTAATCTATAAAATTTACAAATTAACCAATTATTTTTTTTCTTTCAAAACTTACATAAATTATGATATTATTTAAATTTAACCATTATGATATAAACAAACACATTACACTACATAAAAATAACAAAACAAAGTAGATTTCAATTTAAGCATCACCATTTGAATATATTTCTCATAAATGATCAATTAACTCATTTCGAAGTGAGAAATGAGCGTCTTTATCTTTGATTTCTCTAAATCAAATAATTTTTTTGGAACCACATAAAATAACAAAACAAAGTAAAAAATCCAAAATGAAAAAAAAAATTAATGATGGACATCAGATGTTATCAACACTTTAAAAGAAGATAATAAGCTACTTTATGTATTTTTAAATTTATTATCGGTTATGTCATTATACTTTCTATTAAATATATGTCATTTACATTTTAATTTTTTAAGAATCAAAGTCGTAACAATCCCGTTTTGTTATATATCACCTGAATTAATTTACACATATGTACGTTTTTAACCAAAAAAACTTATTATGCATACATCACAATTCCACACATTATTATATAATATGATTATTATGTAATATTCATATTATATAATATGAATACTATGTAGATCGGTCGTGATTTGATAAACTCGTAAATATTTAATTAAAAAGAAGATCAAACAAATAAATCATCACCAAAATAATTATTTATAACTCTTAAAATGAAATCACTTAAATTTTAAATGATTATTTTATAAATAAAAAAGTTCAACTCCAAAATAGAGTGGAAAATGAGATTATTTCATATTTGGAGGAAAAAATGGAATTACCCTATTTTCACTACAAAAAAACAAACGATTTTTGATGGTAAAATTTGTCACAATTTTGTCGCAAATCAGGTATAGCGACGGAATTGCGAGGACCATCAATCCGTCGCAAATCAAAGCGCCTCACAATTTTTTCGCAAATTTGCGTGGAAAAGTTTCCTTTGCAAATTTACGAGGAAAGCTTCCGTCACAAATCTGTGAGGGAAATAAACCGTCTCGAATTTGCGATGGATTTGCGAGGGTCATTTTCTTGTCGTCGCAAATCCATCGCAAAAGTTTGCGAGAGAATTGCTACGGATCCTCACAAATCCCTCACAAATGTACCCTTTTTTATTTACTAATTTATAATTTAATATAATTTTAAAATAAAAAGCAAATCTGAAATTTAAATAGAAATTTAAAATTTATATTTAAATTAAAATATTATGTTTTCAAAATTAAAATATTTCCGACAGACCGGTTCTGGTTTTGGTTTCGGTTCTGGTTCCAGAAAACGGGCCGGTTCCCGAAGTGTTACAGCTTTGGCGAAGCAGAGATGCCAAAGCTGAATCTTTATCATAGGAATTCAGCTTCTCATTCTGAGTCGCTATCAATTCGGCCTAAGATGTTATGAACTCGGCATGAGATGTTATGATATGCTGCAGATATGCTGAATCGTCATGGGATCGAGATGAAGCTGGAGTAGTAGCAACTTCAATCTGCAATTGCAGCGAACCGACACCGTAAATTCTCCCTTTTTTGCGGGGAGCGACCTAAAATATAAAAACATCTCTATATTAAACAACTAAACAACAACTTAATTTTTAAATACTTACCTCGGCAAAAATCTTGTTCTTCACGGCAGGAGTAAGTCCGCTATATGCAGTGCTCTCCGGATCATCACTATCGGCTAGCTGAGACAACTCTTGGAGCCTCGACGTGACATCATTGTAGATCTTCTCCGAGCGTCCATCAATAAAAGATCCATCCGCTTTCTGTTTTGTCTCCTCAAGAACCGCTAACAAATCCGGAACAGATTTTGCGGTCTTTGCAGCCTAAAAAAAGTTCATAAAATCATTGGATTAAATTAAATTATGAAGGAAATATTTAAATAGAGAAAGAAATAGCGTCCTATCTTTAATTTGGGCATGTGTTTTATACGAGGTATGTCAGTAATGCTTCTTATAATGCCCACAGCCACCAGGATCAAAGTATCGGGTCGCCCGACTATTGGCAGTCTTCTTCTTGCTCTCCGGATCCAACCAATATCGAACAAGACCGTCTAAAACCTCCAGATCAATCCACTTAGGCTTCGTCTCATTGCCTTTAATCTTCCACTTTTCTTTTCACCATCTAATATGGCCGCACATGCGAGCCTTCAACTTCTTCTCAAACTGTGTGTAGACCGTCGTGTTAATCGAAAAATCCCAATGAAACGTTTGCTATGAAAAAGGTTAAATTCATTGAAAATAATATTAAATAATGAAAATTTTAAATTTGATAAAATTTAGAAAATTTACATCAAACGGTTTATACCACCATTCAATGATATAGTCCGGTGTTTGTGAGAATTTGGCATGGAGTTCTTTGAAATTTATTTCGAAGAATGATCGGATCTGAGCAGCCACAACTCCGCCATCATCAAACCTGAAATAAGAAAAAAATCGTAAATTAAAAATGAAATGATTGTAATTGTAAGCAAAATCATAAATAAGTTAGAAACAAAAAATATACCAAAACTTTTCTGGACGACGGTCGGGATCGAGCTGTGGTAGACGATGATGACCGGAACTATCGAAAACATGTTGTATTGCAATATCAATGGGGACTTTTGGTGCTGGGCAGCCTGTGCGGGAGCATCCGGTGCGAGGGCAGCTAGTTAGGGGGGGGGGGAGGGGGCAGCCGGTGCATGGGGAGGTGTAGGCACTGACTGCTCGGTCTCAGGAATAACAGAAGTCTGTGAATTGAAACTAGCTCCAATAACAAAATGAGTAGATGCAGTATCCCTCAAAAGAAATCAAGTTTAATCGTTAACTCGAAATCCCCGCATCTGCAAAAAAAAAATTAGAAATAGATTATTAAATTCATTATAAAAATTATTATAATTTACAAATTAACACAAAAAATCCAAAATTCTCTAATTATCAAAATTCATTATATCACATCTAACATTTTATAAATTTCCCTATTTATCAAAATCCAAATTTCTCTAATTCAATTATATCGATTATCAAATTTTTTATTAAATCCAATTATCAAAATCCAAAAAAAATCTAAATTTTTAACAACAACAATAACTAAATTTACAATAACTTAACACAAACAATAAACAAAAGTGTAGGCATTGACTGCCGGTGCGGGGGGAAGTGTAGGCACTGACTGCTCGGTCACAGGAATAACAGAAGTCTGCGATAAAAGGAGTAGATGCAGTACCCCTCGAACGAAATCGAGTGTAATCATTAACTCGAAATCCCAGCATGTGCAAGAAAACGAAATTAGAAATAGATTATTAAATTTATTATAAAAATTATTATAATTTCCAAATTAAAAAAAAAAATCAAATTTCTCTAATTCAATTAAATCGATTATCAAAAAATCTTATTAAATCCAATTATCAAAATCCAAAAAAAAACTAAATTTTTAACAACAACAATAACTAAATTTACAATAACTTAACACAAACAATAAAATCAATCAACTAAATCTAAAATCATCAACCTAAATTCACTAACAACTAATCTAAATTCATCCTAATTAAAATACAAATCTAACAACCTAATTTCTAACAAATCTAACAACCTAATTAAAGTAAAAATCTAACATAAAAAAAAATCGATACCTTGAAACGGATGAGTCGCCGGTGGGAAAAGTAGTAAGAGTCGCCGGTGGGAAAAGTAGTAAGAGTCGCCGGTGGGAAAAGTAGTAAGAGTCGCCGGAGAGAGAGGAGGAGGAAGGCTCGCCCGAGGAGGAGGAGGAGGAGTCGGATCCGAGGAGGGCTCGCGGAAGGAGAAGGAGTGGTGGGCTCGCAGAAGGAGGACGAAGGGGGCTCACAGAAGGGAAGGACGAGTCGCCGGGCTCGCCGGAGGGGCCGCCTAAAGGAAGAGAACTACTCGCCGAGCTCGCGGAAGGAGGAGGGGTCGCCGAAGATCTCTGAAGTCGCCGATTGGAGAAGAAGAATCGATTGGAAGAAAATCTATTTGAGGTTTTAAGACATGAGTGAAAGTCGATGGTATTAAAAAAATAGCGACGGATTTGCGACAGAGCAATCGCATTTCCGTCGCAAATTAAGGCCCAATCACTATTCGGGGTTTAATTTGCGAGGGGTTTGCGACGGAGCCACCGCAAATCCATCGCAAATTTGGAGGCCCACTAACAGTTGCGAGGGATGCCTCGCAATTCGATATTTGCAAGGGATTTGCGAGAGATCCCTAACAATTCCATCGCAAATCGTGGATACATTATTTTAAAAAACATTAAAGTACATATAACAAATTATTCTGATTCGTTTTCAGATTTATTTTCTGACAAATAGGAGTGTTCACTACGTTCATCAGTGTCTTATATGCTATCGGTCTCCTCGAACTCATCAGATCCGGCTGCATCTTCACTCGTCAGATCCGGCAGCATCTTCACTCGAAGTATCCACAATGTATTCTACTTCTCTGTTTTGTGGATCAGTATGTATGATATCTTATGTTGATTCGACTGTGATGGAGACTTCTCCAGCTCTTTCATTTTGCATAGCCACATCATCAACTAACTCAATTATACGGTCCTGGGTTCACTTTTATCACCGATAACCATGTCTCACGTCTTTGCTTAGTCCGAGGATATGAAATAAAACACATTCAAATTTGTATGTAATATTATTAATATACATATTTGAATACTTGTTTACCCGCAATTGTTTCGTGAACAGCTGTCCGTAAAAGCTCGAGTAATGCAAATGGTAGTAGTCGCTCCATGAATACATGGCAATTGTGGCTCTTCATACCAAAAAAATTATTGCCTTGCTCTACGCATCCTGAAAATTTGGACACGTATCCATCAGGAAACTTTACTTCTGAACCAACTCAGTCAAACAACTCCCGTTTCACATCCCCAAACAATCGAAAATTTGGAATCGGTATTTTTCCGTCCCGTGAAATATGTAACTCGCTTCTTACGCATATTTCGGCCAAGTCCAACATTGATTTCAGAGTCTTTACTATTTCCCTTTCCTTGCACATTCAAAATCGTATTCATGATGTTATCAGAAGAAAAAAAATCGTTGTGCATCACATCAAGGTTATCCCGTAATAGGAGATCCTTCCAACATGGGAGTTCCCAAAAAATAATTGTTTGTGCCAATTGTGAGAAACGTTATATCCGTCAGGCATGTTTGCCTTAGTGTGACGATATCCACCACGTCTACGTGTTTCTTGAGCACCGTAATAACCAATTGTCAGAAACATTATATCCGTTAGGCATGTTTGCCTTAGTGTGCCAATATCCCCCCCACATTTACATGTTTCTTGAGCAGCGTAATAATCAATCTGCTCAAACAAAGCATTCCCTGAAAGATAGATATGGGGGAGGGAAACGCACAACCTTGTTCTTCCTAAATAACTTCTTGTTCATCCTGTACGGATGATGCATGGGAAGAAACCGACGATGACAGTCAAACCAACATGGTTACCTTCCATGCTTGAGCTGAAAGACCTCTGACCGATCAAGACAATATAGACAATATAACCTTTCATGCATAGTCCACCCCGATAACATTTCATACACCGGGAAGTCACTAATGGTCCAAAATAGCACATCACGCATCTTAAGGTTCCTTTGCTGCGAATAATCGAATGTGCAAACACATGTATACCACAAATGTTTCAACTCATTAATCAAAGGTTGGAGAATGACATGAAGGGATCGCTTCGAATGTTTAGGACCGGGCACTAGAATACTCATGAACAAAAATTCCCGTTGCATGCACAGTTCCGGAGGAATATTGTATGGCGTCAATAAGACAAGCCATAGAGAATATTGTCTCCCATACATACCAAATGGACTAAATCCATATGTTCATAAGCCAAGATAGACATTCCTGCTCTCATTAGCAAGGTTTTAATGTACAGTCTTAAAGTGTTTCCACGCCTTTGCATATGACGGATGTGTAACTGATATTCCTATATTTTACACATTTTAGCATGCATATTATTTAGTGTTTCGGGTTTCATGCAAGTGTCTTGCAAGTTTTTATAGCATTTTGGTCTTTATTAGAATATTAGGTGTTTGCATTAGGTTCTAGTGAGTTTTGCATGCTTTTGGAGTATTTTTAGGTATTTTGGAGACAGTTGATGATGTTTGGAGTTATGGAGCATAAGAGAAAGAAGTATCCATCCGGAGTGTTTGAAAGAACGGGTCGGACGAAGGGTTTTCAGTCAGATCTAGCTTCAATGGTGTTCAGTAGAATTGTAGAAGAAGGAGTTATGTGTCCACATGATCTGGAATCAAGTCATTCGGACATGTGGTTTGAGATATATGGCTTATTTACCAGAGACAGGTCCGCCTAGCCAAGACGGTTTCTTTAACACCGAGGTCACAAGTCGGTGCAACAAATCGGTGTGAAAACATGAGCTAAATATCCTTAGCACTGATGTGTAGCACTGATCAGTGACATCGGTATTGAAGCTTCAGGGAATTACACCGACGTCACAAGTCGGTGTGACTGATCGGTGTAACACTTATCTCACCCAAACCAACCGAGCCCACCCGGCGTGCCTGAAAGACCTGGCTGGACGAAGGGTCTCCAATCCGAATTAGCCTCGGTGGTCGTCACAAAGGTTGTAGCCCAGTGCGTTAGCTGTCCACGGGTGGTGGTGTGAGACCATTCGAACATGTATTCCAGGAGATATTGCGGTTTTACCAACTGGTGCTCTTCTCCCCTCGACCCACTTTCAACCGGGTCAATACCCGGTTTGTCCCGGCTTGACCCGGTCCGCCTAGCTTCCTATAAATTGTAAAAAGACCCAAATTTCATTATAAGTCTTTTTCCCTAAATTTTTCCTAAAGCAAAAACCTCCATTTTGGTGATTTGCTAAGTATTTGTAAGAAGATCTTGGTTTTTATTTATGCAATCTAAGTTCTATTAATCTAATATCATCTTTCTTTATCCAATCTTTCATTTTCCTAATCATCTAGTCATGAAATCAATCATCTCTCACATGGGATTTGAGGGTTTTTTCATGATTAGTGAGTAGTTTATCTTAAGGCTCATGGGTGAGGTTGATTAGGTATTTTCTTGAATGATTAAGGATGTTAAGGGCTTAGATCATCTTCTCCCTCTCTTATCTAATGCTCTTAGTGCTAGATTAAGCTTGAGAGAGTTAATCTAGACCATAGGGCATTTCATGCACACCAAGTGTTTGATGAAATGTCCATACCAATTAGATAAGAGATTTTACTTGTTTAGCCTATGAGAGTAGTTGTCTAAAGAGTATTATGGCAATTGGAATTCAATATTAATGCTTGTTGATTAGCTTTTCACAAACGAGAGTTTGTTCTTGATTAGTTAATTAACAAAGTGATTAAGGCCATGAGAGTGGATTAGTCTTGTTTTATCATTCTAAGCCTCGGGAAAAATGCTTGTTTGTATTAATTAGCACCCTTGTTCAATCAATGAAGTCACCCAAGTCAATAACCTCACCCTAGAGCTTGCTTTAATCATTAGTCAATCTCGTTTAGCACTTGTTAACTTGTTTACTTATTTGCTTTGCTAAATTTGAATTAGGTTGCTAGAACTTAAACTCAAAACACTTTGTTTGCTAGAATTAGAGAGTATCTTGCATTCTTGTTGCATATCGAACTAGACTCTAGATTGGATTGACACCTAAAACACTACAATGACATGTGTATTTAGGATTGATTCTTATTTAGGATAAAATCCTATTTATCAATTGAGTGTAACCTCCCCATCCTCAGTGGTATGTTGTGCATGCCATCTCATTGCCGCCGATGTCATTTCTGATTGGTATAATCGTTTCAATGTATCGGTGATTGGCAAGTACCACATATGTTGGTATGCGACACGGGTCCTTCCAGTAGTTGGTTGATATCTCGGCTTCCCACAAAATCGATATTATTGCAACTTATCATCATCTTTCCATAAAATCATGCAATTATCAATGCATACATCAATCATTTTTTATGGTAACCCAAGACCCACAACCAACTTTTGTATTTCGTAGTAACTCTCAGCGGAAAGATTATCTTCTGGCAAATACTCTTTAATTAGCTCAGCCCATGCTACCATGCAAATCTCATTTAGGTTTTATGATCACTTTTAATTGTCATTATCCTAGATGTCAATGACAGTTTAGACTGTCCTTCTCTACATCCATCGTAGATGGGCTGGTTCGCAACGTCTAACATATCATAAAACCGTTTTGCTTCTATGTTGGGTTCTTCCCTAATATTATCATCAGCAAATGCAGTTGTAATTTCATGAAATGCATCTGTAACCATATCATGAAATCTATTTCCCTGTTGATACCCTTCATCAATATTTCCCAATAAATGATCATGGCCATAATTATAATTAACATAATTAATATTAAGTTGATCAACGCCATAACTCGTACTACTACTTCTTGCATCAACAGTACTACAACCTTCCCCATACGAAAACTAGATATAATAATTTGGCTTAAATCCTCTATTATATAGATATCGCTTCACATTATCAATTTACAAATATTGGGTGTTCTTGCACTTTCTACATGGACATAAACTTTTACCGTCACGACTTGCACATAGTTGGTTTGTCGCCTGGTACACATGAATGCTCGCAACCCGTCCCGATACTCTTTCATCACTTCACCCATCCCTGGATCTCTTTGATTGTATATCCATGATCGTAATGCATATATTTCGTGCTCCGAAAACATATATTAAACACCCACCACTCGAAATCTATTTCTCCAAAAAAAAAAATTAAATAAATGTTTGTTTGTTATGACGCTCTCATCTCACGATTCGGTATTTATAGGATTTGAAAAATTATGTAAGTGATTTGCAATGGAAATTTACATGGATTTGCTAGGGAAAAACAATTTGCGAAGGATTCGCTACGCTTTTGCGACGGAAAATTACTTTCCTTTTAAAACGTGTTCCACCTAACTCCACGTACCTGCCCTCGCAAATCCCTCATAAATCCCTCGCAAAAACAAGACCTCGCAAAGCCATCGCAAATTTGCTAAAGAGGCAGGCCTCGCAAAATTGCTACTAATTTTTGAGGGAAAATTATCCCTCACAAAATCGTTGCAAAATAGTAGCAAAGTCGTCGCAATTTACGACGACGAAATGCATTACAGACGAGCTCTAGAGCTCTCGCAAATCCCTCGCAATGTTCTCGCAAATTTGCGAGGGAGTTTGTCCATCGCAAATTTCCCTTGCAAATCGACAGTTTTCTTGTAGTATTTGGAATTGAAAATGAAATGTGGTTGGAGAATATTTTACTCCAAAATGGAGTTAAATTTGGAGTGAGATTGGAGATACACTAAGTAGGAGATCCTGGTCCGAGGTCTATATATTTCCAGACCGGGAACCAAGCATGTAATATAAACCTTTTAGAGTGTCACGAATTATCCTATTTAAGACTTAAGGCGAAGTTATCAAGTTAATTATAATTACATTAAGAAAACCTACAAATTAAAGAACCACTAAGGATTCACCCTTAACATCATCTAATAACGTGTAGCAGGGTCCATCAGCACCGCCAAATAGAAAGAAGAAGCTATGTATTCAAATATATGTGGGCTTTCCGGGTTACGACGGGTAGGACATGGTTTTCTTCTCGTTGTAACAACCAAGAAGAATAAAAGAACACAAAAAGGGAGGTGTTGTTGAGCAAAGGAAAGCATGGGGATAGTTTGGTCTTTTAATCTCACAAAAGTACACCAATAGTCACAAGTGACTTATTGTGTAATTTATAACTCAAAAAGTGGGTTTCTCTGTAATTGTTTCTTCTAAGAAAATAAAATAAAATCGTAAAGATTTTACTTTTGCTATTATAATGACTAGGGTGTGATTCGCGCTACGCGCATGCGTGGTGACCATTTTTTAAAACTTTTTATTGTCTAATATTATTTTAATTTTATTAGTATTGTAGTTAATGGAGTTGTCTTTGTTAGCGTAAGATATGTGAATTGTTTATTTTTAGATAATTTTTTATTTCTTAAATTGATGTTCATTTAGGTGTTTGTTTAGGAGATGATACATATTTTTATATGTTTGTTTTTTCTTCTGTTGCCAATTTATGCAATTGGTTGATGTTTTAAAATGAAAGTTATTATCATTTTTAAGTTTATGGAAGTAAGTATTTTTTAGTTGATCTGTATTATTAGTTATGTAATTCCCTAGTATAGATGTATTGTTTTAACGCAGCTCATACGACTTAGTAAATGGTTGGATATTTACTCTTTATATTAGTAAACTTCATGCAATTACAAATTTATTCGAGAAATAACTTTATATATTTACTCCTCATATTAGTATGAGTGAGTGTTACATACTATTGATTAATTTATAATTCTTTCTTCATACAAATAAAAAAGAAAGCATTAAGAGTCTGTAACGGAAGAGTTTGTTATTTTTTATTTTAAACAATTAGAGTATGCTTTTGTTACGTGTGCTCGAGGAGCTTACCTCCGCAGTAGCTACACTAAAGCCCAATGAGCCCAGCGGAGTGAAGAAATTACTAAACCCCTTTTTTGGAAGACCAATGATCTTGTCGTCTAAGTTAATCATTTGTGACTCCAACATCTGCGTTGCGTCCTTAGTCCCTAGTTCCATTGTAGGATGTGAACGTGGGACGATATTTGTTTCTCTTATTATTCTATCCGTCACGTTTCTCATATGGGGTTGTTGAACAAATTCTTTGGCTAGAATTGGAATCACTGACTCTATTTCAGCAGTACGAAAATCAAAAACTTTCAATTTTTCCTTTGTTGAAATCATTGGTGATTGTAAGAGGAGATTCAAGTCTGAGAATAGGTCTTGGCGGTTATCGAAAGAGTTGTTTTTATTTTGGGCTTACGGCGGAAGCAGACCGAAATGGGGAAATCTTAAGCATTTTGTGGCGAATGGTGAGTTTATCGTTGTCTTTAATCTTAGTAGGCCAATTTTTGAAGTAGCTGTTTTGGATGTTTTTTATGTTTTTTCAACAACAAAAAAAGATGAATGCTTAGGTGGAGACTGAGGTGGCAGAAGAAGAAGAAAAAAAGCTAACTTTATATATATATATATTAGCAGAACTGTAGAAACTAGATTTTCTAATTTATATGTCATAAATATTGTAAACTATACGGACAAATAAAAAAATTTGTAAACTACCAAAATTATATTTTGTTTTTCTAAAACTATAAGACCAAAATTAAGTGTTGTTGAAACTTTAAAAACAAAAACACAGACTAGTTTAAATTAAACCTCTAAGAGTTAAATTAGGGTTCTTGTTGGTTTGCCTTCATATTTCTACGGTTTAATGTTGGTTCAGTGAAATTAGAAGTAACCGCGGCAAGAAGAAGATTTCATGGACCAGTTTGAAAGTGACCAAAGACTTTGAAAGCCGAAGAGACTTCCATAAAAGAGGAGACATGCTTTTGGTAATGAGTTTTGGTCGTTAGAGACAAAGATGATCAAATGAGGAAAGATTGGAAAACTTGGCGACAAAGGAAAGTTGCATAAGCTGAAGTTGCAGGTGTAGAAGCATAAAACTCGAATACAAAAATTACGAATAAGAATACAAAGAACAACGTTTTAAGCAATTAAGAAAAGAACGTTGAAATGGAGGCGAGATTATCTCTTTCCTTAATTATAAATATCTCCCGCAGTGTGGCGGTTTTATAAGATAAATAATCCCAGGATACAACCATTTTGAGACTACGATCGCATCACTCGATCGTAGAATGTACGAACTGAGTATTCTACGCTATACTCACGGACTTACTCTTAAAGAAGAAGAAGAAAGACAAGAGGGATTGAAGGATGCTCTTGTGAGCTTTTGTTTTCAGTGAGAAGTGTGTTGTGAGTTGTCTGTGTGAGAAATGAGGAGGTCGAAGGCTCTTTTTATAGCCAAGAGTCTACAGTAAATGAGGGCGCGATTTGCAAGGAGTGAATGATCGCAGGGCGTGATTCTCGGAAGAGATCTTTGACCATTTAACTCGCGCGGAGTAATGGTGGGCGAGATTCTCGCGGGAGATCTTTGACCCAATTAACTCGCACGGAGTAATGGTGGGCGAGATTCTCGGAGGAGATCTTTGACCCATTTATTGTGAGTTTAAGCCAAGATTGTTTTGTTTTTGAGCCAAAAACGTTAACCAAAACGCGGCCCAAAAAGAAAATCTTTTTGTGGCCGAAGGGCCACAAGACCCGGGTCCGGCGGCGGCGGCGGCGCGCGTGGAGTCCCGTGGTTCTCTCTTAGTTTTTTGAACTTAGACTAATGTTTCCTCTTATATATATATGAGAGGTTTTCCCCATTGCTTTCCGATGTGGGACTTTGAAATTTTCATTTACTTACCCAAGTGGGCTATTTCTTTTCACATTTAGCACAACTTAATAAGCCAATGGGCTTTATTAAGTTTTGATCCAACAGCAGGAACTACTTTCACGTGATGAGACAGAGAGATGTCTTAGACTAATTCTCGAGTAAGAGTTCAAAGTGTCTTATCCTTATGCAAGTATAAAGCATTAAGGTGAGAGAGAGTATTGATGTAAAACACAAGAACGTGAGAGAGTTCAAGTCTAGATCTTTGTAAACCTCAAAGTGACATTGATTCTAGTGGATTTCCGAAAAGATTTCCGGCGAGACATAGGCTTAACCGGTTTGGTAAGCTGAACTCGTTAAATATTGTGTGTGCTCCTTGTTTTGTTTATTTGTCTTCTTTTTCAAACTGAAACCAAAACCAAGTTTAAAAGACAACATCAAACCAAGCTAAATCCTAACAGTTATCAAATAATTCAGTATACTTCTTAGGGCATCTCCAACCCTATTCTATTTTCCACTCTAAACTCTATTTTAGAGTAAAATCATCTCCAATCCTACTCTATTTCCCACTCTAAAATAGAGTAACTCTATTTTTTACTCTATTTTTAGAGTAACTCTATTTTTCACTCTATTTTAGAGTTGAACTTTTTTATTTATGGAATGGTCCTTTAATTTTTATATCTTTGTAATTATAACTGAAACAAATAATAATTATAATATTTAAATACAAGAAAATCAATTTTACATTTAAATTACTTTATTATAATATTTTTGTGATGTGTTCATATTATTTGAGATAATTTGTAGAGTAATTTGTTCTCCAATATCACAATTTGACAATTTTATTTATTATTTAAACCAAAATCCGATATGTTTTATTATTTTTATATGATGTAATGTAATTTTTCTTATGTAATAAATGTTTAATTTAAATAAAATCATAATTTATGGAAGTTTTAGAAAGAAAACAAATAAATAGGGTTAAATTGTAATTTCTTACGAATAAATGATATTTATAATAAAATAGAAATAGAATATACCATATAATATTCTTTTTTAGAGTGAAAAATAGAGTAATACATTGGAACAAAACCCAACTCTATTTTAGAGTAAAAAATAGAATAATACATTGAAGGTGGTCTTACACATTTAAGAACCAATTGTTAAACCCATAAAGTTTGTAATATTTTCAAAAGAAATAAAAAGTTGTGATCTTTCGTTAAAACAAAAGTCAATAAAAGGCACATTTTAGAAACATATAGTTTTTTGGTTCAAGTTTTAAACCAACGAAAAAACATTATATATTTTAGGATGGCAAATCATTTTTTAAAAGAACTTAAGCGGTTAATACTAAATATTGTTAAATTTTGAAGACAAAAAAACTAAAACAAAGACCATCTCCCTGTATAGCTTTACTCATAAGGGAACACTAAACCGAAACACTCTATAGCAAAGCTGAGAGACTCTCAACATCCCTCTGTTGCATCTCGATCATTTTCTCTATTACATCAATCCTTTAACAACACCTAACTGAGAATCATACACAGCTCTCTGAGCTTGATATACAAGAAACACAAAGTTCAAGAGCCCAGGTCTCTTGAATTCTGGTCGTGTCTTTCCTGGTCTTCAGAACCCGGTTTCTCACACACAATACCAGACTCCAAAGCAGCGGAATTCCCCAGAGAAACCTGTTTGTCATTGTCTATGGTCAAGGGAGTGGTGGCTGTCACGGCTGGACGATCAGAGTCCATTTGATCCAGTGAAGATGGGACTCCACCACAGTCTATGGTAGGTGTCGAGCCCTTGTGTCCAGCATCTGCTGGTTCTGTGTTTTCATATTCAGATAAGAGATCCATAAACTCGTTGAGTAGACGCTGCACCTTTCTGTTTGACGCCATCGCAGGAAGAATATCATTTCTCAAAAGTTTATGCTTCTTCACCCCCTGGAAATTAGAAAGCGAGTTTTAGAGTGTTTTGATAATTGGAAAAAGGTTAGGCTTTGATCAAGAGAAGGCTATTTACCAGAACATAAGGATCCCAAGACAAGTTTGTGTCCGAGGTTGCTGCTTCAGCCATACCAGTTGGAGGTCCAAGAAAGCTCTCGCACACTTCTCTTAGTCTTGACTCGTCTGCCTCTCTGCAGACAAAGACACAGATCAAAATTAGATGAAATATGAGAGAGTTAATAATCACAAACCAAAGAAAACCCAAAATACTTCATCATTAGTTGAAATAACTAAACAGAATCTGAAACCGAGGATAAATTCTCTCCATGGCATAAAAATGGATAACCCTCGGGGAAACCGATAAACATTCAAAGCTCCTCTAGCTTAGATGCGTCTCATAGATGAGACTTCATCTTTATTTAACACCATAATGTATGAGAAAAGGGCACAGACCTTGCTAGAAATCTCACATACGCGAGGAGGCACTGGCGGTACTCACTAGGAGACTCCAACGCAAGAGAGGATGCAAGTTGAGATTCCAAATGTGCACGTGTTTGCATACCATCATCAGTTATCCTGTAAACATGAAATAAGCTTTTTAAGGACTCGGAACATGTGATCAGTCTCAGGGCCGATATCTAAGGAAAGGAAGACCAACCTGTTCCATCCTGGCTTTCTGGCCATGTACTTTCTCACATCAACCTGCAAATCAGCAAGCTCGCCGCATGGAGCTGAGCTCAAATTCCAGGAGCTACTGAAATTTGAGGCCGGGAAGCAGTCATCAGCCACTCTCAGCCAGCACATTAGACTCGTGTCAAAGAGGAATGCATGACGTGTGGCTAGAACAACAAGTGGAGAACCAGATTTGGATAATTTCACAGATATAACTTTGATCGTACCTGCAAAATGTAACAGTGTATACGCAGAGCTTGTAGCATCACTGAAGGTTAAATTCGTTTTACAGGTTCTACTAGGTAAGCACGACTGTCCAAACCAATATCTGAGCCATATTCATACTACTAGAGACAAAATAACTCATGCAAAAACCAAGTGTATTCTCAAATATCAAGTCACCCATGAGACAAAAAATAAAAAATTCAATCCCAGCCCATTCCATCTGTTTAAAAATCTTAATACGGTGCCTCAAGAGACATGATGTTAGAGGATGAGAAGCCAGCAATGTATTCGAGTCTTGGAGCATACCTTCTACTGTGGAAGATAAATTGGTATTGGAAGAGACCAAAGATGATAAAGAGTCATGGAGGATGCATTTCCTATTGAATAGATCCCACACATATATAGATCCTTTTCTTGTGACAAGCAGCAATTTCCAGCTATCGTCACAATCTATAAATGTTGCAGCAGATCCCATCATCATAGTAGGCATAGCACGCCTTCCACACTTTGTGTAAACCTCCAGAAAACAAAGAAGTAAATATGTTATCAAACACTATCCCGAGAACTACATCATATTCATGCTATATAAGTTATCTAAAATTCCTTCTCAAAGAGCTTAATATACTCATAGCCTCAGATTTTGAACTAGACACTTCCTCAGAAAGTCAGGTCCCAACAGACATATTACTATCGGTGTAAAGTTAAGCGACTCAAATGGAATTAAATTGGGGGAGAAAATATATTAATAGTAGTGGCAGATTCTTTTGAAATCCAAATGCAGAAAGAATCATGAGTCATGGTCTAGT
Source organism: Eutrema japonicum (assembly GCA_030161315.1). Lineage (NCBI taxonomy): Eukaryota > Viridiplantae > Streptophyta > Magnoliopsida > Brassicales > Brassicaceae > Eutrema > Eutrema japonicum. The sequence goes on along the minus strand of BSQW01000006.1, from coordinate 35,243,906 downwards.
TTGATCAATGGAAGTTTCATGGTCAAATAAGAATCTAAAACCCAGGGACTATAAATGATTGCAGCAGAAGTATTGTTCTTACCTGGAGGCTTCCATCTTCGCACCCAACAGCCCAAAAATTTGGATTTCCAGCCAAAACTGTGACTCTCCCCATAATCCGATCAGACCAGAGAGTGTCACCTGATCTTTTGCAAGATATCTCAGTTTCCTTGATGATGGATGTACTTACTGCACCAACAGTGTCCAAAGCATGCTCCTTTGGACAAGCTTCTAAGCAAACAGGTGCCGTGGCTTCACCTTCTTTCCAATCAAATACCCTTATCAACAGATCTGTGCTAGAAGATCCCTTTATACCTACAGATTGCTCGACATTTAAAATCCCATCAATACCAGAGGTTCCAGGAACTTTCTCAATAACAAGGCTCTCAGTAATCGTAGCACGAGCTGTAATCCTTGAACGCTCTTTAAGATCGGGGTTCCTGACCACTATTTCTTTCATGGATGAATCCCTATTGCTAGTCTCCACAGGAAAATCTCCACTATCTCTCTTACCAGGAGCAGCGGAGGGAGCAGGCGGAAAATTATGGGATTGCCCGTCAATCGCAATATTATTCTCCTGCTGGGGAACTCCAACGGCTTCAGGAATGATCCTCTTTCTTCCGTCAGGCCTTCTATACACTTTTTGATTCACAGGATTAGATACCCGATTTGAGGTTGACGCTTTATTTAATGTATCACCACTAGCCTCTGCTGTCTTATTCCGATCATCGACTTGAGATTTACGCTTCTTTGCAGTACTCTCCACATTCGCAGACGGTTTTGTTATCACCTGGTTTTGTTGAACATCTGATGCTGCCCTCTTGCTACCGGTTAGCTTTGTCGAGACTGTTTCAAGTAATAACTGGGCTGGGCTCTCAACTAAATTTGCTTGCCGGCCTCTTACATCCCCATATCGATTTTTCTTCAGTTCTTCGAGTTCATTATCGGTTAGCCTGACACCTAGTTCTTTTGGGTCAAAGTGAATCATCGCCACTGTCCCATCCAAGGAACATGCAAAAAGTGAATATCCGTCGGGACTCCTGTAATTTCCCAAAAGAAAATATATATATGGTTAAAGAATCAGATTTTCATCATCAATTATGTTTTAGAAAATTAATTATGACCCTAGAAAAGTAGTCTAGGATTACATACAGAAACCATAAATTAATTACATAATAAACCCATATACGGCAAATCCAATGCACTTTTGGGACACGAACAAAAACCCATAATAAAGACATAACTGCAAATCAAGAAATCATTGGATATGTAGATTCCATCCAAATAAAGGGAAAATTTTACCATGATAGGTCCACAACACTTTGGCCAAAGAAATGCTTCGCGACAAAAAGAGGGCGCGGACTTGCAGTTGTCCACACGGTTATAGTGCGGTCTTGACTCCCTATTGCAATAACATTATATGGCTGCAAATCTTTCCCCCCTGATTTTGAAGTCCCATTACTCCACCCAGCTCGTTTCGTTTCGTGGGCACTAGAAGTGGTTCTTTTAAACATTAAATGATTGAACTTAACAACAATGATTGGAGCATTATGACCTAAAAAGTCAAATGCTGCAGACCATTCCCCTCTTTCTAAAACAGGAGCAGAATGCCTCGGCTTCTGATACCCGTGAGTGGTAGTAATGAAGTGGCCACAGGGAGACCACCCAAGTCGCCTGAAAAATGTGGATCCGAGCTAGAAGGAAAAAAAAATACAGATCCCATAAGCACTAAATATCCAGAGAAAACAGGGAAGCATTGTGGTAACTTTCAGATAATAAATTTGCCGGAAACCATAATCAAATCCTTTATATGACCAACTATTCTTGTAACTACATCCTAATAGAATTGCTTAAACAAAAATTGCATACCGATTTTTCCCAGTGACCAACTGTTCTGTGAGCCATGCTCCAATCGCTTGTTCGCCATATTATCACAGTTTTGTCATCCGATTGGCTAGCAATAAATGTCCCTATTGGATCCCAGGTTACACCTTTCACCAAGCTCAAGTGAGCCCTGAGAACAGTAGTGCAAATACCACTGCGCATATTCCATATATGGACCGTGTTGTCCAAACTCCCACTAGCCAGCATTGAATCATCTGGAGACCAATTAATATCCACCTACTTTAAGCATAGTTAGAAGAAACACCTCAGTTATTACATTACCATCGAAATTAGAACTATAGGATAATAGATTTAAAACAAAATAGCATCGTTTACCACATCGGCTGTGTGTCCCCTTAGAGTCATTACAGCTTTCCAGTTCTCAACATCCGGGGGTTCTCCACTACCAAACTCAGTGGTGCCTGAACCAGGCTTCCTCTCATGAATTTGAATCACTTGGTCATCAGAACCAGATGCCACGTACCTACCGTGCTTGGCCCACCTAACACAGTTGACTGACCCAAAGTGATCACGAAGGGTTGCGAGTAGCCTCTCTTTTGGATCTAAGTTTTGCAAATCCGTGTCAACAGACTTCATGTTCCATATCCGGACCTGAGTTCATATTAGATATTACGATTAGTGGTACCAAAAAAAAAAAAAAAAAAAAGCACGAGTAAGACAGAGGTTCAGCTGTCTATTCATTCGCTACTCGATTCCACACAATGAAAGCAAAACAGTTTCCTTCAGCCAATATTCTAACAGCTTGAAAAAAATTTCAAGCAATACAACACAAACACTCAAATAGCCAACCCGTTCCAATCACTGAGGGTAGAGATAAACAAGCCTATATCCGTGACATGGTCCAAATGCTACAAAGCCTACAATCTTCATCAAACCAAGAGGAGCTCAAGCGCTTATGTAACAAACCAGAGTTTCTATTAGATTCAAGTAAACTACAACAACAACTCATAGTGTTGGATCAGACATTCCCGAAGCTCAGAGAAGGCAGCACCAAATCCAAAAAAGACACAAGTTTGCAAGAACTAGACATCTACATACTTAGCAATGCAGCACCACTCTTAGCAAAACTTAGCTCTTCTAATAGAATCTAGAGTATCTATGTACTCATAAAAGATCAAGAAACCAAGTACTGAAACTGGTGTCGCCAATTTCACAGCAAAGATGCCTTGAGAAGAATCAACTGTCAATTCGAATTCGGTTCAAAGGAAACACACACAAACGAAGATCAAATTCCAGCAATCAAACGAATGTGTTGTTGAATTCTGAACTCAAACAGGATACATAAAAGCAAACAGAAGAAGAAAAGTAGACACCTTGTGGTCACCACCGCCTGTGGCAAACCTTTCTCCGTTGGGCTGAACATCAATGGAAAATATCTGCAACCCTTCATGTTTAACCCAAACGGGTTTCTCCGCAATCATCTCTCAAAATCCGAACTAACAAAAAAAAAATTCGAAGAAGAAAAACTGTATTAATCCAAAGAACAGAATCTGTTTCCCCTTGAGATCACACCATAAGAACAAGCTTTGGAGAGTTAAAACTGGGGACTAAGCACAAACACCGTAGAAAGAAGAGTTGAAAAACAGAAAGAGAGAAGACCTAATCGAATCTGCGACTATCTCCAACACGAATTCATACAAGAAACCAAAAACCCAGAAAAGAATGAAGTCAATTTCAAGGTTAAACTGTTCTTCCCCATCCGGTAAAATTTGCCTTTTTTAAAAAAAAAAACCCTAATTTCTCGTGGTTTAAGACAGAGAAAGTAGAAAAACCCAAGCTTTTGTGCTAAATATAACAAATTTAGAGGAATGGTATTAGGAAATAAGAACAAGATACATACTTTTGGTGTGTGATTTTGTGTTGTGGAAAAAAAAAACCCTACCTTTGGGCAAGTCTTCGACTTCCCTGTAAAAGATTCTCAATGAAGTTTCAATCTTTTGATAAAAATGGGTACAAATCACAATGCTTGTTATGTATTGTAAAAAAAAAAGTCTGTGTTTCTCGGATAATTTTTTGGTAATGCAAAATCTCAAAAGAGATAGTTTGCAAGTTGCAAATCTATGGATTTTGGATACCTTTAAAGCAAAGCCCCCTAATCACATTTTTCTTGTTGCAAATTGGTTTCATCCATTAGGACATTTACATTGAAACTTAGGACTAGGATCAGGGTGGTTAATTCCAGATAATTTAAACCAAACTTATCCGAACCAAACAAAAAACCATATCCAAAAACTAGTTTATAGAATGATAATATGGATCGACGATATATTTCCCCATGAAAACTTTCATATACTAACAAATCTACACAAAGTTTAGTCATAGTTTACCCCCAAAATCAAAGTTCAAAACCAATAAATACACAGACCACGATTTTACTCGGTGTACTGTATACCACTCAAGTGTTAACCAACTAAACACCAAATAAAACCAAAATTAACCCAATTACAAACCAAATCAATGAACTCTTCTATACTTAGTCACTTTTGGTAGACTTCTGCTCCATCTTCCTCGCAACACGACTTGCACGAACCTTCTTCCTCATGTAAGCCAACACAAAAGCTAACTTATCATTACCCCCCTGAAGAGAAGACAGCTTGCTCTCAAGCTGAAACTTTGGATAATGAGCAGCAATACAATTTAGTGGTTCCCATGAGGACTCAAACAAAGGTAAACCTTTCCATTGAATCAATACCTCGGGCTCTCCTCCCACCTGTGAACGTCTAATATCCAGAACTTCTGCTGGTTCTGTCAACCATTCAAGTTCAGAAGAAAGTATGAGAGGAATACCTTGTGCCTGTTGTGATGAAGCAATGGCCTTCTTAAGCTGTGAGACATTAAAAACTAGGTGTAAAACACTATGAGGAGGGAGTTGCAGCTTGTAAGCTGTGTTACCAATACGCTTCAGAATCTCATAAGGCCCTAAGAACCTCGAAGCTAGTTTCTCATTGTGTCTCAGCGCCATTGAAGCTTGGCATTACGGTTTAAGCTTGAGGAAGACCTTGTCACATATTTGAAACTCAACGTCACGTCGATGTTTGTTAGCAGAGTTCTGCATTTGCTTTTGTGCCCTTTCCAAGTTCACCCGTAATTCAAACACAATAATGTCTCGCTCTTTAATCAAATCTTATATTGATGCAATAGATGTTGGAACGTCATCATACCTTAAGAGTTTGGGTGGGTCGCGACCATACAAGGCCTTGGAAGGGGTGGTGTTGATTGAATAATGGTGAGAAGTGTTGTACCACAGTTCTGCTCAAGGCAGCCAATTACTCCAAGATTTAGGCTTATCGTTAGCGAAACACCTGAGGTATGTTTCTAAGCATCGATTAACGACCTCAGTCTGGCCGTCTGTTTGCGGATGGTACGCAGTGCTTCGACGCAATTCAGTGCCCTGAGAAGCAAACAAGGCAAACCAGAAGTGACTTAAGAAGACTTTATCCCTATCAGAAACCATTGTCTCGGGAAACCCATGCAGCCGTATAACTGCTTTGATGAATGCCTCAGCCACTGTTGTAGCCGTGAAGGGATGGCATAGTGGTATGAAATGAGCGTATTTACTGAGGCGGTCTACTACGACAAGGATCACATCAAATCCTTTCGATATGGGCAACCCTTCTATGAAATCGAGGCTGATATCAGTCCATACCTTAGTTGGGATCGGCAGTGGAGAGAGTAATCCCGCCGGAGACAACGTGGAATACTTGTTCTGCTTGCATATTACACATTTGATGGTAAATTCCTTCACATCTTTCCTCATTCCCTTCCAAAACACCTATTTAGATAATCTCTTATATGTCTTAGGCACTCCTTCGTGTCCACCCATCAAACTATAGTGAAACTACTCTAATAGAGTTGGAATGAAGGGAGATCTTCTCGGAATAACTAGACAACCTGCCTTAAATAGAATTCCTCGCTCATACATGTATTTTGAAACAGCCAGTGGGTTTTCCTTAAGTGACTGCAAGATCTCATGTAACTCCGGATCAGTTTCCACTTGCTTCTTCAACTAATCACGGTCAAGAGACAGAGGAGTCGTGAGCTTCAACTCAAGAAATTGCTCTGTGTGTGGCCTTCTAGAGAGAGCATATGCTACTCTGTTCTCAGCTCATACCTTGTATTCAATGGCATAATCTAACCCCAATAGCTTAGATGCCCAACGTTGTTGTTCCGGTGTCACAGATTTATGGTCAAGTAAAAACTTGAGGCTGCGTTGATCAGTGCGGATCACCACCTTGTTTTCGGTCATGTAGTGATTCCATTTAGTGACTACGAAGACTATAGCTAACAATTCCCTTTCATACACTGACTTCATCCTCCCTTTAGGTGAGAATCTTTGACTTATGAACACTATGGGGCGATTTCCTTGAGACAGTACCGCGCCAATTCTAGTTCCTGATGCATCAGTCTCTATAACAAAAGGCTGGTGAAAATTTGGTAGCACCAAAATTGGCAGTTTCATCATGGTTGTCTTCAAATTCTGAAAAGCCTTAGTTGCTTCCTTGTTCCACACAAGCCCGTTCTTTCTCAATAGATTAATGAGAGGTCTTGCCTTCTTACCATAATCATGCACGAATCTCCTGTTACCCCGTGAGCCCAAGAAAACCTCTCAATTCCGTTACTGTCTTCGGTAGAGGCCAGCCTTTAATGGCTACTAACTTGCTTGGATCTGCAGACACACCTTTACCCGAGATAATGTGACCTAAATAAGCCACCTTAGCCTGCCCAAACTCACACTTATTCTCATTAGCATAAAAACAGTGCTGGTGCAAGACCTTCAATACCGTCTCTAGATGATGTAGATGTGACTGGAGGGACGAACTGTAGACCAGTATGTCATCGAAAAACACGAGTACAAACTATTTGAGGAAGGACCGAAACATATCATTCATCACGGATTGGAAAGTAGCTGGGGCTTTGGTTAACCCAAAATGCATTACCAAGAATTCGTAGTACCCTTCATGAGTCTGAAACGCTATCTTTTCGACATCACTCATTTTCACTCTGATCTGATGGTATCTGGATTTTAAAACGATATTCGAAAAAATTGTAGCACCATGCAGTTCATTTTGCAACTCCTCGATAACTGGAATCGGATACATATCCGGAATTGTCACCTTGTTAAGGGCTCGATAATGTACACAGAAACGCCAGCCGCCATCCTTTTTCTTCACTAAGAGAATCAAGCTGGAATACGGACTAATGCTAGGTCTGATGATTTCAGCTTCTAACATTTCTCTAACCAAAGTCTTAATCTCATTTTTCTGAGCAAAATAGTATCGGTATGGCCTTACATTGATGGGAGTTGCAGACGCCTGGAGGTTATTGGATGCAGCTGTTTTGGCATTTGAAAAACCTTAGTGTATCTGTTCAGCAAACTTATGATCTCCGATTTAACAACTTCTTTGGATTTCCAAACTTCGCCTTCAAAAAGAGTTGTGAGCTCCATCAAGTAAACTAGCTCACCTTCTCTTATCACCTTCTCCATTGAATTAAGAGAGATTTGAGCTCTCACTAGCATTGGATCCCCTACCAACATGACCCACTTTTCATTGATCTTGCAGCTGAGCCTATGCAGAGCCCAATTAACCCTTGTATCACCCAACGTAGCTAACCACAAGTAGCCCAAGACTACATTTGTTGTACCCAAATCAAACAACAAAAATTCTTCTACTATCTCCACCCCTTGAATCTCCAGAACAATGCCATTACATTTCCCTCTTCATGCTATAATCTGGCCATCCCCAAATTTAACTCCAAAACTCGAGTTCTAGTCAGCTCTAATCCATTTGTTCTCACTAATGTTTCTGATATAAAGTTGGAGGTAGCTCTCGAGTCAATTAAGGCATTCACCTCAACATCTTCAAGTTTTCCTTACATCCGCATAGATCTTTGATAAGCTCAAATTAATACCTTAAAAGTACTAAAGCATTGTCGATTGTAATACTTAGGGATCGAATCTACATAGACTCAAGAAACACACACAATAGATTTTAAGGGTTGAATTAAGCTAAGTGATCAATGGAATTGAAAGCAAATACGCAAATTAAACAAGTTGTAATTCGATTGGAAAGAAGATAGGTTCATGGTATTTCTTAGGAAATCAATGAATGCAGATAGACTAACTAATCAGGGTTCAGGTTTGATGTGGACATCAAATCATCATATCCACATGAAGAGGAAACAATGCCAAGACTTGTGGAGACTCAAGACATTCACCCAAAAATAGGCACAATTGAAGAGAAACTACCGGATCCACCGGATTTCAAGTATGGCCCAAAAGATGAAGTCCACAACCCAAGTATGAAGCGGCCCATCCCTGAGCCCCCTTGGCATGTATTTGTGGGCCTCTTAAGAGTCCATAACCGTGGAGAACAGATCCATACCAACCAGGATCCACCCGATGCCACCAAATCAATATGTCGGGTCCGTTCTTGTCCATTTAAGGAAAGTCGTCAAACTCCTTTGACCAGCGCATCTCTCTTCATTAATCTAGACATTCAAAGTCTATCAAAGAGTCATAGGAGAGAGCTAATACAAGGAATCACGTCCATATACAAGGGAGATCATACTTTCCATTTTTGGCCTCGTTCACACCTTGCCATTAACTTCCGATTGCTAGGAGATGCAAAGATGATTGAGAGAGAGCTTTAATGCTAATTGGAAGGGGTTGAATGCTAATTAAGACGTCAATTATCCTTGCCTTATCAAGACCACAAGCCAGCTTCACTTTAACACACCATTTGGATGCACGAGGCCAGCCCCAACGTCTCCATTCAACCCGAGAAATCATTTCCCTTTATTGTTGATTTATTTTGTTTCCATGTTTTATATTTTAGACCATAAGCTAGTTGTATTCTGAGCCTATAAAAGCTCATTCGAACAATTATAATAGATACCTCGAAATTGAATAAAATAGAAAAGCTATTGTTTTTGGTTCTTCCAAAACGTGTCTCTCTCTTTGTCTCGTGAGTAAGTCCGAGTTTAGAGAACCCTTGAAGTATCAGTAGGCTTTCACACCTATTGTGGTTCACCTCAATCCACCCACGCTTCCATCCTACCCCGGCCTAGACAAGGAGCGACCTTAGTCCAATTGTCTAGACCACCCGGCCTTGTACCTTAGGCCGTGAACTCGTATCATTTTTGGTATCAGAGCCAAAAGCTCCTATCCTCTATCGTTTTCATTTCTGTTTCGTTTTTGTTTCATCTTTTTATCAAAAAAAAAAAAATAGTTTTCTTTGTTTTCCTTGAAGTTTTAATTTGTTTCTCTAATTAAACAAAATTTAAAATATATATATGTATATATATATATATATATATTCATTTGTTTCTGATTTGTTTTCAGATTTTCAAAAAAAAAAAAATCATCTTCTTTCTATTCCTCTTTTTGTTTTCAATCCTTGTGTATTCTTTCTCTTGGTGTCATTTATTCCATTGAGTAATGAATATCAATAAAGGAGACACGGCTGTCTTTTGGAAATTGATCTCAGATATCCAGGATGAAATCAATAATATTGATAAAAAGCTCACACGCTTAGAAGAAAAGAGGGGAATAAAGGTGGAAAGAAATGTTGACGCGGTCATCAAACTAGTAGATGAACCAAAAGCATCACCAAAACCGAAGATGTCCATTGCATTGCTACCCAAGGAGCATGGGCCGCCTGATCCACCAAAACTATCTCCATGTCATTCCTCACCCCCACTCACCATCGATAAAGAACAATCAGTGGAGGAAGTCCAACCCCATTCTAAAGACAACTCGGGGTCGCAAGAACAAGTTTTGAGGACAAAAATTTCTCAAGAAGGAGGGAGTGATGTGGACATCAAATCATCATATCCACATGAAGAGGAAACAATGCCAAGACTTGTGGAGACTCAAGACATTCACCCAAAAACAGGCACAATTGAAGAGAAACTACCGGATCCACCCGATTTCAAGTATGGCCCAAAAGATGAAGTCCACAACCCAAGTATGAAGCGGCCCATCCCTGATCCCCTTTGGCATGTATTTGTGGGCCTCTTAAGAGTCCATAACCGTGGAGAACAGATCCATACCAACCAGGATCCACCCGATGCCACCAAATCAATCCGACGGGTCCGTTCTTGTCCATTTAAGGAAAGTCGTCAAACTCCTTTGACCAGCGCATCTCTCTTCATTAATCTAGACATTCAAAGTCTATCAAAAAGTTATAGGAGAGAGCTAACACAAGGAATCACGTCCATATACAAGGGAGATCATACTTTCCATTTTTGGCCTCGTTCACACCTTCCCATTAACTTCCGATTGCTAGGAGATGCAAGGCTGATTGAGAGAGAGCTTTAATGCTAATTGGAAGGGGTTGAATGCTAATTAAGACGTCAATTATCCTTGCCTTATCAAGACCACAAGACAGCTTCACTTTAACACACCATTTGGATGCACGAGGCCAGCCCCCAACGTCTCCATTCAACCCGAGAAATCATTTCCCTTTATTGTTGATTTATTTTGTTTCCATGTTTTATATTTTAGACCATAAGCTAGTTGTATTCTGAGCCTATAAAAGCTCATTCGAACAATTATAATAGATACCTCGAAATTGAATAAAATAGAAAAGCTATTGTTTTTGGTTCTTCCAAAACGTGTCTCTCTCTTTGTCTCGTGAGCAAGTCCGAGGTTAGAGAACCCTTGAAGTATCAGTAGGCTTTCACACCTATTGTGGTTCACCTCAATCCACCCACGCTTCCATCCTACCCCGGCCTAGACAAGGAGCGACCTTAGTCCAATTGTCTAGACCACCCGGCCTTGTACCTTAGGCCGTTAACTCGTATCATTTTTGGTATCAGAGCCAAAAGCTCCTATCCTCTATCGTTTTCATTTCTGTTTCGTTTTTGTTTCATCTTTTTATCAAAAAAAAAAAAGTTTTCTTTGTTTTCCTTGAAGTTTTAATTTGTTTCTCTAATTAAACAAAATTTAAAATATATATATATATATATATATATATATATATATATATATATTCATTTGTTTCTGATTTGTTTTCAGATTTTCAAAAAAAAAAAGATCATCTTCTTTCTATTCCTCTTTTTGTTTTCAATCCTTGTGTATTCTTTCTCTTGGTGTCATTTATTCCATTGAGTAATGAATATCAATAAAGGAGACACAGCTGTCTTTTGGAAATTGATCTCAGATATCCAGAATTAAATCAATAATATTGATAAAAAGCTCACACGCTTAGAAGAAAAGAGGGGAATAAAGGTGGAAAGAAATGTTGACGCTGTCATCAAACTAGTAGATGAACCAAAAGCATCACCAAAACCGAAGATGTCCATTGCATTGCTACCCAAGGAGCCTGGGCCGCCTGATCCACCAAAACTGTCTCCATGTCATTCCTCACCCCCACTCACCATCGATAAAGAACAATCAGCGGAGGAAGTCCAACCCCATTCTAAAGACAACTCGGGGTCGCAAGAACAAGTTTTGAGGAAACAAATTTCTCAAGAAGGAGGGAGTGATGTGGACATCAAATCATCATATCCACATGAAGAGGAAACAATGCCAAGACTTGTGGAGACTCAAGACATTCACCCAAAAACAGGAACAATTGAAGAGAAACTACCGGATCCACCCGATTTCAAGTATGGCCCAAAAGATGAAGTCCACAACCCAAGTATGAAGCGGCCCATCCCTGATCCCCCTTGGCATGTATTTGTAGGCCTCTTAAGAGTCCATAACCGTGGAGAACAGATCCATACCAACCAGGATCCACCCGATGCCACCAAATCAATCCGACGGGTCCGTTCTTGTCCATTTAAGGAAAGTCGTCAAACTACTTTGACCAGCGCATCTCTCTTCATTAATCTAGACATTCAAAGTCTATCAAAAAGTTATAGGAGAGAGCTAACACAAGGAATCACGTCCATATACAAGGGAGATCATACTTTCCATTTTTGGCCTCGTTCACACCTTGCCATTAACTTCCGATTACTAGGAGATGCAAGGCTGATTGAGAGAGAGCTTTAATGCTAATTGGAAGGGGTTGAATGCTAATTAAGACGTCAATTATCCTTGTCTTATCAAGACCACAAGCCAGCTTCACTTTAACACACCATTTGGATGCACGAGGCCAGCCCCCAACGTCTCCATTCAACCCGAGAAATCATTTCCCTTTATTGTTGATTTATTTTGTTTCCATGTTTTATATTTTAGACCATAAGCTAGTTGTATTCTGAGCCTATAAAAGCTCATTCGAACAATTATAATAGATACCTCAAAATTGAATAAAATAGAAAAGCTATTGTTTTTGGTTCTTCCAAAACGTGTCTCTCTCTTTGTCTCGTGAGTAAGTCCGAGTTTAGAGAACCCTTGAAGTATCAGTAGGCTTTCACACCTATTGTGGTTCACCTCAATCCACCCACGCTTCCATCCTACCCCGGCCTAGACAAGGAGCGACCTTAGTCCAATTGTCTAGACCACCCGGCCTTGTACCTTAGGCCGTTAACTCGTATCATTTTTGGTATCAGAGCCAAAAGCTCCTATCCTCTATCGTTTTCATTTCTGTTTCGTTTTTGTTTCATCTTTTTATCAAAAAAAACAAAAATAGTTTTCTTTGTTTTCCTTGAAGTTTTAATTTGTTTCTCTAATTAAACAAAATTTAAAATATATATATATATATATTCATTTGTTTCTGATTTGTTTTCAGATTTCCAAAAAAAAAAAATCATCTTCTTTCTATTCCTCTTTTTGTTTTCAATCCTTGTGTATTCTTTCTCTTGGTGTCATTTATTCCATTGAGTAATGAATATCAATAAAGGAGACACGGCTGTCTTTTGGAAATTGATCTCAGATATCCAGAATGAAATCAATAATATTGATAAAAAGCTCACACGCTTAGAAGAAAAGAGGGGAATAAAGGTGGAAAGAAATGTTGACGCGGTCATCAAACTAGTAGATGAACCAAAAGCATCACCAAAACCGAAGATGTCCATTGCATTGCTACCCAAGGAGCATGGGCCGCCTGATCCACCAAAACTATCTCCATGTCATTCCTCACCCCCACTCACCATCGATAAAGAACAATCAGTGGAGGAAGTCCAACCCCATTCTAAAGACAACTCGGGGTCGCAAGAACAAGTTTTGAGGACAAAAATTTCTCAAGAAGGAGGGAGTGATGTGGACATCAAATCATCATATCCACATGAAGAGGAAACAATGCCAAGACTTGTGGAGACTCAAGACATTCACCCAAAAACAGGCACAATTGAAGAGAAACTACCGGATCCACCCGATTTCAAGTATGGCCCAAAAGATGAAGTCCACAACCCAAGTATGAAGCGGCCCATCCCTGATCCCCTTTGGCATGTATTTGTGGGCCTCTTAAGAGTCCATAACCGTGGAGAACAGATCCATACCAACCAGGATCCACCCGATGCCACCAAATCAATCCGACGGGTCCGTTCTTGTCCATTTAAGGAAAGTCGTCAAACTCCTTTGACCAGCGCATCTCTCTTCATTAATCTAGACATTCAAAGTCTATCAAACAGTTATAGGAGAGAGCCAACACAAGGAATCACGTCCATATACAAGGGAGATCATACTTTCCATTTTTGGCCTCGTTCACACCTTGCCATTAACTTCCGATTGCTAGGAGATGCAAGGCTGATTGAGAGAGAGCTTTAATGCTAATTGGAAGGGGTTGAATGCTAATTAAGACGTCAATTATCCTTGCCTTATCAAGACAACAAGACAGCTTCACTTTAACACACCATTTGGATGCACGAGGCCAGCCCCCAACGTCTCCATTCAACCCGAGAAATCATTTCCCTTTATTGTTGATTTATTTTGTTTCCATGTTTTATATTTTAGACCATAAGCTAGTTGTATTCTGAGCCTATAAAAGCTCATTCGAACAATTATAATAGATACCTCGAAATTGAATAAAATAGAAAAGCTATTGTTTTTGGTTCTTCCAAAACGTGTCTCTCTCTTTGTCTCGTGAGCAAGTCCGAGGTTAGAGAACCCTTGAAGTATCAGTAGGCTTTCACACCTATTGTGGTTCACCTCAATCCACCCACGCTTCCATCCTACCCCGGCCTAGACAAGGAGCGACCTTAGTCCAATTGTCTAGACCACCCGGCCTTGTACCTTAGGCCGTTAACTCGTATCATTTTTGGTATCAGAGCCAAAAGCTCCTATCCTCTATCGTTTTCATTTCTGTTTCGTTTTTGTTTCATCTTTTTATCAAAAAAAAAAAATAGTTTTCTTTGTTTTCCTTGAAGTTTTAATTTGTTTCTCTAATTAAACAAAATTTAAAATATATATATATATATATATTCATTTGTTTCTGATTTGTTTTCAGATTTTCAAAAAAAAAAAGATCATCTTCTTTCTATTCCTCTTTTTGTTTTCAATCCTTGTGTATTCTTTCTCTTGGTGTCATTTATTCCATTGAGTAATGAATATCAATAAAGGAGACACGGCTGTCTTTTGGAAACTGATCTCAGATATCCAGAATTAAATCAATAATATTGATAAAAAGCTCACACGCTTAGAAGAAAAGAGGGGAATAAAGGTTGAAAGAAATGTTGACGCGGTCATCAAACTAGTAGATGAACCAAAAGCATCACCAAAACCGAAGATGTCCATTGCATTGCTACCCAAGGAGCCTGGGCCGCCTGATCCACCAAAACTGTCTCCATGTCATTCCTCACCCCCACTCACCATCGATAAAGAACAATCAGCGGAGGAAGTCCAACCCCATTCTAAAGACAACTCGGGGTCGCAAGAACAAGTTTTGAGGAAACAAATTTCTCAAGAAGGAGGGAGTGATGTGGACATCAAATCATCATATCCACATGAAGAGGAAACAATGCCAAGACTTGTGGAGACTCAAGACATTCACCCAAAAACAGGAACAATTGAAGAGAAACTACCGGATCCACCCGATTTCAAGTATGGCCCAAAAGATGAAGTCCACAACCCAAGTATGAAGCGGCCCATCCCTGATCCCCCTTGGCATGTATTTGTGGGCCTCTTAAGAGTCCATAACCATGGAGAACAGATCCATACCAACCAGGATCCACCCGATGCCACCAAATCAATCCGACGGGTCCGTTCTTGTCCATTTAAGGAAAGTCGTCAAACTCCTTTGACCAGCGCATCTCTCTTCATTAATCTAGACAATCAAAGTCTATCAAAGAGTCATAGGAGAGAGCTAATACAAGGAATCATGTCCATATACAAGGGAGATCATACTTTCCATTTTTGGCCTCGTTCACACCTTGCCATTAACTTCCGATTGCTAGGAGATGCAAAGCTGATTGAGAGAGAGCTTTAATGCTAATTGGAAGGGGTTGAATGCTGATTGAGACGTCAATTATCCTTGCCTTATCAAGACCACAAGCCAGCTTCACTTTAACACACCATTTGGATGCACGAGGCCAGCCCCAACGTCTCCATTCAACCCGAGAAATCATTTCCATTTATTGTTGATGTATTTTTTTCCATGTTTTATATTTTAGACCATAAGCTAGTTGTATTCTTAGCCTATAAAAGCTCATTCGAACAATTATAATAGATACCTCAAAATTGAATAAAATAGAAAAGCTATTGTTTTTGGTTCTTCCAAAACGTGTCTCTCTCTTTGTCTCGTGAGCAAGTCCGAGTTTAGAGAACCCTTGAAGTATCAGTAGGCTTTCACACCTATTGTGGTTCACCTCAATCCACCCACGCTTCCATCCTACCCCGGCCTAGACAAGGAGCGACCTTAGTCCAATTGTCTAGACCACCCGGTCTTGTACCTTAGGCCGTGAACTCGTATCAAGGTTACACACGGTTCTTGAACTCAAATCACTAAAGTATAATTAACCAACTGTCGTTGCGAGAATTATCTAAGTCTAAATCCTAGAATTCCAAATCTCTTTGCGAATCCTAAAGTCTAAACCAGCTTTTAGTTCAAGTTTGATTTGTTCACAAAACAACTAAACCAAATCTCTTTGCGAATAGTTATTTTGCTCACCCTAAATTCTATCAGGTTTCTCAATTGCACTGTCGTGCCTAACCGATTATCCTAAGATCTAAGTTCCAGGTGATCAATCTAGAATTAGCTTTGAGAACAACCTAAGGTGAAGAACTAATTCAGATTATGAACCCTAAACAACTAATCAACCTAGCATTCAAAGAAATCCCTTATGAGAACCCTAAACCTAACAAAAGATCTACTCATACATGGAAATTGAAACAATAAACATGTTTAAATAAATCACTGAATAAATAATAAATAAGAGAGTAAAACAGGGGTTCGAAATCTTCTCTCGGACGAACAGAGTTTCAGACTTGTCTCCCTCAGAAAGCTCTCTCACAAAACCAGAATAGAATAAAGCGTTTATGAAGCCTCCTCAACCAAAGTAGCTGAAAAACCTAATAAATAACCTAAGACACGTTCTGAGGATTCTTGTAAATAATAAAGTCTTATGGGGTAATTTGCAGTTTCTCAAATCTTCAAAAAAGTCGCGATCCTTCTGTTTCTTCGACGGGTATCGATCGATACCATAAGTGTATCGATCGATACTCATGCACCAAATCGGTGTTTCAACTACAGGATCTCTGCTTGGCTCCAAAAAGCTCAAAAATGCTTCAATATCTCCAATAATGCTCCAAAAGTACCTAAAACCTGAAAAGACTCTAAAAGACTCCAACATACTAGAAAGACTCTATAAAAAGGACTTATATCATGGCCTAAAACGGGTAAAAACCATGATATATCAACTCCCCCAGACTTACCATTTGCTTGCCCTCAAACAAAACAGAAAACTAAACCAGAGAAAGAGGTTTGAAAAACACGGAGACTCACTTGTTCTTGAAACATTGCAATGACTTTTTCCTTAGTGCTCCACATATCACCTAACCAGTTCCAAATCTAACCACCATGTACTTCTCCGTAGACATTAGCAGCTTCCCAGACTACACACATAATTTCGCAACATTATCCAATAAAGCCCTCATTGCCAGTTTCATCGATGTGATCAATGCCAAGAACCTTATAGACTCTTTCCCATACAATATCATGACAAAAGAACTAACCAATTTTCACACTTTTTGGTATTTTTTTCTCTCCCCCAGACTTGTTTCTCATCATGTTCTTTCTCCTTTTTTTTAGATCTGCATATACACATTAAGGTCTGAAACGCGAGTATTGATGGTGTTTGCCACCGACTCCCCGGTTCTTCTCTCTCTATGTATCAAAGGCGTAGGCGAATAATGGTATCACGGGAAATTTTCCTAACCTCGTTTCCAACCTTTGTGTGATCATTCCTTCACAAGTAGAATAATGGGATCGCTGTAAATTTTTCTAGCCCTCTCCTCAGAAGAAAATCATTTCATATTTTATGCTCTTATTTATTAACTTATAACAGGGGAGAGAGATACCATTACTTTAAGCACATGGGTTCCTTTGTCAGATATGAATGAGGAATCAAGATCTATGGACATCAACCACATAGATGAAGTGCAAATTTGGCTCAGGCTTCAATGGACTCTGCTGGAAACATGGGTGTCTTCTAGTTAACTGGTCAGCCTTTGGATTTTTCATTAGTCCGATCTAGAACTGATTCTGTAACAATGGTCACTTAGAATTAAAGTCAGAACAAAAGATTCAAGAAAAATATCATCATCTCCAACAAATTTTGACTCAATAAAACGACTTTTGACTCAAAAATGACTGACTCTAAGAAAAACAAAAACAATGTCAGCAACTACCTCCCCCAAACTTGAACAACATTGTCCCCAGTGTTATCTAGCCAAAGGTTGGTAAAAGAAATCAAGAGAACTGAGTGGAATTGTGAAGAAGAAGAAGTTACCGATCTGGGACAGGTGCATCGACAGACACACGGCCTGGTATCGATCGATAACAGGCGTAAGTCGATACAATGAACTTTTCTCAACGACAAGTGACAAAAGATTGCTCTCAATTTTTGACAAAGGATCCGAAAGTGGTATGGTTAGCACTGTTAGATCACTCAAACACAAGTTAAAAGCAACAAGATATCATAATGCATAATCCAACAAAGTTCAAAATCAAAACAAGCTGAAAAAAACAGACTCAAAAATTCAAAAGAAAAGAAAAAGAAAAGAAAAGTGAACAAGATAGAAGAGAGGACTAAGCCTCATCAGAAACATCGTCTCCAACGGTGTGAGACGGTCCAACAGCAGATGGTGAATTGGACGAGACGGGACCATGCAACTGCATCGAGAAATGGCACTCCAAATGGTCTGCAGGCTCTCGACGACGTACAGCTGAAACGGATCCATCTCCATCACAAGTGTAGGAGCACGTGTACGTGCATGTCGCGAGCGTCGTGGTCGACCTCCAGCAAGGCCAGGCTCGGGTGCAGCAGCAGCAGCAGGCGCTCTAGCAGATGATCCTCGACGTCGAGTGACAGGCGCATCAATCAATAGATCCTCAGTAGGCTCAAAACGCAACATCTGTGGGGTGTCACCAATGTCTGTTAGCTCGGTGTTAGGGAGCCGAACCAGAAAGTCTCCAACATGTGTAGAGAAAAACCAACGCCTCTCGGGCTTCAACCACCTCAAGTTCTGCAAATACTGCTCATCCATGAGATCGTGTGCAGTGGAGATCGAGCAGCTCACAAAAGTGATCCCAAAGTGCTGGAAGATAGGTGTGAGAAGACTCCCAACTGTCTCGGTCTTCCTAGCTGGACCCTTCGTACTCTTGCCTACGAATGGCTTGGTCTTCAAGGAGACCAAGTGATGTGCGAAAACAGCCCCATGATTACCTCTGTCAGCTCAGGCCACTCATAGTCCTCGCCTGGAATGATGTCCCTAATAGCCAAGGTAAGCACTAAAAGCTCAGACACCCTCATCTTGTTCGGCTCCATCTTGCACAGAAGGGTGTTGCTCAGAATCCTAACCAAGCAACGCTTGACTGGGTGGCGCACATCCATCTGAGTGGATGTCCTAGAGTGATAAGCACCAGTCCCAAAGTGCTCCCATAAAGTCTGCACGTCAGGGTGTGAAACAGGAAGAGCAACTCTCCCAAAGGCTCTCTGAAAGCCATAAATGTGATATGCTCAATTTAATACCCTAAAGTACTAAAGCAGTTGTAATAGTATAGCTAGGGGTCGAACCACAGAAGACTCACAGAAACGCACAATAGATTCTATAGTGTCGAATTACGCTAAGCCAAACAGTTGTAATTAAAAGCAGTGCAGAAATTAAAGGAGTTGTAAATCAGTTGAGAAATATAGGCTCAGGGTTTTTCTCAGGAAATCAGTGAATGCAGACTAACTAACTAACAGGATTCAGATTTAGCGCAGTTCTTGAACTCAAATCACTAAAATATAGCTAACCAACTCTCGTTGCGAAAACTATCTAAATCTAAATCCTAGGAATTCCAAATCTCTTTGCGAATCCTAAATTCTAAATCAGCTTTTAATATCAGGTTTGATATGTTCACAAATCAATTAAACCAAATCTCTTTGCGAATAATCAATTTGCTCACCTAGGTTCTATCAGGTAATTAATCGCACTCTCGTGCCTAATCAATTATCCTAAGATCTAAGTTCCAGATTCGTCAACCTAGAATTAGCTATGAACACAACCTAAGGTGAAGAACTAATTCAGATGGTGAATCCTAAACAGATAATTAACCTAGCATTCAAAGAAAACCTTTATGAGAAAACCCTAAACCTAAAGTGGATCTACTCAGACATGGCAATTGAATCAAAAGACATGTTTGAATAAATCATCAATAGAATAGGAAGAAGGGTTTAGAGATCTGATCTCGGACGAAGGGAGATTCAGACTTGTCTCTCTCCAAAATCTCTCTTAAACCTAAACAAAAATAAAGCATAGCCTAAACAATGGCTGTAAAATCCTATTTATAACCTAAATCACGATTTGGGGCCTTCTTGTAATTATCAAAGTCTTCTGGGTGCTTTTGCAATTCCTCAAGTCTTGGAAAACTCGCGGGTCGTGTCTTGCTGCGCTGAGTGTCGATCGATACCAAGGGGTATCGATCGATGCTCGACGTGAATTCAGGTTCTCAGCGACACGATCTTTAGCTCTGCTACAAACTGCTCCAGAAAGCTCCAATACTTCCAATAATCCTCCAAACGTGCTATGACCTGTAAAAAACTCTAAAAAGACTCCAAAATACTATAAAGACTCTATAAAAAGGACTTATATCATGGCCTAAATGGGGTAAAAACCATGATATATCAACTCCCCCAGACTTAGCCTTTTGCTTGCCCTCAAGCAAATAAAAGACTAAACAGAGAAAGAGGTTTGAAAACGCGGAGACTCACCTGTTCCTGAACCATCGAAAAGTCCCTTTTCCCAAGTACCCAAATGTCACCTGATCAGCTTTCGATCTAACCACCATGTACTTCTCCGTAGACATTTGCAGCTTTTCCAGACTCCACACAAAATCCCACAGCATTGTTCAAGTGAAACCTTCATCGCCAGTTTCATCGCTGCAGTTAATGTTCAAGAACCTTCTAGATTCTTTACCAGACAATATCATGACAAAGGAACCACCCTTTTTAACACTTTTTGTATCAATTTCTCTCCCCCAGACTTATTTCTTATTATCTTCTTATTATTTTTTTTTTTTCTTTTCTTTTCAGCTTTGCATATACATATCAAGGTATGAGACGCGAGTACTGATGGTGTTTGCCACCAAATCCCCGGTTCTTCCCTCTCAATGTATCAAAGGATGTAGGCGAATAATGGCATCATAGGAAAATCCTAGCCTCGCTTCCAATCCTTTGTGTGATCATCCCCTCTTAAGTAGAATAATGGGATCGCTGGAAATTTTCCTAACCCTCTACTCAGAAGAAAATCATTTCAATCTTTTATGCTCTTATCTATCAACTTATAACAGGGGAGAGAGATACCATAATTCTAAACACACGGGTTCCTTTATCAGATATGAATGATGAATCAAGCTCTATGAACACTAACCACATTGATGAAGTGCAAAAATTTGGCTCAGGCTTCAGAAGAACTCTGCTGGAGACATGGATGTTTTCTAGTCAACTGGTCAGCCTTTAGATTTTTCATTAGTCGATCTAGAACTGATCCTGTAACACTGTGCACTCAAAAACAAAATCAAATCAATAGGTTCAAGCACAGGATCATCATCTCCAACAAATTTTGACTCAATAAAACAGTTTTGACTCGATAAAACGACTGACTCTAAGAAAAACGAAAACAATGTCAGCAGACACCTCCCCCAGACTTGAACAACACTGTCCTCAGTGTTATCTAGCCTAGAGTCAGTGAAAGAAACAAAGAAAAAGGATAGAACGAAGAGAAACAAGAAATTACCTTCCTGGAATAGTCGGTGTCGATCGACACACGGCATGGTATCGATCGATACCATGCTTAGATCGACTTTGTGAATTTTCATCCGCGATTGGTGTCGATCGATACCATAGGGGTATCGATCGATGCTTAGGCGATTTCGAGTTGCTCCTTGTTCATCCTGACACAGACTCAAAACAAACGAAAATAAAAATAAAAACGAATCAAAAACAGACTCACCAGTGGGTTGCCTCCCACCAAGCGCTCGTTTAACGTCAATAGCTTGACTGTAACGCCCTTCAGGCTGGATAAGAATGAGAGCTTGCATCAAAACAGGCTCCATCACTTGACATTACTAGCTTCAGCGTTCTGCTTAGCATGCTGTCCACAAATTCCTGCCCTTTCTCTTTCAGCTCAGAAGTAAGAAGGACTCTGGCCTTGGAGAATGGCTTCAAGGCTCCCTTGCATTTGACCTTGTAATCAATCGAATTCCCATCACACTTCTGAGGAATCAGAGTGACATGGGGATTCTCGACCTTTTTGTTCTTGGCCTTCTTCTTCTTTGTTGCCTTAGTCTTCTTCTTGGGGATGTTGGGCGGTTCAGCTGGAACGTCTGTGACAGTAGGCTCATCAGGAGGCTCTTCCAGAAGATCAATTGCTAGCGACTCTCCTGTGATAACCTTGATACTAGAGGCACGTGTGGGAATACTCCTAGGTGGAATGACATCATAGTAGACATCACCGTCAATGTAAGAGAAAGATAGTCTCTTATTAGGTGTGTCTATGATCGCGCCTGCAGTAGCCATGAACGGCCGTCCCAGGAGCAAAGAAACCTCAGATCCTTTGCTCATCTCCACAACCTGAAAATCAGTAGGCACCAGACAATTACCTACTTTTACAGGCAAAGCATGGATAATACCGTATGGGGGTGCGGTGGAGGAGTTTGCAAATGTGAGAAGCAAAGTAGGGGGTCTTATATCAGTCTTCAACTGTGCAGCAATCTCCTTTGACATCACATTGACGCTAGACCCTGAGTCAACTAGAGACTCTTTAAACTCGATTCCAGAGATAGAGCATGGCACTGCGAATTTCCCTGGGTCTTCTCTCTGTTTCAAATTCCGCGGCTCTTGTGACTTGCGTCTTGCCTCGATAAAGAGTGCTTTGACTTCTTCCTCAGTTTCTCTGCAGTCTTTGAAATGACTCAGCAGAGGCCAGCCCTCTAGAGCTTCTTCAAAAGATCTTTCATGGGAGATTCTTTGTACCATCTTCTCAAAGCCACGCAGCTGCTTTGGAGTGATAGGATCTCTGAGGTGTTTAGGAATGGGATTCTGCTTTTTGGACTTGCGAACTCTTTCTCCGATCACCGCAGGTGTTTTCACAAGTTCTGGCACGTTCTGCGAGGGGTATCGATCGACACCAGGTAGGGTATCGATCGATACTGCTGCTTTTGAATCGTTCCTGGCAGATACATCTTCATCAGAAAGAAGCTTCGCGTTCGGGTTATCCAGCATATACTGTAGTTTAGCAATCTCCCATTCCTCCCTTGTCAGCTTAGGAATCATAGGATAAGGCATCCTGGTTACATACACTCGTTCTGCAACGACCTTAGGCACAACAGTAGAACTCTCTGTTGTCCCCTCAGAAATCACCTTAGTATCGACCGATACCAATGGGGTATCGATCGATACGCGGGTGATTGAATCCATCCTAGCAGACGTCTGGGCTGGTATCGATCGATACGGGGGAGTATCGATCGATGCTTGTGCGATTTCAGGAACTTCATCGACATTTTCTGCACATGAGCTGATGGCATTGACGTGTGCATTGTGTGATTGAACCGCCTTTCCCTTGGAATTTGCTGCCGTCTGAGCTACTTGCGTCTCCAGCATCCTGTGGCTCGTATTTAGTGCCTCGATCCTTCCACTCAAATCGGTGTACATGGTGTCCATCTTACCATTGAAGGTGGCTGTCATCTTCTCCTGCCCTTGAACCAGGTGTTCAAGCATAGCCTCAATCTTACTCTCAGGAGTTTTGGGTGGTGGGGATTGGTACCCTCCTTGCTGAGCATAGTTTCGATTGGTGTTGTACCCAAATCGCTGACCCTGAAAACCAGAACCACCAATGTAGTTAACATCTTCCACTCCATTCTCAGCAGCGAAGTGGACGGCCTTTGTTGTCTTTCCCAGCAGAAGACTGTGCATAGAATCCAGCTGAGCCTTCACTTCAGCGATCTGCGACCCATCCTGATTACCAGCCAGCCTCTTGCGCTCGAAATCTGCGCTCTTGGTGCTACTACTAGAGGCAAAGTTCTCAATCAACACAATAGCATCCTCAGGATATCTGGTGTTGAAATTACCATTGCTGGAAGAGTCCAGACCCATCTGATATCTCCAATCTACTCCTCTGAAGAAGATACCCAGCAGCTGCACATCAGAGTATCCATGATGTGGACAATCTCTCTGGTACGATCTGAATCTTGTCCAAGCAGCCTTGAACGCCTCAGTAGGTCCTTGAGAAAAAGTGGAGATCTTATTCCTCAGATCTTCAGATCTTCCGTCATCGTAGAAGTTAATCAGGAAGGCTCTCTTGGTGTCCTCCCAATTAGTTAGCGAACCAGGAGATAGCTGCCTCAGCCAGTAAGTAGCTTCTCCACCCAGAGAGTAGGGGAAGAGCTTGCAGAAGAGATAGTCGTAGGACACTCCATTGCTCTTGATGCTAGTGACCAAGTCCTCGAATTTCTCTACATGGTCCATTGGATGTTCATGAGGAAGACCATGGAAGAGATGCTGTCCTACTAGAGTGTAGTAAGCAGGTTTCAGCTCGAAGTCATTCCTCTCATAAGCAGGAGGACGAATCGCTGACCGATTGGCGAAAAACTGCTCTGGCCTGTTGTACTCACCAATCGTTCTTCCACGATTAACCACAGCATTCCCTGTGTTGGTGCGCCCAGCTGGCGCGATAATCTCAACAACCGCAGCAGGGACAACGATGTTACCAGCTTCATCAAGTCGCTGCCCTCTCTCATTACACACGTGACCCTCTTGGTCTCTCAGAATTCCAGCTTCATCAGCTCTTAAAACCACTGGGTTGTTCATCCCTGATGTTTGCTTGGTCTTTCTGTTTGTGCGTTCCACAAACGCTAGCTGTTCCAGTGACAGTTCAACTAGTTGTGTGCTCTTGTTGCTTCTGGTTTCACGAACAGGCATACACCTGCAAACAAAACACTAGGCAAAGCACGTAAGTAACCAGAAAAATACGTTGAGTATCGATCGATACCAAGTGGTGTCGATCGATACCAACAAAAGAAGACGACGAATATCGACCGATACTACAGAGTATCGATCGATACCGACGAACTTAGTCGAAATTCTAAACTAAAATCTAATGGCGAAATTGAGTCCCCGGCAACGGCGCCAAAATTGATATGCTCAATTTAATACCCTAAAGTACTAAAGCAGTTGTAATAGTATAGCTAGGGGTCGAACCACAGAAGACTCACAGAAACGCACAATAGATTCTATAGTGTCGAATTACGCTAAGCCAAACAGTTGTAATTAAAAGCAGTGCAGAAATTAAAGGAGTTGTAAATCAGTTGAGAAATATAGGCTCAGGGTTTTTCTCAGGAAATCAGTGAATGCAGACTAACTAACTAACAGGATTCAGATTTAGCGCAGTTCTTGAACTCAAATCACTAAAATATAGCTAACCAACTCTCGTTGCGAAAACTATCTAAATCTAAATCCTAGGAATTCCAAATCTCTTTGCGAATCCTAAATTCTAAATCAGCTTTTAATATCAGGTTTGATATGTTCACAAATCAATTAAACCAAATCTCTTTGCGAATAATCAATTTGCTCACCTAGGTTCTATCAGGTAATTAATCGCACTCTCGTGCCTAATCAATTATCCTAAGATCTAAGTTCCAGATTCGTCAACCTAGAATTAGCTATGAACACAACCTAAGGTGAAGAACTAATTCAGATGGTGAATCCTAAACAGATAATTAACCTAGCATTCAAAGAAAACCTTTATGAGAAAACCCTAAACCTAAAGTGGATCTACTCAGACATGGCAATTGAATCAAAAGACATGTTTGAATAAATCATCAATAGAATAGGAAGAAGGGTTTAGAGATCTGATCTCGGACGAAGGGAGATTCAGACTTGTCTCTCTCCAAAATCTCTCTTAAACCTAAACAAAAATAAAGCATAGCCTAAACAATGGCTGTAAAATCCTATTTATAACCTAAATCACGATTTGGGGCCTTCTTGTAATTATCAAAGTCTTCTGGGTGCTTTTGCAATTCCTCAAGTCTTGGAAAACTCGCGGGTCGTGTCTTGCTGCGCTGAGTGTCGATCGATACCAAGGGGTATCGATCGATGCTCGACGTGAATTCAGGTTCTCAGCGACACGATCTTTAGCTCTGCTACAAACTGCTCCAGAAAGCTCCAATACTTCCAATAATCCTCCAAACGTGCTATGACCTGTAAAAGACTCTAAAAAGACTCCAAAATACTATAAAGACTCTATAAAAAGGACTTATATCATGGCCTAAATGGGGTAAAAACCATGATATATCAAAATGTCACAAAGATCAGGGAGTGGCAACCTGTACCTCACTACGCGAATCATGAAGGTCAAGGTACCCTCCTGTGCGTCCCTGAGAACCTCATCCTGGTAGTAAACGCGGACTGTCGCCATGAACTGACGAACTAAGTCTGAGTAAAGGTCGTACTGATGTGTGGCCATAGTGCCTAGATCAATCATCCCAAGCAAACACTGGAGCTCACCGTCAATGCCCAAGCGACGCATCGTAGTCCCGTCAACAAACCGAGTGGGCTGCATAGTAACGGTCAACCACCTGTTGTAGTGCAGCGTGTCATAATTGTCCCAATCCTCAGAAATAGGCATGTAGATGCAGGTTGCACTCTCATCGATCTCTCTATATGTTCCCTCCCAGTCTGTGTTGCAAGGAATCTTGGCCTTCTCGTTCCTCTTAGGCCAAGGAGCTCGACTTGTGGCAGTAGGGGTGATGGCGGTGCCACTGGTGGAGGAGGGATGTCGCGCAAGGAAGTATGCGGACGCTCAATATTTTCTGACGCTCCATCAATCTTCACTCTGTAGTGGCCGTTGCCTAGGCAACCGTTCACTACACCTCTCTACCAATGTAAACCATCCCAGATCTTGACACGTTGACACAAACGAAATTCCTTTGGGCGCGGGTTGGAGCTCGATGCATCATCAGTTTGTGGCCTCTTTGATGCAGACATCTACAAGCACAGACAAAGAAGCAACAACGCATAAGCACAAATCAACCACAACATCCAGTAACAGCAACAATTAGCATCAATCTACTCAAAATGTCAGCATAACCCGCAGGGTATCGACCGATACCCTGGCGATTTCGAACCATAATCTCCAAATTCGAAAACTTCCAAAATTCAAATAAACTAGCACAAGGGGGGTTCGAAAATCCGTTCTAATCACTTATCTAACAAGCATTGCCCAAGAAAACGAGTGAAAAGAGCCAAAAACCATGAAACCCAAACCTTGTGTTCTTTTGATGGAAAGAGAGGAATTAGTGTGTCATACCTTGTAGATCGGATGAATAGATGATAAAAAGAGATAGAGCACGAAAATCCAACAAGGTTAGGCACCAGAATCACTCAAATCCGTGAAGAAACGAAGATTTGGTGAATTTGGAATTGGTTTTTGCTAAGTGTCGATCGATGGAGACTGTGGAGAAGAGAAAAAAAACCTGAGGGTTTTAAGGAAAACAGACCTGCGTGTGGGGTATCGATCGATACCCAGGTGGTATCGATCAATACCAAGGCGATTTGGCGATGGAAGTTTTGTTTCTCCTCGTCGAACATGATTCACTAAAGACACAAGACACAAAAACAAAAAACAAAAAGAAAAAGACTTATATACAGACTCACCAGTGAGTTGCCTCCCACCAAGCGCTCGTTTACAGTCATTAGCTTGATTGTACTGCCGTTCAGGCAGTGGGTGCATCATCCAGAGGCATTATGTGTCCTTCTGGAATCTCGGCTCTCGCCCAATAGTGTTTCACCCTTTGTCCATTGACAGTGAATTCTTCGCTTGAAGGATTCGTTAGGACAATAGCACCATGTGGTCTAACTTCCATGACTGTGAAAGGACCGGACCAACGAGAACGCAATTTACAAGGAAACAAATGCAAACGAGAG
Organism: Eutrema japonicum; assembly: GCA_030161315.1. Classification (NCBI taxonomy): domain Eukaryota; kingdom Viridiplantae; phylum Streptophyta; class Magnoliopsida; order Brassicales; family Brassicaceae; genus Eutrema; species Eutrema japonicum. The sequence continues at coordinate 35,216,456 of BSQW01000006.1, read as the reverse complement.
TTATACAGAACTACCTGATCATCGGGTTCAAAGTGTCTGGAAAGGATTTTCTTGTCGTGATACGCCTTAGTCCTCTCCTTGTACATCTTCGAGTTCTCATAGGCATGATGCCTAATCTCATCGAGCTGATTCAGCTGGATCAATCGCCTTTCAGCAGCAGACTTGATGTCGAAATTCAGGAACTTTGTAGCCCATGCTGCCTTATGCTCGATTTCTACTGGAAGATGGCACGCTTTTTCATACAGCAAGTGAAACGGTGTAGTCCCAAGTGATGTCTTGAAAGCAGTCATGTAAGCCCAAAGTGCGTCATCCAGTTTTACAGACCAATCCTTCCTAGAAGTACCCACTGTCTTCTCCAAAATCTCTTTGATTTGCCTGTTGGAGACCTCGACTTGCCCACTGGTTTGAGGGTGATATGGAGTAGCCACACGATGATTCACACCATGCTTCTTTAGCAACCTCTCGAAAACCTTATTGATAAAATGAGTGCCACCATCACTTGTCACAATTCGAGGTACTCCAAATCGAGTGAAAATGATGGTCTTAAACAGCTTAAGGACCACTGAAGAATCATTGGTTTTGCTAGCAATGGCCTCAACCCATTTATACACATAATCCACAGCAACAAGATGTATTTGTTTCCATGTGACGAAGGAAAGAGAACCATAAAATCGATGCCCCAACAATCAAAACTCTCAACCTCAAAGATGAAATTCAGTGGCATCTCATGTTTCTTACTGATCTTCCCTCTCCTCCGACACGCATCGCACTGCGAAACGAAGGCATGATTATCCTTAAACATAGTAGGCCACCAGAAGCCTGCTTAAAGAACCATGGACACTGACTTGAAAGTAGCAAAGTGTCCAACATACTTAGATCCATGACAATGAAACAAAACATTAGGTACCTCTGATTCAGCAATGCATCTCCTGTAGATACCATCAGAACAGTGCTTGTACATGTAAGATTCATCCCAAAAGAATCGCCTTATGTCACACATAAACTTCTTCATGTCATATTTCTTGAGGTGCTTTGGCTTTTCATCTGCAGCGAGGTAGTTGGCAATATCAGCGTACCATGGTTGATCAGAATCAGCTGCAGCGACTAGATACCCTTCAGGAGAACCAAGGTGTTCAAAAGTCAAAACAGGTCTGAAAATCGCAGGGTATCGACCGATACCAGGGGAGTGTCGATCGATACCAAAACCTGCAATTCGTGGGAATTACAGAGTTTCGGCAAAACCCATTTGAAACTCAGTTTCAATGAAGTAAATAGACTCTTCTGGTAGTTTATCATCAATAGGCACGTCTGCATCGATCTGAATCCTCGAAAGATGGCCAGCAACCCCATTCTCTATTCCTTTCTTGTCCTTAACCTCGATATCAAAACCTTGGAGCAAAACGGCCCAACGACAAAGGCGAGGCTTGAGATCCTTATTATGCATCAGATATTTGAGAGCAGCATGATCAGTATGAACAATCACTTTGCTCCCAATCAGGTAGGATCGAAATTTCTCAAAGGAGAAAACAACTGCAAGTAGTTCCTTCTCTGTGGTGCTGTAATTTCTCTGAGCATCAATTTTCTCAAAATCTCATTACTACACGTATGGTATCGATCCACACCATCAGGGTATCGATCGATACCCTGGCGATTTCGAACCAGAACCTCCAAATCCCTAAAACTTCCAAAATTCCAACAACACAATAACAAGGGGGCTCGAAAAGCCGTTCTAAACATTCATCTAACAAGCCATGTCCAAGAAAAACGAGTGAAAAGAGCCAAATATTACGAAACCCAAACCTTGTGTTCTTTTGATGGAAAAAGAAGAATTAGTGTGTCATACCTTGCAGATCGGATGAATAGATGATGGAAATAGATATAGGACAAAAATCTAACAAGGTTAGACACCGGAATCACTCAAATCCGTGAAGAAACGAAGATTTGGTGGATTTGGAATTGGGTTTTGCTAAATGTCGATCGATGGGGACTGTGGAGAAAAGAGAAAACCCGAGGGTTTTAAAAGAAAACGTACATGCGCGAGGGGTATCGATCGATACCCAGGTGGTATCGATCGTTATTGAGGCGATTTGGTCGATGCAAGTTCTGTTTCTCCTCGTTAAATCTGATCTACCAAAGACACAAAACACAAAAACTAAAAAATAAAAAGAAAAAGACCTATATACAGACTCACCAGTGGGCTATCCCCCACCAAGCGCTCGTTTAACGTCATTAGCTTGAATTTACCGCCATTCATGCAGTGGGTGCATCATCCAGAGGCATTATGTGTCCTTCTGGAATCTCGGCATTTGCCCAATAGTGTTTCACCCTTTGTCCATTGACAGTGAACTCTTCGCCTGAAGAATTTGTCATGACAATCGCACCATGTGGTATAACTTCCTTGACTGTGAAAGGACCTGACCAACGAGAACGCAATTTACCATGAAACAAATGCACTTGAGAGTTATACAGAAGTACCTGATCATTTGGTTCAAAGTGTCTGGAAATGATTTTCTTGTCATGGTACGCTTTAGTCCTCTCCTTGTACAGCTTCGAGCTCTCATAGGCAAGATGCCTAAGCTCATCTAGCTCATTCAGCTTGATCAATCGCTTCTCACGAGCAGACTTGATGTCGAAATTCAGCAACTTTGTAGCCCATGCTGCCTTATGCTCGATTTCTACTGGAAGATGGCACGCTTTTACATATAGCAAGTGAAACGGTGTAGTCCCAAGTGGTGTCTTGTAAGCGGTCCTGTAAGCCCAAAATGCATCATCCAGCTTCACCGACCAATCTTTCCTGGTGACATTCACTGTCTTCTCTAGAATCTCCTTGATCTGCCTGTTGGAAACCTCAACTTGTCCACTGGTCTGAGGGTGATAAGGAGTAGCAACACGATGGTTTACACCATACTTCTTCAGCAACCTCTCGAAAATCTTGTTGATAAAGTGAGAGCCACCATCACTTATCACAATTCGAGGTACTCCAAACCGAGTGAAGATGATGGACTTAAACAGCTTAAGGACCACCGAAGAATCATTGGTTCTGCTAGCAATGACTTCAAATCACTTAGACACATAATCCACAGCAACCAAGATGTATTTGTTCCCATATGACGAAGGAAAGGGACCCATAAAATCGATTCCCCAACAATCAAAAATCTCAACCTCAAGGATGAAATTATGTGGCATCTCATGTTTCTTACTGATCTTCTCTCTCCTCTGACACGCATCACACTGCGAAACGAAGGCATGAGCATCCTTAAACATAGTAGGCCACCAGAAGCCTGCTTGAAGAACTTTGGACACTGTCTTGAAAGTAGCAAAGTGTCCATCATACTCATATCCATGACAATGAAACAAAACATTAGGTACCTCTGATTCATCAATGCATCTCCTGTAGATACCATCAGAACAATGCTTGTACATGTAAGGTTCATCCAAAAAGAATCGCCTTATGTCGCGCATAAATTTCTTCTTGTCATATTTCTTGAGGTGCTTTGGCTTTGCATCTGCAGCGAGGTAGTTGGCAATATCATCATACCATGGTTGATAAGAATCAGCTGCAGCGACGAAATAATCTTCAGAAGCACCAAGGTGTTGAACAGTCAAAACTGGTTCGAAATCGCTAGGGTATCGACCGATACCATAGGAGTGTCGATCGATACAGAAACCTGCAATTCGTGGGAATTGCTGAGTTTCGGCGAAACCCATTTGAAACTCAGTTTCAATGAAGTAAATAGACTCTTTTGGTAGTTTATCATCATTAGGCACGTCTGCATCGATCTGAATCCTCGAAAGATGGTCAGCAACTCCGTTCTCTATGCCTTTCTTGTCCTTAACCTCTATGTCAAAACCTTGGAGCAAAAGAACCCAACGACAAATGCAAGGCTTGAGATCCTTATTCTGCATCAGATATTTGAGAGCAGCATGATCAGTATGAACAATCACTTTGCTCCCAATAAGGTATGATCGAAATTTCTCAAAGGAGAAAACAACTGCAAGTAGCTCATTTTCTGTGGTGATGTAGTTCCTCTGAGCATCATCTAATGTCATGCTGGCATAGTAGATAACATGCAACTTCTTGTCTTTCCTTTGGCCCAAAACTAATCCAACAGCAAAATCACTAGCGTCGCACATGATCTCAAAAGGCAAAGTCCAATCAGGAGGTTGCACAATAGGAGTATTCACTAAAGCCTTTTTGATCTCCTTGCATAATAGAGCGGTGAGTGGGCGACCTAGCTTGGAGAAGTCCTTGATAAATCTTCTGTAAAACCCAGCATGACCACGGAAACTTCGAATATCCTTTACAGAAGTTGGTTGTTGGAGACTTGTCATGACTTGAATCTTGGATTTTTCAACTTCGATCTCTGCCTCAGAAACTTTGTGCCCAAGAACGATGCCGTCCTGAACCATAAAGTGGCACTTTTCCTAATTAAGAACCAAGTGTTTCTCTTCGCATCTCTGTAGCACCTTGCACAAGTTATCCAGACAGCTCTTGAATGATGATCCATACACTGAAAAATCATCCATGAACACCTCCATAAAATATTCAATCATGTACGTGAAGATAGACATCATACATCTCTGAAAAGTGTCTAGAGCATTACACAATCCAAATGGCATTCTCCTGTATGCGAATGTGCCATAGGGACATGTGAAAGTTGTCTTCCCTTGGTCGTCTGGATGTATCGAAATCTGGAAGAAACCTGAATAGGCATCGAGAAAACAGTAGTATGGATGACTAGCCAACCTTTCCAACATCTGGTCAATGAATGGTAATGGGAAGTGATACTTCCTTGTGGCTGCATTCAAATTCATGTAGTTAATGCACATTCGATGCCCAGTAATAGTCCTAGTAGGAATCATCTCATCCTTCTCATTATTCACCACATTTATCCCTCCTTTCTTAGGAACAACGTGCACTGGACTGACCCAAGAACTGTCCGAGATGGCATAGATAACTCCTGCATCCAAGAGTTTCTTGACCTCCTACTTCTTTCAGGTTTGGATTCAGCCTCCTCAAGATGAATCCTATGCATGCACATGTCCGGTGATATACCTGAAATGTCATCAAGATAATAGCCAAGAGCTTTGCGATACTTGCGCAGCTTGCTCAGCAGTAAGGTAATCTCTGCATTGTTCAAGGAAGCATTAATAATCACTGGGTATGTGGAATTAGGACCAAGAAAACCATACCTCAGATTCGCTGGAAGTGGTTTGAGTTCCACCTTAGGAGCATTCTCCTCGCTCCAATCTCCAAGCCCAACAGCTTGTTTAGCAGTTTCGGCCAACTCTCTTTCTGGCCGCAGGGTATCGATCGATACTAGAGGAGTATCAATCGATACTGTTGGTGTTGTATCGAGCATCTTCGAGTATCCAGCAGCATCATCATCCGAATGAACCTCTGACACAGCTGAACAGATCAATGCTCTCTCTAATGGATCCTCATGATGCATCTCCAGGAAGTACTCTTCAGCTATGTCACTGAAGGTATCAATAAAGAAAGTCTGTCCATCGATGGTTGGTCTCTGCTTCATCATCTTTTCCATGTTAAAAGTCATGAACAAATCACCGATGTTAAGAGCGATCTTTCCACTCCTGCAATCAATCAGAGCACCAGCTGTTGCTAGGAATGGCCTTCCCAAGATAAGAGGATCTCTAGGTTCCGCATCATACTCCAGGACAATGAAATCAGTTGGGATCAAGCAATTTCCAATCTTGATAGGAACATCTTCGAGTAAACCCTATGGGAGTCTAACTGAGCGATCATCAAGTATTAGTGAGATTCTTGTTGAAGTGAAGTCTGTCATTCCCATCCTTTTAGCAACTGAGTATGGTATGAGGTTGACACTTGAGCCAAGGTCACAAAGAGAACGCTCAAACCTGTCTGTAAAGATCGTGCAATCCAAGACAAAACTCCCTGGATCTGGTAGCTTCGTTGGAATCATGTTGGTTAGGATTGCACTGCACTCATGAGTAATCATCAAACATCCGTCTTCAAGGTTCACATTGCTAGACACCATCTTCTTGACATATTACCTGAAAGCCGGAGAAGTTTTGATAGCATCGATGAAAGGAAGTTCAACAACCAGCTTGTCCAAAATTTCCTTGCATCTAGAGTCTTCTACCTCCTTCTTAGTCTTCCTAATAGCTCTGGGATAAGGTATCCTCGGTATGTAAACTCTCTCTGCAACCGCATTAGGTATTTCCTTCATAACCTTAGGTGTTGTATCGATTGCAGGTTCAGTGTCGATCGATACAGGGGTGGTATTGATCGATACACGGGACTTTGAGTTGTCGCGTGAAAGTATCTTGATCGGTGTCGATCGATGCTGGGTTATGTCGATCGATGCCCTGGCGATTTCAGAATCCTCATCGTCGAGATTGACGAAATTGTCTGTAACTTGGCCAACTTTTGCTCCTGTATTGACCTCTTTTCCATTCCTCAAGGTGATTGCATTGATGAATGCCCTTGGATTTTCTCATTTCCCTGGAAGAAAACCTTCTTGCCTTTTCGCAGCCTCTGAAGTCTGAGCCACTTGAGTTTCCAGCTTCTTCTAAAGAATACCAAGAGCATCGATCCTTCCACTCAGATCTTTGTACATAACATCCATCTTTCCGTTGAAGTCCACTGTTATCTGTTGCTGTCATTGAACCAGCTGTTCAAGCATAGACTCGATCTTGCTCTCTGGGGTTTTAACAGGTACAGGCTGATAAGATGAGTTTCCATAGTTTCTGGTGTAACCACTGTTCTGGGAGGGTTTCTGGTTGAACTGATTCGACCCAAAACCACTCGTATTAGCATCAGATTTGAATCCTCCTTGTTGGAAATTGTTGTTGAAGTTTCGGTTGTTGTTGTATTCATTCCTCTGACTCTGAAAACCAGAACCACCAATGTAGTTAACATCCTCTACTTCATCCTCATTGATATTCTCGACTTCCTCAGCAAAATGAACTGCCTTCATCGATTTTTCCCAACAAGAGATTGTGCATTGAATCTAACTTAGCCTGAACATCAGCAATCTGCGATCCATCCATGTTCCCACTCTGCTTATTTCGCTCAAAATATGCATTCTTGGTGCTATTGCTAGACGCCAAGTTCTCAATAAGTACATAAGCATCATCAGGATACCTGGTATTGAAATTCCAATTGCTCGCAGCATCCAAAGTCATATGATATCTCCAATCAATCCCTCTGAAGAAGAAACACATCAGATGAACATTAGTGTACCCATGATGTGGAAAATCCCTCTGATACGATCTAAATCTCGTCCAAGCAGCCTTGAACGCCTCAGTCGGTCCTTGAGAAAACTGAGAAATCTTGTTCCTAAGATCTTCGGATCGTGCATCATCATAGAAATTGTTCAGGAAAGCAGTCTTGGTCTCCTCCCAAGTAGTCAATGATCCAGGAGGTAACTGCTTCAGCCAGTAAGTCGCATCTCCACCTAGAGAATAGGGGAAGAGCTTGCAGAAGAGGTAGTCATAGGACACTCCATTGCTTTTGATGCTAGTGACCAAGTCCTCGAACCTCTCAATATGATCCATAGGATGTTCATTGGAAAGACCATGAAAAGGGTGCTTTCCCACAAGAGTGTAGTATGCAAGTTTCGGCTCAAAGTCATTCCTCTGAAATGGTGGAGGACGAATCGCTGATCGATTGTCATAAAACTGATCAGGCCTGTTGTACTCACCAATTTTTCTACCACGATCAGCCACAAAATTCCCTGGAATCGCAGCAACAACCTCCTCAATAACAGGAAGTGGAATGATGTTTTCCTCTCCATCCAATCGTTGCCCTCTCTCATTGCACAAATGACCATCTCGGTCTCTGTAAGCACCAGCTGCATCTTGAACCAAAACCATAGGATTGTTGTTCATCTCTGCTGGCTTCTTTACTTTTCTGTTTGTGCGTTCCAAAAGTGCTAGCTTCTCTAGTGACAGATTAACTAGCGGAGTGCTCTTGTTCCTTCTGGTTCCTCGATTAGGCATACACCTGAAACACAAAAGTCAAGAACGTAAGTAACAAAATTTCACGAGAGGTATCGACCGATACTACTAGAGTATCGATCGATACTAAGGCGAACTTAGTCGAAATTCTAAAACTAAAATCTAATGGCGAATTGAGTCTCGGGCAACGGCACCAAATTTTATAAGCTCAAATTAATACCATAAAAAGTACTAAAGCTTTGTCGATTGTAATACTTAGGGATCGAATCCACAGAGACTCAAGGAAACACACAATAGATTCTAAAAGTTGAATTAAGCTAAGTGATCAATTCAATTGAAAGCAAATACGCAAATTAAACGAGTTGTAAGTTCGATGGAAGAAAGATAGGTTCAGGGTATTTCTCAGGAAATCAGTGAATGCAGATAAACTAACTAATCAGGGTTCAGATTACGCACGGCTCTTGAACTCAAATCACTAAAGTATAATTAACCAACTCGCGTTGTGAGAATTATCTAAGTCTAAATCCTAGAATTCCAAATCTCTTAGTGAATCCTAAATTCTAAACCAACTTTTAGTTCAAGTTTGATTTGTTCACAAAACAACTAAATCAAATCTCTTTGCGAATAGTTATTTTGCTCACCCTAAGTTCTATTAGGTTTCTCAATTGCACTCTCGTGCCTAATCGATTAACCTAAGATCTAAGTTCTAGGTGCTCAATCTAGAATTAGCTTTGAGAACAACCTATGGTGAAGAACTAATTCAGATTATGAACCCTAAACAATAAATCAACCTAGCATTGAAAGAAATCCCTTATGAGAACCCTAAACCTACCAGGAGATAAACTCAGACATGGAGATTGAAACAATAAACATGACTGAATAAATACTTGAATAAATAATAAAGAAGAGAGTAAAACAGGGGTTCGTAATCTTTTCTCGGATGAACAAAATTTCAGACTTGTCTCCCTCAAAAAGCTCTCTCACCAAAACCAAAGTAGAATAATCTATGTCTGAAGTTATGAAAGCGTAACCACCAAAGTGGCTGTAAAACCTAAATAAATACTACTAAACACGTTCTGGGCCTTCTTGTAAATAATAAAGTCTTCTGAGGCAATTTGCAGTTCCTCAAATCTTCAATAAGTCGCGATCCTTCTGTTTCTTCGATGGGTATCGATCGATACCATAAGTGTATCGATCGATACTCAGGCGATAAATCGGTGTCTCAGCTACAGGATCTCTGCTTGACTCCAAAATGCTCCAAAATGCTTCGATATCTACAATAATGATCCAAACGTACCTAAAACCTGAAAAGAATCTAAAAGACTCCAAAATACTAGAAAGACTATATAAAAAGGACTTATATCATGGCTTAAAACGGGTAAAAACCATGATATATCAAATACGCAACCTGAATGCGTTCAGCGATTCCTAGCTCATTATAAGTCAGTTTCATGGAGAATATGAAGCCAGAGATAGCAGGATAGAATCCTATCTGGCAATGGTCCACGAGCTAGTGAAGCGATTCAAAGTCTTCAGCCTGACGTGAATACCGCGAGGTGAGAACACGATTGCAGACGCACTGGCAGCTCTGGCATCAACCTCGAATCCACTTGTAAAAAGAGTGATTCCAGTGGAAGGGATCGAAAAACCAAGCATTAAAATCAATAAAGATGTCGATGATTTAATGGAAATAGACGATGACCATATGTAGTTGGACATAGTACTAGCCCCAATAGAGGACGACCTCCCTCCCGAAATAATAGAAGCTGAGGACCCGCAACAAGCTCCGCTCGATGCCAGGCATGTTACTCTCCGCAAAAAAATGATTGCAAGAGCTGACTGGCGAGCAGCGATTATACAATACATTGAAGGATTTTTAGTCTCTAGGAGGTATTAATATCCCCAATACGATGTAGTATGAAGGTTATCAATCCATAATTGGGATTTATCCTAATCACTAAGAATGCAAGGTGCTTATAGTAAGTTAATCTAAACAAGTGTGGTTTGTTGTTAAGTATCTAATTCAAAACAAGTGAATAGCAAAGCAAGCAAGATTTAAATCAATAAAAAAAAGTGGAGCTAAAGATGAGGTTATTGATGTAAGGTGATCCAAATCTAATTAGTGGTGTTCATTCACTCAAATAAGCTAATTCTTAGGCGTAAGATTCTTAATCTTGACTAATTCTCTTTTAAGCAACTAATCACTATGCTAATCACCTAATTCATTAACAAACTTTCATTTGTGAATCATTGATTATCAAGCATTAAGAATACAAACAAGATCAACCAAAAATACACCCTAGACAACTATCATCATAGGCTAGGAGCATAAATCTCTTTTCTAGTTCATCAAGGCATTTCATCAAACACTTGGTGTGCATGAAATGCCTTATGATCTAGATCCACTCTTTCAAGCTAGATCTAGCATTAGGGACACAAGACAAGAAGGAATATAAGATTATCTAACCCTAAACACCACTAATCAAACCTTAGACCACCCTAATCTACCTCATCTCAAGATCCTAAAAAGACTACTCAAGATCCATCAAGAACACCTCAAAATCGATATGGATAGGAGATGAATTCATTGATGGGTGATGGATAATCAAGATGAAAAGAAGATAGATGGAAGAGATTCAATGAGATAAACACCTCAATGCATAAACTTCAAAGATCTCTCTTACAAAATCCAAGTTCTCTCTCAAAGGGGAAAGATTTTTTGACTAACCAAAAAGCATCATGATAAAACTTAGGTTTAGATGGGTTTTTATATGAAAAGTGGGGGACAGGGTCAACATCGCACAGTTACATCGCTCTGTGGTCGTTGGCTGCTGGTCGATGCTAAGGCTTTTTCCCCCTGATCTTCCATCGGCTCGTTGCATCGCCCGGTGGTTTCGATGTAAACGTCCTGAAGCTTGAACATCGCTCCGTTGCATCGTTCGGTGGTCGCGGTGTAAACGTCATGGCTAGTACAAGTCTTTCGGCTTCTCGGCTAGGTAGAGGCGAGTTCAGTAAAACCGCGGTAGCTATCGAACCACATGTCCAAATCGCCTGATTCAACTTCCCCTGGACAGCTAACTCACACCTCTACAACACTACTGAAGGTCGCCAAGGCTAATTCAGACCAAAGGGCTGTCGTCCATACACATCTTTCCGGTGTCTCGGATGGACTTCACACTCCTCTTAGGTCCAACTCTCCAAATATGTACAACCGCCTCCGATTACCTAGAAAATACTCCAAAATATGCAAGAACACACTACACCTAATGCAAAATGTCATAATCTCTAATTGACACCTAAATGCAAGACAAGGCCATGATTATGCATGCGAATTACACAAAACTCTAAATGAAATGCATGCTAAAACATGCAATATATGAGTATATCAATTCCCCCAAACTTAAACATTTGCTTGTCCTCAAGCAAACAAGAATAAAGAAAGGGAGAATACTAGAAATTGGAGCTCAAATTCAAAAGTGTCATAAAAAGAATCCGAGCCTAATGTCCAAGTTGCAAACATTCTTGATGCGATCAAACAACTTACTCAAAAGTGACTAGCCACACTTATCCTTGCATGACTTACATTCGAACCTCAACCTACTCAAACTTTCATATCTTCCAACCTCTTGACATTGATTAAGTGTAATAGGTGTGAATCATGTTTATGCAAGATCAAATGAATTCGTTTGGCTAAGGGTAAGGTTATGAGATGAACGTGATCTCATTATGATGCATGGGTAATTAGGTACAAGGATCTCTCATGAAATGAACAAACTTTAGCAAAATGCTAAAGGTAAAAGGCAACCTATGCATACAAGGGAGAATTATCATCTAACCAAATGCCTAGAGTATCTCTAACCTAAAGCTTCTAACCCGTTATGCCCATATCCTAAGCTACCCTTTTTATCGTGAGGCATTTTGCCTTCTCAAACCCACATGCTTCTTTTCTTTTTCATTTCACATTCTTCTCATTCGGAGATCACTTCTTCTTCCTTGTTCTTTCATGGTTTGGTGCTCATTTGTTGTGATCTAGCTCTTATTTTCTTCTTTTTGGTTCATGCCTCTTCTCATTCTTTGATGCTTTGCCTTTTCGGCTTTCTTCTTTTTCCTTATATCTTTTGAGGCTATCTTATTATTTAGAGCTAGTCTTATAATTTTTGCACCAACCAATCTACACAAATCCGATCCCCTTTTTCCTTTCTCCATTTCTTCTTTTCTATTCCACAATCCATTCTCAAACGTTCACCAAGTTTAAGACCGTTCCCCCAAACTTGAACCAAGAACCGCCATCCTAACTAGCCTATTCCTAGATTAACTCCGAGATGTTGGAGCTAAATCTACATGAGAATTCCCTCTTGTCGCCCTAAACCTAACACGTTTTGCCAAGTTTGTTCAAAAGAAAGGCCTCACAATTCACACACTAATAACAATGGCTTGGAAGAAGGCTAAGGTTAGGGTAGGGAAAACCATTCCAATGATGGGATATGGCTACTTGGATAAGCAAGAGTGGTAAAAGGGAGAAAGAATATCCAAGTATGTATAGGTGATCCACAAATTCATTCTAGATTGCACAAACATAATATTTACAAGTCAAATTTATGGTTATCACTTAGATGAGATTGAATTCAAGTCAAGGTTTGTTTCAATCAAAGCAAGAACAATAAGACATGAGATCAAGGCATGGTTCTTTCTATATTTCTACACGAGATCAAAGCATCAAGTAACTAGCAACAATGGCATTGGACTAGGCTCGTAATATGGTACTTTTCAAGGATAAATCTATCATAGCTCCTAATGCTCATGCAAAGCTACCTTATATGCTATGCATCTAGACTAAATCCTATATGGAAATGCACAAAATTTTCAAATTTATTGAAAATGCATGATATGCATGAGACTCAAGGTGCAAAAGGCAAAATAAAAACACCAAAACGATGTTAGATAACACATAAACCCTCCCCAAACTTAAATTACACAGTCCCTTTTGTAATAGAAGCTTAAGGAAGAGTTAAACAATGCATGAAAGAAGATATGATTCTAAATGCTATGTACAAAGTTTGGGGTGTTACCTTGGAAAAGGATGTAGGGGACGAGAGGGATCAAGGGACGCCATATTCCATCACCTCGGTTGTATCAGATTAATATTTCCACGGGAACAGGTATGAGCAAAAGCAATGGGAAGTGAAGAAGATTAGTAACTTAGAAGAAAATAATACTTAAGCTCACTAAGAACCTAAATCTCAATGTTAACACAAATCCCAATATGGCAACGGTGCAAAATTGATACAAGGATTTTTAGTCTCTAAGAGGTATCAATATCCCCCAATACGATGTAGTATGAAGGTTATCAATCCATAATTGGGATTTATCCTAATCACTAAGAATGCAAGGTGCTTATAGTAAGTTAAGCTAAACAAGTGTGGTTTGTTGTTAAGTATCCCATTCAAAACAAGTGAATAGCAAAGCAAGCAAGATGTAAATCAATAAACAAAAGCGGAGCTAGAGATGAGGCTATTGATGTAAGGTGATCCAAATCCAATTAGTGGTGTTCATTCACTCAAAGAAGCTAATTCCTAGGCATAAGATCCTTAATCTTGACTAATTCTCTTTCAAGCAACTAATCACTATGCTAATCACCTAATTCATTAACAAACTTTCATTTGTGAATCATTGATTATCAAGCATTAAGAATACAAATAAGATCAACCAAAAATACACCCTAGACAACTATCATCATAGGCTAGGAGCATAAATCTCTTTTCTAGTTCATCAAGGCATTTCATCAAACACTTGGTGTGCATGAAATGCCTTATGATCTAGATCCACTCTTTCAAGCTAGATCTAGCATTAGGGACACAAGACAAGAAGGAATATAAGATTATCTAACCCTAAACACCACTAATCAAACCTTAGACCACCCTAATCTACCTCATCTCAAGATCCTAAAAAGACTACTCAAGATCCATCAAGAACACCTCAAAATCGATATGGATAGGAGATGAATTCATTGATGGGTGATGGATAATCAAGATGAAAAGAAGATAGATGGAAGAGATTCAATGAGATAAACACCTCAATGCATAAACTTCAAAGATCTCTCTTACAAAATCCAAGTTCTCTCTCAAAGGGGAAAGATTTTTTGACTAACCAAAAAGCATCATGATAAAACTTAGGTTTAGATGGGTTTTTATATGAAAAGTGGGGGACATGGTCAACATCGCACAGTTACATCGCTCTGTGGTCGTTGGTTGCTGGTCGATGCTAAGGCTTTTTCCCCCTGATCTTCCATCGGCTCGTTGCATCACCCGGTGGTTTCGATGTAAACGTCCTGAAGCTTGAACATCGCTCCGTTGCATCGTTCGGTGGTCGCGGTGTAAACGTCATGGCTAGTACAAGTCTTTCGGCTTCTCGGCTAGGTAGAGGCGAGTTCAGTAAAACCGCGGTAGCTATCGAACCACATGTCCAAATCGCCTGATTCAACTTCCCCTGGACAGCTAACTCACACCTCTACAACACTACTGAAGGTCGCCAAGGCTAATTCAGACCAAAGGGCTGTCGTCCATACACATCTTTCCGGTGTCTCGGATGGACTTCACACTCCTCTTAGGTCCAACTCTCCAAATATGTACAACCGCCTCCGATTACCTAGAAAATACTCCAAAATATGCAAGAACACACTACACCTAATGCAAAATGTAACATCCCTAATTCAATTTTGAGGTTGAAATTGAATAATTAGAAGTTGGGGGTTAATTTCGCGTAAATCAATTTTTTTCCGGGTGGGTTTAATTGATAATGTTGGAAGTTTGGGGCCATTTGTGAATTCGAAAAATTGGCCCCACATATGTATATATGCGCGTAAGCATCTCCCTCTCCGAGCTTCCCCGATTAACCTAGCCGTCAAGTCGTGCTGCTGCGTGGTGAGGGATCGAGAGAAAGCTCGAGTGGGTGGATCGCCGTGAGCCGAGTCTTGACGCGATCTCCTCTTCTCCACGGTAAGAAAACTCCTCTCTCTCCTTAGTTGTTTCGTGCGGTGCGGGGTCGCTCGGGGTGTGCGGCTGAGTCGACGGAGGGTGGAGAAGGAGAGTGGTGTCAAGGAGAAGATCGTCGGGTTGTCGTCAAGCCTTGACGGTGAAGAGGACTCGACGGTGCGTGGGTTGGAGTCGGGATTGTGGATCGGGTTTGGGCCGTGGTGAGCTCCGGTGTGGGTTTGGAGTCGGGATTGTGGATCGGGGGTTGGGCCGTGGTGAGCTCCGGTGGTGAGCTCCGGTGGTGGCGTCGTTGCACCGGCGATGAAGACGATGAAGTTGATTACCGGTTTAGACCGGTTTGATAATCAATGATCGTGTGTGTTTTATTTGTTTTTGATTATTTGATTATTTTTATTTTTAGGTGGTTTAATAGAAGGTTATTCATCCCGGGGAGTTCTAGAAAATTGCTGAATTTTCCCGTGAAACTTTCTGTGCGGGAATAAGGTGAGTGCAGGACCATAGGCGTAATTTAATAATTTTGATAATTGATGTGATTTCGTGATAATAGGCCGTTTACGATCTCGGAGGGTCTAGATCGAGTGTTTCATAAAATGTTTGATTTATTCGGTATTTTTCGTGATAGTCTACATTAATTATCTTAATTATTTGTTAGCCTGTAGATGGGAGGATTGTCTCACTAAGTATTTATCGAAATACTTATGCATCTCTTCTATTTTAATTGATGCAGGAAAAGAGAAAGTGTGACCGTGGGATCAGGGCGAGGAAGAGGGGGTGATCTAGACTTGTCGTTTATTTGATTATTTAATTTAATAATTTATGATCTGGATTGTTCGGATTTTTAGTCTTGATCCGGAAATTAATTGGTGAGGTTCAGTTATTATTTATGGGATTTTAATGATTATTTGCATAAAAAAAAAAAAAATGGGTGCGGTTGTTTTAATTTGGTATCAGAGCATTTACGGTTCTAGGACGGTTTTAAAAAAAAAAAGTTTCGCTATTAGAACTGTCTATGTGAGTTAGTCAATTGTTGAGCTTGAAGTTCTAGATCATCCTCTTCGAGCCTTCAATGAGATTCCACGGTAAGACTCGTGTTTGTTTTACTATTGCTGTTGTCAATTAGTAACAAGTGGTTATTGCAGATGGTTGATTCTGATAGCGTTGGGCAAGGTCTCAGAGGTCGGGGTGGTCGCGGCGGCCGTGGTCGGGGCGGCATAACAGGCCGTGGCGGCAGAGGTGGTAGAGGTGGTAGAGGTGGCAGAGCAGCTGCGAATGTGACGCAGAGTGTCACGGTGGAGCAGGGGCGTATGATCACGCCGAGGGGGAAGGTCAGTCGGAGCCAGCGGCCGTGTATGGTGCGATGCCGGCGCCGGGTGGTGCTCAGGCGGGTGTTGGCCCGAACCCGATGGCGGCTGTTTTGGGCATGTTGGCCCAGCTCTTGGAGAGGTTACCTGGTGTGGTACCGGCTCCAGCTCCAGTGGCGCCACAGGGGGTTGCCGCGATGCCGGGTGTTGTTGCTCCGGGAGTTCCGGGAGTGGTTGCTGAGGCCGAGCCAGTGGTTCCGTCGTACCTGAGGGTGATGGAGCATATGCAGAGGTTGGGCACCAAGTTTTTCAGTGGTGGTGCTCGACCGATTGAGTCTGATGAGTGGAGGTCCAGGTTGGAGAGGAACTTCCAGTCGATCAGATGCCCTGAGGAGTATAGGGTTGACTTGGCGGTGCATTATCTGGAGGGAGATGCACATGAGTGGTGGCAGGGTGTTGCTGCGAGGAGGGCGGGAGTAGTGTTGTCTTGGGACGAGTTCCGGAGGGAGTTCGATCTCAAGTATTTTCCGCGGGAGGCTCGCGACAGGTTACAGGCGGAGTTTCTGTACTTGTCACAGGGGATTCGTTCGGTCCGAGAGTACGAGGCCGAGTTTAACCGGCTGAAGCGGTTTGCTGGTCGGGGTGCAGATACCGAGTATGAGTTGATTTGTGCTTTCATGCGAGGTATGCGTATCGATCTCAGGAATCGATGCATAGTCCGCAAGTTCGAGTCGGTATCCGAACTGGTGGAGTGTGCAGCGCAGCTTGAGGAGGGGATGAGGCAGGAGGCTAGTTTAAAGGCTGCAGTACCAGAGGTTCCGCGACGGCCTCAAAGTCAGAGTGTTGCTCCGAACAAGGGCGGTAAGTCTGGTCAGCAGCAGGGACAGAAGCGGAAGTGGGAGGATACTTCCAGGGAAGCGGGTTCTGGGCCACGTTGTTTCGGGTGCGGAGCCCATGGACATCGCGTGGCGGATTGTTCTCGAGGGGGTCCGGTGTGCTTCCATTGCAAGGAACCCGGTCACCTCAAGAAGGATTGTCCGAAGTTGGCTCATCCATTTGTGAGGATCGAGGCACCGCCTCCGAAACGGGCCGCAGTGGCACCGAGGGTGTTCACCATAGGCGCGGAGTCAGGCGAGGCGAGCGGCAGCAGACCGATTACTGGTTAGTTACCTTAACTATGTTCTTGTTTGATTGTAATTTCAGTTACTCGCTCTGTAATTGGGGTTTGCTGGTTGCCTTAAATCCTTTTCGTGCTTAGGGACCCTTAATGTGGCTGGGGTAGAGTCACATGTGTTGTTTGACTCCGGAGCGTCCCACAGTTTTGCCACACCGGATTGGGTGTCGGGGAGCGGTATCCAAGAGGTGTTTGGGGACCACTCGGGTGTGGTGAGAGTTGCTGGGGGTCGTTTGTTGAGGACTCAGGGCTGTGTGGAGAGTGTCGACATTCTTATCGCCGGAGAGCTGATGCCAGCGGATTTGATAGTGTGCCCAGTGGAACTCTATGACATCATTTTGGGTATGGACTGGCTGGGAAAGTTCAAGGCTCATTTGGATTGTCACCGGGGTCGTGTGGTTTTCGAGCATGCTAACAGAAGACTGGTTTATCAGGGAGTGAGACCGGTGCCGGGAGGTATCGTCGTTTCCGCGGTTCACGCGGAGCGTTTGATCGAGCAGGGTTGTGAGGCCTATTTGGCTACCATTTCGATACCTGGTGAGGTTGGGGAGTCAGCGGTGCGGGATATTGAGGTGGTCTGGGAGTTCGAGGATGTGTTCCAGCAGTTGAGCGGGTTACCACCATCCAGGTCGGATCCTTTTACCATTGAGTTAGATCCGGGGACGACCCCGTTGTCTAAGGATCCTTACAGGATGGTTCCAGCGGAGATGGCTGAGCTTAAGAAGCAGCTTGAGGAGTTGTTGGAAAAGGGTTTCATTAGACCGAGCAGTTCTCCGTGGGGTGCACCGGTACTGTTCGTCAAGAAGAAGGATGGGAGCTTCCGGTTGTGCATTGATTATCGGGGGCTGAACCGGGTTACTGTGAAGAACAAGTACCCATTACCGAGGATCGATGAGTTGTTAGATCAGTTGCAGGGTGCTTCGTGGTTCTCTAAGATTGATTTGGCATCGGGTTATCATCAGATCCCGATAGCGGAGTCGGACATCAGGAAGACGGCTTTCAAGACGAGATACGGGCACTACGAGTTTGTGGTGATGCCGTTTGGGTTGACGAATGCACCGGCTGCGTTTATGAGGTTGATGAACGGCGTGTTCCAGGAGTATCTGGATGAGTTCGTCATCATTTTCATCGACGACATTCTAGTGTATTCGAAGAGTCCTGAGGAGCACATGGTACACCTGAGGAAAGTTCTGGAGAAGCTACGGGAGCAACAGTTGTTCGCTAAGCTGAGCAAGTGTAGTTTCTGGCAGCGGGAGATCGGATTTCTGGGGCACGTCGTATCTGATCGTGGTGTTTCAGTGGATCCAGAGAAGATTCGCTCGATTGAGGAGTGGCCGAGACCGAAGAATGCCTCGGAGATTCGCAGTTTTCTGGGTCTGGCGGGTTATTACAGGAGGTTCGTCAAGGGGTTTGCTAGTATGGCGCAGGCCATGACCAAGTTGACCGGGAAGGACGTTCCTTTCGTGTGGTCGGACCAATGTGAGGAGAGCTTTGTGAAGCTCAAGGAGATGCTGGTGAGTACTCCGGTGTTGGCCTTGCCGAAGCAGGATGAGCCATACGTCGTGTTCACAGACGCGTCCAGGGTGGGGCTCGGTTGTGTATTGATGCAGCAGGGTAAGGTGATTGCATATGCTTCCAGGCAGTTGAGGAAACATGAATGCAATTATCCTACTCACGATCTTGAGATGGCTGCCGTGGTGTTTGCATTGAAGATCTGGAGGTCTTATCTGTATGGCGGTAAGGTTCAGGTGTTCACAGACCACAAAAGTCTGAAGTACATCTTTACCCAGCCCGAGCTGAATCTGCGACAGAGGCGGTGGATGGAGCTTGTTGCGGATTATGACCTGGAGATAGCTTACCATCCCGGTAAAGCGAATCTTGTAGCCGATGCGTTGAGCAGGAAGCGGGTTATTTTAGACACTGAGTGAGATACAGAGGCTTTGGTAGGCATGGTGAGTGCCCTGAGACTGTGTGCTATGTCTGAGGAGCCCGAGCCGTTAGGTTTAGAGGCGGTGGATCAGGCGGATATTCTGACTAGGGTGCGGGTAGCACAGCAGTTGGATGCGGAATTAATGCAGGCTAGCAGGGTAGAGCGGTCTGAGTATGAGTTCTCTAACAATGGAACTATCCTTTTGAGGGGCAGGGTGTGTGTACCGAAGGACGAAGTGCTGAGGCAGGAAATCCTGAGGGAAGCACATCAGAGCCGTTTCTCTATTCATCCAGGAGCTACCAAGATGTACCGTGACCTCAAACGGTATTACCAGTGGGTAGGGATGAAGAAGGATGTTGCCAACTGGGTTGCGGGGTGTGATACCTGTCAGTTGGTGAAGGCTGAGCATCAGGTTCCGAGCGGGTTGTTGAGGAGTTTACCCATTCCGGAGTGGAAGTGGGACATGATCACCATGGATTTCGTGGTGGGTCTGCCGGTTTCGCGAACCAAGGACGCTATTTGGGTCATCGTCGATAGGTTGACCAAGTCTGCGCACTTCTTGATCTCATTATCATGCATGGGTAATTAGGTACAAGGATCTCATTATCATGCATGGGTAATTAGGTACAAGGATCTCTCATGAAATGAACAAACTTTAGCAAAATGCTAAAGGTAAAAGGCAACCTATGCATACAAGGGAGAATTATCATCTAACCAAATGCCTAGAGTATCTCTAACCTAAAGCTTCTAACCCGTTATGCCCATATCCTAAGCTACCCTTTTTATCTTGAGGCATTTTGCCTTCTCAAACCCACATGCTTCTTTTCTTTTTCATTTCACATTCTTCTCATTCGGAGATCACTTCTTCTTCCTTGTTCTTTCATGGTTTGGTGCTCATTTGTTGTGATCTAGCTCTTATTTTCTTCTTTTTGGTTCATGCCTCTTCTCATTCTTTGATGCTTTGCCTTTTCGGCTTTCTTCTTTTTCCTTATATCTTTTGAGGCTATCTTATTATTTAGAGCTAGTCTTATAATTTTTGCACCCACCAATCTACACAAATCCGATCCCCTTTTTCCTTTCTCCATTTCTTCTTTTCTATTCCACAATCCATTCTCAAACGTTCACCAAGTTTAAGACCGTTCCCCCAAACTTGAACCAAGAACCGCCATCCTAACTAGCCTATTCCTAGATTAACTCCGAGATGTTGGAGCTAAATCTACATGAGAATTCCCTCTTGTCGCCCTAAACCTAACACGTTTTGCCAAGTTTGTTCAAAAGAAAGGCCTCACAATTCACACACTAATAACAATGGCTTGGAAGAAGGCTAAGGTTAGGGTAGGGAAAACCATTCCAATGATGGGATATGGCTACTTGGATAAGCAAGAGTGGTAAAAAGGAGAAAGAATATCCAAGTATGTATAGGTGATCCACAAATTCATTCTAGATTGCACAAACATAATATTTACAAGTCAAATTTATGGTTATCACTTAGATGAGATTGAATTCAAGTCAAGGTTTGTTTCAATCAAAGCAAGAACAATAAGACATGAGATCAAGGCATGGTTCTTTCTATATTTCTACACGAGATCAAAGCATCAAGTAACTAGCAACAATGGCATTGGACTAGGCTCGTAATATGGTACTTTTCAAGGATAAATCTATCATAGCTCCTAATGCTCATGCAAAGCTACCTTATATGCTATGCATCTAGACTAAATCCTATATGGAAATGCACAAAATTTTCAAATTTATTGAAAATGCATGATATGCATGAGACTCAAGGTGCAAAAAGCAAAATAAAAACACCAAAACGATGTTAGATAACACATAAACCCTCCCCAAACTTAAATTACACAGTCCCTTTTGTAATAGAAGCTTAAGGAAGAGTTAAACAATGCATGAAAGAAGATATGATTCTAAATGCTATGTACAAAGTTTGGGGTGTTACCTTGGAAAAGGATGTAGGGGACGAGAGGGATCAAGGGACGCCATATTCCATCACCTCGGTTGTATGAGATTAATATTTCCACGGGAACAGGTATGAGCAAAAGCAATGGGAAGTGAAGAAGATTAGTAACTTAGAAGAAAATAATACTTAAGCTCACTAAGAACCTAAATCTCAATGTTAACACAAATCCCAATATGGCAACGGTGCAAAATTGATACAAGGATTTTTAGTCTCTAAGAGGTATCAATATCCCCCAATACGATGTAGTATGAAGGTTATCAATCCATAATTGGGATTTATCCTAATCACTAAGAATGCAAGGTGCTTATAGTAAGTTAAGCTAAACAAGTGTGGTTTGTTGTTAAGTATCCAATTCAAAACAAGTGAATAGCAAAGCAAGCAAGATGTAAATCAATAAACAAAAGCGGAGCTAGAGATGAGGCTATTGATGTAAGGTGATCCAAATCCAATTAGTGGTGTTCATTCACTCAAAGAAGCTAATTCCTAGGCATAAGATCCTTAATCTTGACTAATTCTCTTTCAAGCAACTAATCACTATGCTAATCACCTAATTCATTAACAAACTTTCATTTGTGAATCATTGATTAGCAAGCATTAAGAATACAAACAAGATCAACCAAAAATACATCCTAGACAACTATCATCATAGACTAGGAGCATAAATCTCTTGTCTAGTTCATCAATGCATTTCATCAAACACTTGGTGTGCATGAAATGCCTTATGATCTAGATCCACTCTTTCAAGCTAGATCTAGCATTAGGGACACTAGACAAGAAGGAATATAAGATTATCTAACCCTAAACACCACTAATCAAACCTTAGACCACCCTAATATACCTCATCTCAAGATCCTAAAAAGACTACTCAAGATCCATCAAGAACACCTCAAAATCGATATGGATAGGAGATGAATTCATTGATGGGTGATGGATAATCACGATGAAAAGAAGATAGATGGAAGAGATTCAGATAAACACCTCAATGCATAAACTTCAAAGATCTCTCTAACAAAATCCAAGTTCTCTCTCAAAGGGGAAAGGTGTTTTGACTAACCAAAAAGCATCATGATAAAATTTAGGTTTAGATGGGTTTTTATATGAAAAGTTGGCGACAGGGTCAACATCGCCCAAATGCATCGCTCTGTGGTCGTTGGTTGCTGGTTGATGCTAAGGCTTTTCCCCCCTGATCTTCCATCGGCCCGTTGCATCGCCCGTTGGTCTCGATGTAAACGTCCTGAAGCTTGAACATCGCTCTGTTGCATCGCTCGGTGGTCGCGGTGTAAACGTCCTGGCTAGTACAAGTCTTTCGGCTTCTCGGCTAGGTAGAGGCAACTTTAGTAAAACCGCGGTAGCTCTCGAACCACACGTCCAAATTGCTTGATTGAACTTCCCCTGGACAGCTAACTCACCCCTCTACAACATTCATGAAGGTCGCCAAGGCTGATTCAGATCTAAGGGCTGTCGTTCATACACATCTTTCCGGCGTCTCGGATGGACTTCGCACTCCTCTTAGGTCCAACTCTCCAAATATGTCCAACCGCCTCCGATTACCTGGTAAATACTCCAAAACATACAAGAACACACTACACCTAATGCAAAATATCCTAATCTCTAATTGAGACCTAAATGCAAGACAATACCATGATTATGCATGCGAATTACACAAAACTCTAAATGAAATGCATGCTAAAACATGCAATATATGAGTATATCAATGAGTCAATAAGGATGTTGGGGGCAACTGTTGGGCCCATATTCCATACTCAAAGCCCATAACGAATAAACATGCTAGACACTACAAGAAAACACCATTTTTGCAACGAACGATATCGTTGTAAAATCGTTGCAAAATAGGGTTTGCATCGAATTTGCGACGAAAACGATATCGTTGTTAACTGATCGTCGCAAACCACAAATCGTCGTAAATTCGTCGGGAAAGTACGAGGGAAAACAAATCGTCGCTAAATCGTCGCTAAACGTCCGTCGTAAAATCGTCGTAAATATTACATTGAAATTACGACGAATATGAATACGTCGTAACATCGTTGCTAATTCGAAGGAAACTCTTTCATTGTAAAATCGATGGCAAAAAATTATCGTCGTTAATTCGTTGTAAAACAATCGTCGTAAAATCGTGGCTAAATAATCGTCGCATAATCGTTGCTAATAAATCGTCGTAAACTCGTGGCTAAATAATCGTCGCATAATCGTTGCTAATAAATCGTCGTAAACTCGTGGCTAAATAATCGTCGCATAATCGTTGCTAATAAATCGTCGTAAACTCGTGGCAAAATAATCGTCGCAACATCGTTGCTAATAAAATCGTCGTATATTCGTTGTAAATTAGCCACGATTTGATAACGATTACTTAGCAACGAATTACCATCGAATCACCGATATATATGATTTCGAAATTATAAAATAAAAATTTTATAAAATAATTTTTTTTATAAATTATAAAATAAAATTTTTAAAAATAATAATATATAATAATATTATATTAAAAAAAAAATATTATAATCTGTTACAAAAAAAAAACCAAAATTAGAATTCGAAATCCTAAACCTAAATAACTATATCGTAATCGTCGAGATTCACATCGTCTTCGGGATGTCTCGACGTACCGGATGTGCCTGCCGCTGCCTCTGCCGCTGCCGCTGCCTCTGCCGCTGCCGCTGCATCTGCCTCTGCTCGGAGTCTTCGCTTTTCCCGTAGCATGGCCTGCATTGTCGGGTTCCCTGTTGCCAAGATGTCGAAGAGTTCGTCATTCTGCGTAGCATCCAGTTCAACCCGCTGCTGAAGACTCGCAATCTTCGCCTGATATGCCTGAGACCGAGTAGCCTCGGTCTCAACCCGCTCCTGAAGACTCGTAATCGTTGCACGTAACACGACTGGATCATCTTCTGGCGATCGGCGTCGCGGAGCATATGAAGAAGCAGCCGAGACATCTCGAATAGATCCCATCCCGACAACCTTCCCCTTTCTCTTAGGGGCAACCTATATTTAAATTTTGCATTTAGAAATTTTTAAAAAATCAAAAACTAAAAATTAATAAGGACTAACTATTATTCTATATACCTGCTCGAAGATCCGGTCAATATCGGGTGTGGTCAACCCTCCAGACATGACCGACGAACCACCGGGAGATAGCTGTTGAGAGAGCTGTGTCTCTCGTTCGGTGATTTTGGAAGTCACCTCATTGAAGATGTGCTCGGCAGTCTCGGAAACAAAGGAACCATCCTTCTTCCGGTGCGTCCGCTCAAAAACCCTGGTCATCGGAGGGAGTACACCTCCGTCTTCGGCGGCCTAAAGAAAAAAACTATGTTATTGACGAAGTAAATTAAATAAATTAATTAATTTAAATAAATTTAATTACCATCTGTAGACGAACACCCGCAAAAGGTGTTTGCCCAGCTGTATGAGGTAGAACCTTGAGTCTCCCGTCCGAATCAACGGTGTTGCGGGAAGCCGAACACTTCTCAGCAGTTACGATGGATTTCGGATCCATCCAATACCGCACCAAGCCGTCCCAAACGGCTTTATCCATGTGCAGGGGCTTTGCTTCATCGCCATCATTCTTCCATGTTTTCTTCCACTCACTAACCACGCCTTGGATACGAAACTTTACCCTCTCGAAAAATAAAGTTTTAACCTCCTCATGAATCGAAAGATCCCAATGATATTTTTGCTGCACGAGAAACAAAAATAATTACATATTTTATAAAATAAAATTAAATAAATATTTAAATATTATTAAAATAATTATGGGAGGAAAAAATATTTTTTCCATACGTACCGCAAACATCTTGAACCATGTATCCTTGACGTGTGGAGGAAGCTGGGTAAAATTGGTATGAGGCTCGATAAAATAAGATTTGATGATGTCGGAAACGGTGCGTCCAACTTTGGATTCAACTCCAAACCTGAAACAACAAATTGTAAAATTTTGAATTGTTAGAAATAAATATAAATATGTAATAATAAATGTAAAAAATATATTTATAAATATTACCATTCCGACCCGTCAGTATGATCCGGATCTAATCTTTTAAGCCTATGACGCCCCGGCTGTGCAAGCAAATCATGAACCGTCATGTGTGCATACGGGGCCGGGGCATGGCCTCCAGATTGCGGAATCTGAGGTGGTTGTGGAGGCGGCGGAGGTTGCGTCACCGGGACGAAATCCATCTCTGTAGCCTCAGAAGACGGAGGCAACCCGGTACCCGAAGCATCACCAATATCTCTCAAAAACTGAGCGTAATGTGCACGACGCTGGCCCATCTGCATAAAAATGAAAAATAATTACTATCTATAAACTTCCGGGCAGTCTGCTATTTTTCCTAATTTGATTCCGTTTCTACCGACCTAATTTATTTCATTTTTATCTATACTAATTAATTAAAAACATTTAAAAAAAAATTTACCTTTTTCGCAAAGAATTCGCAAGGAAGTTATGATCAGTTTTTTTTTTGATTTGTTTGTAAATGGATTGGCAAGGAAATCGCGTGTATATATAAGATAACTTGTCATCGCTAAATCGTTGCTAATTAGCGACGATTTCGCGACGATTCGTGGCTATATCGAGGCAATTGAACCGTTGCAAATTCGTCGCTAACTTTGCAACGATTTTGTGACATTCAAACACGCGGGAGTTTAATTGACCGACACGCGGTATATTGACCGACACGCGGTATATTTTATGACAAATCGTCGCTAAATCGTTGCGAATTGGCATCGATTTTGTGACATTCGGTGTTTGCGACGATTTAGCAACGATTTGTTCAATTCGTTGCCAAATCGTCGCCAATTTGCATCGATTTTGTGAGGATATATGTAAAATCGGTTTTAGGGTTTAGGGTATAGGTACAAAACCGTAACGTCGATTACAACGTACCATAAACAACTTTACATGTTTACCGTAAATCCAAAATCATGAAATTATCAATAAGTTCATCGACATTGAAAAATAAGTAAAACATATAGTTTGCGTATACGTTAGAGATTAGTAATACAATGATTCAGTTTGTGGATATTACTGTGATTGACCGAGTTTTCATCTTCGGACAATTCTCTAAAGTCACGATCAATTTCATTGAAAGATGCATAATACAATGAGATCGTAATACGTTAGGGTTTGGGGTTTAGGGCAAAGGGTTTAGGGTTTAGGGTTTAGGGTTTATGACAAATCGTCGCTAAATCGTTGCAAATTGGCATCGATTTTGTGACATTCGGTGTTTGCGACGATTTAGCAACGATTTGTTCAATTCGTTGCCAAATCGTCGCCAATTTGCATCGATTTTGTGAGGATATATGTAAAATTGGTTTTAGGGTTTAGGGTATAGGTACAAAACCGTAACGTCGATTACAACGTACCATAAACAACTTTACATGTTTACCGTAAATCCAAAATCATGAAATTATCAATAAGTTCATCGACATTGAAAAATAAGTAAAACATATAGTTTGCGTATACGTTAGAGATTAGTAATACAATGATTCAGTTTGTGGATATTACTGTGATTGACCGAGTTTTCATCTTCGGACAATTCTCTAAAGTCACGATCAATTTCATTGAAAGATGCATAATACAATGAGATCGTAATACGTTAGGGTTTGGGGTTTAGGGCAAAGGGTTTAGGGTTTAGGGTTTATGACAAATCGTCGCTAAATCGTTGCAAATTGGCATCGATTTTGTGACATTCGGTGTTTGCGACGATTTAGCAATGATTTGTTCAATTCGTTGCCAAATCGTCGCCAAGTTGCATCGATTTTGTGAGGATATATGTAAAATCGGTTTTAGGGTTTAGGGTATAGGTACAAAACCGTAACGTCGATTACAACGTACCATAAACAACTTTACATGTTTACCGTAAATCCAAAATCATGAAATTATCAATAAGTTCATCGACATTGAAAAATAAGTAAAACATATAGTTTGCGTATACGTTAGAGATTAGTAATACAATGATTCAGTTTGTGGATATTACTGTGATTGACCGAGTTTTCATCTTCGGACAATTCTCTAAAGTCACGATCAATTTCATTGAAAGATGCATAATACAATGAGATCGTAATACGTTAGGGTTTGGGGTTTAGGGCAAAGGGTTTAGGGTTTAGGGTTTATGACAAATCGTCGCTAAATCGTTGCAAATTGGCATCGATTTTGTGACATTCGGTGTTTGCGACGATTTAGTAACGATTTGTTCAATTCGTTGCCAAATCGTCGCCAATTTGCATCGATTTTGTGAGGATATATGTAAAATCGGTTTTAGGGTTTAGGGTATAGGTACAAAACCGTAACGTCGATTACAACGTACCATAAACAACTTTACATGTTTACCGTAAATCCAAAATCATGAAATTATCAATAAGTTCATCGACATTGAAAAATAAGTAAAACATATAGTTTGCGTATACGTTAGAGATTAGTAATACAATGATTCAGTTTGTGGATATTACTGTGATTGACCGAGTTTTCATCTTCGGACAATTCTCTAAAGTCACGATCAATTTCATTGAAAGATGCATAATACAATGAGATCGTAATACGTTAGGGTTTGGGGTTTAGGGCAAAGGGTTTAGGGTTTAGGGTTTAGGGTTTATGACAAATCGTCGCTAAATCGTTGCAAATTGGCATCGATTTTGTGACATTCGGTGTTTGCGACGATTTAGCAACGATTTCTTTGAAATTCCTTAAACCCCAAACTAAATCCCACTTCCGATCACCACTCATTTCCCACCGTTGTTGGGGCAATTAATAAATTACATGACACATAGACACATATGTCTCGTAATTTATTAATCGCCGCACCTACGGCGGAAAATGAATGGAGATCGGAGATGGGATTTAGTTTGGGGTATAAGGGATTTCATAGAAATTATATCACTTAAATATTTCACAATAATTACTCGATCATAATATTATATTAATATATTAAATTCACAATAATTACTAGCTAGCGCGGTCACTCTGATTCATTTTCGGACGAAGAGTAGTACACATCCGTTTCTTGATCATCTGGTTCATCACTTTCTTCGAACTCATCTTCCTCATCTTCTTCCTCTGTATCGTCTGGGAGATATTCAACTTGCCTATTTTGGGGATCTATCAAAAGGATGTCTTCATTGCTTTCATTTAGTTCTGGTATTTCAGAGCAATGATCTTGCTGCATTGGTAGCAGTTCCTCATCAACCCCCACAATTCGACCCCTCGGAGAAACTTTTATAACTGATAACCATGAGATACGGGTGGTGCGAACTCGCGGATATGGAACAAAGCTGACTTGTTCTGCTTGTGATGCTAGGATAAATGGCTCATACTTATTGTAACGTCGTGATTGGTTGACATCTACTGCCCCAAATTTATTTTTACGGACGCCTCGATCAACTGTTGGATCGAACCAGTCGCATTTGAACAGAACGCATTTCAAACCTAAGCAACCAGGGTACTCAACTTCAATTATGTCTTGCAACACTCCATAAAAATCTATTTCGCCCCGCACACATACCCCGTAGTTGGCAGTAGCTCTTTGATTGCCGTATTTGAATGTATGAAATATATATCCGCGTGTGCAATACATGGGTGCACTCGTTATCTTCGATATGGGGCCTTTTATTAACTCATGGAACCAGAGTGGATATGCGGTATCCCCATACTCGACCTATATTTCATTAATTAATTTAATTTAAAAAGTATTCTAAATAGGTATTAGGTTAATTGTCCAAGTTAGTACTTAAAATTTTACGTACTTGCGTCTTCAACCACGGGGCAAAATGTTGATCTTTACGCTTGTTGATTTCATCGTCTGAGATTACTTCAATGACTTCTCGGACCTGTCTAACAAATTCACTGCATACAAACGTTTTTGTAATTGGTATAAAGCTAACATATATATAATTTAGCCATATATATAAGACGTCTGTTTTTGCACTTACGTCTCAAATTGACTAACTTCTTCGCAATTTAAGAGGATATACGTTTGTGCACTATGATGATCTTTTTCATTGGCAAACCAAACTGTCTTCACTCTTCCACATAATCGACCGATTGAAGAAAAGATATCTGGGACACCTTCATTAGCATATGTTCGGCCTACACCTCCATCATCATATCGTCGTGCTGCCCTTTTCCGTGTGCGAACCTTCGAGCCAAAATAGTACCCCGTGAAGTGAGAAGTTTCTTCTGTTAAACTTCC
Organism: Eutrema japonicum; assembly: GCA_030161315.1. Taxonomy (NCBI): domain Eukaryota; kingdom Viridiplantae; phylum Streptophyta; class Magnoliopsida; order Brassicales; family Brassicaceae; genus Eutrema; species Eutrema japonicum. The sequence goes on along the minus strand of BSQW01000006.1, from coordinate 35,186,951 downwards.
TGCTACTATTGAGCCTTCAACTTTGGCTAGGTTTTTAGCATTTCGCTTCAAATGTCCCATGAATCGCTCGAATGGGTACATCCATCGATACTGCACAGGTCCTCCAAGTTCTGCTTCGTGAGGGAGATGAATAGGTAGATGTTCCATAACATCAAAAAAGGCTGGGGGAAATATTTTCTCCATGTTGCACAACAAAATAGGAATACTAGCATCAAGTTGTGCAATAACATCTTCTGACAAAGTACGGGTACAAAGATCCCGAAAAAACCCTCCAATGCCTGCAATTGCTTCGTGTACATTTCCTGGTAGAAGTTCAGCAAATGCAAAAGGAAGTAGTCGTTGCATAAAGACGTGACAGTCATGACTCTTCATCCCGGAAAACTTTTGGCCATTCTCAACACATTTAGCTAAATTAGATACGTACCCGTCCGGGAACTTCACATCAGAAGTCGCCCATTTGAACAAAGCTGACTTTTCTTCCGCACCCACTCGAAATATGGGGACAGGTGCTTTCCCATTGCTTGTAATATGTAACTCATTCCGACAACAAAGATCAGGCAAGTCTAACCTTGACTTACCGCTGTCTTTAGTCCTTCCACGCACGTTTAACAATGTATGCATGATGTTATCAAAAAAGTTTTTCTCAATGTGCATGACATCCAAATTGTGTCTAAGCAAATGATCCTTCCAATACGGAAGCTTCCAGAATATGCTTTTCTTATGCCAATTGTGATGCTCCCCATATCCATCCGGCATATTAGCTGGAGTGTGCCAATTTCCACCACGATTTACTGTTTCCAATGCACCATAATGATCAATTTCTGCTTCTAGATCTTCCCCGGAAATATAAACAGGAGGAGGAACACGAACAGTTTTGTTCTTTCTAAACAACCGCTTATTTCTTCGATATGCATGATGAATCGGTAGAAATCGGCGGTGACAATCAAACCAACTTGTTTTCCGACCATGTTTCAATTGAAACGCATCTGTCCGATTGAGACAATATGGACAAGACAATCGCCCATGCGTAGTCCAACCTGATAACATCCCGTACGCAGGGAAGTCGCTTATTGTCCACATAAGCACCGCACGCATCGTAAAATTTTTTTTCCTTGCAAAATCATATGTCCGAACCCCGGTATACCACAGCTGCTCCAATTCCTCTATCAGAGGCTGCAAAAACACATCAAGGGAACGCTTCGGATGCTTCGGACCTGGTATTAAAATACTCATGAATAAAAATTCCCTTTGCATGCACATATCTGGGGGTAGGTTGTAAGGCGTTAGGATTATTGGCCATAAAGAATATTGTCTACCAGACATACCAAACGGACTAAATCCATCTGTGCAAAGACCAAGATACACATTACGTTTCTCTCTAGCAAAGTCTGGATGTACCGTCTTAAAGTGTTTCCACGCTTTTGCATCTGAAGGATGAGTAACCTCCTCATCTGTTTGCAAATGATCTGCATGCCATCTCATCGATGCAGCTGTCCTCTCAGACTGATACATTCTTTTTAATCTATCAGTTATAGGAAGGTACCACATCCGCTGGAACGGTACCTTACTCCGACCAGTACCTTGCGGCTTATATCTTGGCTTATGGCAAAATCGACATTCCAGCAACTTATCATCATCTTTCCAAAAAAGCATGCAATTGTCAACACAGACATCTATCATCTCAGAAGGCAACCCAAGACTATAAACCAGCTTCTGTATCTCATAGTAAGTTTCAGCAGCTAAATTGTCCTCTGGCAAATACTCTTTAATCAAATCAGCCCAATCATCCATGCAAACCTCAGCTAAGTTATGATCAGTTTTAATAGTCATCATCCTAGCCGCCAACGACAATTTAGAATGTCCTTCTCTACATCCATCGTAGAGTGGCTGATTTGCAGCATCTAGCATATCATAAATTTTTTTTGCATCTAGATTGGGTTCCTCATCATCATGATGATCATGTGCAAATGTACTTATGGTTTCATGAAATGCATCCGTAACCATGTCATGAATCCTATCATTATCTTCACCATGCTGCTCCGCATGATCATCAAATTGATTAAAATTATTTGACTCATCAAAATTCGATGCTTGATAATTGCTACTACTACTAGCTGCATTTCCCCCATGACCCTCTCCATGATAATACCATATATAGTAATGCGGCATAAACCCTCTATTTAATATATGCGACCACACCTTCGAGATAATGATAAATTTCCTATTCAAGCATCTAGCACAAGGACAGTACATCTTACCACTGATAATCGTATTATGTACACTTCCTGCCTGATGCATGAATCCCTCCACCCCATCACTGAACTCCTTTGTTAGTGATCCCTCTGAATCAAGACGATTATACATCCATCTTCTAATTTCGTATATTGACATTTTTTGTTGGTCAGAAAGAAGTAAATATTGTTTTTGAATATGAAATTTTTATTATGAAGTTGGCCACTATATATAGATTTTTATTTTCATTACCATCGAATTACCTACGAATTTACATCGATTTCACATCGATTTTACAACGATTCTAAAAATGTTTACATCGACTTTACAACGATATTAAACATGTTTACCTAACCGAACACCGTGAACTTAAAACGTGCTCACCTAACTTATTATTCGTTGGGAATTCGATGTAAAGTTCAACTTATAATAATCATTGCTAATTCGTGGGTAATTTTACGACGATATTGCAACGTTTTATACAAACCTCGTTAAATCGTCGCTAAGTTACAACGATTTTACGACGATTTTGATAATCGTCGTAATGTCGTCGGTAATCGATGTCTAATCGTCGCAAATTCGCGACGATTTTACAACGAATATTTTCGTCCCAAATTTGCGACGATTTTACGACGTCGTTTAGAATCGTCGCAAATTCGTCGCAATAACGATGGCAATTTGCAACGAATCAAAATCGTCGCAAAAAATCGTTGCAAAATGCATGTTTTCTTGTAGTGAGATAAAGAAGGCTCGACCCACGAGAAAGGTCTAACGAGATCTTTTACAAGCTGAAGTAAGCGAGGTCGCGAGATAGAGCATATCAACAAGCTGGAAGAACCAAGCATGAGGGAAGGAAGCAAGTTCGCAGGAAGACATGAGCATGCACTTGACCAATTTTAAACCTGGTTAAACACACTTATGTCATATTAAAGACAAAATATTACGAGTTTAATTATGTAGTTAATGTGTATAATAATTAGGCAGTTACGTTTTCAGCTGATGTAAGTGTGAAACATCAGCCACATTGTAAAGGGACCGAATTCTTGGCAAAGATAAGAACATACAACTTTTCTCTCAAAGTATTCTAAGAAATTCTCGAGAACATACAACCTTCAAACCAAGAATTGAGGTTTTGAGATTCTGCTCTCACAGAGTGCATCGATCGATGCAACATTCTCATAAAGTTCAAAGTCGATCGATGAGCAATTGGAGCCGATCGATGCATCACCCTCCGAAGAGCCATAATTGATCGATGCAAGGAGTGCATCGATCGATGGAGCATGCCCAGAAAGTCCAAAATCGATCGATGCAAGTCGGCGAGAAGAAAATTTTTTTTTTTGATTTTCCTGTTTTGCCCCGGAAGCTGCCTATTTTGACGTAATTCGCCCAGAACCTTATATATACTTTATTTTCAGCCACTTTTAGGCTATCTCTCTTTTTACTACTCTCTATTCTACTCAGATTTTTGGCCATTGATTTTGTAAGCTTGAAGAAGAATCTCTGCATATATTGAGAAAAATTCTAAACCATTTCCTCTCTTTAATTATTATTATGAGTTTCTCTCTATCTCCCTGCTTGTTCTCTGTTGCCATGTCTGAGTAGTTTCATAGTTAGGTTTAGGGTTTCAACGGGATCTATGAATCATTGAATTAGACATAGATAGGGATTCATCTTTTGTGGTTTTCGCTTATTGTTGTGTTTATTGCTTAGGTTAAGTTGACCGTTTTGCCTCTGATCTAGGGTTCAATCTATACCACGGAAGTGTCGTAGGTTGCTAGAAAGAACATAAGCGAGCGAATTGTCCTTAGCCGACGGAAGTTGATGTTAATGCAATTCGTGAACATATTGAACCTATTCGTTAATGCTGGTCTAGAACTCTAGGTTCAACGGAAGTTAGGATTTTAGGTTGCTAAATTTAGTAATCAATGCCACAGAAGTGGATTGGTTAGATAATTGTGTTTGAGTTTAAAATTTGTGTTTAATCATTCCCTTAATAATTTTCTGATTCATGATCTCTCGATTCCCGCGAAGAAACCCTCGGCCTAACGTTTTTCTCTTATTGAATTTACACCACTTTTATTTATTTTCATTACTTTGCAAATCAAATCTTATTATCATCTTAGCTTAATTTCATCTTGTGAGAATCGTAGTGTAACTTTGGTCTATGTAGATTCGATCCTAAAGTACTACATTGACATACTGTTATAATTGCAGTAGTGTGCGGGAGAAAGGCCGATTCTTACCCGGACTATTCCAAATGGTACCGATTCATACCTGACAAATTTAAGTGTCCAATTTCATGCCCAGACTCTTCAAAATTGGAAAATTCATACATGAACTTTTTTTTTTGGCGAAAACAGACATTGACTAACTTTCCGTTAGTCAAACCCATAACACCGTTAACAACGATGAGCCACATGCCACGTATGCTTCTCAGTTGGCACAAAATGACAAAACAACGTCGGTTATGAAAAAAAAAATCCAAAAAAGTGAAGAAATTTATGTCTATTATTATCAAAAACTGTTTATATAATCATAGAGAGAATCGAGAACTCAAAAAACAAAAAAAACCAGATCCTAGAATCGAGAATTGTAGAATCGAGATCTCTGGATGAGATCCTAGAGATCGGCAATTCTTCCGTCGTGATGCAATGATATCAAATCAATCCCAAATATATAAAACGATACAAAGAGACTCATATTTTAATAATACCAGTAATAGTATCAAATTAATCCCAAACTTTTGTACAATATTGCAAAAGATGATTGAAATCTGAAATCAAAAGCGATGGCTTAACACTAACTATATCAAATCTGAAATCAAAAGAATATGTTGCCTCGTCAGAGATTTGAGCGGATCGGTTCCTCCTACTTCTCTGGCGGCGGTAGTGCAGTAGACGGAATCGAGAGGCATCCAACGGAGGGAATCGATCTGAGATTGGAGAAACGTGATGTACTTGTGCGCCTCCTCGAGAATCGTAGCCAAACTCATCTTCTTCTCACACGGCATTAGTTTCTCCAACGACCTGGTTTTTTCCGAGATCTTCCTTCGCCTGTCCCCACCGTATGTCGACTGAGAGAGCGACGACGGCACCGGAGATCTGGAGTTCGAAGAGGAAGATGGCGGCGATGGCGAGATGGTGAAGGTGCTTTTGACCAGCGAGCGGCGACGGCGCCGTTTCACGGGAAGAGGAGGAGCGAATAAAAAAGAAACAGCGGTTTTGTATCCTCCACGATGACTTCTGCAGTTGTCTTTTCAAAGGATTGGGGGTCTGGCAAGTGAAGATACGGTTCGTCGGAGAAAGTGAATCCGTCGTAGACAGTGAAATCAGAAGAAGGAAAATGACTTTAATGTCTTAATTTTTTTTTTAATCTTTTTTCCCAAATATATAAAACGATGTCGTTTTATGTTTCTCAAATCACAAATTTTAAATAACAAAACGACGTCGTTTTATGTTTCCATGATAGCAGAGCAGCATATGTGGCACGGGCGTTCTCACCGTTAACGGTGTTACGAGTTTGACTAACGGAAAGTTGGTCAATGTCTGTTTTCGCCAAAAAAACAAAAATTTCATATATGAATTTTCTAATTTTGAAGAATCTGGATATGAAATTGGACACTTAAATTTGTCAGGTATGAATCAATACCATTTGAAATAGTCCGGGTAGGAATCGGTCTTTCTCCCCAGTAGTGTGCACTTTAGTTATTAATTGACTACGTGGTAAAACACCTAAATCAGTTTAGCGCCGTTGCCAAGGACCAGTAGCATTACCTTCAATTTTGAATTTGAAATTTAGTTTAAGATTTACTAACATATTTTACCTTGATCACTTGTGCATTTCAGGTGACTGACAGAAAAGCTGAATAGAGTTACCAGAAGCAGTGGCTATGAAAACCTTTGCTAGCTCAGCAACGAAGAGCTAGCAAGGTTAGAACGAACATACCGGAGAGCAAGGTCAATTCATGTCATCACGGACGATCAAAACAACGACCAACAAAACGCTGCAGCTGCCGAACTCCAGAGACTGCAACAACAAGTGCAACAGTTGCAACATGTACAACAACATCAACATCAGCAGCAACAGCAACAGCAACCTGGCATTGGAGACTTGGACATGCCTCATGCCTTATACCAGAACAGAGCTGCTATCCGTCCACCGGCTATTACGAGGCAAGATTATGAGATCAAACCTCAGATGATCGCATTGGTGAAACAACACATGTTCCATGGTTTACCCGCAGAGCATCCAATGGATCACATTGAAAATTTTGAAGAAATCTGCAGCACTACCAAGTTGAACGGGGTACCAGCCAATTACCTCAAGTGAAAGCTCTTCAATTTCTCTTTGGCGGACAAGGCGCAAAGATGGCTTAAGTCACTTCCACATGGGTCGTTGACTACGTGGGAAGCATGCATAGCTACTTTCTTGGATCACTTCTACACCAAGTCTAAGACAACTTCGCTGCGAAATAAAATCACCACCTTCCGGCAGCACGCATGAGAGTCTTTTTACGAAGCTTAGGAGAGGTTCAGAGAGTGCCGCAGAGAGTGCCCTCATCATGGGTACTCGGATGAGCATATACTAAGCATCTTCTACGATGTAGTTGACTGGAACTATAAGAACGCCCTTAATGCTGCAAGCAATGGAGATTTCATGACTAAGACTAAGGATGGGGCGTACCAGCTGATACAGAACTTGGCTTCAAGTTTTGGAAATCGATGTCCTGAGTACGACAGGTCTAAACGTGTCAACGGTACGAATTCGCAGAAGATTAATGAGTTGACTGCGAAAGTAAACTTGCTACTGAAGGGAAATAAGAGAGGTGTGCAGTCTTGCGAGGAGGCATGTGATGAAATTTTATGTCAAGGATTAGTTGAAGACGAAACCAATGAGCAACAGGGGGTGAACTACGTTAGTGGACAAGGGTACATGCATAATAAAGTTTTCAACCAGAATTACAGAAACCATCTGAATCTGTCTTACAAAAGCACAAATGTTGAGAATCCCCAGGATCAAGTCTACCCCCATCAAGTTCAATACCCCCAAGGAAAAACATTTGTGCAAAACGCAGGCGTCTCAGGATTCTCTCAAGGTTTTCAGGGCCAGAACAGGTTTCAAGGTGGGTTCCAGCATAAACAATCGTTCAACTCCTTCCAGATGACAAAAGCTGCCCTATTCCAAGCTCCGCAAATGAATCTCAGGATGAGCTTAAGGTTCTAATGTAACAACTCCTGCTCAATCAATAGCAATCTGCTAAAGAGATCAATGTCAAGGTTGATAACATGTACAATGATAAACTCAAATTAATACCTTAAAAGTACTAAAGCTTTGTCGATTGTAATACTTAGGGATCGAATCCACATAGACTCAAGGTAACACACAATAGATTGTATAGATGAAAATTAAGCTAAGTGATCAATGGAGTTTAAAACAAATACGTAAATTAAACGAGGTGTAAGTCGATTGGAAAGAAGATATGTTCAGGGTATTTCTCAGGAAATCAATGAATGCAAATAAACTAACTAATCAGGGTTCAGGTTATGCACGGTTCTTGAACTCAAATCACTAAAATATTAACCAATTCTCGTTGCGAGAATTATCTAAGTCTAAATCCCAGAATTCCAAATCTCTTTGCGGATCCTAAAGTCTAAACCATATTTTAGTTCAAGTTTGATTTGTTCACAAAACAACTAAATCAAATATCTTTGTGAATAGTTATTTTGCTCACCCTAAGTTCTATCAGGTTTCTCAATTGCACTCTCGTGCCTAAGCGATTAACCTAAGATCTAAATTCCAGATTTGTCAACCTAGAATTAGTTTTGAGAACAACCTATGGTGAAGAACTAATTCAGATTATGAACCCTAAACAACTAATCAACCTAGCATTCAAAGAAATCTCTTATGAGAACCCTAAACCTAACATGAGATCTACTCAGACATGGAGATTGAAATAATAAACATGACTGAATAAATCCTTGAATAAATAATAAAGAAGAGAATAAAACAAAGGTTTGAAATCTTCTCTTGGACGAACAGAGTTTCAGACTTGTCTCCCTCACAAAGCTCTCTCACCAAAAACCAAAGTAGAATAATGCGTTATGAAAGCGTAGCCCCCAAAAGTGGCTGAAAAACCTAAAATATAACCTAAGACACGTTCTGGGGCTTATTGTAAATAATAAAGTCTTCTGAGGCAATTTGCAATTTCTCAAATCTTCGAATAAGTCGCGATCCTTATGTTTCCTCGACGGGTATCGACCGATACCATAAGTGTATCGATTGATACACATGCATCAAATCGGTGTCTCAACTACATGATCTCTGCTTTGCTCCAAAAGGCTCCAAAATACTTCAATATCTCCAATAATGCTCCAAACGTACCTAAAACCTGAAAATACTCTAAAAGACTTCAAAATACTAGAAAGACTCTATAAAAAGGATTTATATCATGACCTAAAATGGGTAAAAACCATGATATATCAACTCCCCTAGACATAGCCTTTGCTTGCCCTCAAGCAAACAGAAAACCAAACCAGAGAAAGAGGTTTGAAAACACGGAGACTCACCTGTTTCTTAAACATCGCAATGACCTTCTTTCTTAGTACCCCACATATCACGTAACCAGTTCCAAATCTAACCACCATGTACTTCTCCGTAGACATTCACATCTTTTCGAGACTCCACACACTATCTCGCAACATCGTCCAAATAAAACCCTCATCGCCAGTTTCATCGCTGCAGCCAATGTTCAAGAACCTTCTAGATTCTTTCCCATACAATATCATGACAAAAGAACCACCCATTTTTCACACTTTTTGGTGTTACTGTCTCTCCCCCAGAATTTTTCTCATCATGTTCTTTTTCTTTTTTTAGATATGCATATACACATTAAGGTCCGAAACACGAGTATTGATGGTGTTTGCCACCGAATCCCCGGTTCTTCCCTCTCTATGTATCAAAGGTGTAGGCGAATAGTGGTATCACAGAAAATTTTCCAAACCTAGCTTTCAACCTTTGTGCGATCGTTCCTTCACAAGTAGAATAATGGGATCGCCGGAAATTTTCCTAGCCCTCTACTCAGAAGAAAGTCATTCATCTTTTATGCTCTTATTTATTAACTTATAACAGGGGAGAGAGATACCATTACTTTAAACACATGGTTTCCTTTGTCAGATATGAATGAGGAATCAAGCCCCGTAAACATCAACTGCATCGATGAAGTGCAAAAATTTGGCACATGCTTTAGAAGAACTCTGCTGGAAACATGGGTGTCTTCTAGTCAACTGGTCAGCCTTTGGATTTTTCATTAGTTTGATCCAGAATTGATTCTGTAACAATGGTCACTTAGAAGCAAAATCAGAACAATAGATTCAAGCACAATATCATAATCTCCAACAGGTTTTGACTCTATAAAACGATTTTTTAACTCAAAAACGATTGACTCTAAGAAAAACAAAGACAATGTTAGCAACTACCTCCCCCAGACTTAAACAACATTGTCCCCAGTGTTATCTAGCCTAGAGTTGGTAAAAAAAATAAAAAGAACAAAGTGGAATCGTGAAAAATAAAAAAGTTACCGGATTGGGGTGTGAGTATCGACCGACACACAACATTGGGATCGATCGATACCAGGCTTTGGTCGACACATCAACTTCTTTTTAAATCTAAAGAGTGCCAAGGTTGCTCTCAATGATGTCAAACGATCCAAATGTGAAATGGTTAGCACTGTCAGATCACTCAAACACAAGTTAAAAGCAACAAGAAAGCATAATCGCATAGATCCACGAGGTTCAGAATCATAATAAGTTGACAAAACAAACTCAAAAGTTCAAAAGAAAAGGAAAAGAAAAGTTAACCAGATAGAATAGAGGACTAATCCTCATCGGAGTCATCAGATACTCCAGTAGTGTGAGAGGGTCCTTCTCCTGAAGGTGAGCATTGGCGAGATGGTGCAATGCAACCGCACCGAAAAAGAGTATAGATGGCGTTACACATACTCTGGAAACTCTCTACCACATACCTCTGAAAGGTGTCTGTGTCCATGGGAATAGCAGGCGGTGTCGGGAGAGTACTAGCAGAAGACGGAGGGTCTCAATCTTGTCGTGACTGACCTCCAACAAAGTCAGAGGCGGGTGCGTGTGCAGCAGCAGGTGCGCTAGTAGAAGAACATCGGCCTCGGCGAGTGCGAGGTTCAACAATCAACAGGTTAGGATCAGGGTCAAAACGCAGCTGATCAGGATCGTCACCAATGTCGGTGATCTCGGTGTTAGGGAGCCTAACCAGAAAGTCCCCATCCGAGTTGGAGAAACACCAACGTCGCTCAGGTTTCAACCACCTGAGGTTCTGCAGATGTCTCTCATCCATGATAGTGCGCGTGGTGACTATCGAACAGCTCCCTGTGCTAATACTGAAATGCTGGAAGATATGGGTAAGAAGACTACCCACTGTCTCGGTCTTCCGAGCTGTATTGCGACTGGCACCCAAGAATGGTTTGGTCTTCAGAGAGACCAGTTGATGGGCAAAGACTGCTCCTAGATTAACCGCGAGATCAAGCTCAGGCCACTCATAGTTTTCGTCATCAATGATATCTCCAATAGCCATGGAGATAATAATAAGCTCAGACAGCCGCATCTTGTTGGGCTCCATCTTGCACATGATAATGTTGCTCAGAATTCTAACCAGACTGCGCATAACTGGGAGTCTTGGAGTAGGCTCCGTTCCCGAAATGCTCCCAGAAAACCTGCACATCGTGAAACTGAGTAGGCAGAGCAACTTTCCTGATGTCCATGTGGAAACCGTAAATGTCGCAGAGATCTGGGAGTGGCAATCTGTATCGCACTCCGCGAATCATGAAGGTCATGGTTCTTTCCTGTGCGTCCTTCAGAACCTCATTATGATAGTAGACGCGCACTGTGGAGAGGAACTATCGCACCAAGTCAGGGAACATATCATACTGCCTCATATGCATAGTACCCAGACCAATCTTTTCAATCAGACGCCCGAGTTCCCTGTCGATACCCAAACGGCGCATGGTGGGAGGGTCAACAAACCGAGTGGTATGTACGTTAACGTCTTGCCAAGCGTTGTAGAACAACGTGTCGTAGTCATCCCAAAACTCCGAGATAGGCCTATAGACGCAGTCATCACTCTCATCAATTTGCCTATATGTTCCCTCCCAAAATCTGCTGCAAGGAATCTTGGCTTTCTCGTTCCTTTTAGGCCAAGGAGCTCTAACTGTGGCAGCATGAGCCACAGGATCAGCGGGAGTAGCAGGTGGTTATGATGGATGTGCCACTGGTGGTGGAGGGATTTCGCGCAAGGAAGCATATGGGACCTCGATGTTTTCGGATGCTCCATCAATCCTCACTCTGTAGTTGTCGTTACCCAGGTAACCGTTCACTATTCCCTGCCGCCAATGTAAACCATCCCAGATCTTGGCACAATGACCCAAGCGGAAGTCCTTTGGTAGTGGGTTTGAGCTTGATGCACCATCCGTTCGTGTTTTCTTTCGAGCAGACATCTGCAATCAAAGACAAAGAACACAACAAACACATATTAAGCACCAAATCCAACGACAAGGCAACAATCAGCAATAATTTATTCAGAATTCCATTACTGCACGTAGAGTATCGATCGATACTAGAAGGGTATCGATCGATACCAACAGGGTATCGATCGATACCCTGGCGATTATAGAAACAGAATCTCAAATTTCCAAAGATTTCCAAAATTCCTACAACTAGCACAAGGGAAGGGTTCAAAAATATGTTCTAATCACTTATCTAACAGGCATTGCCCACTAAAACGAGTGAAGAAAGCCAAAAATCATGGCCCAAACCTTGTGTTCTTGTGATGGAAAAGAGGAATTAGTGTGTCATACCATGTAGATCGAGAGGAAGGATGATAGAAACAGGTAGAGCACGAAAATCAAACAAGGTTAGACTCTTGAACCACTCAAATCCGTGAAGAATTGAAGATTTCTGAATTTTAGAGGAGGTTTTCAGGATAAGTATCGAACAATGGAGGCGGTGAGGAAGAAAGGAAAAATCGTAGGGTTTTAAAGGAAACTTACCTGCACGATGGGTATCGATCGACACATCAGTGGTATCTATCGATACCTGGACTTTTGGTCGATGCTACGTTTGTTTCTCCTGGTGTCGATCGACACCAAGTTGGTATCGGTCGACACTGCCACTTTTTATCTGGTTCACTCGAACACACAAAACACAAAACCAAAAACTAAAAACAAAAGAAAGAAAAGAAGTATGTACAGACTCACCAGTGGGTTGCCTCCCACCAAGCGCTTGTTTTACATCACGAGCTTGACTTTACGGACGATCAGTCAGGATAAGAATGAGAGCTTGCACCAAAACAAGCTCCACAACTTGACATCCCCAGTTTCGGAGTTCTGCTCAACATGCTCTCCACAACCTCATGTCTTTTCTCTTTCAGCTCCGAAGTAAGAATAACTCTAGCCTTAGAGAACGATTTTGAGGTTCCTTTGCATTTCACCTTATATTCAATCGAATCTCCATCACACTTCTGAGAAATTAAGGTCACATGGGTAGCACTCTCGACTCTTTTATTTTTCACCTCTTGCTTTGCCGTAGCCGTTTTGATATCTTTCTTGGTGATGATAGGATGACCATCTAAAATGTCTATGACAGTTGGCTCATCATAAGGCTCGTCCAAAAGATCAACCATCAACGTCTCTCCTGTGATGACAGTGATGCAAGAGATATGTTTGGGAGCTCTTCTAGAGGGGATGGCTTTGTAGGAGGCATGTTCGTCAATGTATGAGAACGAGATCCTCTTACTATGTGTGTCTATAACCTCACCAACCGTAGCCGTGAACGGTCTTCCAAGAATCAAAGGCGTACTAGATCTTGCATTCATCTCGACAACCTGAAAATCAGTAGGAATCATGCAATCTCCTACTTTAACCAGCAAATCAGGGATTGTACCATATGCAATTGAGGTGGAAGAGTTTGCGAATGCGAGAGTCATCTGAGTAGATCTAATATCACCAATTTTCAACCTCTTTGCAAGTGCTTTGGATATTACATTGACGCTAGATCTTGAATCGGTGAGAGATTCCTCGAATTCAACTCCAGAGATAGAGTATGGAACTAAAAATTTTCATGGGTCTTCCCTCTTAGTCAACTGCTTCATCGGTGGTGGTGTGTTTCTTGCCTTGATGAAGATTGCTTCGATCTCTTCCTCAGTTTCTCTGCAATCTCGGAAGTAACAATCCAAAGGGCGATTTTCAAAAGCTTCGTCAAAAGACATAGTATGGGGAATCCTCCTCACCATCTTCTCAAAAGCGGCAACTTCTCTGCAGTGATGGAATTCAATGATGTCTAGGTGGTCTAGGATATGGCACCTTAGGCTTGTAGACACGTTCCTCAGTCATCTCTGGTTTTTTCTCAACCTCTGGCTCAGTCTGCGAGGGGTGTCGACCGATACCAAAATGGTGTTGATCGACACAAGGCTGATGTGTCGTTTCTTTAGGTTGGTGTCGATCTATACCAGTAGTGGTATCGGTCGACACAGACGTATCAGGCTCCAAATCGCTTTCAACCTCTTCTAACTCCACAAATTTATTTGCATCTAAACCCCCTTCTACCATTGCAGTGACCTCTCTAGCACTCCTCAAGGTGATTGCATTGACGTATTCATTCTGCGAATTAACCATCTTTCCCTTGATAGCTGATGTAATTTGAGCCATTTGAGTTTCCAGCATCTTCTGATGAGTGCTGAGAGTCTCGATTTTTCCATTTAGATCAGTATACATGGCATCCATTTTCCCATTAAAATCCACTGTCATCTACTGCTGTCCCTCAAGAATTTGTTCCAACATAGATTCAACTTTGCTTTCAGGAGTTTTGGCAGGTATAGGCTGATAAGACGAATTCCCATAGTTTCTGGTATAACCACTATTCTGGAAAGGTTTCTTGCCAAACTGATTAGATTCTCCTTGTTGAGCGTTGTTGTTGAAGTTTCTATTGTTATTCTGGTATTGATTTCTCTGGCCTTGAAAACCAGAACCACCAATATAGTTAACATCTTCCACTTCATCTTCATTTAGTACCTCGACATCATCAGCAAAGTGAACAACCTTCATCATTTTTCTCATATAAAGACTGTGCATAGAATCTAACTTGGCTTGAACCTCAACAATCTGTGAACCTTCCATGCCACCGGCTTGCTTCTTGCGCTCAAAGTCTGCATTCTTGGTGCTATTGCTAGACGCCAAGTTCTCAATCAGCACGTAAGCATCATCAAGATACCTGGTGTTGAAATTTCCATTGCTCGAAGCATCCAAGGCCATATGATACCTCCAATCAATCCCTCTGAAGAATAAACCCATCAGCTGAACATCAGTGTACCTATGATGTGGACAATGTCTCTGATATGATCTGAATCTCATCCAAGCAGCCTTGAATGCTTCAGTCGAGCCTTGAGAAAACTGGGAAATTTTGTTCCTCAGATCCTCGGATCGTGCATCATCATAGAAGTTATTCAGGAAAGTAGTCTTAGTCTCCTCCCAGGTAGTCAGAGATCCAAGAGGTAACTGCTTCAGCCAGTAAGTCGCATCTCCTCCTAAAGAATATGGGAAGAGCTTGCAGAAAAGATAATCATATGACACTCCATTGCTCTTGATGCTAGTGACCAAATCCTCGAACCTCTCAATATGATCCATGGGGTGTTCACTGGAAAGACCATGAAAAGGGTGCTGACCCACAAGAGTGTAGTATGCAGGTTTCAGCTCAAAGTCATTCCTCTGAAATGGTGGAGGGCGAATCGCTGATCGATTAGCATAAAACTGGTAGAACCTGTTGTAATCACCGATTGTTCTACCACGATTAGCTACAACATTCATTGCATTCACATTCCCAGCGACATTCTCCTCCACAATAGCAGGAGGTGGGATGATGTTCCCCTCCCCATCTAATCGTTGCCCTCTCTCATTGCACAATTGACCATCTTGGTCTATGTAAGCACCAGCTTCATCTTGAACCAAAACCACTGGATTATTGTTCATCTCTGCTGGATTCTTTGCTCTTCTGTTTGTGCGTTCCAAAAGTGCTAGCTGCTCTAATGACAGATTAACTAACGGAGTGCTCTTGTTCCTTCTGGTTCCACGATTAGGCATGCACCTGAAACACAGAAGTCAAGAACGTAAGTAACACAGAAATTTACGACATGTATCGACCGATACCACTAGTGTGTCGATCGATACTGGTCGAACTCAGTCGAAATTCTTAAACTAAAATCTAATGGTGAATTGAGTCCCCGACAACGGCGCCAAATTTGATAAGCTCAAATTAATACCCTAAAAAGTACTAAAGCTTTGTCGATTGTAATACTTAGGGATCGAACCCCCATAGACTCAAGGAAACACACAATAGACTGTATAGATGAAAATTAAGCTAAGTGATCAATGGAGTTTAAAACAAATACGTAAATTAAACAAGGTGTAAGTCGATTGGAAAGAAGATAGGTTCAAGGTATTTCTCAGGAAATCATTGAATGCAAATAAACTAACTAATCAGGGTTCAGGTTATGCACGGTTCTTGAACACAAATCACTAAAATATAATTAACCAACTCTCGTTGCGAGAATTATCTAAGTCTAAATCCCAGAATTCCAAATCTCTTTGCGAATCCTAAAGTATAAACCAGCTTTTAGTTCAAGTTTGATTTGTTCACAAACCAACTAAACCAAATCTCTTTGCGAATAGTTATTTTTCTCACCCTAAGTTCTATCAGGTTTCTCAATTGCACTATTGTGCCTAATCGATTAACCTAAGATCTAAGTTCCAGATTCGTCAACCTAGAATTAGCTTTGAGAACAACATATGGTGAATAACTAATTCAAATTATGAATCCTAAACAACTAATCAACCTAGCATTCAAAGAAATCCCTTATGAGAACCCTAAACCTAACAGGAGATCTACTCAGACATTGAGATTGAAATAATAAACATGACTGAATAAATCCTTGAATAAATAATAAAGAAGATAGTAAAACAAATGTTCGAAATATTCTCTCGGACGAACAGAGTTTCAGACTTGTCTCCTTCACAAAGCTCTCTCACCAAAAACCAAAGTAGAATAATGCGTTATGAAAGCGTAGCCTCAAAAGTGGCTGAAAAACCTAAAATATAACCTAAGACACGTTATGGGGCTTATTGTAAATAATAAAGTCTTTTGGAGCAATTTGCAATTTCTCAAATCTTCGAATAAGTCGTGATCCTTCTGTTTTCTCGACGGGTATCGACCGATACCATAAGTGCATCGATCTATACTCATGCATCAAATCGGTGTCTCAGCTACAAGATTTCTACTTTGCTCCAAAAGGCTCCAAAATTCTTCAATATCTCCAATAATGCTCCAAATGTACCTAAAACCTGAAAATACTCTAAAAGACTCCAAAATACTAGAAAGACTCTATAAAAAGGACTTATATCATGGCCTAAAACGGGTAAAAACCATGATATATCATACAACTATCTCAACAGCAAGTATGAAGCTGTGTGCACTCATTTGAAGAAGCTGGATACCCAGGTTGCTCAAACTGCTGAAGCAATCAAGAGACCCCAGGGAACTCTTCCCGGGAAAGTAGAGAAAAATCCAAGGAATGAGTTCGTCAACGCCATTACACTCAGAAGCGGGAAGGAGTTGGAACCGACTGCACGGAAAGGGGAAGATGTTGATGTCGTCATTGATCTAGGAGGGGTTGACAAGGGGACATCCGAAAAGGGGAAAGCTTTCACAAGTACATACGCTACAGATGAGCTACAGATGCTACCATCTACACACGTCTACACCCCAAGGATCCCTTACCCTACTCGTCCAAGGAAGTCGCGTAAAGACCTACATGAAGCCAAGTGCAAGGAAATGTTGAATGATCTTGTGGTGAAACTTCCTCTTGTTGATGCAATCCAAATGATACCTTTATTGAAGAAGTATATGAAGAGCTTAGTGACAAGTAAGGTGTCTACAGGAGATAATGTCAAGATGGTATCTAAAGATTGCAGTGCTGTCCTCCAACACAAGATGCTAAAGAAGCTAGGCGATCCAGGAAAGTTCATTATCTCTGTGCAGATTGGAGTAATGACTTTTGCTTGCTCTCTATGTGATATTGGGTTCAGCGTCAACCTAATGCCATACTATGTGGTTAAGCGGCTTGGATTCACAAAATTCAAGCAAACTAAGATCTCTCTAGTGTTTGCCGATCGTTCTGTGAAGCTGCATGTGGGTGTTTTTGAGGATCTTCATGTACGAATTGGCAATGCATTTGTTCCTACATATTTTATAGTACTAGAGCTGGATAAAAACCAAAGGATCCTCTCATTTTGGGAAGACCTTTCTTGTGTACAGCAGGAGCCATCATAGATGTGAGTAACGGGCAAATAGATCTCCACTTGGGAGACATTGTCATAAAATTTGAGATGGATAAGATGCTGAAGAAGCCTATGTTGGACGAACATACATTCTCGATAGATGGCTCACTAGAGGTCTATGACGAAGTGGTTGAAGAGATTCTAGTCGATGACCCGTTGGAGACTGTTTTGACAAAGGCAAAGAGTGAGCATGGGTTTATGAGTGACGATTCCACTGGTTATGCTAAGATGCTGAACTCAAGCCAGACAATGGGGAAGATGGTCGAGTACATCAGTTTAGATGGAGCCGCAGAGACGCCTCCAGCAGCAAGTCTTCTTGCGCCTTCTGCTGACCCGTGGAGTGAACTGAAAGCTCCAATAATCGAGCTCAAAACATTCCAAACTAGGCTAAGGTACGCATTTCTTGGCCCTAATTCCACTTACCCTGTGATCATCAATGCTGAGTTGAATAATGTGGAAACTGCTTTGCTTCTATGTGAGCTTAGAAAGTATCGTAGAGCTTTAGGCTACTCACTAGATGATCTCACATGGATTTCACCTGACCTTTGCATGCATAGAATATATCTAGAGGACGAATCGATGACTTCAATAGAACATCAGAGACGGTTAAACCCAAATCTAAAAGATGTTGTAAAGAAGGAAATAATGAAACTTCTAGAGACGGGCATCATATACACTATCTCTGATAGTACTTGGGTGAGCCCAATCCATGTTGTGCTAAAGAAAGGCGGAGTGACAGTTGTTGAAAATGAGAAAAATGAGTTGATACCAATTAGAACTCTCACAAGGCATAAGATGTGTATTGACTATAGGAGGTTGAATGCCGCTACTCGTAAAAATCATTTTCCCTTGCCTTTTATTGATCAGATGCCTGAAAGATTGGCTAACCACCCCTACTACTGTTTTCTAGATGGTTATTCTGGTTTCCTTCAGATTCCCATCCACCCAGACGACCATGAAAAGACTACATTCACATGTCCTTATGAGACTTTTGCTTATCGCAGAATGCCATTTGGCTTGTGCAATGCCCCAGCAACATTCCAGCGATGCATGATGTCAATTTGCACTTACTTGATTGAGGACATAATAGAGATTTTCATGGAGGATTTCTCTGTGTATGGATCCTCCTTTTCATGTCTGTCTTTCTACTTTATGCAGGTTACTACAGCGCTGCGAGGAAAATCATCTGTTGTTGAACTGGGAGAAATGCCACTTTATGGTCAGAGATGGGATAGTCTTGGGTCATAGGATTTCAGAGCAGGGTATCGAAGTGGACAAAGCAAAGATCGAGGTGATGACTAATCTACACCCGCCGGATTCTGTCAAGAGAATTAGAAGCTTTCTGGGTTCTACAGAAGGTTCATCAAGGATTTCTCTAAGATTTCTAGACCCTTGATACGTTTGTTATGCAAGGAGGTGAGGTTCCATTTTGACAGCGACTGTTTAGAGGCTTTTCACACCATCAAGTTAGCATTTTTCAGCGCGCCAATTGTCCAACCACCAGACTGGGACCTACCTTTCGAAGTGATGACTGATGCTAGCGATTTCGCAGTAGGAACTGTTTAGGGACAACGAATGGACAAGAAACTTCATGTTATCTACCACGCCAGCAGAACTCTTGAAGATGCACAATGCAAGTACGCTACAACAGAGAAAGAACTTCCTGCTATTGTGTTCGCTTTTGAGAAGTTCAGATCTTATCTTGTGGGGTCTAAGGTTATAGTGCATACTGATCATGCTGCTCTGAAGTATCTACATACATAGAAGGATGCTAAACCTAGGCTTTTGCGGTGGATTCTTCTGTAGCAGGAATTTGATCTTAAAATTAAAGACAAGAAGGGGATCGAGAATGGTGTTGCAGATCATTTGTCTAGGCTACACGTAGTTGAAGAAACTCCCTTAGACGACAGCCTACATGTGGAGAACGTGTACGCGATCAGTATTGGGTGCAATGACTACTACACATCTTCACACCACACCGAGCTCCCTGAAATTCCTTGGTTTGGTTAGATAGCAAACTACTTGTTGACCACCTTGGTTCCCTTGGTGTTGTTGGGGATATATTTGATCTTGTTAATTCTTCACATTTGGGTTCCGGTAGGAGAAGTTAGAGTGGTTTCGGTAGTTATTGTTGAATCCACCCTGTTGATAACCTTGATTACACACAAAGTTCATCTCCTCTTGGGTGGCCCCTTCTACAACCTCATCTTGATAACCTTGGTTGTCTTCATAGTCCCCAACAAAGTGAACTTGCTTTTGAGATGAATGTAGAAGCTTGTCGATCTTCTCATTGAGGCTCTTCAATTCCTTGGTCCTCTTTTGCTCATCAACGTCGCTAGTGGTTTTCGTGGCGCTGTCATAATCATCGCCATACGTACCATCACTTTGAGCAAGGTTCTCTATGAGGTCCATCGCTTCATCCACTCGTTTTGCCAAGAAGTTTCCGTTAGATGCGGTGTCCAAGAGCGTCCATATCTTCGGTAAAGCACCACGGTATAGTATACTCAAAAGCAAGGCGTCCGGGAATCCGTGGTGTCGACATTGGGTGGTGTAGCTTCTAAATCTCTCACAAGTTTCATTAAATGTCTCATGGTTTCGTTGAGTGAAACTAGAGATGTCATTTCTCAACTTCGCGGTTCGTGAAGGTGAGAAGAACTTGGCTAGAAAAGCTCTCTTGCACTCTTCCCAAGTAGTGATCGAACCTTGAGGAAGACTCTTCTCCCATTGATGAGTTCATCACCGAGAGAGAAGGGGAAGAATCTTAACTTGAAGCTATCTTCCGATACAACGTTCATCTTTGTGAGACCACATATCCTATCAAATTGATCAATGTGGCCGAGAGGATCTTCCACGGCCAACCCGTGAAACTTATTGTTTTGGACCATGTTAATCAAAGCGGCTTTGACCTCGAAGTTGTTATTCTCGACCAGAGGAGCTTGGATACCTTGGCGATTCCGGTGAGCGTTCGCGTCATCACCCGCACCAACCATATCTTGAGCTCTAGGAGGGTGGTTTGGAGCCCTCACGTTTTGGGCGGGTGGGTGTCGGTTGTGGCCATTCCCTCCTTGGCCTTGGTTGTTTCCATTACCACCTCACCTATGGTGTGGAAGGTTATCCAAATTGTCATGAATGTCCTTGATTTATCATGGTTTTTACCCATTTTTAGCCATAATATAAGTCTTTCTAGTGTTTTTGTAGTCTTTTAGAGTATTTTCAGGTTTTAGCACGTTTGGAGCACAATTGTAGATATTTGAGCATTCTGGAGCTTTTTGGAGCAAAGCAGAGATCGTGTAGCTGAGATACCCGAATCGAAGCCCGAACATTGACGGATACCATTAGTGGTATCGATTGATGCCGACTGCAGACAGACACAAATCGCGATTGGAGATTTTGCTTTCAAGCCTAGAAGACTTTATTATTTACAACAAAGCCCAAAACGTGTCTTAGCTATTAATTAGGTTTTTCAGCCACCTTTGTGGCTAAGTTTTATTCTACTTTGGTTTTGGAGAGAGAGTTTTGTGAGGGAGACAAGTCAGAACTATGTTCGTCCGAGAGAAGATTTCGAACCCTCTTGTTACTCTTTTCTTATTGTTTATTTTAATGATCTATTCAGTTATGTTGATTGTTTCATTCTCCATGTCTGAGTAGATCCACCTTAGGTTTAGGGTTTTCTCATAGGGATTTTTTTGATTGTTGGTAATTGATTAGTTAGGATTCACCATCTGAATTAGTTCTTCACCATATGTTGTTCTCAAAGTTAATTATGGACTGATCACCTAGAACTTAGATCTTAGGTTAATCAATTAGGCACGATAATGCAATTGAGTAATCTGATAGAACATAGGGTGAGCAAATTAATTATTCGCAAAGAGATTTGGTTTAGTTGATTTGTGAACACATCAAACTCGATATTAAGGCTGATTTATTCTAAGGAATTTGCAAAGAGATTTGGGATTCCGAAGTTTAGATTTAGATAATTCTCGCAACGATAGTTGGTTAATTATAACTTAGTGATTTGAGTTCAATAACCGCGCTAAATCTGAATTCTGGCTGATTGGTTATCTGCATTCAAAGATTTTCTGAGAAGTACCCTAGGCCTATATTCTCTCATCGATTTTCCATCCTCTTCTATTGTTTATTGCTTTTGTTTCAACGGAATTGCTTAGATTGATTCGAAACTATTTGGTATATTGTGTGTTTTTCTTGAGTCTTTGTGGTTCGACCCCTAAATATACTGCAACTACAACTTAGTACTTTTAGGGTATATATTTGAGCTTATCAAATTTTGGCGCCGTTTCCGGGGACTCTAAAATTCGCCATTAGATTTTAGCTATCGAGTTTCGACTAAGTTCGTCGGTATCGATCGATACCATTGGTGTTAGTCGATACTCGTCGTGCTGTTTTTGATTTTTGGTTACTTATGTGTCTTGTCTTTTGTGTTTCAGGTGTATGCCCACTCGCGAAACCCGGAGGAACAAGCGTACTGAGCTACTAAATCTTTCCAACAAGGAACTAGCAAACTTGGAACGTGCAAACAGAAAAACAAAGCAGCCAACAGAGATGAATAACCCAGTGGTATTAACTCGTGATGAACCTCGAGCTTTGAGAGACCAAGATGGTAAATTGTGCAATGAGAGAGGGCAGCAACTTGATAAAGCAGGAAACGTCATTGTCCATGCAGCTGTTGTGAATGTTGGGAATGATGAAGTTGATCGTGGTAGAAGAATTGGTGAATACAACATACCTGATCAGTTCTATGCCAATCGATCAGTGATTCGCCCTCCTGATTTTGAGAGAAATAACTTTGAGCTGAAACCTGCATACTTCACTCTTGTGGGTTAGCACCCTTTTCATGGTCTTTCTCATAAACACCTGATGGATTACTTTGAAAAGTTTGAGGATTTGGTCACTAGCATCAAATACAATGGAGTGTCCAATGATTTCCTTTTCTGTAAGCTCTTCCCATACTCTCTTGATGGAGATGCAGCTTATTGTCTTAAGCAATTGCCCCCTGGATCACTGACTACTTGGGAGGAGACTAAGAATGCCTTCCTGAACAATTTCTATGACGATGACAGATCTGAGGAGCTCAGGAATAAGATCTCCCAGTTCTCTCAAGGAGCGACTGAAGCGTTTAAGGCTGCTTGGACCAGATTCAGGTCATATCAGAGGGACTGTCCACATCACGGGTTCACTAATGTTTAGCTGCTTGGTATCTTCTTCAGAGGGATTGATTGGAGGTATCAGATGGCCTTGGATGCGGCGAGTAATGGAAATTTCAACAGTAGGTATCCTGACGATGCTTATGTGCTTATTGAGAACTTGGCATCTAGCAATAGTACCAAGAATGCAGACTTTGAGCGAAGAAAGCATACTGGGAGCATGGATGGGTCGCAGATTGATGAGGTTAAAGCCAATCTGGACTCTGTGCACAATCTTCTGCTGGGAAAGACAAAGAAAGCAGTACACGTTGCTGATGAAATCGTGATTGTGGAAGAAGGTGAAGTGGAGGATGTTAACTACGTTGGTGGTTCTGGTTTTCAGGGTCAGCGATTTGGGTACAACAACAGCCGAAACTTCAACAACAACACTCAGCAAGGTGGATACAAGTTCGAGGGAAATCAATATTGTTCTGGAGCAAAACAATTTGCTCAGAAACCACTCCAAAGCAGCGATTTCACTCGCAATTATGGGAACTCGTCGTACCAGCATATCTCTCCCAAGTCCTCATGAGAGTAAAATGAAATCCATGTTTGAACAGATTCTTCAAGGACATCAAAAGTTGCAAGTGGATTTCAATGGGAAGATTGACTCTCTGTACATTGATCTGAATGGGAAAATTGAAGCTCTCAATCTTTCTCAGAAGAAGCTGGAAACTCAGGTTGCTCAGACTGCAACAGCTGTGAAGAGGCAGGAAGGTTTTCTTCCAGGGAAAACTGAAAATCCAATGGCACACATCAATGCCATCACTTTGAGGAGTGGAAAAGAGGTGATTACATGAGTAAATAAATTGCAAAAAATTTCGTCGATCTTGCTGAAGATGGCGACTGGGATTATGAAAATCACCGTGTATTGATCGATACCAATTCAGACATCTGCTCGAGGGGATCCAAAATCCCGTGTATAGATCGACACTCCCCCGGTATCGGTCGATACTGAGACAGAGATCGAGAAGGAACCTAAGGTGGTCGAGGAAAGGGTTTACACTCCCAAGGTACCCTACCCTCTGCCTCCTAGGAAGTCGAAGAAGTATGTGGAGGATTCTAGATGCAAGGTTATACTAGACAAGTTGGTCGTTGAGCTTCCCTTCATCGATGCTATTAAGACTTCTCCAGCTTTCAGGAGATATGTGAAGAAGATGGTGTCTAGCAACGTGAACCTTGAGGAGGGTGTCATGATGATTACAGCTGAGTGCAGCGCAATTATACTCAACATGATCCCAAAGAAGCTACCAGACCCAGGGAGCTTTGTTTTGGACTGCACTATTTTCACAGAGAGATTCGAGCGTTCTCTCTGAGATATTGGGTCGAGTGTGAATCTCATTGAAAACTCAATTGCTAAGCGAATGGGGATGACATATTTCCAATCTACAAGGATCTCAGTGGTACTTGCTGATCGCTCAGTGCGACTTCCCGAGGGACTACTCGAAGCTGTCCCAATCAAGATTGAGAATTGCTTGATCCCAACAGATTCATCGTCCTGGAATACGATGCTGAGCCTAAGGATCCTATTATCATGGGCACACCATTCCTTGCAACTGCTGGAGCTTTGATTGATTGCAAGAATGGACAGATAGCTCTCAACATTGGTGATTTGGTTATGTCGTTCAACATGAAGAAGATGATGAAGAGACCAACCATCGATGGACAGACTTTCTTTGTGGATACTTTCAGCGACATAATGGAGGAGTATTTCTTGGAGATGCATCCTGAAAATCCACTGGAGAGAGCATTGGTGTGCTCCGATGACTCGGATGAGTTTCTGAGTGATGATGTTGCTTGGTACGCTAAGATGCTCGATTCGACTAATTCAGTATCGATCGATACAGTGGGTATCGATCGACACCAAGCGTGTGCGATAGAGGAGTTGGCCGAAACTCCTAAGAAGGCTGGTGAGCTTGGTGATTGGAGTGAGGAGAAAGCTCCTAAGATTGAACTCAAGCCACTTCCAGCCGAATTGATGTATGTTTTTCTTGGTCCTAATTTCACATACCCTGTGATTGTTAATTCTTCCTTAAACAACGCAAAGATTACCTTACTGCTGAGCAAGCTGCGCAAGTATCGCAAAGCTCTCGGCTATTCTTTTGACTTCGTGCCTAAGAAAGGAGGTATAACTGTGGTGAAGAACGAGAAGGATGAGCTGATCCCTACAAGGACAATCACTGGTCACATGATGTGTATTGACTACAGGAAGCTGAATGCGGCCACGAGGAAGGGTCACTTCCCATTGCCATTCATCGACCAGATGCCGGAGAGGTTAGCGAGTCACCCATACTACTGTTTTCTCGATGGGTACTCATGATTTTTCCAGATTCCTATACATCCAGAGGACCAGAAAGACGACTTTTACATGTCCTTATGGCACATTCGCCTACAGAAGAATGCCATTTGGATTATGTAACGCTCCAGCGACCTTTCAGAGATGTATGATGTCGATTTTCACAGACATGACTGAGGAGTTTATGGAGGTGTTCATGGATGACTTTTCCGTGTATGGATCGTCATTCAATGATTGTTTGGATAACTTGTGCAAGGTGCTTCAGCGATGCGAGGAGAAGCACTTGGTTCTTAATAGGGAGAAGTGCCACTTCATGGTACAAGATGGCATCGTTCTTGGGCACAGGGTTTCCAAGGCAGGGATCGAAGTTGACAAGGCCAAGATTCAGGTCATGACAAGCCTTCAGCCGTCGCGGTCTGTCTCTAAGATTCAAAGCTTCCTTGGTCATGCTGGGTTTTACAGAAGGTTCATCAATGATTTCTCTAAGCTTGGACGCCCACTCACCGCCATGTTGTGCAAGGAAGTCAAATTTGATTTCACACCTGATTGCCTTGCAGCCTTCGAAGATATTAAGAAGGAATTGGTGAGTGCTCCTATTGTCCAATCACCTGATTGGAGTTTACCTTTTGAGGTTACGTGCGATGCGAGTGACTCTATTGTTGGAGCAGTATTGGATCAGAGGAAAGACAAGAAGCTCCATGTTATTTATTATGCCAGCAGGATGTTGGATGATGCTCAGTGAAATTACAGCATCACTGAGAAGAAGTTGCTTGCAATTGTCTTCTCTTTTGAAAAATTTCGATCCTACTTGATTGGGAGCAAGATTGTTGTTCACACCGACCATGATGCTCTCAAATACTTGCTGAAGAACAAGGACCTCAAGCCTCGTCTTTTTCGATGGGTACTTTTGCTCCAAGGGTTCGATATCGAGATCAAGGTCAAGAAGGGAGTTGAGAATGGAGTTGCTGACCACTTATCGCGAATAAAGATCGATGAAGACGTCACTATTGATGATTTCTTGCCAAATGAGTGTATCTACTTCATTGAGACTCAGTTTCAGGATGTTTGTTCCGAAAATCTGAAATTTTCGCGAGTGCAGACCTTCAGTATCGATCGATACTCGCCTAGTGTCGTTCGATACCCGTCACCATTCGGACCTGCTTTGCCTAAGGACTACATTGATTTGTCTGAGGAGTATATAGCCGCTGTCTCTTACCCCGATCGAACATGGTATGCTGATATAGCTAATTACCTTGCTGCTGATAATGAGCCGAAGCATCTCAAGAAGTATGAGAAGAAGAAGTTTATGCGCGAGATGAGGAGATTCTTCTGGGATCAGCCTTACCTATACAAACACTGCTCAGATGATATCTACAGAAGATGTTTTGCTGAGTCTGAGGTGCTTGAGATTCTTTTTCATTGTCATGGGCCTGAGTATGCTGGACACTTCGCCACTTTCAAGATTGTGTCCAAGGTTCTTCAAGCAGGCTTCTGGTGGTCTACCATATTCAGGGATGCTCATGCGTTTATTTCACAGTGTGATGTCTGTCAGAGGAGAGTGAAGATCAGCAAGAGGCATGAGATGCCACAAAATTATCCTTGAGGTTGAAATTTTCGATTGTTGGGGGATAGATTTCATGGGTCCTTTTCCCTCATCACTTGGAAACAAGTACATCTTGGTTTCTGTGGACTATGTTTCCAAGTGAGTGGAAGCGATTGCCAGCAAAACCAACGACTCTTCAGTGGTTCTTAAGCTGTTTAAGACCATTATTTTCCCTCGATTTGGAGTACCTCAAATTGTTATAAGTGATGGTGGCACTCACTTTATTAACGAAGTTTTCGAGAAGTTGCTGAAGAAACATGGTGTGAATCATCGTGTGGCTACTCCATATCACCCTAAGACTAGTGGGCAGGTCGAAGTCTCCAACAGGCAAATCAATGAGATTTTGGAGAAGTATTACTAGGAAGGATTGGTCTGCGAAGTTGGATAACGCGCTATGGGCCTACATGACTGCTTTCAAGACGCCGCTGGGCACTACACCATTTCATCTGCTTTATGGGAGAGCATGTCACATTCCAGTGGAAATCGAGCATAAGGCAGCTTGGGCTACAAATACGATGAATTTTGACATCAAACCTGTTGCTGAGAGGCGATTGGTCCAACTGAATGAGCTGGATGAGATTAGGCATCACGCCTACGAGAACTCAAAGCTGTACAAGGAGAGGACTAAGGCATATCATGACAAGAAGATCCTCTCTAGACACTTTGAACCCAATGACCAGGTACTTCTGTATAACTCCCGTTTACAATTGTTTCCTAGAAAATTGCGTTCTCGTTGGTCAGGTCCCTTCACAATCAAAAACGTCAGACCACACGGTGTAGTTGTTATGCTGAGTACACCAGGCGAGGTGTTCACTGTCAATGGACAGAGGGTCACTATTGGGCGAAAGCCAAGATTCCAAGAGGACACATGGTGCCTCTGGATGATGCACCCACCGCCTGATCGTCCGTAAAGTCAAGCTAGTGACGTAAAACAAGCGCTTGGTGGGAGGCAACCCACTGGTAAGTCTGTACATATGAGTCTTTTATTTTTCTAGTTTTTGTTTTGTGTTTCTTTGTGTCAAGTGAATCAGATTCGAAGGAGCAGTATCGATCGACACCACAAGTATCGATCGATACCAGTGTTAACGCACTACTTCTGGTTCGACACCCGTGTATCGAACGATACCACTGGTATCGGTCAATACTCGCCGCCCAAGTAAGTTCCCTTTTTAAAACCCTAAGGTTTTTCTTCTTCTTCCCCATCCCACACTGCTGGCGATGACACTGATGCTGCGGAGGATTAGTCCCCCTTCTATATGATATTCACGTTTGATTTTCTTTTCTTTTTCTTTTCTTTTTCTACTTTGAGCCGTTTTGTCAGCACTTTCTTATGATTTTGAACCTGTGGATTTATGTTTTTATGATATCTTGTTGCATCTAACTTGTGTTTGAGTGATCTAACAGTGCTAACCATAACACTTGGATCGTTTGACACAATTTTTGGCAACATGCGTCGTGAATAAGAGGCTCTGTGTAGACTCATGCTTGGTAACGATCGATACCAGGCTGTGTGTCGGTCGACACCCTGACCCACAATGGTAATTATGCCTCTTTACCTTAACACTTTCCACTCAGTTCTTTTGATTTCTTTTACCTTCTCTAGGCTTGATAACACTGGGGACAATGTTGTTTAAGTCTGGGGGAGGTAGTTGCTGACATTGTTTTTGTTTTTCTTAAGAGTAAAAAAAAAATTGTTTTATCGAGTCAAAACCTGTTTTAGATTATGATCATGTGCTTGAATTTATTGTTCTGATTTTGCTTTTGAGTGACCAGTGTTACATGATCAGTTCTAGATCGACTAATGAAAAATCCAAAGACTGACCAGTTGACTAGAAAACACCCATGTCTCCAGCAGAGTTCTTCTAAAGCCTGAGCTAATTCTTGGCACTTCATCGATGTGATTGATGTCCATAGAGCTTGATTCCTCATTCATATCTGACAAACGAATCCATGTGTTTAAAGTAATGGTATCTCTCTCCCTTGTTATAAGTTAATAAATAAGAGCATGAAAAGATGAAATGATTTTCTTCTAAGTAGAGGGCTAGGAAAATTTCTAGCGATCCCATTATTCTGCTTGTAAAGGAATGATCACACAAAGGTTGGAAGCGAGGTTAGGAAAATTTCTCGTGATACCACTATTCGCTTACGCCTTTGATACATAGAGAGGGAAGAACAGGGGATTCGGTGGCAAACACAATCAATACTCGCGTTTTAGACCTTAATGTGTATATGCAGATCTAAAAAAAAAAGAGAGTGAAAGAACATGATGAGAAACAAGTCTGGGGGAGAGAAAACAATACCAAAAAGTGTGTAAATTGGGTGGTTCTTTTGTCATGATATTGTATGGGAAAGAGTCTAGAAGGTTCTTGGCATAAATTACAGCGATGAAACTAACGATGAGAGCTTTATTGAACAATGCTTTGAGATAATGTGTGGAGTCTGGGAAGCTGCGAATGTCTACGGAGAAGTACATGGTGGTTAGATCTAAAGCTGGTTAGGTGACATCTGTAAAGCTTAGGAAAATTGTCAATGTGATTGTTCAGGAACAGGTGAGTCTCCGTGTTTTCAAACCTCTTTCTCTTATTTAGTTTTCTGTTTTGCTTGAGGGCAAGCAAAGGCTAAGTCTGGGGGAGTTGATATATCATAGTTTTTACCCCTTTTTAGCCATGATATAAGTCCTTTTTATAGAGTCTTTCTAGTGTTTTCGTAGTCTTTTAGAGTCTTTTCAGGTTTTAGCACGTTTGGAGTACAATTGGAGACATTGGAGCATTCTGGAGCTTTTTGGAGCAAAGCAGAGATCGTGTAGCTGAGATACCCGAATCGAAGCCCGAGCATCGACCGATTCCATTAGTGGTATCGATCGATGCCGACTGCATATAGACACAAATCGCGATTGGAGATTTTGCTTTCAAGCCAAGATGAATTTATTATTTACAACAAAGCCAAAAACGTGTCTTAGCTATTAATTAGGTTTTTCAGCCACCTTTGTGGCTAAGTTTTATTCTACGCTTTATTTTTCTTTGGTTTTGGAGAGAGAGCTTTGTGAGGGAGACAAGTCAGAACTCTGTTCGTCCGAGAGAAGATTTCGAACCCTCTTGTTACTCTTTTCTTATTGTTTATTTTAATGATCTATTCAGTTATGTTGATTGTTTCATTCTCCATGTCTGAGTAGATCCATCTTAGGTTTAGGGTTTTCTCATAGGGATTTATCTGATTGCTGGTAATTGATTAGTTAAGATTCACCATCTGAATTTGTTCTTCACCATAGGTTTTTCTCAAAGCTAATTATGGACTGATCACCTAGAACTTAGATCTTAGGTTAATCAATTAGGCACGACAGTGCAATTGAGTAATCTGATAGAACCTAGGGTGAGCAAATTAATTATTCGCAAAGAGATTTGGTTTAGTTGATTTGTGAACACATCAAACTCGATATTAAGGCTGATTTCTTCTTAGGAATTTGCAAAGAGATTTCAGATTCCGAAGTTTAGATTTAGATAGTTCTCGCAACGATAGTTGGTTAATTATAACTTAGTGATTTGAGTTCAAGAACCGCGCTAAATCTGAATCCTGGCTGATTGGTTATCTGCATTCATAGATTTCTTGAGAAGTACCCTGAGCCTATATTCTCCCATCGATTTTACATCTTCTTATATTGTTTATTGCTTTTGTTTCAACTGAATTGCTTATCTTGATTCGAAACTATTTGGTCTATTGTGTGATTTTCTTGAGTCTTTGTGGTTCGACCCCTAAATATACTGCAACTACAGCTTAGTACTTTTAGGGTATATATTTGAGCTTATCAGTCCTCAAGTGGAACCTCTTCAAAGTGATCCATGACGTTCTCAACTTGTTGTAGTCTCACACGTGCTTCTCTTTCTCTAACCCGCGATACGAACGATGTATGTCGTCCCTCGGTTCAACTAGGTTGTGGTTGCCTCGAGAACGCGTATACATACACCTATAAGATTGAGAGATAGAAATAGAAAGTGAAAGACATTAGTAATCAAAGAGAAAATGAGACTTAATCTCAAAAAGAACCTAAATCTCAATATTGAAATCAAAACCCAATTGGCAACGGTGCCAAATTGATGAAGGACTTTTGCATTTCTTGAGATCAATTACTCAAAATACCATTGCTAGTATAAGAGGTTCAATCCAAATGGGTAAGATTTCAAAGCAACAAGAATGCAATGGACTTTTTAAGTTAAGCTAAATAAGGAAAAGTTGTGATTTAACTAGTGAATTAAGCAAACAAAAACAAGAACAAGATATAGCAAACTAAACAAGTTGTAATGCAATTAATATAAACGAATTCAAGGATGGGGTAATCGATTTTAGATAATCCAAGACTAATTCATGATGCTCACTACTCAAACAAAGCTATCCCTAGGCAATGATCATTAAGTGTGACTAATCCTCTCTCTAGGCATTAATCACCATGCTAATTACTAATCCAATATCAAACTCTGATTTGTGAATTACTAACTAGTAAGCATTAAGTGCTAACAATCAAGATCAACCAAATAAACACCCTAGACAACTACTCTCATAGGCTAGGAATGAATATCTCTTGATTAGTTCATCAAGGCATTTCATCAAACACCTTGTGGGTGTGAAATGCCCTTTGATCTAGATTGGCTCTCTCAAGCCCAATCTAGCATTAGGATCATTAATCAAGAAGAGAAATAAGATAATCTAATCCTAAGCATCATGAATGAACCTTGGAATAACCCTAAACCTAACCCATCCTCAAACTCTAAGAACTACTCACTAATCACCATGGTTTCAACAAATCCCATGCATAAAAGAAGTGTTAAAACCCATGTTCAAATGATTGGATGATTAGAAAATAGAAGATAGATATATGAAATCAAAGAAATCAGTACTCAAATGCATAAATCAAAATGATCAATCTCTTACAAATTACTCTCAAGAACACTTAGAGAGGTTTTTGCTTAAGAAAAGACTTGTTTCTAGAAAATTAGGTTTAGGAAATATATAGTGAATCTGGGAGAACCGGGTCAATCCAGAACAAACCGGGTATTGACCCGGTCGGGTCAAGATAAAATGAGTTTGGGGATTTAGCACCGATCGAACATGGATCGGTGCTAATGATCGGTGTTGAATCTCTTCTTCCACACGACCGTCTGGATGCGAGCTGGGTCGTGTGCAGGATGCGGGCTTCGGCTGGTTTGAAGACGATCGGCATGCTGTGGGATTAGCACCGATCTGTGGCACCGATCCGTGGCACCGATTCAGGATTGGTCGGTGCTAATCTTCTGGGCTTTCATGATGAGCTATGCTGGGTTTGCACCGATCCATGGCACCAATCTGGAACGGATCGGTGCAATCTTCTCTTGATTCGTCTCTTCTCTATGTGTCGACACCGATCCAATTCACCGACCCATGTTGAATTCCCATAATTCCTCCGTAAGTATACTTTTGAAATCTTACGACGGATTTGCTCGTCTACCCTAGGTCAAGCGATTAGATATAGCACTCTCGTGGCTCTAAAACACCTAATATCAGTTGCTATGATGATTAGTCAAGAAACGCATTAACAGCAAGGATAGAACGAAGAACCCTAATCGGTATCCTAAACAAAAAAAATCTAATAAGAATCGAACCATAAATTCCCGTTCAACCCCCTTTCACCCAACAAGGAGATTACTCAGCCATAGATGAGGTAATCATATTCAATCAATTAAATAAAAACATTAAGTAAAAAGTGATGAAGAAAGCTTCTCTATCGAAGAACACGAATCGAGAATCCTTTGCTTCAAACCAAAGAAAACAAGTACACAAGTCACAAGAGCTTTGCTTCTGCCTTCAAGAGTAATAAGAATGTAACGTGTCTGTCTAAAAGGCATAAAATAAGTATTTATAGAGCTAATCTTCGTTTAGGGTTTGGTGTGAAATGACGGTTTTGGCCTTGGTGAAGAAACGAGTCGAATTGGTCGCGACATGCCCTGGCCGCGAGTGCGGGCTTTCTGGGAGTGGCGAAATACCCCTTGACCGCGGGTGGAAGCTCTCCAGGAGTGGCGAGATGGCAGTTGACCGCGGCTCCAGCACCTCCAGGCGCGATGGGCATCTCTTCGGGGCAGCTTCATCTGCTTTCATTGCCTCCAATCCAATTGCATTTGAAAGTTTGTTGTCTCTACTTTGTTGTGTCCAAATTTGGAGATGATCAGACGGTGAAAAGGTCTCCATTAGCTGCAAGACTTCTTGATGGTCCAAGTTTATCCAAAAACGTACTTTTGCTCTGAAATGCACTCTTTTATTCCAAGTTACCTGAAACGTCTTTCAAATCTCTAAAATATGAAAATCACTTGAAAACCTTTGAAAACGGAGTTAAAAAACCTGCAAAAGAATATGAAAGTGATCCATAAAAATGGTCAAAAACCGGTGTTATCAACTCCCCCAGACTTAGATCTTTGTTTGTCCTCAAACAAAACAGAAATCTAAACTCGGAAAAAGGTTTTCGAAAATATAGGAACTAACAAAATCCTCAGTGACCATAACCAATGTAATGCATCAATTGGGTTTAGTCTAGAAAATTCTCACCTAAGTACTACAACGCTAATCCAAGGTATCCTTCATGCGAAAGTCTAACCACATAGATCCTAACTTTATGTCAACTAGCTCTTAACATTCATTAAAGATTGCGTGATTCTTACTAAAAATATTAGACAAGACAATCGGTGCTAGGTATTTAAGGGCAATTTAAAGGTGAGGCAAAAAGTGTTTCGGGTTACCGTATTTTCTTTGGAGGATTCTAGGTATTATGCAAAACAGCAAGAGAGGATGAAGCTTTTGGTACCCACATTTTTCAGTCACTCCTTGCTTGCATAAGTGTTGCTGCAAAACTCCTCCTTTGTCGGGACTCTTCTCCCTTTGACAGAACTTTTATATTGTACCCCCGGACTTAGATTTTTCTCCGGATAATGATTCAAACGGCTTCTTACTCCTCACATATTGAAACATAGTTGCCTTGGTAAAAATATGGACTACTCTAAGACTCTTATGCTTTTATTTTCTTTCCTTTCGTTTTTTTTTAGAAAGGGGAAACGCCTTTAAACAGGAGCCTCAGAGAGTACGAAAATTACCCGTTACAAACGATTTCTAAGGAAAATTTTTAGCTTGATTTGTCGATAACTCCACAACCAAATCCGTCTAGT
Organism: Eutrema japonicum; assembly: GCA_030161315.1. NCBI lineage: Eukaryota > Viridiplantae > Streptophyta > Magnoliopsida > Brassicales > Brassicaceae > Eutrema > Eutrema japonicum. The sequence goes on along the minus strand of BSQW01000006.1, from coordinate 35,153,029 downwards.
CTCTCGTCTTTTCGAGTAACTGAAAAATTGTGTCGTTACTCCCTCTCCGACGTTTTTACACATATCTGCACATAAGACAACAAGAGAGTTGCATGAGGTTTGAACAAAGGTTAAGTTTCAGGTGGGATACCGACTAAATATGAACCGGCCATCTATGATAACAAAGAGTGGTGAAAATGAAAAAGATGTCCTAGAGGTATGACTCGTTGTCTCCCCTAAAACAATTGATAAGAAAATTAAATATAGATTAAGTCCAAATAAAATGAGCTAGTATATCATGTTAGAAAGAATTTCTATGGCTCGAAATCCTCTGGGGATGTCGCATTGAAAGCACTCTAGCTACCGCCTAGTCTAGTACTAAACCACAAAAGAGCTAGCACGAGGAAATAGTGTAGAAGCACATTGGTCTATATCATCATAGATTTTGTTCTTATGTTCTTGAAAAATACTAAATAAAAATACTACACGAGGTCTTAAAAATTCAGCGAGAGTTAAAAAGATCCAAAAAAAAAAATAGATTAGTAATGGATAAACATCCTCCCCCAGACTTAAATCACACTGTCCTCAGTGTGAAAAAGTTGTTGAAAGGATGGTAAAATCATTAAAATAAAAGATATGGTGAAAGAGATCGATTAAACCGTGGTGGTGAAGTGCATGGCTAGGCTTCGCCTGAGCCATTTTTCTCGGAGTCGGGCGTGTTGTTATCTGGTGGTGTTGGTTCACGTGGAGGGGAAGGAGTTGGGTCACATCGAGGAATTGGCACGCGAGTTCTAATCGATCGTCGTCGACTTGCAAAGAACTTGCCAATATTTGCGCCGTCTTCCACGCTTGTTGTGTCCGAGCCTCCTTCGCTCTCCTCGGTTTGCCTGTTGGTAAATCTTCGGGATGATTCTCCTATGTAACCGCTCTTATTTGAGCGAGCTATTTTCATTCTTGCATGGTCCATTGTTCCTACAAAATAGAAAATAATTCTCGGAAAAGTATGAATATGGTTGTGATTGAAAAAATTTATTATGCGGAGATATTAATTCTAGTATCAATTCAATCAGTCAAACGAGAAATATTGATCACAAGTTTAAACAAATCGAGTTCATTATCGTGAATTCCGGGTTTTTTATGCTCTTGCATAAAAATTTCTAGATATCGATTTTAAGTTCAACTTTATGCAAATTTCAGTATATTACCGGTTGCTAATTAACGATATAACTAATAATGTTTAAATTAATCAAAATTATTCTCCAAATTCGTTTTCAATTATGCTTGAAAATTCTCAATCACAAAAAACTCAAATCCATGGGAATTAAGTGCTAAAATTGAAGTCTAGACATACTAGAATTAGTTCAATCTTAAGTTCTCTAACAATTTCTAACCATCAAAGACATAGATCTAGTGAACTCAAGAAAAACACTAGGTTCTTGTTCATATTAAGAAGTAGAGAGTTGGAATTGACGAGATGAGTGAGGAATTGAAATTTCTTTAGAAAAAAGTGAGAATGGACCGAAGAATTTTCAAAAAAAAACTTTTGAATCGAAAAGTGTTGTTCTTGCTCAAAATCTCTAAGTCTTTTGGAAGAGAAGAAGAAAGAGAGCTTGAATCTTGAAATTCTCTTTTTGTTCTTTGAAAATTTGTTTTTAGGTAAAAAGAAGTTTTCTGTTTTTCAAAAACTGTTGTGACTTACCTTAGCAGGACACGGGAATTAAACCGGGTTTGGTCCAATTTCACGTCGGAAACATGTTCAGGATTGCACGGTTTAGTGTCGGGAACGGTTGGGAATGGTCGGGATGAAGTTCGGGACGGAATAAGGCCTGGTCGCAAGTCGAGCATGCGCGACCGCGGCCAAGTGCCTTCTCGCCGCGTGACCGGCCAACGATGGCGCGGTCGACAGCCTCCTCGCTGTGGGTCTGGCTGCTCCAGCCGCGGCCGAGTGCCCTTCATCTCGTGTCATTTTCTCTTTCGTTTCTTCGTCGTTTTACGATCTGTTTTGAACGTCGTCTTCATTTTTTTGTGTTTTCTGATTTTTTTGAATGTTTTTGGATTTTTTATTTTATATAAAAAGAAAGAAAAACTAAAAGAAAAATGTACCAAATGGGTTGCCTCCCATCAAGCGCTTTTGGTTAAAGTAGTTAGCTCAACTTTTTGGTGAAACTAGGCGTGAGCAGTAGACGTCCCCGAAGCAAATGTTCCTTGGGTGTCATCGAATTTTTGATGTGGTTCGCCTTTTTCGGTTTCACCTTCTTCTTTCCACGTTTCTTTGGAACTTTTGCGTTTCGAAGAGCTTGTCTTGTATTATCGATCATTCCTTCCACTTTATCATCCTTGGTGTCTCTCAAATCTTGTGGAATTTTAATGGTGATTTTTGCATATGGCTTAGAAGTGAATGGTGGACTTACCTTTGGGGGTTCTGCCTTAATCAACTCATCTTTTTCTTTTCCTTTAGGGAAAATCGAGTTTTTCATCTTATGTCCGGCCCTCGGGTTTGGAATTTTGTCAGGGACAGTAGGATAGTGCCTCCTTCGATCCACATTAAAGAAGACGGCTTGGCGGTTGGCGTGATCAAGGATGGCGCCAACGGTAGCTAAGAAGGGTCGACCAAAAATCAACGGTCTATCCTTGTCTCATTCCATTTCGAGAACTTAAAAATCAGTGGAGAAAATCTTGTTTCCAATGAGTATTTGAAGATCATGGATCGCTCCTTCGGGTTTCTTTTGTGATGAGTCCCCAAACATTACGCTCATGGTAGATGGCGTGAGATTCATTATACCGAGTTTCTTGGCAAATGTCTTAGAGATGATGTTGCCGTTGGCTCCGGAATCACACAAACAATCTGCAAAATAAATTTTCGAAATCCAACAATAAAAATAAAAACGTCCCGGATCATCGATTTTTCTAATCCTTTGAAGCGGGATTAGTTTCGGTACCTCGAATGGTGGTTTTTGGATCAGCTTGGATTCGGTAACGACTCGTCCATAGAGTAGGACAAATTTTGGAACTTCTCTAGGCTCCATCTTAGTATTGACTTCCTTCTCGGGTATGGTGGAAATCATGTTGTAAAATCTCTTCGGGTTATCGTCCACTCTTCCGGGTAAAATTCCGCCCAGTCTCTTAGTGGAGTCCGCGGTTTGAGAGACTTGCATATCCAACTTCTTGACACGGGTTGAAAGAGATTCAAATTTATCATTCAATTTGTTGTACATACAATCGACCTTGACGTTAAAATCTTTCGTCTTCTTCTCGTTGCTTTGAACGAGGAGTTGAATTGATTGCTCGAGCTTCGCTATTTGCGCAGAAAGTTGAGAGTTAGAGACTGAGCGGATGTTCGCATGACGGGCTCTAGACCGTAGAAGCATTTCTTGGGGAATCCGTAGGATGATCCGGATCGACGTCGACCTATTGAACATGAACTACTCGACGTTGGAAGGTGACTGAATCGCCCCATCATGTGTACCAGAAAACAGTCGCAAAAATTAAAACAAGTCTAAAGCCTGACTTCTAATAAAGTCTAATTTAAAATCAAGTCGAAATTCAGACTTCTAAAAGAGTCTAATTCGGAAAAGTCTAATTTCAGACTTCTTCTCAAGTCTAATTCGTACAAACTCAAATTTCAGACTTCTAACAGAGTCTAATTAAATGAAAGTATAATTTCAAGTTCTAATCGAGTCTAATTCATATCAGGTCAAGTATCAGACTTCGTATCGAGTCTAATTCACTTTCAGACTTCTAATATAGTAATTTTCAAGCTATTTGCGCAGCAAGGGCGGTCTTGGTTGGAAGTTACCATTTCCTCCATAGTTTCCGTTTTGGAACCGATTTTGGTATGGCCTCAATTGTTGTGGATAAGGCTGATCTTGAGGGTTCCCCACGTTCTGATTTTGGTAGGAAAGATTGTTGAAGTTGGCGTTGCAGAAAGCATTGTTGAATCCATTGTTGAATCGGCCTTGGTATTGACCTTGTGCTCCCACATAGTTAACTTCTTCTTCTTGAGAATACGAACCGTTGTTATCGGGTTCGTAATAAGTGTCATCATCGACTCCAACAGTAGCTTCACAAGCATGTACTTGACGGTTTTGGTTGCTGAGAAGTCATTTCATCAGGACTTTTAGCTCGGAAATCTCTTTCGATTCCGACACGTTCGACCTTGACGATCTATCATAGTCGGTAGAATTGTTGTTATCCGACATAGCAAGATTTTCGATGAGAGCTCTTCCATGTTGATGGTCTTCATGGAGAAGTCTCCATTGCTGGTCGTGTCGAGAGAAAGTTGATATTTTAATAATAATCATCGGTAGAAAGTGTTGAGCACATTCGGACCGGAGAAACCGTGATGATGGAAATCTCTCACGTACTCCTTGAAACGTTCACACGCTTCATAGAAAGACTCCACCGAATGTTGATAAAAACTTTGGATTTTGTTTCTTAGCGCGTTGGATCTCGACTTCGTGTAGAAGTGGTTTAAGAAGGCGGCTTTGCACTCTTTCCAATTTGTAATAGATCATGCGGGGCAAAGATTTCAACCAACGATGAGCTTTATCGGCCAAAGAAAAATGAAAAAGCTTACACTTCAAATAGTCGGCGCAAACTTGGTTCGTTCTCATCGTTCCGCATATCTCTTCGAACAACTCGATGTACTCCATCGGATGCTTGGTTGCAACTCCATGAAACTGATTTTGCTTTACCAAAGCAATGATTTGAGGTCTGATCTCAAAATTGTTTCCGTTCGGTATAGGAAGTTGTATGGCTGTTCGGTTTTGGAAGTGTTGATACGGTGCATCAAAATCAGCAATGATGCGGTTACGCGCTTGTCTCCTTGGAGGATTAGCTGGCGATACGGGATTGTTGGCGTTTACGCCGTTAGGAGGAATCGGTGCATTCACTTGAGCATCGTTCCTCGGTGCATCACGATCGACGGAAAGATGTCGCCTCGGATTTTCAGCATTTCGGTTTTGGTTGGGGTTTTCTTCGGGATCGAGATGTGGCTGGTCATTAGCACCATGGACAGCCTCTTGATCTTATCCATGATCCGAAAAATCACGGTCATCCTCGTGATCTAGTTGATCGCGGTTTAGTTGATCTTCCGGGTGGTCATTTTTGGCTATCTTTAAGATTCTTTTGAGTCTTCGGAGTTTTCTCTCGTGTTTGTCGATATCGTCTAGTAGCGGTACGGTTCCTCTAGGAGTTCTCCTAGTGTGCATGCACCTTAGAACAAAAGAAAAAGATAAAGGAGAAAGTCAAAAGAACAACAAAGAACTTGAAAATTAAAAGTGTCTAGAGTAGAAATTAAAATACGAAATCAAACAAGCTAAACAATCCCCGACAACGGCGCCAAAAACTTGAAAAACCGGGAATTAACCCTGGCGTGGAGTTTTACCCTTCATATCTAAGCCGCAAGTGCACAGCACACGAAGTAGTATTTAGAGATCGAATCCACATGGATAGACGTGGTCGATTTCTAACGAGTTTTAACTTATGTCTATACGTAAAATATATTATGGGTTTTGTTACGGTCGTATCTATGAAATCTAAAATAAACTAAGAAGGTCAGTAGCTAACTAATTATTTTATCGAGGTTGTGAATCAATTAAACGAAGAGTTGGGCAATCAGGTATTTTCTAGGGTTTATGGCCGATTTTTACAAGGAAATTTATTTGATTTCTAAAGCGACTTTTGTCGACTTTGGGTTCTTGAACTTGGAACACGTACACTGTGTGTAGTCTACTCCCGTAATCCTACACACCTACTCAATTCAGTACTCGGACGGTAGCTTTCGTCTCCGCCCGCGCAAGTAGTGAATGATACTCTCAAAGGTCGTTTACGCCCACAATTCCTCCATAAGTATACTTTCAAAATCTTACGACGGATTTGCCCGTCTACCCTAGGTCAAACCATTAGATATAACACTCTCGTGGCTCTAAAATACCTAATATCAGTTGCTAAGACGGTTAGTCAAGCAACGCATTAACAAGGATAGAACGAAGAACCCTAATCGGTATCCTAGACAAAAAAACTAATAAGAATCGAACCATAAATTCTCCTTCAAACCCCTTTCACCCAAGAAGAAGATTACTCAGCTATAGCTGAGGTAATCATATTCAATAAATTAAATAAAAACAGTAAGTAAAAAGGGATGAAGAAAGCTTCTCTATCGAAGAACAAAAATCGAGAATCCTTTGCTCCAAACCAAAGAAAACAAGTGCACAAGTCACAAGAGCTTCGCTTCTGCCTTCAAGCGTAATAAGAATGTAACGTGTCTGTCTAGGGGCATAAACTAATTATTTATAGAGCTAATCTTCGTTTAGGATTTGGTGTGAAATGACTTTTTTGGCCTTGGTGAAGAAACAAGTCGAATTGGTCGCGACATGCCCTGGCCGCGGGTGCAGGCTTTCTGGGAGTGGCGAAATGCCTCTTGGCAGTGGGTGGTAGCTCTCCAAGAGTGGCGAGATGGCAGTTGGCCGCGGGTGGAATCTCTCCAGGAGTGGCGAGATGGCAGTTGGCCGCGGCTCCTGCTCCTCCAGGCGCGGTGGGCTTCTCTTCGGGGCAGCTTCATCTGCCTTCAGTGCTTCGAGTATATTTAAGGATCCAACCATTGGATTGCCTCCAATCCAATTGCATTTGAAGGCTGGTTGTCTCTAATTTGTTGTGACCAAATTTGGGGATGATAAGAGGGTGAAAAGATTTCCATTAGCTTCTAGACTTCTTGACGGTCCAAATTTATCCAAAAACGTACTTTTGCTCCGAAATACAGTCTTTTATTCCGAGTCACCTGAAACGTCTTTAAAATCTCTAAAATATGAATATAACTTGAAAATTTTTGAAAACGGAGTTAAAACACCTGCAAAAGAATACGAAAATGATCCATAAAAATGGTCAAAAACCGGTGTTATCATTCATCAGAGAACTTTTGGCTTTGCACTTGTAAGATTTGGGGAGAAGAATCTCTAACTCACACTGAAGAAGATTTATGAACCATATTTTCTACTTTCTAATCTTATTATGCAATTTCTTTCATCTCTCTGTGTTTTCTATGCAACTATGAGCGAGTAGTCGTTTAGTTAGGTTTAGGGATTCAAAGGATTTCATTAACCAATAGTTAGGGTTGATTAATTAGGGAATTATCTATTGGATTCTTCATCTAGGTTGTTCTTAGTGCTTGAATTAGAATGATCACTTAGTTCATGATCTTAGGATATCTAACGCACTGAAACTGTTTGATTAAATGCCTGAAAGAACCTAGATGGGCAAAACATCCTTAGCCAACATGAGTTGATGTTAAAGTGTTTTGTGAACATATCAAATCGGACTAGAATGCATGCTTAAGACTTTTGAATTCAACGGGTGTTAGTTTTCATAGATCTAAGCATAGGGATTAATACTTTGGGAAAAGATTAATCTAATATTTGGTTTGAGTTCTAGAACGATACTTAATGCATTCCCTGTTTAAGATACTTTAACTGTTACTCATGTTTCTTGCGAATTGACATGTGGACCTAACGTTTTTCCTTATTAAATTTAAATCGTTTCAATTGTCATTCTTAGAATTCTAAAGTTACAAACCACAAATCATTGCATTCGTCTTAGATTTACTTTTCTTCTGAATTCTCGTAGTGTTACACTTGATCTATGTGGATTCGATCCTAAAGTACTATATTGACATATCGTTATGATTGCGGTAGTGTGCACTTTAGTTTTAATTGACGTGGTAAAAGCACTTAAATCCGAAAACACCAAGGAAGATCCAACATTTTCTGTGGCAGTCAGTCTGTGACCGATTCTGTCCGAGATGTGGAGCGGAGGTAAAATCTATAAATGACCTCCTCTTCGAGTGTCCTCCTCTTCGAGTGTCCTCCAGCAGTCCAAACCTGGGCAATTCCAAGGATTTTATCCAGTATGGGCCTTTTCCCGAGTGATTCTCTCTACCGGAACTTCGATTATCTCCTTTGGCGTGCAGAGGAATTAGGTGCAATGGAAAAATATTCAGAGGCCTTCCCATGGAAAAAAGCCATTAACTCGCTATCCAAGAAGCAGAAAATTGGAAAGTTGCACAAGTGGTCTCGCAATAATTGGTGAAGAAAGCGTCAATCCACCGGGCTCGCCCCAATGTGTGGATAGAAGCGGACCAAGACCTCGATGTCAAACAGATGCCTCATGGGCTTCCGATGATGATCTGTACGGTGGTGGTTGTGTAATAGAGCTAGTGAACGGACGAAGAACCTTTGGCGCCTTTGCGAAGGAAAGAACTTTATCCTCCTTCATGCTGAATTTAATACTTTATTATGGGCCATGAATATCGCCATGTTGCTAGGAGAACTGGCGATGACTTTTGAAACAAATTGCCTACATATGGTTAAGATTGTCAATGAAGAGGAAGATTGGTCGGCCTTGTCCTCGGAAATTGATGAGTTCAATCCTTTACGCTCTACTTGTGTTCATTTAGATATTTCCTTTAATCATTGTATTTTCAATGTCCGTGTCGATTCCCTCGCAAAAGGGGCTCGAGCCCGAGGTATTGTGTTTTCCCATGTAGACTCTTTGATTCCGATCTGCATGGCCTCCGAGGCCACCCTACTCGAATCATCGTAATAATATATGGAGCTTTTGACGTCAAAAAAAAAATGGCAACAAATACTTTCAATATTATCTTCAATAGTTTTAAAAGACAATTATATCATTTTCTATTTCAATTATTTTTTATTATTTATAATGACATAATATATAATAACTTATAAAATAAAATTCGTTTTCCGAAATGACTTAAATAATAACATAGAGATGACAAACCTTAAGAAAAAAAATAGTAAATACCATTTTATGGCTCCCTCGCTCTCTCCTTCAAAGCAGCAGTCGGAATATTCCAACGATCCTAAAATATTCTATTAAAAGTTCATAATCGAACCAATAAGGAAAAACCCAATTATATATATATAGTATAATAGAATAATGCTTAAACAGTTTTGTTTATAGAATAATAACTCTACTCACAAATTTGTCAAATATTATAGAATGGAATATATTATTGAATTATTGGTTTGATACAAGAATATAAGACACATATATATAGTGTTTAATATTGATATATTGATAACATCAAATAATGTAAATTTTCCTAATCCTTAATATAATAGGATATCTATGAGAATATTCTTCGGTTGGTTCACGGGCTTCACTTCATAATCGAGCTCTTATGATCCACAACACTTGGTTCTCAAGATACACGTCTCCCCAAGATATCTCAAATACTCCTATGCACGACAAATGTGGTACGCGAAACGCAGAATCTGCAATCACAAAGCGGCACATATGCCGTGGAAATCTTGTCGAGGACGGACAAAACAAGTCAACAGACTTCTCCGGGTATAAAACTTCATCTTGAAAATAGGGATGAAACTTCACCTCGTCTTTGGTCTTAGAAAAAGGGAATATTAACATCCCGTGCGCGCAAACTTCTGCAGCTCCACAAATAATCGTCATTGTTTCGGACAGTCCATAAATCGGACTAAAAATAACCTAAAAACATGAGCTTTCCAAAAAAATCCCTAAAACCATAACTAACTCCCTTGTAATAGAAGAAGCCAAACCATATAAAATCTGAGAAATTCTAAACTTAAGAATAAATTTTAGAGAATTAAAATAATAACCAAATTGTGAAAACCCCAAAACCATCATATATATTAATTGCGAAGTAGATTTTGAGCTTAAAGCTCTCTCCTTTACTCTGAGGATGGTTAATTATTCTCGTGTCCCTCTGCAGAAAGTCGTTAATACCCTAATCGATGGTTCAAATTAAGTTTGATAGAAAAATTAATTTATCCGATTGTCATACCGATTTATCAAACCCCGAATTGTTTGGTGTTGGGCCGTTTAACTAATAAATTGATTCCAGACCCGATTGATAGCTGAATTCGGTAAAACCCTACCTTGATTGTATTATATATGATTGGCTGGATCTTTATGATTGTCGTCTTCATTCAACGTAGCGTATTTTGTTTATGGGTTTTTGTGTTTTTAAAAAATATTTCGTCGTGCTTGCATATGGTTTCTTTTGATATGTTTTTCGTTTTAAACATGTCTAAATTAATGCTTATTTTGTTCTTTAGTTCGTGCATTGGTTTTGCTAACTATGGGTTTTTGTATTTCTAAAAAATATTCTGTGGTGTTTGCATATGGTTTCTTTTGATATGTTTGTTTGTTTTTGTTCTTTAGTTCGTGCATTGATTTTGCTAACTATTACATCTCTTTCTTTTGTTTTTGTTTTGTAGGTTGTTCTGTATTTTGTTAAAGAAATTGAGGTTTGGTTCTCGATGAGTTGTTTTTTTTTTGGTGTTTTGAAGATGGTTGCGAGAGGTGAACTTGCTTCTGCTTTCATTTTCTTTTTGTATTTTGTTTTAATTTATGCTTGAGGTCGTTGTTATTCTCAAATATTTAGTAATTTGTTTTGGTTATAAGGTTTGAGCGTTTTTGCGTTTCATCCACCTGCGTCGAAGATTTTGTATTCCGATGGTGATAATATGGCTTCGCTTGATCAGCGCACTGAGTTTTTGGGTTGGATGGATGCTAACCGTCTTTTCCACGAAGTTCGGGGTCTTCGGTTTTCAGAAATTCCATCGATCTTTGTTTGGGATCGTCACAAGAAGAGATAGAACCCCTGTCTCCTGGGCACTCTGTCGTTGTGTGTTCTGGCCTCATGTACAGAGGACCCTGTACTTACGAGGATATCAGGACAGTTCAAACTTTTGTTTACCCTACTTTCCAGGTTGCATGTCATGCGTTGGGTTTGTTTCCTCTTGGTGCTGTGCCTAACTAATCGGATCGTTGATCAATGTTCACAATAGATATTTATTTATTGTTACGATTTGTATGCTTTAATTAATTCATCAAATAATAAAAATGGTTGTTTGAAAGAAAAAACGTTTTATAAATAATAGAATCATTTGGCCATGTCGACGAATACTATCAAGGTCATCGATAATCATATCGCAATAAAAACGGTTATTTAAAAAAATAAGTTATCAATATCCTTTTCCATAATGCTTATCTTTTGGTTTTTAACGATAGTACTTATCGACAGGTGCAAAATCAAAAGATCGTTGATCAATGTTCACAATAGATAGTTATTTATCACTACAATTTTGTATGCTTGAATTCATCAAATTATAAAAACGGTTATTTGAAAGAAAAAAAACTGTTAATACCCTAATCAGTTAGCCATAAACAGAATAATATTAAGTCCATCCACTACAAGAAAACAACGTTTTCGCGACTACAGTTTGCGACTACAGACACAGTCGTAAATTTTTACGACTACTTAGCGACTAGTTTACGACTTCACAAATACAGTCGCACCATAATCGTTCATTTGCGACCAAACGTATTAGTCGCATATTGGTCGCTATTTTACGACCAATCGACGACTACAGTGGAGTCGGAAAATTTTAGTCACAAAATAGTCGCTATTTTGTGACTAAATTGCGACTTTTGCGGTGGGTCGCAAAACAGTCGTTTATTGGTCGTAAAATAACAGCATTTAACATGTTTATTCTTGGCGTACCTACTTGTATCTACTTTTTGCGACGACCACTCGTAGTCGGACACCAGTCGCTATATAGTCGCTATGTAGTCGTAAATCAGTAGGAAAATATCTATAAAAAAAACTTGAGACCATCGTTTCCTCATTCTCACAATCTCCTCATTCTCATAAACGAAAAAATTGAATTTTAGAAGAGAAACCGTTTTTTTTGTTTTATAATGTCGGGAAATTACAATTATAGTAATTTTTGGGAGTGGATGTATAAGCGAATCGATGAAGAGACAGGAAATTTCTCGGTAGAGTTCACCACGGGGGTGGATCAATTCATGGCATTTACAAATAGCCAGTCTCTAGCGCAGAATAATGGCGGTAAGTTTTACTGTCCTTGTAGTGTTTGCAAGAACGACAAATTTCTCCCGGGGCCTAGAATTTGGAATCATCTGTATAGTAGAGGATTTATGCCAGATTATTATGTTTGGTATAAGCATGGAGAAGAAATCTCTATGGATTTAGGTCCGAGTTATGTTGATCCTACGCATTTAAGTGGGAGTAGTGAATTGGGTAATGTAGTAGAAGATAGATATGTTGATATGGTGAATGATGCATTTCGTGATAACGTGAGTTTTGATAACTATCATCAATGTGGTACTAGTTATCAGAATGTAGAAGAACCGGTACGTAACCATCCAAAGAAATTCTACGACTTGTTAGAAGGAGAGAATACTCCATTATATGATGGTTGTCGTGAAGGTCACTCGCAGTTATCCTTAGCCGCTCGAGTCATGCAAGATAAGGCAGAATATAATATGAGTGAAAAGTTAGTGGATTCGGTTTGCGGAATCTTGACAGACTATTTACCAGAAGGAAACCAGGCAACCGGTTCACATTACGAGACAGAAAAATTGATGCGCAATTTTGGTCTCCCATATCATACAATTGATGTTTGTATTAACAATTGTATGATCTTTTGGAAAGAAGACGAGAAGGAAGCTAAATGTCTGCTTTGTGATAAACAAAGATGGAAGCCTCAGAACGAACGACGTAGAACCAAAGTACCATACAGTCGTATGTGGTATCTACCTATTGCTGACAGATTAAAGAGAATGTATCAAAGCGAGAAAACTGCAGCGGCAATGAGATGGCATGCCGAGAACCAAGCAAATGAGGGAGAAATGGGTCATCCTTCTGATGCGGCGGAGTGGAGATATTTTCAAGGTCTATATCACGGGTTTGCTGAAGAACCTCGTAACGTTTATCTTGTATTATGTACGGATGGGTTCAATCCATTTGGCATGTCTCATAATCATTCGATGTGGCATATGATCTTGACTCCATATAATTTACCCCCGGGTATGTGCATGAATACAGAGTATTTATTTCTGACTATTCTGAATTATGGGCCAAATCATCCGCGAGCTAGTCTCGATATCTTCCTCCAAACTCTTATTGAGGAGTTAAAAGAGTTGTGGTCTAATGGCGTCGATGCATACGATGTGTCCTTGAATCAAAATTTCAATCTAAAAGCAGTGCTAATGTGGACGATAAGCGACTTTCCGGCGTATAGCATGTTATCCGGATGGACAACCCATGGTAAATTGGCTTGTCCAATTTGTATGGAAGATACAAAGTCTTTTTATCTACCTAAGGAAGGAAGACGTGTTGGTTTGATTGTCACCGAAGATTTCTTCCTCATGGTCATCCAATGAGGAGGAATAAAAAAGACTTCCTTAAGGGAAAAGACGCGTCGAGAGAGTATCCACCTCAGTCTTTGACCGGTGAGCAAGTTTATTGCGAGCGACTGGCTGGTGTAAATCCATCAAAAACAAAGGACGTCGGTGGAAACGGGCACGAGAAGAAGAAGTCGGGCTATGGGAAGCAACATAACTGGCACAAGGAAAGCATATTCTGGGAGCTACCGTACTGGAGGGACCTCAATCTCAGACATTGTCTTGATGTGATGCATATAGAGAAGAATTTTTTTGACAACATCATGAATACTCTTATGAGTGTGAAGGGTAAATCGAAAGACAACATCATGTCAAGATTGGATATTGAACAATTTTGTTATCGGCCACACTTACATATTGATAGTGAGGGTAAAGCTCCTTTCCCATCCTTCACATTGAAAGAGGAAGCTAGAAAAAAGTTTACTGGAATGTGTGAAACATGCGGTTAAGTTCCCAGATGGTTATTCGTCAGACTTACCTACTTGTGTTGATATGGACAACCAAAGGTTTTCAGGCATGAAGAGTCATGACTGCCATGTTTTTATGGAGCGGTTACTTCCATTTATCTTTGCAGATCTCCTAGACCGGAATGTCCACCTTGCGTTATTAGGTTCTTATTATGACAATTTTTATAAAAAAATATGATTATTGTAATTTATATATTTACTTCATGCAATTTTCACGTATATTGTAGGGGTTGGAGCATTTTTCTGGGACTTATGTTCAAGAACTTTGCATAAGAGTCGCCTTCAAATTCTAAAACAGAACATCGTTTTAATCCTATGCAATTTAGAAAAGATCTTCCCACATTCATTTTTCGATGTGATGGAACACCTGCCTATACATCTCCCATACGAAGTTGAATTAGGAGGCCCTGTCCAGTATAGGTGGATGTATCCTTTTGAAAGGTTTTTCAAAACGTTGAAAGGGAAAGCAAAGAACAAAAGGTATGCGGCAGGATCGATTATTGAATCATATATCAATGACGAGAATTCTTATTTCTCAGAGCACTACTTTGCTGGGAATATACAAACGAAATTAAGGTAAATGCTACAATCAATCACATCATGTCCAGTTTGCCATTTAACTTTTTGTATACACATGCTATATATGTATTATAATGTGAATTACTTTTTATCTCATTTGATCAGGTTAACAAGATTCGATGAAGGTATGGTCCCCGTATATCATGTCCCTGGAGTACCTTCTATATTTACTCAAGTAGCTCGTCCAAGTGGAGAAATGCATGAAATATGGCTCTCAGAGAGAGACTATCAATGCGCACATGCATATGTTTTACGAAATTGTGACTATTTTCAGCCAATTGAGAGGTATATAAGTTGGCATCTCTCCCAGATTGCGTTTTAATATATATAATCTTTGTTTAATTTCTCATATAATTTGTGTTGGTCTTGTGTAGAATGTTCGAGGAATTCATTTCTGCAAAATATCCAGGACTTTCCGAAAAAAAACTCTTTGCGAAACGAGCTGACGAATATCATTTATGGGTGAAAGAATATGTATGTCTAAAAAATATTCATAACTTTGCATAAATTTATACTTATATATATATACACTATTTTATATATATGCAGGTTACTTACTGGAACGCCACGAATCCATTTCCTACTTGCGTTCAGGAGATAGTGCATGGACCTTTGAATAAGGTCAAAACCTGGCCAATGTATTTTACAAGAGGCTATTTGTTTCATACGCAGAATCACGGCGCTGGACGAAATACATGCAACTATGGGGTATGTGTTAAAGGTCAAAATTACACGGATGCATCTGATGAAGCGGATTTCTACGGGATCTTAAGTGATATCATAGAACTCGAGTACGAGGAGATGTTCAATTTGAGAATCACACTTCTTAAGTGTAATTGGTATGACCCTGTTATCGGTAGAGGCACTCGAAGGAGAAATGGTGGTGTTGTAGACATTCTTTCATCGAGAAAATACAATAAATACGAACCATTTATTCTAGGTACGCACTTATTAATGTCGATATCATATATATATATATATATATATACCATGATGTATAACTTATATATACATTTTTATATTGCAAACAGCCTCGCAAGCGAATCAAGTTTGTTATATTCCGTACCCATACACAAAGAAACCGAAGCAGTTGTGGCTCAATGTTCTAAAAGTGAATCCGAGGGGTAACATTTCAGGAGAATATGAAAAAAAAAGAACCGACTCTTTTGCAAACAGAAAATGATGATGCTGTATTGATGACTACAATTGAAGATCTGGTACTCGACAATTTCGTACAAGGAGACCAAATAAACCTCGATTACGAAGTCGGAGATGCAGAACCAGAAGATGAATTTCGGTGTAATTTGTCGTCTTCTGATGAAGAATCAGATGACGAAGAACCCTTCTAATTCACTATGTTACTTATGTCACAATTTCGTTGTAATTTATCTTTTACATTATTTCGGTGTAATTTGTCTTTTCCATTATTAATCAGTATTTATTTCCCGTTTTGAGTTTAAAAAAAAGTCCTCACCAGGACTCGAACCCATGTGAAGAGAAACAAATGTGAGATCTTTACCAGTAAGCCATATTGTTTAATTGGTATTTAACACACCAAATAATTATTATGTCTACCTTGCTTTATTCAGAATAAAAAAAAATGTCCCACCATGGACTCGAACCCATAACTGAAGGGAGATAGACAAAGTTGGAGGACCATTTATAGAAATCAAAGAGATTGTTGTTTTCATGACGCCTTGACCTTTTTACGGATCGTTTAGAGGATGTAGCCAGCTGAAACTGTCTTGAGGTCCCAATTCTTTGCAAGGATATACACAAATACTCATTTACCAAAAACAACATTTATATGTTTTTGTCTGATTGTAACACAGTTTTTTCATCAAAAACACATATGATGGGTTATGTTGATTGCAGCTTTTGTTGAGCAAAGGCAAGAATATAATTTCTATAATTTGGTATACGAAACAAGACATGACATAGAACATAACTTATTTGTGTTAAAATAATTTGTTTTGTTCGGTTTATTATCAATTTTTCAAGTCCATATGTTAAAACTTTGTGACTGTTAGTAAGATGTTGTTAACTCTATTGTCCAAATTCTACAAATCATTGTTAACTCTAGAATCTTCGCGGTAGAGAAAGAGGAAGAAGAGAAAAATGAATTCGATGTAGAGGAGGAAGAAGGAAAATACGAAAAAGAAGATACATGCGTTGAAATGGGACAAAGAACAAGAACACAAATAAAACCCGGAAATATAAGAAAAAGTTGTGGAAGAAAAAATCGAAGACGATGGAAAAGAATAAGGAAAATAAGAAAAAGCAATAATCGAAAGATAAAAAATAGGAAAAAGAATAGAACAAAACAAAAGAGGAAGGAGAAGAAAAAAGGCGTTGGAATTGGAGAAAGAAGAAGACGAATAAAAACTAGGAAAAAATGAGAACTCGAAGATCATGAAAAAGAATAAGGAAAATACGAAGAAGAAAAAAAACCGAAAGATAAAGAAAAACAAGTAGAAGTTGAACACGATGAAGAAGAAAAAACAAAAGTTAAATGACTCATAATTTTTATCTAATCGAAGTTAAACATAATAATTGATCCAAAAACCAATGATTTTTTTGTCTGGTTTAAATTGTATGATTAGATATAAACCGAAACATAATCAAAGCTAAACCACATCGAAATTTTTGTAACCTGAAGATGAAGATGAAAAAGACGAAGTACAAGAAGGTGAAGATGAGAAAGAGACAAAGAAAAACCAAAAGAAGAAGAGTTTGGATAAGACAAAGAAGACCAAGGAAAAGTAAGAAGAAAATGATGAAGAAGGCTAATAAAAACCGATAAAGAAGAAGAAGAAGGAATGAGAAAATACAAAGATGATGAAGAAGAAGTCAAAGAATAGAAAAAGAAGTACGAAAATACCAGGAAGAAAAAAAAGATAAAGATAAGAAGACACATCATAAGAGGAAGAAGAGGTATAATTCGAAGATGATGATGAAGATGAAAGAAAAGGGTGAGGAATAAGAAAATCGAAAGATATATAAGAGGAGGAGGAAGAAGAAGTATAAGTCAAAGATGATGAAGAAGAAGAAGAAAAAGATGAGGAAGAAGAAAATCTGAAAGGTGAATAAAAGGAAGAAGAGAAAGACGAATTCGATGAAGAAGGGGAATAAGGAAAAGACGACGAAAAGAAAAATAAAGACCAGAAGAAGGATAATAATAAGAATAAGAAGGACAATACGAAGACGTTGAAGGATTAGAAGATCAAAAATTTGGGGAAGAAAAAGAAGACAAAGGTGTTAAAATGAAAAAATGAAGAAGAAGACGAATAAGAACCGGAAAAATAATAAGGAAAATACGAAGAAGAAACAAACGAAAGATAAAGAATAGGATGAAGAGTAGAAAAAAGCATAAGATGAGGAAGAAGAAGACAAATCAGAAGAGGAAGAATAAATAGAAGTCGAAGACAATGAAGATGATGAATAAGAAAATCGAAAGACAAATAAGAGGAAGAAGAAGAAGAAGACGAAGAAGATGAAAAATGAAAAAGAAGAAGGAAAGGACGAGGAAGAAGAAAATCCGAAAGTTGAATAAGAGGGAGAAGAGGAGGACGAAGTCGATGAAGAAGAAGAATGAAAAGACGAGGAAGAAGACCAAAGAAAAGAAAAAGAAAAATCAGAATAAGAAAAATTAGGACAAGATGAAGATGTTGACGAATAAGGAGAAGAGGATGATGAATTTGGAGAAAAAAAACCATATAGAATCTTTGAGAAGAAGTCAAGTGACAATATTATGGTGGCGGTCTCAACTCACAATTTAATTAGATATTATCTTTGGAGATCTCAGAATATAATCAACTTGAAAGTGAGAACAAACATTACAAAACTTACACCATGAAGATACATAGCGGAAAAGACTTTCTTTAGAATAAAAAGTGACACTTAAGGTATGTGGAATATCAACATGGTAAGATAGATGGGGCGATAAGATACATAGAAATGTCGATCTTGATGTTGTATGCGTTGTTGCTTAAACAGTTGTGGCCTATACTTGCTACAAACATTCGTAATGAAGAAACGTACTTGAATATGGTGAGGAGGAAGACAAAGATGAGACAAAAAAACATCGGAAGAATAAGATACCTGGAGAATATGAAGATGATGAAGAATGAAAGTGAATAAGAAGAGGACGAATAAAAACCATAAGAAGAAAATGAAGACAAACCTGAAGAAAAAAAGAAGAAGAAGAAGAAGAAGACAAAGACAATAAAGAAGAAGAAGACGAAGGCAATAAAGAAGAAGAAGAAGTCGAAGACGAGACGAAGAAAAACCGAAATAATAATAAGCTAGAGAGGACGAAGACGATAAAGAAGGAAACCAGAAGAGAAAGATGATGAGAAAATGGCAACGACCCACGAAACATATCGATGTATGATCAAACAAAATTCATGGATATTGAATTTGACAATATTAAACTGGCTCCAAACTCTGTTTGAAATGTTAGAGGAAATGTATGGAAGCTACGATGAAACGATGTAGATTTTTTTACGACGAAGAAATATGTGATTAATATGAAGAAGAAGAAGGAGGACAAAGGCGAAGACGAGATAAGTAAGAATAATAGAAAAAGAGAAATAAAAAGAAAGAAGATGAGGAAAAAACCGAAAGAAAAACAAGAAGAAGAAGTCGAAGAAGACAAGACGATAAAGAAGAAGAAGTAGAAGTCGAAGACCATGAAGAGGAAGAAAGAAAAGACGAGGAAGATGTAAAAAGGATGTTGGGGAACAAGAAGAAGAAGTTGATGACAAAGAATTTGGAAAATACGAGGACCCATACATTAAAGATGAGGAAGGAGATCGGAAGATGAAGATGACAAAGTCTGAGAAGGTGAAGATGCGAAAGGAAGCTAAGAAAAACCAGAAGAATAAAGAACCATAGAAGACAAAGAAAACAAATGCAATGAATTAGGAGAAGTCGAAGAACAAGAAGAAGAATATCGACGAATAAAAACCGGAAGAAAAAAAAAGAAGAGGAAGTCGAAGAAGACGAAGATTATGAAAAAGAAAGAGCCTAAGATGATGAAAAAATAAGGAAATTATGAAGAAGAAGAAAAATCGAAAGATAAAGAAAAGGAAGAGGAAGATATAGCAGAAGAAGTACGACGAAAAACCTGAATAATAGGATATCGAGAAGGCGAAGATGATGAAAAAGGATAAGAAAGAAGAAGAAGACGAAGAAAAACCGAAAGAAAGAAAGAAAGAAAAAGTCGGAGAAGATGGAGACAATGAAATTAAAACAAGTCGGAGAAGACGAAGATGATGAAAAAGAGAACGAAGAATACTAAGATGTTGAAGGAGAATAAGGAAAAGAGGAGGAAACCCCATATTTTAGGATTTTATTTTTTATAAATATTATTAATCGGAGGTAACACAGATAAGATAACATTTTATTTATATATGATAAATGTAGTTGATATGATAATTAAATTTTTGCTGTAATTTTGTTTTCAAATTTAGATATACAATTTAAATAAGTGATTTCGTGCATGGAAGATACAAGAAAATAGTGGTTGAAATGATGAAGCTGTTTTGACGGCGAAAAATGTGTGATTGATATGAAGAAGGAGAAGGAAGAGATGTTCATGATGCTTGAAGGTAAACTAAGAGAACAAATGAGGATATGAGAAGTTGAAGGAGACAAGACTAATTAAACATATCTATTGTGAAATATATCTTTCATGAAAGAGAAAAAAAAAGAACATACTAGAGATTCTTGAGAAAGAAAAAAGGGGGTTCTAAGAGAGAGAGAGGGAGAGAGAGAGAGAGAGAGAGAGAGAGAGAGAGAGAGAGAGAGAGAGAGAGAGAGAGAGAGAGAGAGAGAGAGAGTTAAAGCCTTCAAGAACATGTAAGTGTAGTTTTACTTCTTTTTATATATATTATATTTTTTTAATTCTTATGTAAGCCTCTTAATCAGCCATAATTGATAAACTCGATGTTATGCGTTTTAGCACATCTTCGATCACAACTTCGAAACATATCTATTTTATTTGTTTGAGTTTTTAATATTAACCCTTAAATCTTGTGTTAATAAGGAGAGTACTTGAAATTACATAGTGTTTAGAGAAACAAGCATTGCTCGAGGAGAAAATGGCAACGACCCACGAACCATATCTATGTATAAACAAATAAATTTTAGAAATATTGAATTCGACAATACTGAACCGGTTCCAAACCCTGTTTGAAATTCTTGAGGAAAATTATAGAAGCTCCAAGGAAACAATGGTTGAAACAATGAAGATGTTTTGGCGTCGAAAAAAATGTGTGATTGTTATGAAGAAGGAGAAGGAAGAGATGGGAAAGATGTTTGAAGGTAAATTAAGTGAACAAAAGAGAGAAGGAGATAAGTAGAAGGAGACAAGACTAAACTCATCTATTGTGGAATTTATCTTTCATGGTGGAGAAGAAGAAGAAGAAGAAGAACATGCTTGAGATTATCGAGGAAGAACCAAAGGATATCTAAGTTATGAATCTACAGAGATAGAGAGAGAAAGAGAGTAATGGAAACCAAAAATGGAAGATTTTGACTCAAAGTTGAATATGGCGAAGAAGAAGACGAATATGAGACGAAGAAACACGTAAGAATAAGAAGTCAGAGAATATGAAGAAGAGGGCGAAGAAAAGTCGGACAAAGAAAAAGCAGGAACAAGAAGAGGACGAAGAAAAACCAGAAGAAGAAAATGAAGACAAACTTTAAGAAAAAAGAGGAAGAAGAAGCCATAGAAGTTAAAAACAATAAGGTAGAAGAAGAAGAAGTTGAAGACGATGAAGAAGAAAAACATAAGAAAAAGAAGACGACGAAGAAGGAAAATGATGTAGAAGAGGGAGAAAAATTTGACGAAGAAGAACAGGAAGAGTGAGAGAGTGAAAAATAGGAATTCATAGAAGCCAAAGATGATGAAAAAGAAGACGAAGACTAAGATGATGAAAAAAAAGTCAGAAAAGACGAGGAAGATGACAAAGACAAAGAAGAAGAAAAACCATAAGTAGAATAAGAAGGCGGATGAGACCAAGACATTGAAGAAGAAGGAGGATAAAGTTAAGGGTTTGGAGAAGAAGAAGAAGGGGAAGAAGGAGTAGAAGAAGACGAAGGTGGTGAAGAAGAAGAAGCCAAAGACAATGAAAAAGAGAAAAAAAAATACGAGGGAGAAGATAAACCGAAATATGAAGAATAAGAAGAAGAAAGCGAAGCAGAAAAATTTGAGGATGAAGACGGGATGAAGAAAAACCAAAAGAATAATAAGCCAGAGAACGAAGACGATGAAGAAGGAAAACCGGAAGAGATAGACGAAAACAAACCGAAAGAGAAAGAAGAAAAAAAATTGTTGGAGAAGACAAAGATGATAAAAAAAAAAGTATAAGTCAAAGAAGATTAGGAAGAATAATAAGACAAATAAATCAAAGACGATAAAAAGAAGAAGGAAAAGATGAGGATAACCGATTAGAGCAAGAGACACTTACGACAAAATGGAGAGAGAGAGTTCTAGCGATGGAGAGATAAAAAAGAATTGTTTTACATACAATGTGTGAGTGAATGAAACATTATTCAATATGTTCTCGATGATTGCCATTACTTTATTTCGTATTTTTTATGAATAATATTAGTTGTTATTTCCTTCTTTTTTTGGATTAATCGTAAATCTAACATTGTTGTTACATTTGTGTTTAGTTTTTTATCGATAACAAAGTTAATAACTTAATGATGTAATTAGTTTATGAAACCTATCTCCCCGCGCAAGGCGCCGGCTACCTACCTAGTTAATTTAATGACTCCTAAAAGATACGTCAATGATTTGTATGCTTCATCCTTAAACTTAATTAAAAGCTTGACGTGGAGACAAACTCCTTTGCTTCATGTTGTCATCATCCAGATCATCTCCAGATTCTCCCTCGTCGTCTTCTCTGATGGATACCATCACCATGATCTCGGAATCACGAGGTTTCTATGGCAGAAGCGTTAACTTCGATCCACAAGAATCATCTGATACCATGTCAAATATTATAGAATATAATATATTATTGAATTGTTGGTTTGATACAAGAATATAAGACACATATATATATAGTATTTAATATTGACATATTGATAACACCAAATAATGTAAATCCTCCTAATACTTATCATAATAGGATATCTATTAGAATATTCTTCGGTTGGGTTCACGGGCTTTACTTTATAACCGGGCTCTTATTTTATGACACACAACACTTGGTTCGCAAAATACACGTCTTGCTCCCCAAGATATCTCCAATACAATGCAAGCTAGATCTACATTTCCTCCTTGTCCCAATGCTTTACACATTCTTCTTTGTTTTTCTTCTTCACGAGGTCACCAACAATGGCTGATCAACCTCCAAATCCCCAAAGTAGAATCAAACTTCGCGATGGTCGATACTTGGCTTACCAGGAAAGAGGTGTCCCCAAAGATGATGCCAAGTTCACCATCGTTCTTGTTCATGGATTTGGTAGCTCCAAAGAGATGAACTTCAATGTCTCACAAGTATGCACTAATCTTTTTATATTTCTTGATCCTCTCTATTTCTATCTGTTTCCTTTTTTTTCAGAGTCATCGATCCAAATTTTTTCTACTTTTAATCTTGACATCCAAACTATGTGCTTTAGATTAATTTTCCAATTGTGTTAAATTGCTTGTGTGCTCCTATATTCTCGTTTTTACAACTTTGTGGATTTTTTTAAATGAACAATTTGGATCCAAGAAAACTTCAGATTCTAGTCGATTAGAAGATACAAGAAACTGAGTTTTGGAGAGCATTTTGTAATTGTAATTTTTAATGGTCAATATTGTCTGCAAAGCTAAACTATTTTCAATTTTCCAAAGATTAAACCAAAATAAAAAAGGCAAATTTAATTAAAAAAATTCAAGAAATGGAGATGTTGTTAATGATTTTAATTGATTACTAACGAGGTTTGTTTTAGTTATACTCTCAGGAGCTTGCAGAAGAAAGTGGGATATACTTTTTGCTATACGATCGAGCTGGTTATGGAGAGAGTGACCCAAATCCAAAACGTTCGTTGAAGAGCGAAGCTTCCGATGTTCAAGAACTTGCGGATCGGTTACAGATCGGATCAAGGTTTTATTTGATCGGAATCTCGATGGGGTCATACACCGTTTGGAGTTGCCTAAAACATATTCCTCAAAGGTAAATTAATCAAATCGAATAATTAGATTAGATTAACTTACTATAAATGCGTAAAAGTCTTCCAAGACACATGTTGCAAAACAATTGCTTCAAGATTGGATAAAATCATAAAATTGTCAGAGAACACGTTCAAATTTATATTGTAGGGTCAATTTGTTTTTAATATTTGTGATAACAATCTCACAACCATAAATTCTACTAAATTCTGATAGCTCTTTTAATATTATATTTCTCACAAGTGCAGAAAAAAAAAATTGTTTTGAAGCTCGGTTCTCGTTTTGGTTGGGCCTTAGTAGTTCAGTATATATTTTGATTTGATATGAACTGATAAATAAGTTTACAAAAAATTGCTTTGATTCAAAAAAACCAAAAACAAAAATTGGCTCGGTTAATTTGACCAGAGTGTCACACTTAGTAAATATATGCTCTACATTATTAGCGACACTACAATTTTGTAGTTTACCAAACAACTATAATTAATATCATTGATTTACAAATTAAGATCGTCGTGTATTGTATCTAGTAAGCCACATTAATTATTATGCGGGTTACATATTATCCAATTCAATTCATAGATCAAAAAATCTAAAAAATAATATTTGCTATACTATGATTGATCAGAACTAAGAATTATCATAAATATGATATGTAATAGGTTAGCAGGAGTGGCGATGGTGGCTCCAGTTGCGAATTAGCGGTGGCCGTCGATTCCAAAGAGTTTGATGAAAAACGATTATAGAAGAGAAGTGTTGAAATGGTCTTTTTGGATTGCTAACTATTTTCCAGGACTTCTTCATTGGTGGGTGACTCAAAACTCAAAACATGTTTTCTTCAACTTCGATGCTAGAGAAAAACCCTCTTTACTTCAACAACCAAGATATCGAAATCCTCAAGCACGACAATGGCTTCCCAATGTTCACTAAGGTACCAAATACTTTCATAAGACTAATATAATCTCTTTAAATTTTTGTTCCCATATATTCCTTTAATTCTAAACTATTGTACTGTTACTGTTAACTTATCAAGCAAATTTACACCCAATATTATCCATGAATTTGATTTAGGAGACAAAAACGATGTATTTTAACAAATTAAATAAGAGTTTGGGATTTGTATTTTACTGGCTTGTATCTATGTTGTTGGTGTTATAATTGGATTTGTACGTTGTAGACTGAAAATAGAATAATGTTTTACAAACATAGTATCGAAGGGGAAAATAAATTTTACCCATTGAATAAGCTTTGCATGGATAAAAAGTCATGTTACTTAAATTTGTTTCTGACAATTTCCGCCATGCCTGTTTTTGATCAAAAAAGTCGATAGCCTTTGTAATTTTTCCAAATTATATATAACTAGGATTGAACCTGCGTTATAGCGCGGTGTAATTTTTTAAAAATTTGTTTTGAAATTTTTTTAAAAATTATTTTTATCTTTTTCTGAATTCTATAATATATAGAGGGTTCAAACCGGACTAACCTATTTACTTAACCCGTTTTGCAATTGACTAAAATGTAAACTTAAACTTAACCATATAAACTTTTATTTTGATTTATATTCAAATAAAATAATACAAAATATAGTGAAAATATTGCAAGGTATCGAATAGTTTTTGTATTTTTTAAAAATATGTGGATTGATTATTATTTTAATATATATAATATTTTTAATATCGTAATAATTAAAAACTAAATAGTAAATATTTTATTTAATGAAAAACAAATATTTTTTATATTCTTTGGAATAATTTTGAAAGACAAATATATCATTTTTTATTTCAATTATTTTATTTTATTTGTAATGGCATAGTAGGTAATAACTTAAAAAATAAATCCCATTTTCTCAAATGAATTTTAAAAAATAATATAGGGATATTAATTTATCCTAATCCTAGGAACATGATTAGTTAAAAATTAAACTGAATATTTTGATTGGTTCCATTTTTGTATTTCTCAAGTTTCTATTGATAATAATCAGATTAATTGATAAATCAAGTTATGATTCATTATATACAGCTTTAAAAATATTTTGAACCGAATTTGGTTTTGAAATTTAAATAAAGTAAAAACCAAATTCTCAAATAAACAGAATTCGGTTTCTTAACTTAATTAGAAATATTTTTTTATGCAAAATAATATTTTTCCATATTCTTATCACTAATTTTAAAAGACAGTTATATCATTTCCTATTTCAATTATTATTTGTTATTTATAATGGTATTTCATGTAATAATTTACAAAACAAAGTTCATTTTCAAAAATGTCTTCTTAAATAATATTATAGAGACTACAATTGTACTTATTTAAATTACAAAACCTGGTAATTGTTTAGAATCAGATATTAGTCAAATTTAAGAATACCATGGATATGTCCACAGGAGAGTTTACGAGAACGCAGCGTTTTCGAGACGCTGAGAAGCGATTTCTTGGTTGCGTTCGGCGACTGGGACTTCGACCCGGCGGACCTACCTGACCCGTTTCCATCTAGACCCGAGAAGAGCCTATCATCTGTTCACATATGGCAAGGCTACGAAGACAAAGTGATGCCGTTTCAGCTGCAAAGATGCTTATGCTGCAAGCTACCATGGATCAAGTACCACGAGGTTCCTAAAGGAGGCCATTTGATCGTGCACTACGAGGGAGTCTGCGACGCGATCTTGAAATCGCTTCTTCTAGGAGAAGATCTTCCAATGTACAGACCTAAAGCTGTGATCATTGAACCTTAGAGACAAGTGTCATTGTTCTTAATTTGTTCATTTCTTGCTTGATTCTTTTGATTTTGATTGATAGGAATCGAAATCTTGTTTGGTTAAGTGAATATGTTCTATTGTCATTCTCCCTGATAATGTTTTTTTTATAAATTACTTTTTCGTTTCATATCATTTTCACTAATAATACGAGTTGAAATACAAAAGCCGGTGGAAGATGTAGAAATCCCAGAAAACAAACCCAAAAGAAGAAAACGAAGTCCAAACAACGAGTCCGTACAAGAATGAAAGTAATCCTTAAGAATCGATACACCAAGCCAAAGAGCTAAAAACACTAAGCTTAACGAAATAGATTAAGACTGGAATTAAGTTGAATAATGGAGCTAGTAGTACAATCACTACAAGAAAACAAGGGTATTTCCGTCGGAAATTTTCGACAAATTTCCGACGGATTTCCGACTAACTTATCATCCGTCGGAAATCCGTCGGAAATCCGTCGGAAACGTTAACCCGTCGGACACTTTTCGACAGATTTCCGACGACTTTTTGAGCAATTCTGATGTTGCCGACATACTGCCGACGGATTTCAGACGGATTTCCGACAGATGGTGACTTTGCCGACATGGTTGCCGACATCGATAATATCTACTTTAGATCCGTCGGAAATCCGTCGGAAAATGCACAAAATTTTCCTTATAAAAACGTTCCCACGCTTCATATCACAAAAAAAAATATCTCTTATCTAACTCCTTACGAAAATGTCTTCTTCAAATCCTTATAATTATTTTCGATCATGGATGGACATGCCTCATCAAATTCCGGACACGAGCCTAGTTACGGAGGAATTCAAAGAAGGTCTACAGGAATTCATGGCATTTGCGGGTATGCAGAAGAAAGCAAAAAAAATCGGTAAAATCTATTGCCCTTGTACCAATTGTGGGAATCGTCGATTTATCGTGATAGATGAAGTATGGTCACACTTGTATTGTCATGGGTTTATGCCGGGTTACAAGATTTGGTATTATCATGGAGAAAATGATACAATGGTGGATAATTATGCTAGTACTAGTGAACATTATATTGGGGATAACACTAGCTTAGAAGAACCCGCAATGGAAGTACAAAGTAATGTAGGTCATGTTCAGATGGTGAACGATGCATTTCGTGAAAGTATACCATCGGTTGCTGAGTATGGAGATAGAGGAGAAGAACCTAATTTAGAAGCTCGGAGATTCTTTGATATTTTAGACGCTGCTAAACATCCGTTATATGATGGGTGTAGAGGTGAACATTCCCCTTTATCAACTGCAACAAGGATGATGGGTATAAAGACGGATTTCAATTTGAGTGAGGAGTGCGTGGATGCAATCGCTGATTTTGTAAAAGAAATTTTGCCAGAAGATAATCTTGCACCGGCATCATACTATGAGATACAGAAACTTGTTCAAGGTCTAGGATTGCCGTATCAGATGATAGATGTATGCATAGACAACTGTATGCTCTACTGGAGAGAGGACGCAGACCGTACGACATGCCGTTTTTGTCGTAAACCTCGGTATAAGGAAACAGGTGGAAGAGTGCCAGTGCCATATAAACGGATGTGGTATTTACCGTTAATAGAGAGATTGAAGAGGTTATATCAGTCAGAGCGCACAGCGGGAGCAATGAGATGGCATGCAGAGCATACAACAGATGGACAAATCGCCCATCCGTCAGATGCAGGAGCATGGAAACATTTTCAATCCATTTATCCCAGCTTTGCGTTTGAGGCGAGGAACGTATACCTTGGATTATGTACCGATGGTTTCAACCATTTTGGGAAGCACGGCAGAAAATATTATTTGTGGCCAGTAATTGTAATACCTTACAATTTGCCGCCATCTTTGTGCATGCGAAGGGAGTTCTTGTTCCTTAGCATTCTCGTTCCTGGACCAGAGCATCCGAAGAGATCACTTGATGTGTTTTTGCAACCATTGATTTATGAGCTGCGAATGTTATGGGACCAAGGTATTGAAGCGTTTGATGTTTCTTGTCACCAAAATTTCATCATGCGGTCGGTACTTTTGTGGACTATTAGCGATTTTCCAGCATATGGCATGTTATCAGGATGGACAACGCACGGAAGGTTATCGTGCCCGTACTGTCAAGATAACACTGATGCGTTCCAATTGAAGCACGGACGGAAAAAGTCTTGGTTTGATTGTCATAGGCGATACCTACCTAGCGATCATCCTTATTGTCGGAGCACCACATTGTTTAGGAAGAACCGGAAAGTATTTGACGGTCCTCCTCCTGAGTTAGATGGTGAGTATTTGTTGACTCAGTTCAGAGATTTTGGTGCAGAGAGGACCGTTGATTGTGGTGGTAACGGACATCATCATGTTGATGGTTGTGGCAACGTTCATAATGGGCACAAGAGGAGCATTTTCTGGGATTTGCCTTATTGGAAGAACCATCTTTTGAGGCATAATCTGGATGTCATGCACATTGAGAAGAATTTTTTCGACAACATTATGAACACCGTTCTCAATGTCAAAGGGAAGACGGACGACAATCTGAAGTCTAGATTGGACTTGCCAGACATTTGTTCTCGTAGAGCACTACATGTGACAGGGAACGGGAAGCCTCCGGTCCCGGCTTTTCGTTTCGATGAACCTTCAAAGGCCGAGTTTTTTTACTGGATTACCGAAAGTGTTAGATTCCCGGACGGATACGCATCTAACCTTCGGAACTGCGTTGATCATGGAGAAGGAAAGTTTACTGGGATGAAGAGTCATGATTGTCATGTGGTGATGCAGCGCCTCCTTCCATTTGCCTTTGAATGTCTTCTACCACGTAATATCCACGAAGCAATTGCATGTACAATCATGAAATTATTTATTTACTACTTTATACAATATATACTTCATTATTTAATTATTCATTTGTTATCCATATTTTGCAGGGATTTGTGCCTTTTTCCGAGATATATGTTCTCGCTCTCTTACATCAGACGGTATCCGCAATCTTGGGGCTAATATACCTGTAATCCTTTGCAATTTGGAGAAGATATTTCCTCCTTCATTCTTTGATGTTATGGAACATCTAACAATTCATCTCCCTCGAGAAGCAGAGCTTGGGGGCCCGGTTCAGTACCGTTGGATGTATCCTTTCGAACGGTATATGTTACATCTAAAGAAGAAGGTGAAAAATTTGAGTAGAGTGGAGGGTTCTATCGTCGCACAGACCATCAATGAAGAAACCTCACATTTTGCCGAGTCCTACTTTCCATCACAAGTCAAAACAAAGAGTCGTAGAGCAGCTCGACATGATGACGGAGGCGTCCTACCTTTCTATCCCGTCGATGTACCTCATATATTTTTAGAGATTGGACGACTTAGTGGAAAAGGCAAGAAGAGGAGACTTTCACCACAAGAGCGAGAGCATTTGCATATGTATATTCTCACAAACTGCGACGGAGTTGATGAATATGAGAGGTATTATATTGAACTTAATTTTTAATTACTTATTGGGTTCTTGATTATATATATATATATATGTACTAACGTGATAATTGCTTCAATCTCACAGGATGTATATGGCTTATCAACGTTTTGCATTTCCTGACAAAACAGAGGACGACCTAATCTAGCTAAAACAGGAAGAGTTCGGACGTTGGTTAAGAGATTATGTAAGTCTTTTAATTGCCTTGTTTTTAGCAATCATCATATGTAATGAAAGATTTAATTATTTGATGTATTTTTATTTTAATTGTGCAGGTGACGACAGAGAAGGCTAACGGACAAACATTTCCCACGTGGTTAGAAGAAATTATGAGATTTCCACTAGCAACCGTGCAGTCACATGTGATGTATAGCACACGGGGGTACGCTTTTAAGATTCTTCGGGATGATAGGAGTGCGACAACTTCAGATTACGGTGTATCAACTCAGTCAGGTGATCTTGTATACTATGGTGTCGTACGTGAGATTTTCGATGTTCAGTACCCGGGAATGCTCGGTCTAAGATGTGTTGCATTTTTATGCGACTGGAACGACCCATTAGTAGGAAACGGTGTGCGACACGACCAATTTGGTGTTACATCATTACATAGCAGAAGAAAACTCCAGAGATACGAGCCATTTGTACTTGCATCACATGCAGACCAGGTTTGTATTTCTTTTACGTTAATTTTTAATTTAGTTTTGTTGCATTCCCGTGGTTAAATTTGGACATTGTGTAGGTATGCTACATTCCCTATCCGCGGGTGACAAACAAGCAAGACCCGTGGGTTACAGTCACATCGATAAACCCGAGAGGTAGAGTTCATGGGATGTCTGATCATGAACCCCTCCAACAAAGCTCCGTAGGTTTGGGTTCAATCGAGCATTCCCTTGAGGTCGACCTTGTCGTTGATTTCACCATACAGGCTGACGATCGAGTATTTGAAGATTCAGAAGAAGAATTTGACGAATTTGGGTAACCTTCCGATTCAGGAGAATCAGATTATTCATCATCGGATTGACAGTAGTTTTAATTATAAAATTTGCACCGTAAAATATGTACATATATTTGAACTAGAATTGTAATGTGTAATATATCAGTTATGTCGAAGTTTTATAAAGTTAGACATTTGATTAAGTGTAACAAAATCGGAAATTAAAAAAAAAAAATTTGGTTACAAGGTTAACCTATATAACTTCTATATAAATTCTATATAACACATTTTCTTGATGTATATTCAAGGTTAACCTATTTTATATACATCATACAAGTGTTTGTAAACTTTTGCCACAAAAAAAACTATACACTATACCCTAAACAAGATTTTTGAATATATCCGTCGGAAATCCGTCGGAAATTTCCGACGGATTTCCGACGGATGAATATACCTCAGCTAAAACCTGGGTTATATCCGAGGGATTGATTTTTTAGTCGAGGCAACTTAATCCGTCGGAAATCCGTCGGAAATTTCCGACGGATTTCCGACGGATGAATATACCTCGGCTAAAACCTGGGTTATATCCGAGGGATTGATTTTTTAGTCGAGGCAACTTAATCCGTCGGAAATCCGTCGGAAATTTCCGACGGATTTCCGACGGACTCAGTTGCCTCGGCTAAAAACTAAATCCCTCGGATATAACCCAAACGAGGCATTGATTTTTTAGCCGAGGCAACTGGATCCGTCGGAAATTTCCGACGGATTTCCGACGGATTTCCGACGCATTAAGTTGCCTCGACTAAAAATTCAATCCCTCGGATATAACCCAGGTTTTAGCCGAGGTATATTCATCCGTCGAAAATCCGTCGGAAATTTCCGACGGATTTCCGACGGATATATTCAAAAATCTTGTTTATGGTATAGGGTATAGGCTTTTTTGTGGCAAAAGTTTACAAACACTTGTATGATGTATATAAAATATGTTAACCTTGTATATACATCAAGAAAATGTGTTATATAGAATTTATAAATTTTGATGGAAGTGTTTGTATAAGTTATAGTATAAGATATAGTTGATTTATGTGAAATGATATGTTTTGATGTTGTATAATTTTTAAACTAATGCAAAGCCTTTAATATTGATGAACTTAATATATATATTGAATGAAACATGTAAATTACATGTCCCTAAATCATATAAAGAAACCCTAAACCCTAAACCCCAAATATACCCTAATTACGTCTGAAATCCGTCGGCAATTTCCGACGGATCTGAAAAATTTGACACGTGCTTATTGACTGACCAATCGACAAACATGTAAGGAATATACCTTATCTTCTCCAATCCGTCGGAAACCCGTCGGAAAATTCCGACGGATTTCCGACGGACTTTGATATTTTCGAGACCGCGGGAATATCAACCGCGTAAATGAAATTATTTTTCGAAATCCGACGGATTTCCGACGGACATCGAAATATATCGACAAAGCGTAAGTTTATTTCCTTATTTCTCTCTTCTTCCTCTCTCTCTTCCGTCTCTTCTTCTCCCTCTTCTCTCTTCTTCTTCCTTACCGAAAATCTCTTCTTCTCCTTCTTCTCTTCTTCTTCTTCACAATTTCAGTTTTAGTCTTCAATTCCTCAACTCCTCTTCATCAATTCCTCAACTCTTCTTCAACAAAACTATGTAAGTTTAATCAATTCATTTATTTTTTTTAGATCTTGTTAGTTTTAGGGAATATATTAGTTAGGTTGTTTGAATTCTATTTATGTGAATTGTTAAGTGGTTATAATAGAATTTATTATTTAGAATAATATTAGTGTTAAAATTTAAGTGTTTAGATTGTTGATTTAGAATTGTTAGATCTAGAAAACAAATTTTTGATTTTTTAAAAACGTTTCTTTATATTAAAATCATTTTTAGATCTTGTTTGATTTTCTAAAAATATTTTAAAAACGTTTCTAGATATTGTTTGAATTTTTAAAAATATTTGTATATATTAAAATCGTTTTTAAAATATTGTTTAAGTAATAAAAACGTTTAGACAATATTTGTATATATTAAAAACATTTTTAATATATTTGTTAAGTAATAAAAACGTTTTCATAATATTTGTATATATTAAAATTGTTTTTAAAATTTTTTTATAGTAATAAAAACGTTTTTATAATATGTGTATATATTAAAATCGTTTATAATATTTTTTAACTAATAAAAACGTTTTTAAAATATTTCTATATATTTAAGTTGATGTTAAAATATTTTTTTAATAATAAAAACGTTTTTCAAATATTATTTTAGTAATAAAATCGTTTTTAATATTTTTTATAGTAATAAAACGTTTTCTAAATATTTTTATATATTAAAACTGATTTTAAAATATTTTCCCAAATTTTGAAATTTTTTGAAAAATTTGAATTTTTAGTAAACTTTGAATTTTTCGGAAAATTTGAATTTTTCGGAAAATTTGAATTTTTTGGAAAATTTGAATTTTTCAGAAATTTTGAATTTTTTCTAAATTTGTTTCCGGAAATTTCAAAAAATTTGGTAACTTTTGAATTTTTTGTTAATTTACTAACAATTTTACCGTTTTCCGCAGGGATCACGACGAAGTTCTTCAGTTGGGTGGCGGCAACCAAGGACGCCGTTCTCGGGGTTCTCGGTGTACGCCTCCGGGACCAACGAGCTCGGGAACTCACATCCCATATTCCCAGCAATCCGCTGCTCGGAGCCACATTGAGATCGATGATCTAGTCCGGCAGCCTAACCGGGGCCATTGCATTCGACTCGACCCGAAGTTTGAGGACGGCACTTGGTAAGATAATTTTTGTACATTATTTCAATTTATTTAGATTTTTAAACTTAACATATTTATATCTTTTCATAATGTTTTCAGGTTTAAGCTGTCGACTCAGATCACCAAGGCGATAATACGGATGCTCCACAACATGTTGGACAAACCGTACGAGAAGTATTCGGACATGCCTACCGAGGAGAAAGACGTGTGGCAACGGACTTTCGCGGTAAGTTATTTATTGATATATTATTTATTTTGAAATTCATTTTGTCAATTTTTCTTTTTGACATGTAACATATATTTTTTAAAAATTGTAGCAAGAGTTCACGTGGGACTCTCATCATACGCGCAAAGTCTTTGACACATTCGACAAGTATGCCGCAAACTCGTACTCGAAGCACATGTACGAGTGGAAGCAGAAGTGGAAGCACAACAAAGACAAGCCGAAGGACCTTGACGACGACGTCTGGAAGGGCTTCTGTGAGTACTGGAGTAGGCCTGCGACGAAAAAGACCTCCGACCAACAGTCGAAGAACCGAAATAGCCAACGAGGCGGGAAAGGGGTCTACATCCACAACGCGGGCGCAAAGACCATCGAACGGGAAGCGATGGAAATGGTAAGTTTAATTTAAATTTTTTATTGCTAATTCTGTTTTTTATATTTATTTAACTTAACAAATTTTCGCAGGCGAGAGAATCTGGTTCCGAACCCGATTATCTTAAACTCATCGAGCGGAGACACGAAAACCGGTCAGATACAGGACTTGGGGATGCGGGATGTTGTCGAGAAGAGCAAGAAGACGAAGCTGGACCGTGAACTATCAATATCGCAGCTCACTATCGACGGATCGACGTCCTCGAACTCTTTATCCCGGGAAGAGATAAACCAGATTGTACTTGAGGTAAGTTTTAATTTCATTTCGTTTTTTTTATTTTTGTTATTTAATTATTATCGGTTATAATTATTCGCAGCAAACCCGGCAAGTGAAAGGTCGATTCGCTGGGTTAGGCACCCTTCCGACCCATGAATCTTCTTCCTCGCTTCCTCGTTATCCTTCGGAGTATCGGGTAGAAATCGAGAGGCTCACCCAAACGGTGAAAGACCGTGACCAGCAGGTCGAAGAGCTACGGACGGAGCAACAGACTACCAACAAGAAGCTCTCCTGCTTGGAGAAGATGATGGAGAAATGTTTCCCGCATATGTTTCGGGATAATAATCCCGACGACGACGACGGGGATTCTCCAACCGCTTAAATATTTTCTTTTAATGCTTTTTTTTTGAACAATTTTTTTAATGTGTAATGAATTTTTTAATTTTGTTTAATGAATATATATATTTATTATTTCTATTTTTAATTTATATTTCTAATTTATATAATTTTAATATATAAATTTCAAAAAAAAAATAATTAAATAAAATTCAAAATACGTTGCAATTCCGTCGGAAAACCGTCGGAATAAGTTACCGTCGTAAATCCGTCGGAACCTATTTCCGACGAAGAACCGACGGACTTCCGAGACAACTTCCGATCTTATCCGTCGTAACTCCGTCGGAATTTTCCGATGGATTTCCGACGGACTTCCGACAAATTCATCCGATCACCATCCGTCGGAAATTCTGTCGGTAATATATCCGTCGGAAGTCCGTCGGAAATTCCCGACGGCCAACCGACGGACTTCCGACGGCATTTCCGACCGAATATCCGTCGGAGTATTTGTCGGAAAGTACGCGGTCGGAAATCCGTCGGAAAATACCGACGGATTTCCGACGGCCATGATCCGTCAGAAAATACCGACGGATTTCCAACGGCCATGATCCGTCAGAAATTTCCGACGGATTTCCGACGGCCATGATGCGTCGGAAAATTCCGACGGATTCCGACGGAAACCATATTTCCGACGAACTGTAACCGACAGCTTAAATCCGACGGAAATCCGTCGGAAAAAGGCCTTTTCCGACGGATTTCCGACGGATTTGGCCGTCGAAAATACCCATGTTTTCTTGTAGTGAATGACACAGTCATTATATTGTTCTCACCTCATGGGGACATATAGAGCCACGAGCAACCGAAGTTTGAACCAAACAAGTCCCATTAACCCGGATTAAGAACAGATTTATACACCAAGGATGTATTAAACAAGGTCATTTTTGAAAAACTAACCTTGTTTAATAGATAGAGAGAAAGACCAAATTTTAGAGAGAATGAGTGAAACTTTGAGTCGTGATAATATGAGAAGAGAATGTTCTATTTATAAAATAAAACTATGATGGAGAACGATTTTATTGACACTTCTTGCTCAACCAATACCATTTTGAATGAACTCCTTAATTCTATGTGATATGTTTTACAAAGTTGCACAATATCATTTTCATTGTTATTGTCCAAAACTTGATTAATCTCATTGATGAGAATAGCAGAAGTGAGTGTTTGGAAGGCTATGATGCAACACAATGCAAACAACATACAGACCACTCAGCATGCTGAACAAAAATTGTGTGAAAATACATCGCAAAGTTCTATCTCTCGCCTATAGGTTGTGGATTACAATACCATTTACACATCTTCACGGTTTCTGCCACTTGATTACTGTTAGCATTTTTCTTCCACTTGCATTTAGCAACTGATTTTGTCTTGGATTGAAATTTCAGTTGATGGGTAATAAAACACTCATGCCCGCTTTCTCCATCATGCAAATCTATTGAACAAATTCCTAGAAACAGAAAAAAGAGATTGTTAACATATTACACATATCAACATGCTGACAGCGAGTTTCATGTAAAAAACACTCACTTGGTTGAAGATACCACAGTGGAACGGCCATGACATTTAAAGACAGTTAAGCTATGCTAGATGAAGACCAAGTTCCCTCGATGCGATGGCCATGACGTGGAACCTCCTACCCAGTAATTGCACGACCAGAATAGAAAGCACAACAATAATCATAGCTCATGTCGCATGGGACTCGTAGTCACCATCACAAGCACAAGAACATGAGCAATTCCATCCTACATCTACAATATGCCAATATCAATATACTATTTCATATATATTTAGTAATGTGCTTTCTCTCTCTCTCTCGACTCTCAAAAACTTTGGCGACGCTTTGTGACTTTGCGAAGGTTTATGTTAGAGTCGGGTCAGATATCAAATTGGTTTGTATTCAACATATCGGTTATAGATCGGAGTGCCACTTGTTTAATGTGTGCATTTTTCTTCCACTTGCATTTAGCATCTGATTTGTCTTGGATTGGTATTTTGGTTGCTGGGTAATAGAACACTCATGCTCGCTTTCGTTTTCTGTCATGCAAATCTATTGAAAACATTCTTAGAAACAAAAAACAAAATATTAACATATTACACATATCAACATGTTAACAGCTAGTTTATTTAAAAACACTCACTTGGTTGAAGATCCCACGATGGAACGGCCATGATTTTTAAAGAAAGTTCAAGAATGCTAGACCGAAGACCAAGTTCCCTAGATGCAATGGCTTTCACATAGATTATTTCTTCAGAATTTATGTCGTTTTTAGTAATAATTGAAGGTGGAACCTCGTGCTCAGTATAGCCACATGCGTTCGGGTACCTGTTCGAGTTCGGATCGGGTCTTTCGGGTATCGGGTCTATCGGGTTTAGAATTTAGGACCCATTCGGGTATTTTGTATTTTTCGGGTCGATTCGGATCGGTTACAATCGGGTTCGGATTAGTTCGGATGTTTTAATAAGGAACGATGTTTACCAAAAAATTTTTGGCTCGAATTGGATCGTTTATATTGTACCCGAACATAACCTAACCTGTCAAAATACCCGAAACCAATCTGATTTACCCGAAAATCAGACACTTTGTATAGCAAAACTTTCAATAAACCTGATCCGATTTTAATCTAACCTGTCAAACATTCATACAAACAAAAACAATCATCAAAGAAACATCAAAAGATGAGTTTCAAACAACCATATTCCATAACAAGGTTCAAAGTTCAAATGAAAAGTTTGGTTACTTCGGTTACCACTTCGGGTATCGGGTATTATCTGAATCGAACCGATACCCGAAGTAACTCAGCCTATAGACCCAATCAGGTATTTTTTTTATTATAGAATTTTGAGTATTTCGGGTTTAGGAATTTAGCTACCAATCGGGTATTTTAAAAATTCGGATCGAGTTTTGTTCGGTACCCTTCGGGTTCAGGTATTTTTTTAAGATCCGAATTTTTTTCAGATATGGTTCGGATCTGGATCCAAAAATATCAAAAAATATCCACAATACCTGAAATACCCAGAAAAACTCGAAAACCCCAAAACTACGAGAAAAACATACAAAACAGAAATGTTCATTTCAATAAAAACCAGTACACAATTAATCAAACCACTTCAATCAAGTCCACATGTTTCATTCATGTTCAGTACACAAATTTGAAATAAAACCATAAAATTGCATAAAACCAAGGTGAAACAACCATCGAAAGATTAAAAAAAAAACAAGCTTCTGCTTCTCCATGTCTCTTAGTCCCTATTACAATAGAAGCAAACCAAATTAATAACATCAGAAGCAAATCAAATTGACCAACACGAAGACTTGAAACCATTGAGCTAGTTACCTTGAAGCTGAGTTTTCTAGTTCAAGTTACCTTGTAGCCGAGTCTTTTTGTTCAAGTTGATTCAAGTATTAAACTTACAGAAATCTGAAAAAGAGTTAAGAAATCTGAAACACAAATAAAGTTAATCAGACACTCACCTTATCAGCTTTTTTTTTGCTTCAATGTTTACATCATTTCAACAATATTCTACAGTGCTTGAGAAATCGGCTCATGGCCTCTCTAGAATATTTATACTCACCCGAAAACACTAGACATAGAATCTTCGAAAATCACTAGTTAGGGATATTCCTTGTTCTTCAAGCTTATCATTTCCTTGTTTGTTGTGGAGAATATTCATTAAATCTTCAGAACAATCCACGCCTTTATTTCCTTGCCAAGTCAACTCACGCATCTTGCCTCATCACATTAGCAGCTCATGGTCTACCACGTCAGGTCCCGCGTCAATTTCAGCAACTGAGCTGCCTGATGTAATCTGATGCAGCTACCTGATCCAACCAGCGAGCTGTGCCAGGATCTACATCTTCAATCTCCCCATTTTTGACTTAGTTTGACACTCAAGCAATCTCCTTGTCGAAACCTGAAAGTCAAATAGAGAGAAACCCAAACACGGCAACATGACAGTATCTAGAACAACATCTAACATATATCTAAATGAAAACGTGTCCAAACAACCATGTTCAAATCATATTACAAACCAAAACAACCACAGAGGGCTGGCGAGTTCAAAACAGAAAAAACAATGGTCTGAAAAAAAGAAGCTTGTTCTAAAAATACTAGAATTTGAGAAAACAAATCAAGCTCACCCGGCACGAATCAATCTCCCCCATCATCATCAGATTCCGACACATCTCCCCCTGTTTGAGTGCATAACTAAGTTAAAAACTGTTGATCCCGGGGATCACTAAAGATGTTTAAGAGATTGATTAAGGAGTGAGAGGTGAGATTTTCGTTAATTAGAGCAATTTAACCACAATTAAGGCAGGCCGGGAGAAAGATGAGTAGGCCGGGGGCCGTGTTTCCTTTTATTGATGATAAGAAATGTGAGCAATTTAGAGTTACGAACTGGTTCCGAAGGACGTCCAGTTCGGCGTTCTAAATTGCTGTCTTGTTACAAAGAGAGAGAGAGAGAGGTCGGGTATTTAGTCGTAGTCGAAAATTGCCCAAATCCCAAAGTCCCTGTCATTAATGACATTGAGGGGTATATATAGTCGGGGTTGGCTTCCTGCTCCCCGGGATCTCGGGGCCACGTGGCGTCTTCGGCCTCTTTCGCGGGTAAGGTGGCCTAGGAGGCGTGTTCCGGCTTTCGAGGAGGGAGGTCATGATGAGCTCGGCGCCATGCCTCTGCAGAGTAGTGCACTGTTTAACCAACTCTCCTCCACGTGTCTTCCTCTCCTTCGTCAAGTCTGCAAGGTTGGTGAGAGGTCGAGGTCAGCCCATACTCCTGCTCAGACAATACACTGTTCGACCAACTCCCACTTGCCTTCTGCTCTTCTGACATTCCTGCCTTGGTGAAGTGTCAGCCCGGGCCCGAGGTGCGTCGTTTTCAGGTCGGCGACCGAGCTGAAGAGGGGCCTTTCAGGTCGGTGCTTTCAGGTCGGTGACCGAGCTGAAGAGGGGCCTTTCCTAAGATGGGCCTAACTAATTGGGGGTGCTAGGCCCACCTCCAACAATAGGCCCTCCCCCAGTTCGGTATCGCGAGGCGAAGCGAGCATGCCGAAGTTGATCTGATGTTAGTTCGGCACATCTTAGGACGGTCTCTCCGTGCTCGTACGTGCTGATCTTCCCGAAAATCCGTAGATGGTTGGCGCGTACCCATCACGTGAGAGAGCGAAAGGTCGCCTCTTTTTTCGCGTGGGACGCCCACGCGCGGCGTGTGATAGACGCTTCGCGTTTATCGAGGCGTCTCCTGCTTTTTGGCGTGGGAGCACGAGGAGTCGTCATCATTAGGTCTGGGCGGCCGTGCTTCTTTCGACACGTGTCCAGGCGTCGCTTCACTGTCTCCCTTCTTCTATTTAATCCCCCTTTCTTCCTTCTGTTAAAACCTTCTGCGCATACTCTCAAGGTAATCTCCTCT
Organism: Eutrema japonicum; assembly: GCA_030161315.1. Taxonomy (NCBI): domain Eukaryota; kingdom Viridiplantae; phylum Streptophyta; class Magnoliopsida; order Brassicales; family Brassicaceae; genus Eutrema; species Eutrema japonicum. Next base: position 35,112,969 of record BSQW01000006.1, on the reverse strand, counting down.
CTGATTTCCTCCTTCCCTTCCTTTCTCTGTGCTTTTCGATTTCTTCCCTTTCTTTGTATAATGGCGCCGATGTTAGACGGAATCCGGGTTGAATCGAGCGATGAGTCGGCGTCTCGTGACAATCGCGGCGATTCTCCGAGTTCCTCTTCCGATGGCTCCGGGCACGCCTCCTCTCCGAGTCGAGGCGCGGATAGTGGGGAACTGCCTGTTCCCTCGACCTCGAGGGTCGCCCCGGTGCTCCCTGGGACCCATCTCCGAAAGAAGACGGTGGTGAGGTCCTCCTCTGGTGGTCGCGGTGGCGTTCAGATAGGGAGAGGAACCGGGCGTCTAGGCGACCGGGGTGTTCATCAGGGCGGTCGCGGTGGCGGAGTACGAGTGGTCAGGGCGAGGTCTCCCCTGGTTCCTTACGAGCAGGGAGGGTCACCGACCTGGAGTACAGTGGAGTCGGTAACTCTGCTGAAGGAGTTATGCGACTTCCCTGCTGGGGTCGAGCTCAGGCTACCCGGGGCGGACGAGCGCCCGTGGACTCCTCCGGCGGGCTTCGTCTGCCTGTACGAGGGCTTCTTCCAGAAGTGCGGGCTGCGCCTTCCTCTCCCCGAGCTGCTCGTCCAGTACTGCCGGGCGCGGGGCTTGGCCTTCTCGCAGGTCTGCCCGTCCACGATCCAAGGCATGATCGTGCTGCTGACCTTGGGGCATGAGTGCGATGTGGAGGTGACGGTGCCTATGTTCGAGGCCCTCACCCAGCAGAAGGCGAATCCTGGCATCCCGGGGACCTACTACGCTGCCTTCAAGCCCGCGGCGAACATCCTGGAGGCACCCAGCTCGGGGTCAGCAAGCTGTCGAAGGCCAGCAAGCTGTCGAAGGAAGAGGACTGGTCTCGGAGCTACTTCTACGTCCGGGCTACCGAAGTGGCTGGTCTCGACCCGTTGGCGCGATATACCCGGGATTGGAATTTTTCCCCGGGTAGGGGTCTGTAGATCGAACTGCCCTTCTTTTCCTTAGTTTTGGTCTGACTGATGTTGTTTGATCTTCTTTCAGGTCCCCACTCTTCCAGGTTTAAGCTTCCGGACTACGCGGGTATCGTTGCTGTGCTTCGGTCGGTGCGCGACAGAGAGTGGAAGTCATTCACCTCGGGGAGAATTGAAGCTGCGATGGCCGGAGGTCGGTATATATATATATATTTTTTTTTTTTTTACCGAGCTGATGGGTGCCACCAATGTAGGTCGAGCACGGTTTGCCAATCCGCTGTACGCGGACTCTTTTGTGGCACCGCCGCCGCCGATACATGAGGTGCCGGTCCGGCGAGACCCGGCGCCGCGTACTGGGGGGGAGTCCTCCGAGGCGGCTCTCTCTCGAAGAGGGCGGCTGACGCTGCCGGTGCTAGGGCTGGCAAGAAGAAGAAGAGGACCGAAGTTGGAGGGTCTTCGATTTCAGGTCGGGAGTCTGGCCGGCCTGAAGAGGCTGGTTGCGAGCCCGAGGGCTCCCGAGGCGCTCTGGTCGAGGAGGCCGAGGTACCTGCTGCCGAGGTGCCAGCGGGGGAGGTCGAAGGGGCCCGGGAGCTCGGGATTGAAGAGGTCCCTGGCCGGGCGACGGAGGGCGGTGATGCGGCCGTCGTTGTGGAAGAAGGGCGGGAGGCCCCCGGTGACCGGAGTGGTGGGGCTTCGGAGGGTTCCGAGGACGGGCCTCGGGACTATAGCTTCTATTTCTGCCACGAAGATGGCAATACCCAGATCATCGTGGACCAGGACCAGGACCATGATGTTCGGGCAGAAGCACCCGCACTTCGTCCCACTGGAGATGGCGGAGTCGGATACCTTTCGCCAGGTGGCGCGATCCGCAGCGCGGGTAAGCTTTTGTTCTGATCTAACTGTTTTTAGCTGGACTTGTTGTGCGTCTTTGCTAACAACTGTTTTGATGCAGACGATGGCCCTTACTACCTTTCTGGCGGAGGCCTACGAGAAGCGGCTCGCTGAGAAGGACGCGTCGCTTAACTTTCTGAAGGCGCGCCAGGATGCCAGTTCGCAGGGCCAGTCCCTTCTCCTACGCGGGCTCGAGAAGGAGCTGAAGAACGAGAGGGCCCGGTCAGCGGGGCTGGAGGAGGAGGCCGCGCGGGTACGAGCCCGGGCTGTAGAGGTCGGAAGTCTTCAGGCCGAGCTGGAGGCTGAGAGGGCCCGGTCTGCCGCTGAGCGGGCCCGGTCGGCTGCTCTGGAGGAGGAGGTCGGGCTCCTGAAGGGGGAGAGGGAGACGCTCCGCTCCAAGGTCAAGGGGCTGGAGGCCGCTATAGGCCGGGCGAAGGTGGCCGTGGCCGCGGAGAGTGAGCGGGTAACGCCCGGTGGGATGCGCGGAACCGGAAGTGGTCCGCAAATATGGAGAAAATCCGCGCCCACCTCGATGGGCGCCAGAGGGCCTTAGAGCCTCACCTCATGTATAATCAGGTGATCGGCGTGAAGGCATGCCTCAGGAGGATGGAGGCCGAGGACAGTCTGGTGGTGCCGTGGTACCGGTACCAGAAGCTGGACGAGGATGAGGAGGCATTCGGTGCCGTGCTGGATGGGATGGATTTTCCGGACTTGACCCCGGAGGATCTGGACATCCCTTTCGATCGTACTCATGGCGTCCAGCTCGAGCGGCTCATGCCCGTTGCTCCTTCGGAGGCGCCCTTCGTGGACCTGTCTGTGGATGCTCCCCCCTTGGCTGCCGAGGTCGTCCAAGCGGACCTGCCGGCACAGGATGCGGCCCCGCGCGCTGATGAGGCCGGCCCCGACGCGCCACCTGACGAGGCCGTGGATGAGGAAGAGAGGTCCGAGCAGCCCTTCCTTGGTGAGCATGGCACCAATGTGAGGATGGTGGGCCCGGGCGATTTAGATGGTACCCGTGCTGACGGGGGCGAAGACCGACCGGCCGATGCGGCCTTGTAAAAACTTCTCTTTTTTTTTTTTTGTAGTTTTTCCTTTTTGTTTTCTTCTCTCTTTTGTAAAGGTCGGGCCGTAGGCCGTTTATGTAAGGACCAGGCCGTTGGCCCCTCTTCTTATGACAACAAGGCCGTTGGCCCTTTCTCTCTTTTTTGCGAGTGCCGTTTCGAGGCTTTTGTAATGACTAGGCCGTGGGCCCTTTTTATAATAACGAGGCCGTTGGCCCTTTTGTGATAATCGAGGCCGTTGGCCCTCTCTCTTTCTTTTTGTAAGTGCCGTTTCGAGGCTTTTGTAATGACTAGGCCGTGGGCCCTTTTTATAATAACGAGGCCGTTGGCCCTTTTGTGATAATCGAGGCCGTTGGCCCTCTCCCTTTTTTTTTTGTAAGTGCCGTTTCGAGGCTTTTGTAACGACTAGGCCGTGGGCCCTTTTTATAATAACGAGGCCGTTGGCCCTTTTGTGATAAGCGAGGCCGTTGGCCCTCTCCCCTTTTTTTGTAAGTGCCGTTTCGAGGCTTTTTTTATCGGTAGAGTAGGTCGTAGACCGTACCCGGTCATGTATGCAGGTCGTGGACCGTGCTCTTGTATTGGGTGCGAGGTACGACTCGGCTTGAGATACTTATTGCTTGTGTATCTTTAATATTTTTAGTGGGTGCGAGGTGATCTCGGCTTAAGGTACTTATTGCTTGTGTACCTTGTTTTTTTGGTGCGGGTAGCGAGCCCGGCTTTGAGACACTTAATGCTTGTGTATCTAGTAGAGGTGCGAGCCCTGGGGCCCGGCTTTAGTACTTATAGCTTGTGTACTAGGTGAGTGCGAGCATTGGAGCTCGGCTTTAGCACTTATAACTTGTGTGCTGGGGAGAGCGAGCACCGGAGCTCGGTCCCCTTTTTTTTGTAGAGGTGCGAGCATTTGGAGCTCGGCTTTTTTTTGCAGTGCGAGCGTTGGAGCTCGGCTTCCTTTTTTTTTTGTAGAGGTGCGAGCATTTGGAGCTCGGCTTTTTCTCTTTTTTTTGTAGAGGTGCGAGCATTTGGAGCTCGGCTTTTCTCTTTTTTTTTTGTAGAGGTGCGAGCATTTGGAGCTCGGCTTCTTTTTTTTTTTTTGTAGAGGTGCGAGCATTTGGAGCTCGGCTTTTTTTTTTTTTTTTGTCGAGGTGCGAGCGTTTGGAGCTCGCTTTTTTTTTTTTTTTTCGGCGAGCGTCGGAGCTCGGCTTTTTGTGCACATGTCGGGGACCGTACTCCTTTGTCAAAAAGGTTTTATTAGATTAATAGCTGAGCCCTGGTTAGGGGTTGCCTACATACCCTTTAGTAGAAGGGATCAAGCCAGTCGTAGTTCGATTGTTTACAAAGGCGGAGAGCGGAATGGAGCCCGGGGGCCTAGTAGTAGAAGCGTTTGAGGTTGATCGAGTTCCATGAGCGCGGGACGGCGTCACCGTTCATCGTGGCTAGCTCGTAGACACCGGGCTTCACGACCTTGGAGATAAGGTAGGGGCCTTCCCAATTTGCACCGAGCTTGCCTGCGTTTAGCTCGGCGGTGTTTTCGAAGACCTTGCGGAGGACCAGGTCGCCTTCGGTAAAGAACCTGCCTCGAACCCTCTTGTTGTAGTACTTGGAGGCGAGCTGCTGGTAGTTCTGGATTCGGAGGAGGGAATGGTCTCGCTGCTCCTCAAGGAAATCCAGCTCGCTGAGTAGGACGGCGTTGTTCAGTGCGGGCTGCTGGGTGAGCATAGCGCGGCGAGGAGTGGGGAGCCCGACTTCGGATGGGGCCATTGCTTCCATGCCGTGAGAGAGGCTGAACGGTGTGCGACCTGTCGATGTCTTCGGCGTCGTGCGATGGGACCAGAGGACTCCATCCAGCTCGTCGGCCCAGGACCCTTTCTTGTCATCTAGTCGCTTTTTAAGGCCGTCGAGGATGGTCTTGTTGGTGGCCTCGGCCTGCCCATTTCCTTGTGGATATCGCGGGTGGATTTACTCAGCCTGATTTTCCACTTCGCGCAGAAATCTTCGAAGAGGGCTGACGTGAACTGGGCACCGTTGTCGGTGACGATCTCGTAAGGCAGCCCGTGCCGGCAGATGATGAACTTCCAGACGAATTTTCGGACGTCCTCTGCCGTGATCTTAGCGTATGCTTCGGCTTCAACCCACTTGGTGAAGTAGTCGGTCATGACCAGGATGAAGCGCTTTTGGCGAGATTGGGGAAGGGGCCCGACTATGTCCATGGTCCATCGCATGAAGGGGTAGGGTGCAACCGCAGTGGTAAGGAGCTCGGTGGGACAGTGAATGAGGGGACCGTGACGCTGGCACTTCTCGCACCGGGCGGCGAATTTTTCGCAGTCTTGAAGCATTGTTGGCCAGTAGTGTCCTTGGTTCCGTATTCTCAGGGCGAGAGCCCGGCCGCTGGAGTGGTTTCCATCGGCGCCCTCGTGCATTTCCTTCATCACGTCAATGGTTTCCTGCCCGTGGAGGCAGCCGAGCAGGGTTCCCGAGGCGCTCCACCGGAACAGATTGCCGTCCAGCATCGTGTATCGGGCACACTTCTTTCTTAGCCGTCGGGCGGCCCACCGGTCTGGGGGATGAACGCCGTCTGCGATGTACAACAGTAGGTCGATTCGCCAGTCCGGCAGTTCGGGCTCGGCCGGGGGTGGCGGTAGAACTTCGGGAGGTGGCGCCTCTTCGTCAGGGTCCGCGGCCTGGGGGTTGATCAAGTATGCTCCTTTTGGCAGCTCGATGCTAGGGAAGTCGATGCTCTCGACCGGGATCACCCGTCGCTGGGCTGGGGCCGAGGTGGAGGCCAGCGCGGCGAGGGCGTCTGCGGAAGTGTTATCGCCTCGGGGGATCTTCGTCAGGGTGAACTCGGAGAATTCTGCGGCCAAGCCTTGGGTTACCTTGAGGTAGGCATCCATGCGATCATTCTTGGCCTCGTACTCCCCGCTGAATTGATTGGCGACGAGCTGGGAGTCGCAGTACGCTTGGATTTTCTTCGCGCCGACCTCCCTGGCCAGACGCAGGCCGGCAATCAGAGCTTCGTACTCTGCCTCGTTATTTGACGCCGGGAAGGCCAGACGGAAAGACTGCTCGAGGATCTCCTTGGTCGAGGACTCGAGGCGTATGCCGACGCCGGACCCGTGCTTGGAGGCCGATCCGTCGACATGCAGGCTCCATACTTCGGGGACTTCGCTGACTGCCAGCTCGGGCGCCAACTCAACTAGGAAATCAGCCAGGACCTGAGATTTGATCGCGGTCCGACCTCGGTACTCGATTTCATACTCGATCAGCTCAACAGCCCACTTCATTATCCAGCCCGATCGGCTCGGGCTGTGGAGGATGGTTTTGAGGGGGTAGGTGCTTAGGACGGCAATCGCATGGGATTGAAAGTAAGGCCGGAGCTTTCTAGCTGCGACGACCACCGCCAAGGCGAGCTTCTCCAGAGTCGGGTACCTGCTCTCCGCGTCGTCAAGGGATTTGCTGATGTAGGAGATGGGTCTTTGGTCGCCCCGGTCTTCCCGTACCAGCACTCCGCTGACCGCTGACGCGGAGATGGCGATATAGAGGTAGAGGATTTCGCCTTCTTCTGGCTTGGACAGGACGGGAGGAGTGGATATGTACTCCTTCAGCTGTCGGAGGGCATCCTCGCATTTGTCGTCCCATTCGAACCGCTTGTTAGCCCGGAGCAGCTGGTAGAACGGGAGGCACTTGTCGGTAGAGCGGGAGATGAATCGGTTCAGCGCGGCGATTCTCCCGGTGAGTCGTTGTACTTGACGCGTGCTCTCCGGGGATTTGAGCTCGATGATGGCTCGGATCTGCTTGGGGTCGGCCTCGATCCCGCGCTGGGTGATGATGTACCAGAGGAATTCGCCCGATGTGACGCCGAAGGAACACTTGGCCGGGTTCAGCTTCATGTTGTATTCGTTCAATGTCCGGAAGCAGGACCGGAGATGAGTGACGTGGTCGGCCGACACCAGAGACTTCACCAGCATGTCATCTATGTATACTTCCATAGTGCGGCCTATTTGGTCGGCGAACATCCGGTTGACAAGCCGTTGGTAGGTGGCCCCGGCGTTCTTGAGTCCGAAGGGCATTACCTTGTAGCAGTAAATGCCTCGGTCCGTGATGAACGCGGTCTTCTCATGATCATCGGGGTGCATGGGGATCTGGTTATACCCCGAGAAGGCGTCCATGAAGGAGAGTAGCTCGTTCCCCGCGGTGGCTTCGACGACTTGGTCGATTCGAGGGAGGGGAAACCTGTCCTTTGGGCACGCCTTATTGAGGTCGGTGAAATCCACGCAGACCCTCCATTTCCCGCTCTTCTTCTTGACCACCACCGGGTTGGCCAACCAGTCCGGGTATTTGACCTCGGTGATCGAGCCGGCTGCGGTGAGCCTTTCGACCTCGTCATTGACTGCCTGGGCGCGCTCCGGGCCCAGCTTTCGCCGCTTCTGCTTGACCGGTCTGCAGGTCGGGTCCACGTTGAGCTCGTGGCTGCACGTGTTTGGGTCAATGCCGGGCATGTCGCCGGTTGACCAGGCGAAGGTGGAGACGTTCCGCCCTAGGAACTCGACCAGCTCTCGCTTGATGTTCTCGTCGAGATCGGTGCCGATGCCAACGCAGCGGGCGGGGTCGCGTGGATCGATGTTGACCTGGGCGACAAGGTCCCGCCCTGGGAGATCCTGGGCGTCGGGCTCGCCGGGCTGAAGCGCGTTGATGGCCAAGCAGGCCGGCGCGGCGCGACGCAGCTTATGCTCGATGGCGAAGCAGGCGCGAGAGACCCTTTGGTTACTCCTAAGAGTATACGTGCCGGCCTGGTTGGGGAACTTGAGGCACTGGTGGTACGTCGACGTGACTGCCTTCATCGAGTGCAGCCAAGGGGTTCCAAGGATGATATTGTAGATCGGGGTGGTGTCGAAGACCACGAACTTGACGATTTTCGTCACCCGACCTACGTAGACCGGCAATTCGATGGTGCCGATTCCGTTGACGGTGTCCCCGGCGAAGCCGGTTAGCGGGATTGAGAGCGGCTTGATTTCGACCCCATTAAGATTCATCCTGGCCAAGGTATCCTTGAAGATGAGATCGACCGAGCTGCCCGTATCGACGAGGACTCGGTTAACGTCGCAGTCGGCTACGCGGACTTGCACGACGAGGGGATCGTTGTGGGGCTGGTGGACCCCGGCCGCGTCGGCCTCGGTGAAACATATCTCCCTCTTGCTCGTGTCCTGAGCGTCGATCTCCGGCCCGGAGTGCCACTTCAGGGAGGCGTCGGTCTTCCTCTCATGACGCTTGATGGACCGCACTGAGTCATTGCACGAGAGGAGGCCTCCCATGATCATCCCTATCAGAGTCCGGGCTGGGGGAGGCGATCTGCCCGTTTCCCGGTCTCGCGAAGGAGATCGTCGCCGCCGATCGTCGTTTTGGGCGCGGTTGTAAGGTCTAGCCCGGTTATCCTCGCGACCTCGGTTGTCGCGGGGTTGCACTCGATCGCCGTCCCGGGCATGCGGTCGCAGCCGCTCTGGTACGCTGATTTCTCCCCGTTGAAATTGGTTTAGCAGCACCTCTTGGAGTGCGCGGCAGTGAGAGGCCGGGTGCCCCTTTTGCCGGTGAAAGTCGCAGAAGGCCGACCTGTCGTACGGCTCGTCTGGTCGGGACTCCCTATCGCTCGGCTCGTCGGGACGCCGATCCTGCTGGTGGGGATCCCGTACGTACTTGTTCCAGGGCAGTCCTGGCACGGGACTGGGGGGAAGTACGGGGTCGTGAAGACGGAGGCCGGTGGGCGGTCCGTTGACGAGGAAGGCGGTGGCCTGCTTTCCTTTGCTGCGTTGATACTCGTCGTCATAGTATTGACGAGGCTCCTGGCATCTTTCTTGAGGCCGCTCCTTCGGGGCCGGGGTCCTGTGAGAGGCGCTGTTTCTCGACTCAGCCGCCTTCTCCTCCTCGAGCTCGACGAAGAGTCCAGCGCGGTGCAAGGCGTCTTCCAGCGAGCGCGGCCTGTTGAGCTTCATATCGTCCTTGAAGGCCGAATCGGCCCGCAGTCCCTTTCTTAGAGCGGGGAGCGCTGACTCGTCTGTCACGTTGCTTTGGGAGGCCGTGGCCTTGAAGCGCTCTATGAAGGACCTGAGCGACTCCTTTGCTCCTTGGTTCATCGCCCAGAGGTCCGCGCTGGATGCGGACTGCCGGATGTAGATGGAGTAGTGCTCGAGGAAGGTGGTCGACAGGTCTCTGAAGCTGTTTATGGAGTGCGTCTTCAGCCGAGAGAACCACGTGAGAGCCGGGCCGGTGAGGTTCTCTACGAAGAGCTGGCAGTGGGCGGCTTCGCGCTCGTCTGGTGAGAAGTGGGCGCGGCCCATGGCGATGGTGAACGCCGTGAGATACTGGGCCGGGTCGGTGGTGCCCGCGTAGGGCTGGAGTTTGAGCTTCCCGAGGTGCTGGAGCGGGACGGAGGCGATCCGGCGGGTGAACGGCGTGTTTTGCGTCTCTCTGAGGACGCGGTCTATTTCCGGGGCCGCGCTGGTGGCCTGATGGATTTTGGAGGACATCGCGCGGATTGTCTCCTTCATAGCCTCGAACTCGGCGTCCCTGGAGCTCTCCGCGCTAGATCGGAGATGGTGGGCTTCGTCGCCCGGGTGGCTTCCTACGGCCGGGGCGAAACGTCCGCCCGGGCCTTCGGATCCTGACGGTGAGTCGCCAGGTCGGCTTGTCCGGATGCGCGGGGTTTCTTCCCGAAAGGCCGGCTCTCTGATATGGACGTCGGGGGGCCCGGTATTGTCCGACCGGTCACGGGGGGCTCCTAGCGTGGCGAACCGTTGGTCGGTGGCTCGCGTCAGCTCGTCTATTCTGGCAAGCAGGGTCTGCATCACGGCGGACAGCGTGGGCTGATCTTCCGACGCTCGGGGCGCGTTGTGGGCGGCGGAGCCGTCGGAATGAGCGGGTGCCAAAGCCGGGGCGGGGCCCTGAAGAACTGCTCTCGAGGAATCGTCTGGTTGGCGGCTGCTTGGGCTGACGGCGGGATGGTCGCCGTTGTTTGAGTCGTCGGCGGGGCCGTTGTCGGGGCCTGGGCCGTTGTTTGGGCCGGGGTTTCCTGGTCTGTCAACACTCTTGGGGGCGGAATTGCCATCGTTGCTGCGGTTGCTGTGGTGGTTGAACTGCTCTTTGCGTATAGAAGAATCTCTTAACCCCTCCTTCTAGCGCCAATTGTTGATCACGGGGATCACTAAAGATGTTTAAGAGATTGATTAAGGAGTGAGAGGTGAGATTTTCGTTAATTAGAGCAATTTAACCACAATTAAGGCAGGCCGGGAGAAAGATGAGTAGGCCGGGGGCCGTGTTTCCTTTTATTGATGATAAGAAATGTGAGCAATTTAGAGTTACGAACTGGTTCCGAAGGACGTCCAGTTCGGCGTTCTAAATTGCTGTCTTGTTACAAAGAGAGAGAGAGAGAGGTCGGGTATTTAGTCGTAGTCGAAAATTGCCCAAATCCCAATGTCCCTGTCATTAATGACATTGAGGGGTATATATAGTCGGAGTTGGCTTCCTGCTCCCCGGGATCTCGGGGCCACGTGGCGTCTTCGGCCTCTTTCGCGGGTAAGGTGGCCTAGGAGGCGTGTTCCGGCTTTCGAGGAGGGAGGTCATGATGAGCTCGGCGCCATGCCTCTGCAGAGTAGTGCACTGTTTAACCAACTCTCCTCCACGTGTCTTCCTCTCCTTCGCCAAGTCTGCAAGGTTGGTGAGAGGTCGAGGTCAGCCCATACTCCTGCTCAGACAATACACTGTTCGACCAACTCCCACTTGCCTTCTGCTCTTCTGACATTCCTGCCTTGGTGAAGTGTCAGCCCGGGCCCGAGGTGCGTCGCTTTCATGTCGGCGACCGAGCTGAAGAGGGGTCTTTCAGGTCGGTGCTTTCAGGTCGGCGACCGAGCTGAAGAGGGGCCTTTCCTAAGATGGGCCTAACTAATTGGGGGTGCTAGGCCCACCTCCAACAAAAACAACCAAACAAATATACAAAAATATTTTGAGATAGAGAAAATATATCACTTACCTGCAGCTAATGCAGCCTGAAGGATATGTATGGCTTGCTTCATCACCTTACGATCGCTGGAGGTGCCAACTTTGAATGTTTGGGCTATTGCTTTCTTGGCAAGTTTCTTCAGTTGTTTTACCTTGGGCATAGAACTTCATTCCTCTCCTTTTTGGGCTTTGAGACAAATAGGCTTAGGCATGCATTCCTAAAACATTTGATCCTGACAGCACTTAACAAATTCATTAGTGCACACTTGGCAACACATCGCTGTTTTTAGATCACTCGTCTGATCAAAATCACATATTCACACATATCAGAAGTTAGATAATCAAACACATTTAGACATGAATTGTTAAGTGACCTAGAGAGATAGCTGACATGAGAGTACACGTTAATTATTAATTTAAAAAAAAAATCTTATGTACCTTTGAGATCTCTGCAGCAGTCTTCACTTTCCCAAAACAATGATCATGACTTATTTTAGAACAAACTTCACAACTCTGTATGAAAATAGCAGTCATGTGAGTGATATGTGTAAGGCAACTGGAGTTTTCTTTGGACAGTGCACGAACAAGCGTGTGTGTCTTTTTTTACTTAACACAACCTAGGAGTAAGGATTCAACAGTCATTGATAATCACCTTTTATGTTTCTTAACTTGCATTAGCTCTTGTTGAATCTTCTGAAGTGTACCAGAGATATCACTTGACTTCTCAACCTTTGATACTTGTGCATACTCTTGATTTAATATTTCAGAGCTCCTTTTTGTAGTATGTACAAGACGTGTCACTTGCCTTCTCAACATCTCTGTATTTTTTTTCTTGAACAATATGCACACTTATGCCTCTCCTCAGCTCTTTGACTTCCCCACACACTCCACTCAGAACGGAATGACAGACCGTTGTTTTCCACAGTGCACTACATATACATGATACTGAATTTGGTCAAATTGTTTTTAGCTTAGAAGTCTGCTCATGTGCATGTCCCTGTCTTAGATCCACACACTTGCAAAATAGGTTAGATCTCACAAACACCTATGGACTTCCTTAGATTAACCAATATGTTGAAGTCCAAGGGTTTAGTAAACAAATCAGCCAGTTGAAATTCAGTACTCACATGATCAACCACAATCAGTTTCTCCTCAACAAGTTAACGAATAAAATAATGTATAATATCAATATGTTTCGTTCGGGAATGTTGAACATGATTCTTGTCAATGTTAATGGCACTCTGATTATCACAAAGAACTAATAAAGAGTCAGAGATCATACCGTAATCGGCTGCCATTTGTTTCATCCACATAAGTTGACTACATCAACTTCCCAGCGTAATGTATTCTGCTTCGGCTGTGGATAGCGACACACTGTTCTGCTTCTTACTGTGCCATGAGATCAGATTGTTCCCCATAAAGAAGCATCCACAACTCGTGCTTCTACGATCATCCAAAGATCCAACCCAATCAGCATCACAGTACCCCATAAGGCTCTTGGTAGAATCATTGGTGTAGTAAATACCCAAATTGACAGTCCATTTCACGTACTTGATGATCTTTTTCACAGCTAACATGTGTGACATCTTTAGCTTTGCCTGATATCTTGCATAAATTCCAATAGCCAGAGATATGTCTGGTCTGCTTGCAATTAGGTACAAACAAACTTCCAAACATACCTATGTACAACTTTTCATCCACATCCTCTCCATCCTCATCATTGGAGAGTTTTCATTCACTCACATTGGAATCTTAGCCTCCTGGCTATTTTCAAACCCAAACCTAGCAATCAGACTTTTGGCATATGTACATTGAGAAACAAAGATTCCATTGCCAGTTTGTTTCACTTGCAAGCCCAGGAAGTATGTCAATTCTTCGCACATACTCATCTCAAACTCTTGAGTCATGTTCTGCACAAATTGATCAACAAGCTTCTGACATGTGGATCCAAATACTATGTCATCAACATAGATTTGCACGATCATTAGTCTACAATTGTCTTCAAACACGAACAGTGTTTTATCCACACTTCCACGAACATATCCTTGACTGACAAGAAATGTTGTCAATCGTACATACCATGCTCTTGGAGCTTGCTTCAGTCCATACGATGCCTTCTTCAGCTTGTATACATAGTTTGGGTGTTCAGGATCTTCAAATCCTTTTGGTTACTCTACAAAAACTTCCTCTTATAGAACTCCAATCAAAAACGCACTCTTAACATCCATCTGATGTAGTTTAAAGTTCAGAACACATGTCATCCCAAACAGGAACCTGATGGACTCAAGTCTGGCAACAGGGGCAAACGTCTAATCAAAGTCAAGTCCTTCAACCTGAAAATATCCTTGAGCGACAAGCTGTACCTTGTTTCTGACCACATGTCCACTTTTATCAGTCTTGTTTTTGAAAATCCACTTTGTTCCTACGACGTTGACATCATGTAGCCGTGGAGTCAAATCCCACACATCACTTCGCTTGAATTGCTCAAGTTCTACTTGCATAACAACTATCCAATATTCATCAATCAAAGCCTCTTTGTTATTTTTAGGTTCTGTCATTGATACGAAGCACACAAACTAAACCAGTTCAGTATTCAGAGGAAACAACTCAATGTTCTGACGTTTCCCGACCATATGTTTGAAATTAATCTTCTTTCCTCTGGTAACTCTACCCCCCCCCCCCTGAATCTCTCCTATAACATCGTTTGTAGAGTGATTCCGATGCACCTGAGTACTCGGAGTACCACAATCATCAACCTGATATGTGTTTTCAGACTGTTCCACATACTCTTGTTCTGAGGACTCAGCGTCAGCAGTTACTTGTTTTTTATTTGAACTTACAGGACCTATCGACAACCGGTGAAAGGATGCATCATTAAAAACAACATTAACCGTCTCTTGAACAGTACGAGTTTTCTTACTAAAGACTCTGACAATTGTGTTGATGCCTGAGTGACCAAGAAACATCCACTCGTCGCTCTTGGAATCAAACCTGCCCAACTGATCCTTATCATTAAGAATATAGCACGTGCAGCCAAAAATGTGGAAATAACTTACAGAGGGTGTCTTGCCTTTCCATAACTCGTATGGTGTCTTGTTAGTGCTTTTTCTGACATACACTATGTTGATGATGTAGCAAGTTGTATTAACTGTCTCAGCCCAGAACTGTGGTGAAACTTGATTACCATGCAGCATTGCTCTTGCCATTTCTTGAAGGTTCGGTTCTTCCTTTCTACTACACCATTTTACTCTAGTGTACGTGGTGCAGAGTACTGATGAAAAATTATGTGATTGTTGTAGAACATATCAAAGAGGTCATTCTAAAACTCACCACCATGATAACTTCTTATTGTCTTTGTTTCCCACTTTTCATTCTTCAACTGAAGAGCCAAGATTTTAAAGTTGTCCATCGTTTTTGACTTCTTACGCAAAAAACCTGATCCATGTGTATCGAGTGTAATCATTGACTACAACAAGGATGAATTTCTTACCAGACATGCTTTCTACTCGAATTGGTCCCATCAAATCCTTGTGAACCTTTTCCAAAGTATTTTTGGATCTGACATCTTGAACAACCTTGTGATGAACCTTAACCTGATTGCCTTTGTTACATTTTCCACAAACAAAGTTCGGATCAGAGCTCAGTTTCGGTATTCCTCGAGTAACCTTCTGGTGAGCAAGCTTCATCGCCAAAGGTAACTCTCCCAGTTGAGACTTCTTCATATTTGCTCAATTTTCTGTTTGCTCCAGTCATGTGTCTTGAACAACCACTGTCAAAATACCACTACTTCCTTCCAGAGTCAGGCTCCTCTGATGTGTATGCCACATGACAATACATATCGTTTTTCTTAATGTACACATGACTGACTCGCATACCATCGATGTGAAACTTTTTTTGACGCATGACTTATGTGACACGATTCAGAAACGTGTAACAATCAGCCTTGTAGTGACTCTGACTGCCACAGTACCAGCATCTAGTTCTTCTACTCCTCAAGTTATATTGATCAGACTTATGTACAGACTTTCTACAGTTGTGTGCAGACACACTTCTGATCATACCACTTTGTGTTCCTGAAGCTCTTTTTCTGGTTTGCTTCTGGTTGTTTCTCGACTGAGGTTGAACCTTTAACAAATTGAGTTGAACGACTTGAATTACCTCCTTGATACCCTAGTCCCCAGTTAACATTACACGTTATGCTAACAGTCATGAGCTTGTCTAAATCTTTGGTTCTTTTCCTCATCATCTTGATATTTTTCAGCTGATTTTCCAACAGTTTCTCCAAGCCCAATGATTTGACCTTTTCCTCAGACAACTCCTTTTCAACAATGGAAATCTTACTCATTAAATTCTTCTTTTTTGAAATGAGATCGTGATTCTATTTTTTCCTCACAGTCAGATCTTCAATCAGAATACTGATTTGCTCTTCCAATGGCAGATCAGGGTCTTCCTTCTCTGATTCTGAATCAGACGCCTGATTTCCTTCAATTTGGGATTCTAGAGCTGTTCCTTTCTCTTCTTCTTCAATGACCCCCAAATAGGCAATAAATTTATTGATAATTTATTCTCCATCATCCTCGTCTTTGTCAGTATCACTCTCGATCCACGTCACATACGACTTTTGTTTTGTCCTAGATGATCAAAGACAATCCGCCTTCGTATGACCATAGCCTTTGCACTCATAGCATTTCAACAAACTTTTCCTCTTGATAGTTGGACATTCAGACTTGAAGTGGCCAATATCCTCACATTCAGCACATTGTTTCTCCGACTTCATGTTTTCCTTTTCTGCATCAGGTTTGCCGAATGTTGAGGTTCCCTCGCGTTGACCTCTTTACATCATTCTAAAGTACTTCCTGACAATCAACCCTACTTTGTCCTTAGTCACACTTGTCAGAGCAATGCATTTCCCTGTAGTCTGATATTTCTTCTTCATTTGCAGCTCATACGCGTGCATCATCCCAACCACTTGGTCGAACTTCAACTCATCTGAGTTAGGGAGACATCAATAGTAGACTTGTGTGAGTGAAACTTAGTAGGGAAACTCCTGAGAAACTTCTTCACTAGCTTCTTGTCCTTGTATCTCTTCCCCAAAACAACTACCTCCGGAGAAATCGAACTCAACTAGCTGCTAAACTCATCAACAGACTCACCATCTCCCATGGTCAGATTCTCAAATTATGAGGCCAATATTTCAAGTCGAGTACGCTTCACATTACTGGTGCCTTCAAATGAGACCTGCAGAATGTCCCAAGCCTCTTTTGCAGACGTACACCCTTGCACCCGAGTGAACTGGGTCATGGGCAACGAAGCAAAAATGACATATAGAGCTTGAGATTTGTGTTTTGCTCATGTCTTCTCATTGGCAATCCATGTATTCTTGAGATTTGGAACCGTTTCCCAGCTTCGTTCTCCGTCATTGGCGGTGTCCATCCATCTTCCACTGCGAACCAAGCATCCATATCAATACTTGAATCATCTGTCTGATGGATACCTTCCAGTAACCATAGTGCTCAGCGTCAAGCTTCATCGGCTTTGGTAGTGCAACAAACTGATGTGCCTTCTCCATACCTTGTCACAAGATCTCACATGTTGAAAAGATAAACAACACTTCTTTATCAGGTGTCCGCTCTGATACCAATTGTAGAGGTATAGAGGTGCACAACAGCATGACTTTGACTTGGAACGCGCCAATTCCAACGCTTGTCTACTTGTTCTTATTGATAAATGATGTTTTGGAAGGATTTCCTCTATCTCGGAAGTTACTTAACCTATTCTACCCAATAGGCCAAACCCGACTAAGAACAAATCTAAGTCTAACTCTCCTTTGATCATATTCACTCGCAAAGAGAGTTAATCAGACACTCACCTTCTCAGCTTGTCTTTTGCTTCGAAGTTTACAACATTTCAACAATATTATAGAGTGCTTGAGAAATCGGCTCATGGCCTCTCTAGAATATTTATACTCATCCGAAAACCCTAGACATATAATCTTCGAAAATCAGCAGTTATGGATATTTCTTGTTCTCCAATCTTATCTCTTACTTGTTTGTTGCGAAGAATATTCACTAAATCGGCAGAACAATCCAAGCCTTTATTTCCTTGCCTAGTCAGCTCACGCATCTTGCCTCATCACATCATCATCTTCTGGTCTACCACGTCAGCTGCCTGATGTAATCTGATGCAGCTTCCTGATCCAATCAACGAGATGTGACAGAATCTGCATCTTCAATATGCATTATCAAATGCATAGGACATTGAGTTGAATAAGTAAAACACATTCAATGAAACTAGGAAAAGCATCGAATGGAAACATTGCCACAATGACATGTGTGAGGAAATGGGGTCACTGAAAAAAGAATAAGACTTGGATGTTGATACAAATACTTGATAAACAAATAAATATAGAACGTAAATGGATTTACAAGCTTAAACCTTGTATAACAGGAGTTGAAAATCGTAGGTATAAATAATAAAGTAAAAATTGTGGCTAAAGGTTTTCAAGTTGAAGGGATAGATTATAACTAGATGCTTTCTTATATGGCAAATCATGTGTCTATGAGACTTCTGTTATCACTTGCGTAGTTTACAAATATTTTGATTGCATGTTCATGTCAATACTATATTTCTTCATGGGATTTTATAAGAGAGAATTCTTATGAATTATCTTGAAGGGTTTCTCCAAAAAGGTAAAGAGAACATGTTTTCCTTAGTTATGAGATCCTTATATGGGTTTTGAAAAATCTTCAAGACAACGGAATCTCAAAATTGATTTTTTCATGGTCAAGCATAAGTTTCATAGAATTTGACATGTGTGTTTACATATATATAATGGGTATAGATGAGTTTGTCTACCTACTTTTCTATGTTGATGACATGTTAATAGTTGCTAGCTATGCCTCTGAGATCATGAAATTTAAGGACCATTTGAGTAAAGAATTTGAGATGAAGTGTAAATTTAGAATGTAAATATTAGAGAAGAGATTTACACTATATATAGAGATGTAAAGAGACTCTACGGGTAAGCTATTTGCAATTAGACATTTACTTACAACTAAAATGTATATTTTCTACACACCCCGTCAAGACATAGGCCATTGGATGACTCTGAGCTTGCTACGAAAAGTCTGAAAATGTGAATGTGACAATGGCCTTGTGAGAGTCTCCACAAGCTGATCTCGTGTGGAGACATGAGAAATCGGAGCACACCTAATTGAATATGTACATGAATAAAATGGTTATCCAAGGTGATGTGTTTTATGCGTAAATAAAAAAACAGGGTCAGTGGAACAATCATTTTAGTAAGGGAAAAATCTTAAAAGGGTTTAAAATCTTTTTAGATGACTAAAGCAATATCAGTGTAAACTCTAGCTAGTTGGATCACAATTCAAACTCAAAAGCGTAATGGAAGAAGAACAGGTTGAGGAAGCTAGTTACATGGACATAATTTCATATGTCAATGATGTGTGTGTGTGTGTGGGGGGGGGGGGGGGGGGGGGGTGGGGGGGTGTCTAATGTACGAAATGATTTGGCTTAGTTCATAAGACTCATAGATTTAGCTAGATGTTTTATGAGTAAGGAAAGAGATCATTGGCAAATAGTTAAATAGGTTTTGAGGTATCTTAAAAGTTTAATGAATGTTAATTTGATATTTACAAAATACTTAGATTTCAACATCTTAGGCTACTATGATTCAGATTATACAATAGAAATTGACAGAGGAAACTCAATTACAAGTTTTGTTTTTCAAGTTATAGGCAACACAATGAGCAAGAAATCGAGCCTCCAACATGTTCTCGCGCTCTCAACTACCGAAAACGAGGATGTGGCTTTTACTGAAGCTGTTAAGGATGTGATATGGTTAAAAAGATTTGTTATGAGTTAAGGTTCAGTTATAAGAAATTTTTGAAGTGAAACGTGATTCATAGAGCGCTATCTTCTTATCAAAGAAATATGTTCACCATATACGCACTAAGCACATATGTGCATCTACACTTCGTGGTAGACCAAGTGTCATTAACTCGACTGGAAAAGTACCTTAGGTAAAGCTTAGAGGTTACAGGATCGAGTGACGCTTGGAACGGAACTAATATTACATGATGTGGTTCCGCGTCTGGGAGAATTACGGGCTTTGGCACATAACCTCCTAGTAATTAAAAAAAACAAAAAAAAGCTCGAGGAGATAACCTTATATAATTTCTTAAAAGACCAATGTAACCACTTGAATCACTAATCAAATCATATATTGCATAAAGCGGATATGCGGAAAAGAAGCGTTTGGAAGCGATTTCAATTTGACATTTATAGGAATCGCGTTTCCGCGGCGCTTCCAAAAGCTTCTGATTCCAATTCCAATTTAAAAACGGAAAACAGACTTTAGATGGGGCTTCCATGTGGGGGGGGGGGGGTCTAATGTACGAAATGATTTGGCTTAGTTCATAAGACTCATAAATTTAGCTAGATGTTTTATGAGTAAGGAAAGAGATCATTGGCAAATAGTAAAATAGGTTTTGAGGTATCTTAAAAGTTTAATGAATGTTAATTTGATATTTACAATATACTTAGATTTCAACATCTTAGGCTAATATGATTCAGATTATACAATATAAATTGACAGATGAAGCTCAATTACAAGTTTTGTTTTTCAAGTTATAGGCAACACAATGAGCAAGAAATCGAGCCTCCAACATGTTATCACGCTCTCAACTACCGAAAACGAGGATGTGGCTTTTACTGAAGCTGTTAAGGATGTGATATGGTTATAAAGATTTGTTATGAGTTAAGGTTCAGTTAAAAGAAAATTTTGAAGTGAAACGTGATTCATAGAGCGCTATCTTCTTATCAAATAAATATGTTCACCATATACGCACTAAGCACATATGTGCATCTACACTCCATTGTAGAACAAGTGGCATTAGTTCAATTGGAAAAATATCTTAGGTAAAGCCTAGAGGTCACATGATCGAGTGACGCTTGAAACGAAACTAATATTACATGATGTGGTTCCGGGTCTGGGGGGATTACGGCATTCGGCACATAACCTCCTATTAATTCAAAAAAAAAAACTCTAGGAGAAAACCTTATATAATTTCTTAAAACACCAATGTAACCACTTTAATCACTAATCAAATTAATCATATATTGCGTAAAGCGTATTCGCGGAAACGAAGCGTTTAGAAGCGATTTCAATTTGACATTTATAGGAATCGCGTTTCCGCGGCGCTTCCAAAAGCTTTTGATTCCAATTCCAATTCCAAAACGGAAAACAGACTTTAGATGAAGCTTCCATGCCACCTATTCAAATCTGTATACTAGACCGATGGAGACCAGGTTAATGTTAAAATGGATATTGATGTGAATGAATATTGTTCATTAAATTATATGAAGACTAGGACTTAAGCGCGAGCGCGGATAATTTTTTCTTAAGAAATTATTTTGAAATTTAAGAAAAAATATTTTTATTTGAATTTTATAATATGTTTAACTCATGATTATAGATAGAGTTGTCAAACGGAATAATTTATCTATTTAATCCGTTTTGCAGTGGACTAAAATATTATTCGGGCTAACCCACAAAACCTATAATCTTGAAAATATAACTCTAATATGCACCGTTTAATGACTTTAGTTTTGTGGTTAATTCATGAACTCTTTAAAAAAAATCAATTTCTTGTGTCTAATTTTTTATAAAATAGCAAAATATTTTTCAATTTTTTATATATATTCAAATAAAATATAATAAATTATAGTGAAAAATATAGCAAGATTTCAAATATTTTTTTCTTTGAATATATAGGAATTGATTATTATTTTTAAATATATAGTAATAAAAATAATTAAAAAATTAAATAATAAATAACTTATTCGGCAACAAATATTTTTTTATATGTTTTAACGTAAAGTCTGAAAAATGATATACGTTTACTGAATTCAATGTAAACCCTAGCCACCTCCCTTCTTGTTGTGCCGATCTCCTTTTCCGGCCGGAAAAAGGACCTCCTTTGTCATTGTGTTCTCCTGCGGCTTATGCTGCTGCGAGATTGCAAGGCCTATGCCTTAGATCAGAATTTCGAGTCGCCCATGTTGTGGTCATCGTTGCCGGAGGCGTTGGTTTGCTCCTGAGTTCGCGGCAAACCTCTCTCACTTCTCCCTTAGGTTGATTCTCGAGGACAACGTCTCCTTGGGGTTGGTTGGAGTTCTCGTCGTGCTCTCTGTTCTCCTTCTCGTCGTCGACTTCTCTGGGTTTGTTCCTACCTGAGTTTAGCTTCCGGGGATTGGTGGCTGGAGATCTGGTTTTTATCACCGCTCCTGCAAAGCTCGATGACTGCTTTGAGGTTCGATGACTTATCTCTTCTCCTCCTCTCGTCCTTGTTTCGACTTCTTCTACAGCGTTCTTGGGTCCTTCTGCTCTTGGTGGTTCTCCTCTTCCTCGCATTTGAAGCCTTCTCGCCCATGACTCTCAAGCAAGGTACCTCTCCCCTTTTCTCTGCTGTGATTAATGCTCTGTGTGAGGTTTCTAATGCTATGTTCTCTATCTGATTATGCTCTGTTATATTGCTATTTCTAGCTTTTGCTACGGTTTGGATTTCTCGTCTTAGTCTAGCGGTTTTGCTACGGTATTGGATATGCGATACATTTGTGTGTGTTTGCGAATCTGTTGCATGGTGGTTTTGGGTTTTGGTTTGTGTTAATCTCTTATCCAGGAACTCAATTTGAACAATGAGTAACCTTGCTGGAATCATGCGTTGTGGCGGAAGTTCGATCCCAAAGAGACGCCGTCTTCACAACTCCCTCGTATTGAGGTGTATCTTTTCGCTTTAAGTAAGAAGAGATGAGTTCAATTGACTGGAATTATTAAGGGGCGAGAGCCTACTTGACGAAGCAACACCTGCGGGAGTTGCACCGTTGGTTTGCTACTGATTTTCTTTTTCTTTCAGAAACTAAAAAATCATTTTCTTTCATGCAAGACTTTCAAATTTCTTTTGGTTATAATAAATTGTTCACCGTGAAACCGGAAAGTAGAAGCGGTGGACTAGCACTTTTCTATATGGATTCTTTTGAGGTTACGATTTTGTTTTTGAATAATCGTATGATCGACATCGAGGTTGTGGTCGATGGAAAAAGGTGTTTATGACCTTTAAGTGTATGGTGATCCGGTCGTTAAGTGCCGTGAAAATATTTGGGAATGTTTAACTAGGATGAGTCTATTGAGAACGGGAGCATGGTTTATGATCGTAGACTTCAATGAGATTACATGCAATCATGAAAAAACAGGTGGTCGAAAGCGCCATGAATCATCTTTTTTACCGTTTAAAACCATGCTGTCGAATTGTGGTATGATTGAATTCCCGTACAAGGAAAATTTCCTATCTTGGCTCGGTTATAGAAATTCTGGAAAAGTTCAATGTCGACTATATAGAGCTATAGGTAATGAGGAGTGGCATCATCTTTTTTCCACACTAATAAGGAGTATTTAAAGTTATGGGGGTCAGATCATCGGCCAGTCTTGGCTAGAATCCAATCGAAACCGGACAGAGCGCACAAGGGTTTCAAATTCGATAAACGATGGTTAGGAAAAGCTGAGCTCAAATATACCATTGCAGAAGGTTGGGGATCTCCCGATGATTCTGAGTCTAGAGATTTCCACTCGAAAATAGAAAATTATCGTAAAGCGATATCTAGATGGAAGAGATTGAACTCATCCAATGCAGCAAAGAAAATCGAACAGATCAAGCGTTTACTTGAGCAAGCCCAAACAGACGATTCCTTCCCGAGTGAAGAGATCCTAAATCTAAAATGGGATTTATGTGTGGCGTTTCATAAGACGAAATGATTTGGCTTAGTTCATAAGACTCATAAATTTAGGTAGATGTTTTATGAGTAAGGAAAGAGATCATTGGCAAATAGTAAAATAGGTTTTGATGTATCTTAAAAGTTTAATGAATGTTAATTTGATATTTACAAATACTTAGATTTCAACATCTTAGGCTATACTATGATTCATATTATACAATAGAAATTGACAGATGAAGCTCAATTACAAGTTTTGTTTTTCAAGTTATAGGCAACACAATGAGCAAGAAATCGAGCCTCCAACATGTTTTCACGCTCTCAACTACCGAAAACGAGGATGTGACTTTTACTGAAGCTGTTAAGGATGTGATATGGTTAAAAAGATTTGTTATGAGTTAAGGCTCAGTTATAAGAAATTTTTGAAGTGAAACGTGATTCATAGAGCGCTATCTTCTTATCAAATAAATATGTTCACCATATACGCACTAAGCACATATGTGCATCTACACTCCATGGTAGACCAAGTGTCATTAGTTCAATTGGAAAAATATCTTAGGTAAAGCCTATAGGTCACATGATCGAGTGACGCTTGAAACAAAACTAATATTACATGATGTAGTTCCAGGTCTGGGGGGATTACGGCCTTCGGCACATAACCTCCTAGTAATTAAAAAAAAACTCGAGGAGAAAACCTTATATAATTTCTTAAAACACCAATGTAACCACTTTAATCACTAATCAAATTAATCATATATTGCGTAAAGCGTATACGCGGAAACGAAGCGTTTGGAAGCGATTTCAATTTGACATTTATAGGAATCGCGTTTCCGCGGCGCTTCCAAAAGCTTTTGATTCCAATTCCAATTCCAAAACGGAAAACAGACTTTAGATGAAGCTTCCATGCCACCTATTCAAATATATATACTAGATCAATGGAAATGTTAAAATGGATATTGATGTGAATGAATATTGTTCATTAAATTATATGAAGACTAGGACTTAATCCGCGCTAATTATTGCGCGGATAATTTTTTCTTAAGAAATTATTTTGAAATTTAAGAAAATTTATTTTTATTTGAATTTTATAATATGTCTAACTCATGATTATAGATAGAGTTGTCAAACGGAATAATTTATCTATTTAACCCGTTTTGCAGTAGACTAAAATATTATTCGGGCTAACCCGCAAAACCTATAATCTTGAAAACATAACTCTAATATGCACCGTTTAATGACTCTAGTTTTGTGGTTAATTCATGAACTCTTAAAAAAAATCAATTTTCTTGTGTCTAACTTTTTATAAAATTAGCAAAATATTTTTCAACATTTTTTTATATATTCAAATAAAATATAATAAATTATAGTGAAAAATATAGCAGGATTTCAAATATTTTTTTCTTTGAATATATAAGGATTGATTATTATTTTTTAAATATATAGTAATAAAAATAATTAAGAAATTAAATAATAAATAACTTCTTCAATGGCAACAAATATTTTTTTAAATGTTTTAACGTAAAGTCTGAAAAATGATATACGTTTACTGAATTCAATGTAAACTCTAGCCGCCTCCCTTGTTGTTGTGCCGATTTCCTTTTCCGGCCGCAAAAAGGACCTCTTTTGTCATTGTCTTCTCCTGCGATTTATGCTGCTGCGAGATTGCAAGGCCTATGCCTTAGATCTGAATTTTGAGTCGCCCGTGTTGTGGTCATAATTACCGGAGGCGTTGGTTTGCTCCTGAGTTCGCGGCAAACCTCTCTCGCTTCTCCCTTAGGTTGATTCTCGAGGACAACGTCTCCTTGGGGTTGGTTGGAGTTCTCGTCGTGCTCTTGATATGGTCAAATTAATACCCTATGTAGATACTAAAACATTTGTTGTAGTATAGCTAGGGGTCGAACACAAGGACTCACAGAAACACACAATAGATTATATAGAAGAGAATTAAGCTAAACCAATAGATGTAATTGAAAGCAAACGTAAATTAAAAGAGTTGTAATTCGATTGGGAGAAAGATAAGCTCATGGTATTTCTCAGGAAATCAATAAATGCAGATTTACTAACTAGCAGGATTCAGATTTAGCGCAGTTCTTGAACTCAATTAACTAAAGTATAATTAACCAACTGTCGTTGCGAGAATTATCTAAATCTGAATCCTAGGAATTCCAAATCTCTTTGCGAATCTTAAAGTTTAAATCAGCTTTGGTTTGATGTGTTCACAAATCAATTAAACCAAATCTCTTTGTGAATAATCAGTTTGCTCACCTAAGGTTCTATCAGGTAATTAATCGCACTGTCGTGCCTAATCAATTATCCTAAGATCTAAGTTCCAGATTCGTCAACCTAGAATTAGCTTTGAACACAACCTAAGGTGAAGAACTAATTCAGATGGTGAATCCTAATAAACAAATCAACCTAACATTCAGAGAAAACCCTTATGATAACCCTGAACCTAAAGTGGATCTACCCAGACATGGAGAATGAAACAATCAACATAACTGAATAAATCATCAAATAAATCAGAAAGAGTAACAAGAGGGTTCGAAATCTTATCTCGGACGAAGGTAGTTTCAGACTTGTCTTCCTCACAAAGTTATCTCTCAAACTAAGGTAAAATAAAGCATAGCCAACAAACTGGCTGTAAAATCCCTATAAATAACCTAAATCACGTTTTGGGGCCTCTTGTAATTATTAAAGATTTCTGGACCAAATTGCAATTCTTCAACTCTTCATTAAAGTCGCGGGTCGTGTCTGCTACGATGAGTGTCGATCGATACTTGACGTGAAATCGGGTACTCAGCAACACGAACTTCAGTTTTGCTCCAAAATGCTCCAAAAAGCTCCAATATCTCCAATTATGCTCCAAACGTGCTAAAACCTGTAAAAGACTCTATAATAGAATAAAAATTCGATAAAAAGGACTTATATCATGGCCTAAAAGGGGTAAAAACCATGATATATCCACTCCCCCAGACTTAGCCTTTGCTTGCCCTCAAGCAAATAGAAGACTAAACCAGAGAAAGAGGTTTGAAAACGTAGAGACTCACCTGTTCTTGAAACGCTGCAATGACCATTTTCCCAAGCACCCAAATGTCACCTAACCAGCTTTTTGATCTAACTACCTTGTACTTCTCCGTAGATATTCGCAGCTTCCCAGACTACACTCATGATCTCACAACATTGTTCAATTAAGCCATCCTCGCCAGTTTCATCGCTGTGATTAATAGCAAGAACCTTCTAGATTCTTTCCCATACAATATCATAACAAGGAACCATCCTTTTTCACACTTTTTAGTATTATTTCTCTCCCCCAGACTTATTTCTTATTATGTTCTCTTTTTTATTTTCAGCTTTGCATATACACATCAATGTATGAGACGCGAGTATTGATGGTGTTAGCCACCGAATCCCCGGTTCTTCCCTCTCAATGTATCAAAGGATGTAGGCGAATAATGGCATCATAGGAAAATCCTAGCCTCGCTTCCAATCCTTTGTGTGATCATTCCCTCTTAAGTAGAATAATGAGATCACTGGAAATTTTCCTAACCCTCTACTCAGAAGAAAATCATTTCATCTTTTAATGCATCTTATTAATTAACTTGTAACAGGGAGAGAAATACCATAATTACAAACACATGGGTTCCTTTGTCATATACGAATGAGGAATCAAGCTCTAAGAGTACTAACCACATTGATGAAGTGCAAAAATTTGGCTCAGGCTTTAAGGAACTTTGCTGGAAACATGAGTGTCTTCTAGTTAACCGGTCAGCCTTTGGATTTTTCATTAGTAGATCTAGAGCTAATTCTGTAACAATGGTCACTTAGAAGCAAGGTCAAATCAACAGATTCAAGAAAAAGATCACAGTCTCAAACAAAATTTTGACTCAATAAAACGACTCGATAAAACAACGAGTGACTCAAAAATGGACTGACTCTAAGAAAAACAAACACAATGTCAGCAGACACCTCCCCCAGACTTGAACAACACTGTACCTAGTGTTATCTAGCCTAGAGTTGGTGAAATAAAACAAATGAGCTGAGTGGATTATGAAAACCATAAACCGTACCTTTACAGGTATCGATCGATACCAGCCGTATGTCGACACACTGCTTGAAAATCAGTGTTTTCGAGTTGCTTAACTAGAGAAAGCATTCCATTGTGTTAGGTGTTAGCACTGTTAGGAACACTCAAAAACAGGTTAAAAGCAACATGGTATATTAAACATAAATCCAAAGAAGTTCAAATGCAAAAACAAATACTGACACAAGTTCAACAGCAAAGAAAAAGAAAGAAAGAAAAATACAAACATGAAAATCAGATAGAAGGGTTACTAATCCTCCGTCTCCTCAGAATCACTCTCATCATCAGCAGCAGGTGTGGTGTGTGAAGGTCCAGGCTGGGACGATGGATCAGCGTCAGTCGTGTAGCGGCAGCGAACAGCAACCCAGATGCTCCACAAGCTGGCGATCATAAATCTCTGGAAAGCAGCTGGCTCCATCGGAACGTCCGCGTCCTCAGACCACTACGGCTCAGGAATAGGCGGGCAAGGTGCAGCCTGTGTACGTCCTCTCTGACGTGAAGTAGATGGGATATCAGCAGGTGGACGAACATGTCGTCTCGTCGAAGGGATCGAAGTCAACGACTCTGCAGGAGGCTCAAAACGAAGCTGAGCAGGATCCTCAGATATGTCCGTCAAATCCCTGTCAGGTAGCTGCACTAGGAAACTCCCATCTGATCTACTAAGAATCCACTTCCTTCCGGGCTTCAACCATTTGAGGTTCCTCATATGAGCCTCATCCATGTATCGACGCGTAGTCACGATCCTGCAGCTCGTGGTGCTGATGCCGAGGTGTTGGAAGATAGGTGTCAGAAGACTACCAACTGATTCCTTCTTCGTGCTCGTCCCGGTGAATGGTTTGGTCTTCAGAGAGACC
The DNA here is from genome assembly GCA_030161315.1 of Eutrema japonicum. Taxonomy (NCBI): domain Eukaryota; kingdom Viridiplantae; phylum Streptophyta; class Magnoliopsida; order Brassicales; family Brassicaceae; genus Eutrema; species Eutrema japonicum. The sequence goes on along the minus strand of BSQW01000006.1, from coordinate 35,085,338 downwards.
AGATGATGCGCGAAAACAACTCCAAGGTTAACATCCTCGAGCTCAGGCCAATCAAAATCCTGCTCAGGGATGATGTTCCTGACAGCCAGAAACAGAAGCAGAAACTCAGACACCCTCATCTTGTTAGGCTCCATCTTGCATAGAAGAGTAGTGCTCAGGATCCTAACAAAGCAACGCAGGACTGGAAGTCATATCTCCCTCTGAGTGGACGTCTTAGAATCGTAGACACCATTCCCAAACCATGCCCAAAATCCGCGCATGTCGGGATGGGTAGCTTGGAGAACAATCATCCTGCGATCCCGTCGAAAGCCATAAAGATCACGGAGATAAGGGAGCGAAATCATGTACCTCACTCCGCGAGTCATGAAGGACAGGGTACCACCCTGTCCGTCTCGCAGAACCTCGTTTGAATAGCTAATACGAGCTGTCGCCATGAACTGACGAACCAAATATGGGTAAAGGTCACGCTGTTGTGTAGCCATGTGACCGAAACTAATCCGCTCAAGCAGACGAGCCAAATCTGAGTCAATATCCAGCTGATGCAGAGAAACTCCATCCACAAACCTGGTAGGCTCGATGGTAACACCCAACCACGCGTTGTAGAACAGCGTGTCGAAATCATCCCACTCCTCAGAAATGGGTCTAAAGGCAGTGTCATCACTTAAGGCGTGCGCCTTCTCCCGTCCATCCCAAAACCTGTCGGAGATGATTTTGGTACCTTCTCGTCTCGGCCAACGGCCGGTGCATGGGCCTGTAGTGGTACGAGCAAAACCAGCAGACTGAGGAGTGGGGTCATAGGCGGAGGTGGTGGTCCAGATGGTGAAGTAGGAGAGGATCTGCGTAACGCATCACCTGGAAGCTCATCTTCCTCTGTCTCTCAGTCAAATATAACTCTGTAACTGTTGCGACCCCGGACAGTGCTCACGAAACCTCGATGCCAAAATGCACCATCCCGGTACTTCACTCTGTCATTCAGCTTTTACGTCACTGGTGCCCGGCGAGAGGTCGACGTACGGAGAGCACGAAGAGATTGCTCTTCCACTATCAGACTGGTAGTGGGTTGATTAATTGGCACGATTCTGTAGCGACCGTCTCCAAGAAAAGCTTTAATCACGGCCTCAAACCACTGCGAGGAGATTTTTACTTCAACTCGCTCGTTCACACGAAATAGTCCCGCGTCATCTGAAGTCCGTGCTCTCTTTGACCTAGATGTCATCTGGAAACACAAAGAAACAATATAAATCCAACACCTCTCAGCAATCACAGCAAAATCTGATCGACATGTACTAGTGGTGTCGATCGATACCCAAGGGTATCGATCGATACCTTAGCAATATTTCAGGTTCATCGCATATCCAAAATCCAAATCATCCAAAAGTCGAAAGTAAGGGCAATTGAATGTAAGGCAAGGTGCGAAACTAGTCTAGAGCATCTCAGCAAATGACCATTGTCAAGAAAAATAAGTGCTAAAGAGTGGAATCACACAAACCTTAAACCCAAAAATCGGACCTAAAATGCTGAATTTAGAGATCATACCTTTGCTGGATTGAGGATTAAGTGCTAGAAATGGATAGAGGATGAAAATCCAATGAATCTAGGCGCTTGAATCACCAAAATCGGTGAAGAAATGTGAAAGATGCGATTTGAGAGAGAGAAGGAGGCGGTGTCGATCGATGGAGAAGAAAGAGGAGAAAGAGAAATCTGAGGGTTTTGAAAGAGAACTTACCTTCCCGCATGGTATCGATTGATAAAAGATGGCATCGATCGATACTCATTGAGAATTCCTCCTTTTCTCCGCATGGTATCGATCGACACTGAGAGGCGTCGATCGATACTCCGCGCTTCCTCTGCGTCACGTTAAGACACAAGACACAAAACCAAAAATAAAAACAAAAATAAAAGACTTATGTACAGACTTACCAGTGGGTTGCCTTCCACTCAGCGCCTGTTTTACGTCTTGAACTTGAATGTACGGACGATCAGTCGGGAGCAGATTGAGAGCTGACTCCAAAACAAGCTCCACAATCTGACATCGCCAGCTTCAGAGTTCTTCTCATCATGCCTTCCACAAACTCTTTTCCTTTCTCTTTCAGCGCCGAAGTAAGAGGAACTCTAGCCTTAGAGAATGGTTTCGAAATTCCTTTGCACTTCACCTTGTATTCAATCGAAACACCATCATACTTCTGAGAGATTAAGGTCATAAAAGCAGCATCCTTCACTCCTTCGTTCTTCACCTTCTTCTTTACCTTAGATGTTTTGACGTCCTCCTTGGTGATGACAGAAGGACTATCTAGAAGGTCTGTGACTGTTGGCTTGTCAGGGGTCTTCCAAAAGATCAATTACCAATGTCTCATCTGTAACAACGTCGATGCAAGAGACACGTGTGGGAGTTTCTCTAGGGATAGCTTTGTAGTACACCTCCTTGTCAATGTATAAGAATGAGATTTGGTTGCTGGGTGTGTCCATAATGGCACCAATCGTAGCCATGAACGGTCTTCCAAGAATCAACTACGTACGAGATTGTGCACTCATCTCCACAGCATGAAAATCGGCAGGAACCAGACAGTCTCCTACCTTAACCAGCAAATCGGGGATTGTACCATATGGAAGTGAGGTAGAACAATTCGCGAATGTGATAGATGACATGGGCGGTCGAATATCAACTCCCAAACTCTTTGCTATTGCCTTTGACATGACATTGATGATAGCCCCTGAGTCAACGAGAGACTCTTTGAACTCAACACCAGAGATGGAACATGGAACGGAGAATATTCATGGGTCTTCCCTCTTGGTCAACTGTCTCAACGGTGGTGATGTGTCTCTGGCCTTGATGAGGTGTCTAGGAAGTTCAGGGTATGGTAACTTAGGCTCATAAACACGTTCCTCAATCACTTCCGGTTTCTTCATAATCTTTAGCTCGGTCTGTGATTTGTGTCGATCGATACTAGGCAGGGTATCAATCGACACTCGGGGTTCTGGCTCGTGTTGAGAGAGGATTTGGACGGGCATCGATCGATACTTTCTGGTGTCGGTCGATATTCTGTGATTTGCCGAATCCTCTTTGTTATCTGTGGCTAGTTTGACGAAAATCTCTGTTATTTGAGTGTTCAGCATCTTCTGATGAATACTGAGAGATTCAATTTTCCCATTCAGATATGTGTACATAGCGTCCATCTTCCCAGTGAGGCTTAGTGTCATCTTCTGCTGTCCTAGAAGAAGCTGTTCAAGCATGGATTCAACTTTGCTCTCAGAAGGTCTGGTTGGTGTGGGTGGGCATTGATACATGTGATCTTGAAATCCAACTCCATCAATGTGGTTAACAAATTCCACTCCATCGTTTCCAGAAAAACGAACAGCCTTCTGCTGCTTGTCCATCAACAAATCTAACTTAGCATTCACCTCAGCGATTTGACTGAAATCTAAGTTACTAGCTTGCTTCTTGCGCTCCATGTCTGCATTCTTGGTACTATTGCTAGAAATCAAGTTTTCAATAAGTACATAGGCATCGTCAGGATATATCGTATAGAAATTTCCATTGCTCGCAGCATCTAGAGTCATCTGATACCTCCAGTCGATTCCCCTGTAGAAAGTGCCCAGCAGCTGAACTTGAGTGAACCCATGATGCGGACAGTCTCTCTGATATGACCTGAAACGAATCCAAGCAGCATTGAATTCCTCAGTAGGTCCTTGAGAAAACTGAGAGATCTTGTTCCTGAGCTCCTCGTCTCTTCCCAAGTAGTCAGCGATCCAGTAGGTAACTGCTTCAGCTAGTAAGTCGCTTCTACACCAAGTGAGTATGGGAAAAGCTTGCAGAAAAGGTAGTCATAGGATACTCCATTGCTCTTGATGCTTGTAACCAAATCCTCGAACCTCTCAATGTGGTCCATGGGATATTCACGAGAAAAACCATGAAAGAGATGCTGACCCACAAGCGTGAAGTATGCAGGTTTCAGCTCAAAGTCATCCCTCTGAAAAGCAGGAGGGCGAATCGATGATCGATTGGCATAGAACTGATCAGGCCTTTTGTATTCAGCAATCGTTCTACCGCGAGCAGGTACAGCATTCCCTGCATTCGCGTTCCCAGCGATATTCTCAGCGACAACAGGAGTAGGTGGAATGATGTTCCCCTCTCCATCCAGACGTTGTCCTCTCTCGTTGCACAACTGACCCTCTTGGTCTCTCAAAACTCCAGTAGCATCCTGAATCAGAATCATCGTGTTGTTCATCGCTGCTGGCTTCTTTGCTTTCCTGTTTGTACGTTCCAAAGTCACACCTGAAACACACTAGGCAAGGCACGTAAGTAACAATAACACGTTGAGTATCGATCGATATCAACAAAGAAAAGTGTCGAGTGTCGATCGATACTAGGTAGTATCGATCGATACCAACAAGCTTAGTCGAAATTCTCAAACGTAATCTAATGGCGAATTGAGTCCCCGGCAACGGCGCCAAATTTGATATGCTCAAATTAATACCCTATTTAGATACTAAAGTAGTTGTTGTAGTATAGCTAGGGGTCGAACACAAGGACTCACAGAAACACACAATAGATTATATAGAAGAGAATTAAGCTAAACCAATAGATGTAATTGAAAGCAAACGTAAATTAAAAGAGTTGTAATTCGATTGGGAGAAAGATAGGCTCAGGGTATTTCTCAGGAAATCAATGAATGCAGATTTACTAACTAGCAGGATTCAGATTTAGCGCAGTTTTTGAACTCAATTCACTAAAGTATAATTAACCAACTGTCGTTGCGAGAATTATCTAAATCTAAATCCTAGGAATTCCAAATCTCTTTGTGAATCCTAAAGTCTAAATCAGCTTTAATATCAGGTTTGATGTGTTCACAAATCAATTAAACCAAATCTCTTTGTGAATAATCAATTTGCTCACCTAAGGTTCTATCAGGTAATTAATCGCACTGTCGTGCCTAATCAATTATCCTAAGATCTAAGTTCCAGATTCGTCAATCTAGAATTAGCTTTGAACACAACCTAAAGTGAAGAACTAATTCAGATGGTGAATCCTAATAAACTAATCAACCTAACATTCAGAGAAAACCCTTATGAGAACCCTGAACCTAAAGTGGATCTACTCAGACATGGAGAATGAAACAATCAACATAACTGAATAAATCAGCAAATAAATCAGAAAGAGTAACAAGAGGGTTTGAAATCTTCTCTCGGACGAATGTAGTTTCAGACTTGTTTTCCTCACAAAGTTCTCTCTCAAACTAAGGTAAAATAAAGCATAGCCAACAAACTGGCTGTAAAATCCCTATAAATAACATAAATCACGTTTTGGGGCTTCTTGTAATTATTAAAGACTTCTGGACCAAGTTGCAATTCTTCTGGACCAAGTTGCAATTCTTCAATTCTTCAACTCTTCATTAAAGTCGTGTCTGCCCTGCGATGAGTGTCGATCGATACCAGGGGGTATCGATCGATACTTGACGTTAAATCGGGTACTCAGCAATACGAACTTCAGCTTTGCTCCAAAATATTTCAGAAAGCTCCAATATCTCCAATTATGCTCCAATTGTAAATACCATTTTTGTAGAATTTCCTTTCTTTTTCTGGCTCCATCGCTCTCTCCTTCAAAGCAGCAGTCGGAATATTCCAACGATCCTAAAATATTCTATTAAAAGTTCATAATCGAACCAATAAGGAAACCCCAATTAATTTTTAATATATATATAGAGTATTATAGAATAATGCTTAAACAGTTTTGTTTATAGAATAATAACTCTACTGACAATTCCAGCTAGATCTGCATTTCCTCCTTGTCCTAATGCTTTACACATTCTTCTTCGTTTTTCTTCTTCACGAGGTCAACAACAATGGCTCATCAACCTCCAAATCCCCAAAGTAGAATCAAACTTCGCGATGGTCGATACTTGGCTTACCAGGAAAGAGGTGTCCCCAAAGATGATGCCAAGTTCACCATCGTTCTTGTTCATGGATTTGGTAGCTCCAAAGACATGAACTTCAATGTCTCACAAGTATACACTAATCTTCTTTTTTTTTATTGATCCTGTCTATTTCTATATGTTTCCTTTTTTTCAGAGTCATCGATCCAAATTTTTTCTACTTTTAATCTTGACATCCAAACTATGTGCTTTAGATTAATTTTCCAATTGTGTTAAATTGCTTGTGTGCTCCTATTCTCGTTTTTACAACTTTGTGGATTTTTTTTAATGAACAATTTGGATCCAAGAAAACTTCAGATTCTAGTCGATTAGAAGATCCAAGAAACCGAGTTTTGGAGAGCATTTTGTAATTGTAATTTTTAATGGTCAATATTGTCTGCAAAGCTAAACTATTTTCAATTTTCCAAAGATTAAACCAAAATAAAAAGGCAAATTTAATTAAAAAAATTCAAGAAATGGAGATGTTGTTAATGATTTTAATTGATTACTAACGAGGTTTGTTTTAGTTATACTCTCAGGAGCTTGCAGAAGAAAGTGGGATATACTTTTTGCTATACGATCGAGCTGGTTATGGAGAGAGTGACCCAAATCCAAAACGTTCGTTGAAGAGCGAAGCTTCCGATGTTCAAGAACTTGCGGATCGGTTACAGATCGGATCAAGGTTTTATTTGATCGGAATCTCGATGGGGTCATACACCGTTTGGAGTTGCCTAAAACATATTCCTCAAAGGTAAATTAATCAAATCGAATAATTAGATTAGATTAACTTACTATAAATGCGTAAAAGTCTTCCAAGACACATGTTGCAAAACAATTGCTTCAAGATTGGATAAAATCATAAAATTGTCAGAGAACACGTTCAAATTTATATTGTAGGGTCAATTTGTTTTTAATATTTGTGATAACAATCTCACAACCATAAATTCTACTAAATTCTGATAGCTCTTTTAATATTTCTCACAAGTGCAGAAAAAAAAAATTGTTTTGAAGCTCGGTTCTCGTTTTGGTTGGGCCTTAGTAGTTCAGTATATATTTTGATTTGAAATGAACTGATAAACAGGTTTACAAAATATTGCTTTGATTCAAAAAAACCAAAAACAAAAATTGGCTCGGTTAATTTGACTACAATGTCACACTTAGTAAATATATGCTCTATATTATTAGTGACACTACGGGGGGTTATTGTGAGTTGGATTCATAGAGAGTTTTGTTGATTTCAAAAGTCATCAGATTTGTCAAATTTGCATAGAGTTTTGTTGAATTTTAAAAAGTTTTTAAAAATTGCAAAGAATTTTGTGTATTTAAACAATTCATAAAAGAATTCTATTATACCAAACTTTGAGAATCCAAGGGATATATGTAATATTTTGAAAATCATGTTTTATGAGTTAAATTGTAAAGAATTCATATCCCAATAACACTAGATTTTAACAAAATCATAGAATCATTAAAATACAAACTTTTTGAATAACAATGGATTTTGATTAGATTATAAAAATCATCAAACCAATAACAATGGAATGTTATAATTCATAAACGAATAACATTGGAATCTATTAAGAATGTAAAAATCCATAAACTAATAACAGTAGAATCTTAAACTCTAAAAATCTTCATAAATCATCTCCCAATAACCCCCCCCCCCCCCTACCACTTACCAAACAACTATAATTAATATCATTGATTTACAAATTAAGATCGTCGTGTATTGTATCTAGTAAGCCACATTAATTATTTTTTTTTTGTTTTTGCTAAAATTTATGTAGATTTATTAAGTTTAATGGACATCGACCACTTTTTGGGTGTCTTCTTGAGACACATGTTTTGGAGCATAATGCTCTTAGCGTTGTAAATAGCATTCGGCCTCATTGGAGATTGGTTTCTAATTATGAGCACTCCCATCTTGGACGAGTATGGGTTGTGTGGAGTCCAGAAGTTATGGTTACGGTTTATGATAAGACCTGTCAACAAATCACATGTGGCATCTCTGTTCCAAGTCGAGGGATCAGATTCTCAGCTACTTTGCCTATGGATCGAACCACATGCACGAGACGAGGGGGATGTGGAATCAACTACAAAACCTTTCATCAGACACACCATTGAGAAGCTCATCTTGGCTAGTCCTTGGTGACTTCAATCAAACTCTTCAACCATCAGAACACTCAAGAAGAGAAGACTATTAGATGATTTCAGGTGGAGGAAGAGAGTTCCGAAGCTGTCTTAACAATTCTGGTTTATTGGATCTTCCATATCAAGGACCAATATACACTTGGTGGAACCATCAACGAAATAACCCTATTACGGAAAAGCTGGACATAGTCTTAGGCAATGATCATTGGGTAATGGAGTTTCCCAACGTTTCAATAACTTTTGAGGAACCCCTTTTTCGGACCATGCTTGTTGTTGTGTCAGATTTCCTCTTGATGGTCCAAGGCTGGTCAAACCGTTCAAATTCAACCATCACCTACTTCAACACAGCGGGTTTAAGGATGTTGTAGCAGAATCTTGGACTTCCTCGTAAACTCACAGATCCCAAATGATTCAGATTGGCCATATAAATTAAAAAGCCTGAAAATCATATTGAGAGAGCTCAATAGGACAGCTTACTCAGGAATTCAGAATAGAGTTGTGGAAGCCTTTGTGGTTCTGAAAGCAGTGCAAAATAAAATGATTTCCTCACCGTCAGAGGAATTATCAGAAAGAGAAGTTGTTCAGTTCTCTCATTGGAATGAGCTTTCTCGGGCAGAGGAGACATTCATGCGTCAAAAAACCAGAATTCAAGATATCAAAGAGGGTGATCAAAATACATGCTTTTTCCATTGAAGCATGGCTGTGAGAACATCTATCAATGGTATTAAGAGGCTAAGGTTGGATGACAACTCTCTCGTCTAAGAGCAGGTAGACATGAAAAACGCTTGTGTGGAGTACTACACGAGATTGCTGGGATCTTCAAATCACCATTCTATTAATCTTACTCCATGCATAGAATCAGTTCATCCATTCAGATGTTCTGAGTCACAGCGAATTTCCCTAGATCGAATGTTCTCTGCAGCAAAAATCAAGGCTGAATTCTTTGCTCTGCCTTCAGATAAAGCTCCAGGGCCTGATGGGTACACTGGAGAATTTTTCAAGCACTGCTGGGATATAGTAGGTGAAGAAGTTACAAACTTTCCGAGAAAATATATATCTTGGATAAGTCAATGCATAAGTTCTACAAGACTCTCAATTACGGTAAACGGTGAGCTATGCGGATATTTCAAGGGGAAAAAGGGGCTTCGTCAAGGTGATCCGCTCTCACCCTACCTCTTTGTAATAGGAATGGACATATTCTCTAGGCTGCTAGATCTCAGGCTCAACAACGGTCTGATTGGCTTCCATCCGAGGACTCAGAATCCGAACGTCACACACTTAATCTTTGCCGATGATGTGATGGTGTTCTTTGACGGTGAAAAATCTTCTTTGAGAGAAATTTTGCGACTTTTAGACTACTTCTCAGGCATCTCAGGTCTGATCCTCAACCGAAATAAAACAGATATGTTCTTAGCAGGATGTACTAAATCGGAGAAGGAGACTTTGAGAAACTTGTCTGGTTTTCCCCTTGGTTACCTTCTGGTCAGATATTTGGGTTTACCTTTGCTACCGAACCACCTGACGAGATCAGATTGTGAGCCGCTCATTCAGCGAGTGAGAAAGAAGCTGGAAACATGGCATATTAAGCACTTGTGATACGCATGTAGATTCCAGCTCTTAACTTCGTTAATTCAAAATATAATTGCCTACTGGTGTGCAGCTTTCATTCTTCCAAAAAGGTGCATCAAAGACCTAAATAAATTTTGTTGGAGGTTCTTGTGGTCTGGTTCTACGGATACTCCCAATCAAGCAAAAGTCAGTTGGGGGAAGTTTGCTCACCTAAAAAGGAAGGAGGTCTCGGCCTAAAGGATATTGGCATGTGGAACAAAGTTTTTGGCCTAAAGCTGATTTGGCTTATGTTCTCTTAATATGGTTCCTTGTGGGTGGCTTGGTGTAGGAAAAACAAGTGCAGGAGGAAGTGTTTTTGGAAATTATCTTCAAAGAGTAGAGGTTCATCAATGTGGAAACAACTCTTGAAGCTGAGGCTTATAGCAAAGACTTTTCTATCTTGTGAAATTGGTGATGGTAAGAAGTGTTCTTTTTGGTACGATTGTTGGACTCCTTTCGGGCAGTTGTACTCTTTTCTTGGACCAGGTGCACATCGCCTTCTTGGTCTCCCTCTGGATTCAAAAGTTGCCCAAGCTAGCACAAATGATGGATGGATATATAGGGGTGCAAGAAGCAATAACTCAGAGCAGTTTTTGTACATCCTAACTACTATCCAAATCACGCCTCATAAACCTGACCTTTTCCTATGGGCAAGGAGTCAAGGAGAGCCAAAGGACAACTTCAATTTCGCTGACACCTGGAAAATGATCAGACCTGAAAGCGAGGAAGTTTTGTGGCATCGACAAGTTTGGTTCAAAGGTTCGGTTCCTCGACACTCATTCACCATGTGGATTTGTTGCTGGAACAGGTTACCCACCCTCTCTCGGCTTTTCTCATGGGGAATAGTTCAAGATGATACATATTTTCTTTGCGAAATCTACGGAGAAAACAAGGATCACCTACTCCTAAGATAGCACTACAGCCATGAACTTTGGGATTGGTTGGCGAGAAAGCACGTTTGTCCTTTCATAGGTTTTAGTTCTTGGCCTCATTTCCTAGAATGGCTACTAGTCCCCACGCAGAACTTTTCTTTGGCCTTTCTAAGGCTCATCTCGGCTCAGGCAGTCATTTACTACATATGGCAAGAGAAAAATGCTCGGATTTACAGAGGAATTCGCACTCCGGCAGCGGGGCTGCTCAGGTTGATGGATCAAGGAATACAGAACACTTGCTTGGTAAGAAGACATATTCCGAGGTTTATGGATGCTCTAGCATTATGGTTTCGAGACACTTCATCTCGATTTTGTTCTTTATGTTCTTGTACCGGGCTTTGTTCATACCGGATTAGCTATGTCACATTAATTATTATGCGGGTTACATATGATCTAATTCAATTCATAGATCAAAAAATCTAAAAAATAATATTTGCTATACTATGATTGATCAGAACTAAGAATTATCATAAATATGATATGTAACAGGTTAGCAGGAGTGGCGATGGTGGCTCCAGTTGCGAATTACCGGTGGCCGTCGATTCCAAAGAGTTTGATGAAAAACGATTATAGAAGAGAAGTGTTGAAATGGTCTTTTTGGATTGCTAACTATTTTCCGGGACTTCTTCATTGGTGGGTGACTCAAAACATGTTTCCTTCAACTTCGATGCTAGATAAAAACCCTCTTTACTTCAACGACCAAGATATCGAAATCCTCAAGCACACGAAAGGCTTCCCAATGCTCACTAAGGTACCAAATACTTTCATAAGACTAATATAATCTCCTTAAATTTTTGTTCCCATATATTCCTTTAATTCTAAACTATTGTACTGTTATTGTTAACTTATCAAGCAAATTTACACCCAATATTATCCATGACTTTGATTTAGGAGAGTAGGAGACAAAAACGATGTATTTTAACAAATTAAATAAGAGTTTGGGATTTGTATTTTAGTGGCTTGTGTTTATGTTGTTGGTGTTATAATCTGGATTTGTTTGTAGACTGAAAATAGAATAATGTTTTACAAACAGTATCGATGGGGAAAATAAATTTTACCCATTGAATAAGCTTTGCATGGATAAAAAGTCATGTTACTTAAATTTGTTTCTGACAATTTCCACCATGCCTGTTTTTGATGAAAAAAAGACGATAGCCTTTGTAATTTTTCCAAATTATATATAATTACTATTGTACTTATTTAAATTACAAAATCTGATAATTGTTTAGAATCAGATATATTGAGGGGAAAAAATGTGGTTATTACTATTAGTCAAATTTAAGAATACTCATGGATGTGTCCACAGGAGAGATTACGAGAACGCGGCGTTTTCGAGACGCTGAGAAGCGATTTCTTGGTTGCGTTCGGGGATTGGGACTTCGACCCGGCGGACCTACCCGACCCGTTTCCATCTGGACCCGAGAAGAGCCAATCATCTGTTCACATATGGCAAGGCTACGAAGACAAAGTGATGCCGTTTCAGCTACAAAGATGCTTATGCCGCAAGCTACCATGGATCAAGTACCACGAGGTTCCTAAAGGAGGCCATTTGATCGTGCACTACGAGGGAGTCTGCGACGCGATCTTGAAATCGCTTCTTCTAGGAGAAGATCTTCCAATGTACAGACCTAAAGCTGTGATCATTGAACCTTAGAGACAAGTGTCATTGTTCTTAATATGTTCGTTTCTTGCTTGATTCTTTTGATTTTGATTGATAAGAATCGAAATCTTGTTTGGTTCAGTGAATATGTTCTATTGTCTTTCTCCCTGAGAATGTTTTTTTTTTTGTAAATTACTTTTTCGTTTCATATCATTTTCACTAATAATACGAGATGAAATACAAAAGCCGGTGGAAGATGTAGAAATCCCAGAAAACAAACCCAAAAGAAGAAAACGAAGCCCAAACAACGAGTCCGTACAAGAATGAAAGTAAACCTTAAAGAATCAATACACCAACTCACCAAGCAAAAGAGCTAAAAACACTAAGCTTAACGAAAAAGATTTAGAGTGGAATTAAGTTGAATAATGGAGCTAGAAGTACAATAACACACTCATTATATTGCTCTCACCTCATGGGGACGGATAGAGCCACGAGCAACCGAAGTTTGAACCAAACAAGTCCCATTAACCCGGATTAAGAACAGATTTAGACACCAACTTTCTATGGCAAAACCACAAACCGCAAACTCCACTCAAACCGTCCAAAACCCGATCAAAAGAAACAAACCCAATCCAATAACCTTTTCCAATTCATTTGTTTCTTGTTTCATTTTTTTCTATAAGTATGAAATGAAAAATGAAAAATATCAATTTAAATGTATACTATAATTTGCTTAAACAAATGTATTCTATCAAATACCAAAATACAATAGTATTATATAAATCTAAACAACATCAATTATAAGCCTACATAACCACCCAAATATAAATTAATTACAATCATAAATCTAATAAACTAATTATCTCTATAATATTATTTAAGAAGACATTTTTGAAAATAAATGTTGTTTTGTAAGTTATTACATATTATGCCATTGCAAATAAGAAAGATAATTAAAATAGAAATAATATAATTGTCTTTTAAAATTAATGATGAGAATATGAAAAGTATTTATTTATCAATAAAGAGGTTATTTACTATTTAGTTTCTTAATTATTTTAAGATTATATATTTTTAAATAATAATCAATCCATATATATTCAAAGAAAAAAATCTATTCAAAATCTTGTTATATTTTTCACTATAATTTTTTATTTTTATTTGAATATATATCAAAATAAAATTTGAAAAATATTTTACTAATTTTATAAAAAGTTAGACACGATTTTTTATTTTTTAAGAATTCGTGAACTAACCACAAAACTAGAGTCATTAAACGATGCATATTAGAGTTATGTTTTTAAGATTATATATTTTGCAGATTAGCCTGGATAATATTTTAGTCCACTGTAAAACGGATTAAATAGACAAATTATTCTGTTTGACAACTCTATCTATAATCATGAGTTAGACATATTATAAAATTCAAATAAAAATATTTTTTCTTAAATTACTCCGCACTATAATTAGCGCGGATTAAGTACTAGTAAACATTTAAAACTAAAAAAGTTTGAAAAACTCACCTTGTTTAATAGATAGAGAGAAAGACCAAATTTTAGAGAGAATGAGTCACTACAAGAAAACAGGGTTTTAACGACTACATGTGGCGACTAAAACTTTAGTCGCTACAAATTGTGACTAATTAACAACTATTTTCTGACTATTTGGCGACTAGTAAGGTTTAGTCGTAATGTTGTCGTTGTTTTACGATCAAACAGAATAGTTGCTATAGTAGTTGCTATTTTACGACTATTGTACGACTATTTTAAGTTCAGTCGCCAATTTACGACTACGGTTACGACTAATATTACGACGGGACTTAGTAGTCGCAGAATAGTCGCCAAATTAGCGATTAATATGCGACTAATTGGGCAGGTCGCATAGCAGTCGGTAAACAGTCGTGTAAAACCGGTGAAAAACACGTGTTAGTTGTTGTTTGGGTTGGTGCACCGGCTTTATGTGACTACAATATGTAGTCGCCTTTCACACGCCTTGTAGTCGCTATGTAATCGGCAAAATCGTCTATATAAACATAATTTACCCCATTTCTTCTCCTCATTCGATCTTAAACACAAAACAAACATATTTATTCTCCTCATTCGATTTTAAACACAAAATCAAAGATATTCTTCTGCTCATTCGATTTATTAGTTATAAAATGTCGGGAAATTACAATTATAGTAATTTCCGGGAGTGGATGTATAATAGGTTCGATGAAGAGACGTGAAATTTCTCGGAACAGTTCAGAACGGGGGTGGATCAATTCATGACATTTGCAAATAGCCAGCCTCTAACACAGGGTAATGGCGGTAAGTTTTTCTGTCTTTGTAGTGTTTGCAAGAACGAGAAATTTATCCCGGGGACAAGAATTTGGAATCATATTTATAGCAAAGGATTTATGCCAGATTATTATGTTTGGTATAAGCATGGGGAAGAATTCAATATGGCGGATTTAGGATCGAGTTATGTTGATCCGACGTATATAGGTGGGAGTGAAGAAGTGGGTAATGTAGTAGAAGATAGATATGTGGATATCGTGAATGATGCATTTCGTGATAACGTGAGTTTTGATAACTATCATCAAGGTGGTACTAGTTATCAGAATGTAGAAGAACCGGTACGTAACCATTCAAAGAAATTCTACGACTTGTTAGAAGGTGCAAATAATCCACTATACGATGGTTGTCGTGAAGGTCACTCGCAGTTATCCTTAGCTGCTCGAGTCATGCAAAATAAGGCAGAATATAATATGAGTGAAAAGTTAGTGGATTCGGTTTGCGGAATATTGACAGACTATTTACCAGATGGAAACAAGTCAACTCGTTCACATTACGAGACAGAAAAATTGATGCGCAATTTAGGTCTCCCATATCATACAATTGATGTTTGTATTAACAATTGTATGATCTTCTGGAAAGAAGACGAGAAGGAAGATAAATGTCTGTTTTGTGGAAAACAAAGATGGAAGCCTAAGAACGACCGGCGTAGAACCAACGTACCATACAGTCGTATGTGGTATCTACCTATTGCTGACAGATTAAAGAGAATGTATCAAAGCGAGAAGACCGCAACGGCAATGAGATGGCATGCCGAGCACCAAACAAAGGAGGGAGAAATGGGTCATTCTTCTGATGCGGCGGAGTGGAGATATTTTCAAGATCAACATCCCGGTTTGCTGAAGAACCGCGTAACGTTTATCTTGGATTATGTACCGATGGGTTCAATCCCTTTGGCATGTCTCGTAATCATTCGTTGTGGCCTGTGATCTTGACGCATATAATTTACCCCCGGGTATGTGCATGAATACAGAGTATTTATTTCTTAAAATTCTGAATTTTGGGCCAAATCATCCGCGAGCTAGTCTCGATATCTTCCTCCGACCTCTTATTGAGGAGTTAAAAGAGTTGTGGTCTAATGGCGTCGATGCATACGATGTGTCCTTGAATCAAAATTTCAATCTAAAAGCAGTGTTGATGTGGACGATAAGCGACTTTCCGGCATATAGCATGTTATCCGGATGGACAACCCATGGTAAATTGTCTTGTCCAGTTTGCATGGAAGATACAAAGTCATTTTATCTACCTAATGGAAGGAAGACGTGTTGGTTTGATTGTCACCGAAGATTTCTTCCTCTTGGTCATCCACTGAGGAGGAATAAAAAATACTTCCTAAAGGGAAAA
Source organism: Eutrema japonicum (assembly GCA_030161315.1). Taxonomy (NCBI): domain Eukaryota; kingdom Viridiplantae; phylum Streptophyta; class Magnoliopsida; order Brassicales; family Brassicaceae; genus Eutrema; species Eutrema japonicum. The sequence goes on along the minus strand of BSQW01000006.1, from coordinate 35,069,458 downwards.
GACGCTTCGAGAGAGTATTCACCTCCGTCTTTGACCGGTGAGCAAGTTTATTTCGAGCGGTTAGCTGGTGTAAATCCATCGAAAACAAAGGATGTTGGTGGAAACGGTCACGAAAAGAAGAATCCGGGCTATGGTAAGCACCATAACTGGCACAAGGAAAGCATATTTTGGGAGCTGCCGTACTGGAGGGACCTCAACCTCCGTCATTGTCTTGATGTGATGCATATAGAGAAGAATTTTTTTGACAACATCATGAATACTCTAATGAGTGTGAAGGGTAAATCGAAAGACAACATCATGTCAAGATTGGATATAGAACGATTTTGTTCTCGGCCACACTTACATGTTGATAGTGAGGGTAAAGCTCATTTCCCATCCTTCACATTGACAGAAGAAGCAAGAAAAAGTTTACTGGAATGTGTGAAACATGCGGTTAAGTTCCCAGATGGATATTCGTCAGACTTAGCTAGTTGTGTTGATATGGACAACCAAAAGTTTTCAGGCATGAAGAGTCATGACTGCCATGTTTTTATGGAGCGGTTACTTCCATTTATCTTTGCAGATCTCCTAGACCGGAATGTCCACCTTGCGTTATCAGGTACTAATTACGACTATTTTTGTAAATATGATTATAGTATTGTATATATATAGTAACCTCATGAAATTTTCACGTATATTGTAGGGGTTGGAGCATTTTTCCGAGAGTTATGTTCGAGAACTTTGCATGAAAGTCGCGTTCAAATTTTGAAACAGAACATAGTTTTAATCCTATGCAATTTGGAATAGATATTTCCACCTTCATTTTTCGATGTGATGGAGCACCTGCCTATACATCTCCCATACGAAGTTGAATTAGGAGGCCCTGTCCAGTATAGGTGGATGTATCCTTTTGAAAGGTTTTTCAAAAAGTTGAAAGGGAAAGCAAAGAACAAAAGATATGCGGCATGATCGATTGTTGAATCATATATCAATGACGAGATTGCTTATTTCTCAGAGCACTACTTTGCTGCGAATATACAAACGAAATCAAGGTAAATGCTAAAATCAATCACATCATGTCCACTTTGGCATTTAATTTGTATAGACGTCCTATGTATTTTAATGTGAATTACTTTTCTACTAATTTGGTCAGGTTAACAAGATTCGATGAAGGTGAAGTCCCCATATATCATGTCCCTGGAGTACCTTCTATATTTACTCAACTAGGCCATCCAAGTGGAGAAATGTATGAAATATGGCTCTCAGAGAGAGACTATCAATGTGCACATGCATATGTTTTACGAAATTGTGAGTATTTTCAGCCAATTGAGAGGTATATAAGTAGGCATCTCTGTCAGATTACGTTTTACTATATATAATCCTTGTTTAATTTCTCATATTTGTGTTGGTCTTGTGTAGAATGTTCGAGAAATTTATTTCTGCAAAATATCCAGGACTTTCCGAAAAGAACTCTCTACGAAAAGAGCTGACGAATATCATTTATGGGTGAAAGAATATGTATGTCTAAAAAACATTCATAACTATGCATATATTTATGCTATTTTTTTATATATATGCAGGTTTCTTACTGGAACCCCACGAATCCATTTCCTACTTGGGTTCAAGAGATAGTCCATGGACCTTTGAATAAGGTCAAAACATGGCCAATGTATTTTACAAGAGGCTATTTGTTTCATACGCAAAATCACGGCGCGGGACGAAAGATGTTTGACCCGACGTATATGAGGCATAAGCGCTGGAAGACCGTCTGGACCCATAGTGTTTCGAGAAGCCGAACACTTAGCGGCCACTTGCTGCGCATGTGGATCTCTCCAGTATGCCGTCAAGCCGTTCCAAACATCGGAAGACATGTATGGCGGCTTTCCATGATCGCCTTTAACCTCCCACTTCCTCTTCCAATCGGAAATGGTATTGTTGAGCCGCAATTTTCCCTTCTTTTTGAATTCCGCTTTCACCGTCTCGTTGATCGTAACGTCCCAATGCCATTTTTGCTATAAAAATAAAATAAATTTAGAAACGATATATTAAAGATAAAGAATTCTCCAAAAATATTGAATTAAAAAAAAAAAAATTTACCGCGAAACATTTAAACCATGTCTCGACAACGTCTTCCGGAACCGAAGACCAATTGCGGTGAGGCTCCATGAAATAGGCTTTAATGGTGTCAGCCACACTTCGTCCAACTTTGTTATCTTCCTTAAACCTGAGAAATAAAACAAAAATTATTAGTAAAAAAAACAAATTCATAATGTAATTAAAAAATAAAAAATTTAGGTACGTACCAACAAGTATTAGGGATCCGTCGCGGATCTAACCGGTCTAAAGAATCATGCCCCGGCGACTGCAAAATATCTTCGATCGTCAATCCTGCATACAACAACGGCGGTCGAGCAACTGCATCTGGAGGCGGCGCTGGTCCGGAAAAAGAATCCGGAACAGCGGACTGTGTCGCAGAAGATGACGGGAGTTGCTGATTTTCACTAGGTCACGTTTCGATAAACTGTCGATAGTGTGACTTACATGGCGCCATATCTAAAAAATATTTAAAAATAACTCAATTTTAGTATCATATAATTACATTCCTAACTAATAATTCCAATCCTAACAAATAAATATTACAATCCTAACTAACAATTCAAAATTCTTAAAACGATAATATAATTTATAAAAAAAAAAAAATTGTTACCTTTTGTTTTAGAGAGAGGGCAGAGATTTGAGAGAGAGAGAGTTGAGAGATTTTCTTTAGAGAGAGAGAGATTTGAGAGTTGTGAGGCAGGGGAAAAAATCGTTCGCGTATATATAGATTTTACTGCCGTCGTAAAATCGTTGGTACTTTACGACGAATTCGTCGTAGAAGCGCCGTAACACTGTAACCAAAAATTCAACCTATCGCAAATTCCCCTCCACGCGGTAAATTAAATATTGAGGTATTACAACGATTTTACGACGAATCCGTCGTAAAATCGTTGTAAGTTTACGACGATTTTACGACGGATTCGTCGTAAATTCGTCGTAAAACCTAAAATCTATACCCTAAACCCTAAATCACAATACACATATCGAGGACGTAAGAACGAAGTATATTTGTGCATCTAATACTTGTAATATTTAACAATAGATTCAGTAACGACGATTCAATCTATATAGTCGTCGATTTCCTTATTTTACATAATAATGTATATCATTCGTTCTTATAAGTATATTCGTAACATGCATGACGTAAATAATGTAAATAATTTTCTAAAACATAAAATTGTTTATACTATGATTAGAACTTACGTAAAACAAGATATAAGATAAAAAAAAATTAAACAAAAACTAAACAAGTTCATCACACCCTAAACCCTATATTTTAGGCATTACAACGATTTTACGACGGATTCGTCGTAACATCGTTGTAAGTTTACGACGAATCCGTCGTAAAATCGTCGTAATACCTAAAATCTATACCCTAAACCCTAAATCACAATACACATATCGAGGACGTAAGAACGAAGTATATTTGTGTATCTAATACTTCTAATATTTAACAATAGATTCAATAACGACGATTGAATATATATTGTCGTCGATTTCCTTATCTTACATAATAATGTATAACATTCGTTCTTATAAATATATTCGTAACATGCATGACTTAAATAATTTAATTGATTTTGTAAAAACATAAATTTGTTTAAACTATGATTAGAACTTACGTAAAACAAGATATAAGATTAAAAAAAATTAAACAAAAACTAAACAAGTTCATCACACCCTAAACCCTATATTTTAGGTATTACAACGATTTTACGATGGATTCGTCGTAAAATCGTTGTAAGTTTACGACGATTTTACGACAAATCCATCGTAAAATCGTCGTAATACCTAAAATCTATACCCTAAACCCTAAATCATAATACACATATCGAGGACGTAAGAACGAAGTATATTTGTGCATCTAATACTTCTAATATTTAACAATAGATTCAGTAACGACGATTGAATATATATTGTCGTCGATTTCCTTATCTTACATAATAATGTATAGCATTCGTTCTTATAAGTATATTCGTAACATGCATGACTTAAATAATTTAATTGATTTTGTAAAAACATAAATTTGTTTAAACTATGATTAGAACTTACTTATAATTGTTTAAACCAAACAAGTAAATCAAACCCTAAACCTTATATTTTGGGTATTACAACGAAATTACGACGGATTCGTCGTAAAATCGTTGTAATTCAAATCGATGTAAAATCGTTGTAATGCTAATCGATGTAAAACCGTTGTAATGCTCGTCGATGTAAAATCGTTGTAATGCTAATCGATGTAAAATCGTTGGTAATGTCTAAATCGTCGTAAACCAGTCGTAAATGACTGACATCGGCAGAGTTTGGTGAAACACGGTTTTTTATAGGTCACCTAACTATTTACATCGCATTTTGTCGACGTAATTTCGTGGCATATTCGATGTAAAATCGTTGTAATGCTATTCGATGTAAATTCGTTGTAAATTTTCGTTGCAAATCCGTTGGTAATTTATACAAAATTACCAATCCGTTGCTCTCTCACTACCCCATCTTCATCCTTGTCATCATCTTCGTGAAGTTTCACCCCATCCACTTTGCTTCTCAATGTCCGCATTGATAGTAGAAGGAGCTTCTCTTGGAGGTAAAACCGTGCCACTCCTTAAGGTGATAGCATTTACATACTCCTTAGGATTGGCTTCGGCTTTGCCCGGAAGTTGACCTTGTGGTCGTGAAGAAGAAGCAACACCTTTGTTCTCCATTTGTTTAACCTTGGAGTTCAAAGCCTCAATCTTTGTGTTGAGGTCGTTGTAAGAGCAATCTACCCGCGTAATGATCTCGGCTTGTCCCTTGAGTAATTGTTGGAACATAGAGCTCAAGTCAAGCTCTTCCGGTTTAGACGTAGTTGCTTGACCTTGGGGCACAAATCCTTGTTGTTGCCCTTGAAAACTGGGTGGAGTTTTGGGTTGAAAGCCACCTTGGTTCTCTTGGAATTGGTTCCTTGGGACATAACCTTGTTGGTTGGTATTAGAAGCTTGGCCTTGAGGTTGGAATTGCTTTTGTGGAACTCCTTGAGCTTGATTAAGTTGTGGAGGGTAGACTTGGTCTTGTGGATTCTCCACATTTGTGTTCAGGTAAGAGAAGTTGGGGTGGTTCCTATAGTATTGGTTGAACCCTTGTCTTTGGTAGTTCCCTTGGTTCCCCCACGTAGTTCACCTCCTCTTGGGTGCTCATGTCCACGTTTTCCTCTTGATAGCAACCTTGGTTCTCATCATAAGCATCCACAAAGTTTACGATCTTTTGAGAAGACATTAGGAGTTTATCAATCAAATTGGCTTGCTTGTCCAATTTTTAATTAAGCACTTTCATGTCCTTGGCCCGCTTGTTCTCATCAAAGTCGCTTGTGGTCTTTGTGGCGCGGTCATAATCGTCGCCATAGGTCCCGTCACTTTGGGCCAAGTTCTCCACTAGTTCCATTGCTTTGTCTACACCTTTGGCTAAGAATTTCCCATTAGAAGCTGTGTCTAAGAGCATCCTTATCTTGGGTAGAGCACTGCAATAGAGGGTACTCAAAAGAGAGGCATTGGAGAAGCCATGATGTGGGCATTGAGAGGTGTAGCTTCTAAACCGTTCCCAAGCTTCATTGAAGGATTCATTTCTGCGTTGTGTGAACCCCAAGATCTCGTTCCTCAACTTGGCGGTCCTTGAAGGAGAAAAGAACTTTACAAGGAAAGTTCGCTTGCAATCGTCCCAAGACGTGATTGAACCTTGAGGAAGACTCTTTTCCCATTGATGAGCTTTTTCTCCAAGAGAGAATGTGAAAAGTCTTAGCTTGAAACCGTCTTCCGAAACACGGTTAATCTTGGTTAACCCACATATCCTATCAAATTGATCGATATGATCCAAAGGATCCTCCATAGATAAGCCGTGGAATTTGTTACTTTGAACCATGTTGATCAATCCCGGCTTTACCTCGAAGTTGTTGTTGTCAACCGGTGGAGCTTGGATCCCTTGACGGTTTTGATGGACATTGGCGGCATCACCCATACCTACCACGTTTTGAGCCCTTGGGGGATGGTTAGGGACTCTCATTGGCCGGCCGGGTGGATGTGGGGCGTTTTGAGCTTGGCCGCCGTGAGCGTGGTGGTTTCCATTACCACCTTGTGCGGGGTGGTTTCCATTACCACCTTGTGCGGGGTGGTTTCCATTACCACCTTGTGCGGGGTGGTTTCCATTACCACCTTGTTGATGATGTGGAAGGTTGTCCACATTGTCATGAATGTCCCCAAGTGGAATATTTTCATAGTGATCCATGTCGTTCTCAACTTCTTGTTGTCTCACACGTGCTTCCCTTGTTCTAACCCCTTGGTATGAGCGATGTATGTCATCCCTTGGTCCAATTAGATTGCCGTTGCCTCGAGATCGCGTATGCATGCACCTATAGGTTTAGATATATCAATGTAAAGTGAAAGACATTAGTAACTTTGGTAGAAAATAAAACTTAAGCTCACTAAGAACCTAAATCCCAATGTTAAAACAAATCCCAATATGGCAACGGCGCCAAATTGATATAAGACCTTTTAGTCTATAGAAGGTATCAATAATTTCAATACGTGTAGTATGAAGGTTATCAATCCATAAAGAGATTTATCCTAGTCACTAAGAATGCAAGGAACTCATGCAAGTTAAGCTAAACAAGTGTGGTTTGTTGCTAAGTATCCAATTCGAATTAAGCAAAAGCACTAAACAATGTATAAATCAATAAGCAAAAGCGGATTCAAAGATAGGGTTATGGATATAAGGTGACCCAAGTTCAATTCATGATGTTCATTTACTCAAACAAGTTAATCCCTAAGCATAAGATCCTAAACTTGACCACTACAAGAAAACAGGTTTTTTACTACTGCAAAAACAGTCGGAAATCAGTAGCAAAACACCATGTTACGACTAATTACCGACTGATTTCTGCATTAGGTAAAGGTCTCGTCGCTAAAAAAATCAGTTGCAAAATTTCTACTGATTTACGACTGATATTAGGCGGTCGCTATTCAGTCGCTAATCTGTAGCAAAATTTTACGACTGATTAGTGACAGAATTTTTCTACTACAGTCGTAGTCGGTAATCAGTCGTAAAATTTAGCTACTGAATTGCGACTAATTACCTACTACTTTAGCTACTGATTTGCTACTGGTTTGTGATTTTTTTAACGACTGATTTGCTACTGGTTTGTGATTTTTTACGACTGATTTTAGCTATTTAGTAGCAAAATATAGCTACTGATTAGCGACTGATATAATGTTTAAATTAAAAAAAAATCAATTTATTAATATAAATGTAGACTAATTAAATATAAAACATTCAAGTTTACAAAAGTAAAGTAAAACAAATGAAGAACACAAATCCATACACCAAAAAACCAAAATTACAGTTAAACAAAAGTAACATAAGTTTCAAGTTCTAAATCAAAATGGAAAGGCAACTCCAACTAATAAGGAGTTTTTCCCATTTGCAAAACATAATATTAAGTGAGAAACAAGTGAGCTAAACCAGTGGAGAGGATGGATCATCAGAAGAGAGAAACAAGTGAGCTAAACCAGTGGCGAGGAATCCCTTGTCGGTTTGTCTCAGTGTTCATTGGATGTGGTTGCTTCATCTCGCATGTTCTTGATATTCACTTGGTTTCTGAGCTCCATTATCTGTGGCTCCTTCTCCAAGTTCTCTCCTGTTACATTTCACCATATCACAATTTTAGAGTTCTCGATGAAACCAGGGTTTCTTTTTGCTAAAACGAAATGAAAAAAAAGGGAGAATTTTAGCTAAGAGATACTCACTTGCTAGCTTGCAATGTTACTCTGCGAATCTCATCTTTAATCTGAAGGCATAGAAACAAAGAAAAAAACAGTTAACATCCAATATATAACAAAGAATCTGAAACTCTAATAACCAACATGTAACGACGATGCCATAATGAAGGTATTTTTTTCGCCTGCGAGTTTATTATCAACCATATCATTTGTCTTAAGGTCTGATTGTTGAAAATCTGTTAAATAGTGAGAGACAATTAAAGATAATGACTCAGCACACCTCGATGGCATTAAATCTAAAGCTCTGTCCCATGCGCTTGACTAAGAGCATCTCCAATGTATTCCCTCATTTTTATCTCCAAAATTGAGTAACTCCAAAAGACAGTGTCGTCATTGGTACCTGCATAATCATATGAAGCTTTTAGCATCAAGAGTACATAGTAATGAGAATTATTTTTACCGCTTTTAGCTCTATTGTACAGCGAAATCATGGAGATTGTGTAGAAATTCACACGAAAATGACCTTCTTCTACTTCCTCGTCATCAACTGGAGCATCTTTGTCAAACTCAAATCGTTCCTATCCTGCACCTCTATTGGTATCTTTCTTAGCTGCAATTCAAGTGGGATCATTAATTTCAAGAGAGGAAATCAACATGAGCGTTTTCACAAGGTAAAAGATGCGAGGAATCTCATTTTAAGGACATAGTGAATCTTTCTTGTTCTTTAATTCTTTCTCAGGCACCATGAAGTTTCTCTTCATAATGAAGATCATAAAACACAATACAATCTCAGGCACCAAGAAAAATCCGATTAACAAGGATACACTCATAGATTAACAAGGAGTTAACGAATCTATATGATAACATACCCTGAAACAGTTCCATTTCTATTCAGTGCCGTCTTCTCTCGTGATCTTATTCGGTTCAACATCCCAATAGCTATCGATTTCTTTCTCTCCCTTGTCACCTCCGGCGGATCCGTCCTCCGTCTTTTTCGGATTCGCCGCATCTGTCTCCTTCTTCGTCGGTGGAGCTTTTTCTCCCAGAGTAACCGTGCTAGCGAATCGCACGCCTCCGAACCCCGGAGCTCTAGTCCAGATCCAACCACTCCCACTCAAGCCGGAATCGACCGAATGCTTCAAAAGATGGCTTGCCGATAAAGCCTCGTGAGACGAAATCGGACGGGTCGCCTGGGCTCCACCGCGACTCATCATCATTATGAAGAAACGAAGATTGAAATCGAAATTATCAAAAGCTAATCCAAGAATATAGGAAGATTGTAGGAGAAATTAAATTTACCTTCCCCCTTCATCTCACTCACTCACTCACTCGATTAACCTAAGTTCAGATATGTTGTCGATTCGAAAGAGAAGTGAGACGAGGAAGAGAAAGAGAACTGAGAGAAAGGAAAGAATAAGAAAGATCCAACGGTGTGAGATATGGGAGAAAGAAAAGCTTAAGGAATATCCAACGTGTTATATTGTGCCAGGTAATTGATCCAAGTGTTATAATTTCATAGGTTCTCTTCTAGTGTATGTTAATTTTTTATAACCTAAATAAAACAATTTTTAATATGTTTTATTTACATTTAATTTTGAAAAATATTTTATATCAATAAGGTATGATAAATTATATACTTTCATCATGATATATACTTTTGGAATTTACAAAAACATTTAGAGCAAAAACTATATAACAAATGTTGTGTGACACTAAGTTATAGATGAAATACTTACTAACTTATCATTAGTTTGTAGGTTTGTGTATATGTTTGTAATAATTTTTGCACCAAATCTTGCAATAATTTTTAGTGATTTCCAATCATTGGTAATCATTTTAATTATTAATCGACAACATAACCTAAACCATAAACCAATATAACCTAAATCCTAAATCAAATATTCAAGACTTAATTCTTCTTTTATGTATAGTTTTTAAAATTTTTAGGGTAAACGATCTATTTCCCCACGAACTATGGTCATATCCCTCCAGATCTCCACCGAACTATGAGCTCTATATATCTCCCCACGAAATGAAAGTAAAAGACCTAAATCCCCCCGAAAAAAAGTTCGAGGCTTAAATCCCCACAGAAAAAAGTTCGAGGCTTAAATCCCCATACAACTCGTTTTAAGACGGTTTACTGTTTTGTAATTATGGTTAACCATCTAAAATCCGATTCTTAACAGATTACGACCCGATTAAGGTTATTAAACCATAGATTAGACCCGATTTACTTACCCATACCCGAAAAAAACAAAACCCCCCCAAAAACTCAAAAATTACAAACCCTAAATCATAAATCCCCAAATTCTAAGAACCCTAGAAAAAATAACGAAAATCCCCAAATTCTTGAGCCCCAACCTTATTCAACGAGGAATTCAATCAATACGACGAAGATCTCAATCTTACGAATCAGGGAACAAGCGTTCCTGCGTTGGAACGAGAATCGTACACCGCTGAAACAAGAGACGGTCTCCGTCGAAATCGAAGCTAGGATTTGAACAAGAGCGACGTCGGAGAGGTCAATGGGAGCCAAAAAAGCATCTAGTGATGGCGATCTCCTTCGCTGCAGATATAAGATTATTGCTGCAGTAGGCATAAAATCCAACGGGATTTTCTTGTGGATTTCGTCTCCGTCAGATCAAAAATCCACAAAGATGTTTGTATATACGATAACCAAAATCACGGTTGTGAGAGTGGAGGAACCAACAAAATGTTCTATGCGAAATCAGATGAATTGAAGAAGAGGAAGAAATGGGTTGTTTGGGTTTCTATTTTGGGTGTATCAAATTTCTTGTGTGTTTGATCTCCATGAATGCTTCTTGTTGAGTGTTTCTGATTCGTAGTTTGGGAGATGATTTTTTGCTTCTTTTGTTCTTTTGATTACTCTCGATCTAAACTAGTAGATTTTCAAGTGTATTACAGTTTTCCAGTTCTATGAATCTACTAAATATTTTCATGATTATCAGGAATTCACTAAACTCCTCGATTTAGATTTCAATTTATCCAATGTTCAAAAAAAAAGATGTTGATTTCGATAAATCCAAGACTCAATTCTTTCTTACAAATAGAAAATATTTTTAGTTTATGAAGATACGGGTCGGATTTTAAGTCGGGTCGGGTTGCATAGGTTTTGGATCGGGTTTTTTGGTTTGGTTTAGGGGTTTAATGGTTTAAGTTTGGGTTTAGCTTACAAACTGTGGAAACCGATATATGTGGGGATTTAAACCTCAAATTTTTTTTCCGGGGAGATTTAGGTATTTAACTTTTATTTTATGGAGAAATATACAGAGGTCATAGTTCGGTGGGGATCTAGAGGGATATGGCCATAGTTCGTGGGGGAAATAGATCGTTTACCGAATTTTTTATTTACATATTAAGAGATAAATTTATTGTATATGCCATTGTTAATTGGCTAATTACAAAAAATTATATTTCACATAACCTGAACCACAAACCTCATACCCTAAACGTTAAACATAAACTTATAATTAATTACTATAATATACCCCAAAACTAAGATCCAAGACTTATAAAAAGTCATGTTTTATAAATTTTTCAAACCTTAATTCTTAAACCTAAACCTCAAACCCCATACCCTAAACTTTAAACCTAATACTCAAACCCTAAATTATAAACTAAGATCCAACACTTATAAAAAATTCAAGTTTTATAAATCTTTTTCAAACATGAATTCTTAAACCTAAACCTCAAACCTCATACCCTAAACTTTAAATATATAATTTACATAAAAACCAATCTTAAACTATTTACTTATAATTATTTTTAAGCCTAAATTTAGCCAAATGACAAGTCAATTGGGTTTGAGAATTAAAATTTAGATTAATCTTATTTTGATAAAACATTATCAATTGGGTATAAATGAACATTATATTAATTTAAACCAAATAATTTATGATTAAAAAATATAATTTTAAAACCAAACCTTTTGGGTTTGAATTAAACCAAACCTATTGCCACCCAATATTACCCACGATTTACTCATTTTGGTTTTTGGCACCAAAACATTTGGTTTTTGGCACCAAATTTTTGGTTTGGCGGAGGATTTGGTTTTCATACGCACTTCAAAAAAAATATTTTTTTAATATTTAATATTTTTAAAATTTAAAATTATATATTAAATACATTCCATAACTTCCAAAACCATGTTTCCGACAATGGGTTTTCAACACTTGAACCTCTTCCAGAGTTGCGAAAATCTCCATAGTTTCATCATCTTTGCCTTGCTTGAACAAATACTTCATAAACGAAACTTTAAATATTGCAATTGCCTTGTGATATTCTCTCCATGGAAGTTTGCTACTCGGTCCTTTCAATTCCTCAAAGATTTGGCTAGCCTTTGTGAATATCCCTATATCCAAGAATCCACGAATTAGAATGTAGTAGACCATGAAATCACAACAGCTCATGGATCTCACTAAATCACAAGCTTCATCGAATCGAACTTGAAATTCCAAAGAAAAATCCTCATCGAAATCGCAAACCCAGACCCATGAAAGAAATCGCAAAGATTCTAAAACCCATAAATCGAACAAGGAAACAAGCAAAACATGTATAATTGAAAGATTAAGTTGACTCTTACCCCATCTCGACTATTATCTTCTCGATTCTTCTTCCTCAATCTCACTTTCTGTGTTTGAACCCTAAATCGATTTTGGTTTTTGTTTTTTTGGTCGACGGGATTTTTTTTTCCTTGTCTTTGAGACAAAACCAAATAAAGTCTGGTTCAATTTAATTCATTTAAAAAATATATATATATTAAATATTAAAAAAATAACTACGTTTCACCGGAATCCACTGTTCCGTTAACGGTGTCAAACATTCCGTTTAACATTTCGACGGAGCAAAACAAAACCCTACTTCGAGTGTTTAAAGTATAAGTTATGTTACCTTCAAGGTTTAGAGTGAGAGTGGTAAAGTCTCAGGATTTAAAGTGCTAGTAAGTTCAACTTTGAGGGTTTTAACTGCTATTTGAAGGGACAATTCTAGAGTTTTGCGGTATGAATTAAAAATAATCTTTTTGTTAATATTTTGATATTTTATAAACAATGTACAAAGGAATTAAGAATAAAAAAGGAATCGATCTATACAGAGAATCTGAGATTTAAGAAGGGACAATTCTAGAGTTTTGTGGTATGAATCCGTCGTCGTCCCTATAAAAGAAAGAAGAAGAAGAATCAATTCAAAAAAGAAGAAGAAAAACCAATTAAAAAAAAGTAGTAGAAGAAGAAGAACCATTTTATTTAAGAGGAGGGAAAGAATATACGATAATTATAACTACTTTTTTCTACTGTTTGGCTACTGATTTGCTACTGTTCTACGACCCACTGAATTCAGTAGCAAATCAGTCGCTAAAATTACTACTGAATAGCTACTGCATGTTTTCCGACTATAATTCAGTCACTAATCAGTCGTAAAACTGCTACTAATTAACGACTGAAATTTTTAGTCACTAAATACCTACTGATTTGCGACTATTTTCAAATAGTCACAAATCAATCGGAAATCAGTAGCGAAACAGTCGGTAAATTTACCGACTGCCTAATCAGTAGCAACAATCAGTAGCAAAAACCCTGCTTTGGTGTAGTGGACTAATTCTCTTTCAAACAATTAATCACTATGCTAATCACTTAATCCATTAACAAACACTCATTTGTGGATCATTGATATATCATGGTTTTTACCCTGTTTAGGCCATGATATAAGTCCTTTTTATAAAGTCTTTATAGTATTTTGGAGTCTTTTAGAGTCTTTTACAGGTCATAGCACGTTGGGAACATTATTGGAGATATTGGAGCTTTCTGGAGCATTTGGAGCAAAACAGAAGTTCCTGTTGCTAAGAACCCGATATGAAGCCTTGGTATCGATCGATACTGGCTAGTATCGATCGATACCCATCGCAGCAAGACACGACCCGCGAGTTTTCCAAGACTTGAAGAATTGCAAAAGTGACCAGAAGTCTTTAATAATTACAAGAAGCCCCAATTCGTGTTTTAGGTTATTTATAGGGATTTTACAGCCACTTTTATGGCTATGCTTTATTTTACTTTGATTTTACTTTGGTTTGAGAGAGACAAGTCTGGATCTCCCTTCGTCCGAGACCAGATCTCAAAACCTCTTGATACTATTTCTGATTTATTGATGATTTATTCATCTATGATGATTGTTTCATTCTCCATGTCTTAGTAGATCCACTTTAGGTTCAGGGTTCTCATAAGGGTTTTCTCTGAATGCTAGGTTGATTAATTTATAGGATTCACCATCTGAATTAGTTCTTCGCTTAGGTTGTGTTCAAAGCTAATTCTAGGTTGACGAATCTGGAACTTAGATCTTAGGATAATTGATTAGGCACGACAGTGCGATTAATTACCTGATAGAACCTAGGTGAGCAAATTGATTATTCGGAAAGAGATTTGGTTTAATTGATTTGTGAACATATCAAACCTAAACTTTAAAGCTAATTTACAATTTAGGATTCGCAAAGAGATTTGGAATTCCTAGGATTTAGATTTAGATAATTCTCAGAATGACAGTTGGTTAATTTTACCTTAGTGATTTGAGTTCAAGAACTGCGCTAAATCTGAATCCTGCTAGTTAGTTTATCTGCATTCATTGATTTCCTGAGAAATACCCTGAGCCTATCTTTCTCCAATTGAATTACAACCCTTTTACTTTTTGCACTTCTTTCAATTACATCTGTTTGGCTTAGCTTAATTCGATACTATACAATCTATTGTGCATCTCTGTGAGTCTTTGTGGTTCGACCCCTAGCTATATTACAACCATTGCTTTAGTACTGTTAGGGTATTAATTTGAGCATATCAAATTTGGCGCCGTTGCCAGGGACTTAATTCGCCATTAGATTTTAGTTGAGAATTTCGACTAAGTTCGTTAGTATCGATCGATACTCTGTAGTATCGGTCGATACTCGCCATCTTCTTTTGTTGATATCGATCGACACCACTTGGTATCGATCGATACTCAACGTATTTGTTTTGGTTACTTACGTGCCTTGTCTTGTGTTTTGTTTTCAGGTGTATGCATGTTCGTGAAACCAGAAGCAACAAGAGCACTCAGCTAGTTGAACTGTCATTGGAACAGCTAGCACTTGTGGAATGCACAAACAGAAAGACCAAACAAACATCAGGGATGAACAACCCAGTGGTTTTAAGAGGTGATGAAGCTAGAGTTCTGAGAGACCAAGAGGGTCAAGTGTGCAATGAGAGAGGGCAGCGACTTGATGAAGCTGGAAACGTCGTTGTCCCTGCTGCTGTTATTGAGATTGTCGCGCCAGCTGGGTGCGCCAACGTTTGGAATGCTGCAGGTGATCGAGCTAGAACACTTGGTGAGCACAACAGACCTGATCAATTCTATGCCAATCGATCTGCGATTCGCATCCCAACTTTTCAGAGGAACGACTTCGAGCTGAAGCCGGCGTACTATGCTCTCGTGAGTCAGAGTCCCATGGATCATATCGAAAGGTTCGAAGATTTGGTCACTGATATGAAGTACAATGGAGTGCCCAATGAGTTCCTATTCTGTAAAATTTTCCCATACTCTCTTGGTGGGGATGCTTCTTATGCTTCTTATTGGCTGAAGCAATTAGCTCCTGATTCTCTAAATACATGGGATGAGACCAAGAATGCATTCCTGTGTAATTTCTATGATGATGCGAGATCTGAAGAGCTCAGGAACAAAATTTCTCAATTTTCTCAAGGTCCAACAGAGGGACTCAAGGCTGCTTGGATTCGCTTCAAATCATATCAGAGAGATTGTCCCCAAGTCTTTAAATGAAGAAAAATCGATGAGGTATGTGGTCTATGAAAGGCAAAATGCCTTGGAGAAAAGGTAGCTTAGGAGTCATCTTCATGGGGCTTAGAGGTATGGGTTGAAGTCATTTAGGACATTGGGTAGATGAAAGTCTATCCTTGTATGCATCAATTGCTTTTTACCCTTAGCATTTTGCCAAAGTTCATTCATTTGTTGAGAGACCCCTTGATATGGAATTGCCACATTTATTGAGATCATTTTTATCTCAAAACCCTTCTCCCCTAGCCAAGTGAGTTCATTTGATGTGCATATGTGTTATTCATGGTTTCGTTTAATGAATGTTAAAGGATTTGGCGATATGAACGCTTTTGTAGGCTAATTCTTGAGCTTGATTCATATTGTGATGAGTATGGCCAAATCTTTTGGAGTAGAGATTGTTCAAGTGCATTTTAGAATCACCATTGAATGGTTTTCTTTTGTTGACATTTTTGGACTCTATCTCATCTTCATCGCTCTCTCTCTCCTTTTCTTGTTTGTTTGCTTGGGGACAAGCAAATGAATAAGTTTGGAGGAGATGATATTCATGCATTTTACATGTTCTAGCTTGCATTTTAGTTAACACTTTTAGTCATTTGCATGCATGATCATAGCTTTGTTTAGCATTTTGGTTTTAATTAGAGTATTAGGTGTTTGCATTAGGTTATATGAATTTTGCATGCATTTGGAGTGTTTTATAGGTGCTTGGAGTCATTTTGGAGAAGTTTAGAGAAATAGAGCAAAAAGGACCATTCCATAGCGTATGAAAGAATGGGCAGGAAGAAGGACCCCCGATCTGATTCAGATTCCATGGCCTTTATGGAAGTTTTAGTTGAGTGAGTTAGATGTCCAAGGGAGTTGGAATCAAGTCATTCAGACGTGTGGTTTGAGATATATGGCTGTTTGACTGGAGACGTATCCGTCTCGTCGAGAAACTAATGCCTTGTACCAGCCAACCACACCGCGTGCCTTCCATCCGGTCCAATCCATACGGTCCCAGCCCAGGAATCTCAACCGGCCCAAAGAAAAATCTTCAACCGGCCAGAAGCCACACGGTCCAACACAACAGCATTCACACATCCAAGTTACAGCAATCAGCCGAAGTGACTAAAAGATCAGGCCAAATGAAGATCTTTCCGTATCCAGTTTAATATGAGGTCTTGATAAAAGTCATAGAAAATCGAGCTGACTTTCGTTTAGTGGTGGTTTCATATCATTCAGATTAGCCGTTCAAGAGATATGGCAAATATATCAAGGACACGTCTGTCTGGCATCCAAACGAGTTATGCTCCAAATATGACGTCTGAAAGATCAACCCAGACGAAGGGTTTTCACTCCGATTCAGCTTCTGCGTTCTTCATAGAAGTTGTATCCTAGTGAGTTAGATATCCATAGGAGGTGGTTTACGACCATTAGGAAATGTATTCCAGGAGATATCGCGGTTTTACCAACAGGTGCTCTTCTCACCTCGACCCACTTTCAACCGGGTCAATACCCGGTTTGTCCCAGGTTGACCCCCGGTCCGACCCAGCTCAAGAAACACCTTTTAAATATTGTTGAAACCCATTTTTAGATCTATCTTACTTTTTATCTTTTTCTCTCTAGAACAAAGACTTGTCTTTTTAGGGTTCTTGAGATTTTTCCCAAAAATCTCTTTGATTTATGCAAGTTTGAGTTTATATCTTTTCATCTTTCTCTAATCTTTCACTTTCCTATTTTCTAATCATGATTAACATCACCTATTTCACAAGATTTGGTGTGTTTTTCATGACTAGTGAGTAGTCTTTTAGGATTTGAGGATTTGGTAGATTTAGGGTAATTTGATGGATGATTAATGATGTCTAGGATTAAATTATATGATTTCCCTTCTTGATTAGTGGTTTTAAAGCTAGATCTAGCTTGAGAAAGTGGATTTAAATCAAAAGGCATTTCATGTACACAAGTTGTTTGATGAAATGCCTTGATGAACTAATCAAGAAATATTCATTTCTAGCCATTTCTAGCCTAAGGGATTAGTTGTCTAGAGTGATTATTTGGTTGATCTTGAATGATAGACTTAAAGCTTGCTAATTAGTGATTCACAAATAAGAATTTGATCTTAAATTAGTAATTAGCAAAGTAATTAATGCTTTGAGAGAGGATTAGTTAAGATTAGTGATCTTTGCCTAGGGATTAGTCTTCATTAAGCATTGGACATCATTAATTAGACATTGGATTGCCCTATCTCAATTACCTTATCCTTGAATTCGCCTTTTATCATTTTTTTCACCGTTTAGTGTCTTTAGCTCTTGTCACTTGTTTTTTAATTGATAGTTCACTAGCTTAATCACCAAAGTAATTAATACTTTGTTTGCTTGAATTAAAAAGTGTATTGTATTCTTGTTGCATTGAACTAGATACTAGATTGGATTGACACTTAAAACACTACAATGACATGTGTATTTAGGATTGATTCTTAAGTAGGATAAAATTATATTTATCAGTGATGAGCTTGAGCTTTATTTGAAGGAAAAAGTTGAAAATCCACATATTATACAGGGAACATATTAAGGACATAACTTACTTGCAATGCAAGTGGCTTCCGTTGCATCTAAATCCGTCTTTAGCACAAGTGGTCGTATTCTAGACCCGTATAGGAGTTGTCTAACTCATTATATGATTGAAGTGTTGATGTGCACAGAGCAATGACTTAAATGTACTATACATTTAACTGAAATAGGTGTGGTTATCACTAATCAAGAACTCATTTCCGAGATTGAACTACAAGATGAATTTGAAAAAAGTAAGTTATGTCCTTAAAAATCTGTTTGTCATTCCTTTCTGTCTTTAACTTTCTGTTTTTATGTCTTCTTTGGAGTTTCAGAATAGCTAGGTGGAAACAACTAAGCTTTTGGACTTGGAAACTCGTGAATCGTGATCTACAATGATAAAAGTTTTAACTTACAACTTCTTAGTTACATAATTCATTTCTTTTTTTAAAAAATTTAGTTTCATACACTTACAAATTATATGATTCAGTTTCAAACAATTTGGAACTCTGTTTGGAGTTTGGATTTTGAGCAAATATTATTGTTTTTCAGCTGCAAAGTGACTAAACTAGCATAATCGTCTAGTCAGATTTGAGCAAATGGTGTCTCTGTTCTTACGTTTGTTTGCACATGTTAGTATGTTACTGTGTTTCATCTGCAAAGTGAGGGTCAAAGTCAATTTATTTAGTCTTGTTTTTCTTCTTTAGTTTTACACGTCAAGTCTGTTATGACATTTGCTTTGGCTACTAATAGTTTTTGAAATGTTTTTTTTTTCTAAGCATTTGAATATTCATTAAGTAATGAAAGAGTTTGTAAAATGTTACAAAAACGAAAATACCAAGAGATTTTCCCTGCCAAAAAAAATAAAATACAGGGAAGAACTTATAGTGCTATACGAGCAAGGGGAAAGAGCCTAGACAAAAGTGAGCCATGTTTGCATCAGATCACCAATGCTTTTGCGCTTCTTTTTTGCGAGAATCGTGTCACGAATAATACGATCAATTTCCTTGAAAGTTACTTGCGGAGGAGTGGATATGTTGCTGTGAAGCCTTGCGTTCCTCTGTCTCCATATGCTGTAGATGGTGGCTTGAGCTGCTAGTATTCGAAGGATTCTCGGAGATGTGTTGTCCTTGTGTCCTAGCCAAGAACAGAAAGACGTCCAAGTGTGAAAGAAGAAGGTTATGTAACCAAGCCTGTGGATGATAAAGCCCCAAATTTGCTCACTCACTTTGCATCTGAGAAATAGGTGGTCACGGTTCTCTTCATGAGAGTTACAAAGACATCAACAATTTGGAATTTGTATGCCCCATCTTGAAAGCCGGCTTCGAGTAGGAAGTCTATCAAGGTGAGCAACCCACATTGTGAAAGCGTGTCTCGGGATATGTCCTTTGAACCAGATATTAGAGGTCCAGGCTTGACGAGGAGCTCGTTCTCTAAGAGAATCCCAAGTTAGCTTTGCCGAGAATGAACGGAGGTCAGTCTCGTTCACATGCCATTTGAAGGAATCCTTCATGGTTGAAAGAGATGGAAGAGGTATAGATGTTAGGTGATAATGAAGCATCTTAGCTTCTCTAGATCTGGCGCCCCTTAAGTTCCAGCCTGTTGGAGAACAAGCAGAAGATACAGAGGAGGACAAAGGCAAGCAAAGTTCTCGAGGACCTCTTGGACCATACAGATTGATGAGGGGACCTAAGGGAGTCCAATAATCGAACCAGAAGCTCAGAGTCTCACCATTGCCAACTGTCCCTCTCAAGAACCGAGCAGCAAGGGGACGCAGATGAATAAGAGATTTCCAAGTCCATGAGCATTATTTTTTGTCATCAATGCTCCAGAAGTTTTTATCCTTTATCATGTTTGCTTTAATCCATTGGACCCACAAAGAGCTACTGTTGGAGAATAAAAGCCATATTAGACGCAACGAGAGAGCCTTGTTCAAGATTTGGAAGTTCCTCAACCCTAGACCGCCTTCATCCTTTGGTAAAAAAATCGAAACCCATGACACCTTTGCGACAGCTTTCCTCGAGATATCACCATTCCATAGAAATCGGGAACAAAGGGTTTCAATCTTTTTAAGGCATCCTTTTGGAAGGGTAAAAGTAGATATCCAGAAGTTGACAGAGCCATAGATAACTGAGAGGATAAGTTCTTTCCCGCCAGCAAAGGAGAGAGCCCTGGAAGTCCAAGAAGTGAACATGTTTGAGATCTGATCCAACAGGGGTCTATAGTCACATAACTGCAACATTTTGTGCATCAGAGGGAGACCAAGATACCGGATAGGCAGCGAACCGAGTTTGAAACCAAGGTTAGAAATACCATCAGTTTCATCCTGGTTCGAGCCTGCGATAAAAAGATCCGTTTTGCTTCTATTCATTGTTAAACCTGACCAGATTGAGAAGTCTTCTAGAGTTGCTGCGATACTTTCTACAGCTTGCCTTTCTCCATCAAAGAACACCATAATGTCATCAGCAAAAGTCAGATGAGTGACTTCTGGATCTGATGCATTTGGATGAAATCCTATGGAACCATTTCTGAATCTGCGATTGAGCATTTGAGAAAAAACCTCCATTACAAGGACAAAAGGTACGGCGAGAGAGGATAACCTTGCCTTAGGCCTTTTGTTCCTTTGAAATAACCACAAAGCTCACCATTTAAAGAGACTGAGAAACTCGTGGTTGAGATGCACTGGCGGATCAGGTTTATGAACACATGAGGGAAATTTAGAGCAAGAAGGGTGTTGATCACAAAATCCCAATTTACTGAGTCAAAAGCCTTTATGAGATCGACTTTCAGCATGGATCGCTTAGAGATAGACTTCCAGTTATAGGCCTGAACCAGCTCAGTAGCCAAGAGGACATTCTCTGCAAGAAGGCGTCCTGGAATAAAAGCATATTGAGTATTCGAGATGAGATCAGGGAGAACTTGTTTCAGTCTGTTGGCAAGAAGTTTGGAGACCACTTTGTAGACAGAGTTGCAACAAGATATAGGCCTGAACTCCGAGATTCTTGTTGCATTTATCTTTTTGGGAATCAAAGATAGGATCGTAGAATTCCATTGTTTCAGGATCTGACCAGACTTGAAAGGTTTCTTGTTCATGGAATATATAGAGATCATTGTCTTATTATCATTTACTATATTATGCTTGAGCTTTAATGTCGTTTCAACTGAAATCTTTTTTTTTGAGTTTCTTAGTTTCTTACTTCTTAGTTTTTACCAATTGTAACAGGGATTTCAAGCTGATGCGGTGTTCTTTTGGTGATAATTTTTGTCTCATAGACTCTTACTCTCTACCTATTTGCAACTTTGCAGTTTGCACTTTGAATTTGGTTATGTTTTGGTCCTTTACGATGTTTCTTCTTTATTTCTTTTTATTTATCATCTTGTCTTTGGGATGTTGTCTCTTAGACCCTTATTCTCTGTTTTTTGTGTTTGGAATGTTAGAGCATGTGCATCAAGGGTCTCTCAACATGGGTGTCTCAAAAATTAAAATAATAAAATATTGAGTGAGTGTCTCAAATAGTTGAGACACCCTTGATGCACATGATCTTAGAATCTTTGAATCTGTGTTTGAAGTTGGAAATGTGTGTATTGTGTCCTTGTTTTTCATTTTTTTCCAGGTAATTTTGGTTATTATGGTTTAAACGGTTATTTGTAGGTTTTTTTTGATTTTCTCATTTATCAGTTTGTTGAAGTTTCATTAGACTTCATTAGTAGACTTCATTAGTAGACTTCATTAGTAGACTTCTTTAGTATACTTCTTATTCTTCGTATGCACTAGTTAGCCTCTTCTTATTCAGACCTATTTAATTTTCTTGACATTTTGTTAATGCTTTTCTACTGTTTTGAAGTTATATCCTATCAGAGAATATATGCCCCAGAATTTCCACGTCGGTGGTACACTAAATGCCATGAGCCCATGGCCTTGAATAGCATAAGCTACTACGCTGATAACACACGGTTGATTCCTGCACTCTACGGAGCACTGCAAGAAGATGAAGTTTGGGATGAGCTCTATGAGTCGAAATTGAGTGTTATTTTAAAGTTCAGCAGACTTGAGTTTGGCTGGGCATTGAGGTTGGTTCACTATATGCTCTCTTTTCAGTTAGTCTGCAAGAAGAAGTACGAGATTTGGAGTCTAGTTCGTGAAAACCCACTGAGGTTTTCATTGCTTGAGTTTGAGCATCTTACCGGACTGAACTGTGAGTACGTAGAGGATCTAACATGTCCAATGGTTGAGGTTACTGATGAGATGCGTGAATTCTGGGAGAAAATGGGAGTGGCTGAAGATGTTGGTCCAAGCACCGATAATATAATTGATGCATGTTCTAATTGTTCGACATGGTCTAGGGAGGATAGGTTGAGATTATGATATCTAGGCATCTACGCAGGCTTCATTGTAGCCGTAAAGAGCAGTACACCTACATTGGTTGAAATGACTAGACTAGTCATGGATTTATAAGCTTTTGAAAACTATCCTTGGGGGAGGGTAGTGTTTAAGAATCTGATAGAGTCTGTGAAAGAGAAAGTGGATATCAACAAGACTATCACCCTCGAAGGGTTTTTTCATGTTCTCCAAGTGTGGATCTACTATGCTCTACCTGATTTTGCTGCTGAGTATGCTTTCCCATTGCCTAATAACCCAACTCCACCGCTGCTGGCTTTTAAAGGATCAAGAGGGCAAAAAAATGTCAGAGAGAATATGCTAAAACATGTAATATTCTTTGTCTAATTAGTCTAACACTATACGTTTTATTTTTGTCATTGTCATTTCTGTGATACATTAGTCTAACACTATATTTTTTATTTTTCATAGACCCGCATACAAAATTGCGTTGTCAAGGAATTTGAGGAGATGCTTCCGAAATGGGATGACGACGAAGAAGATGTAAAGGTTGATAACATTTTGAAAGCCATGTTTGTCCAGTTTGGTAACTGGAGGTGGAGTAAAGCTCATTGGCCTGAAACGGGCGTTATAAATGTCTCACCCCGCGTGAAGTCAGAGGATATGCGGGACCTCAAAAGGAGCTTAGTATCAAAACAAGAAAGCCGTAAGAGGTCTCGTTCAGAGTCCACCTCTCGTATGGATGAGGATGGGTCGAATCTGGTGGCCACAATGAAAGCTCACTTCAACCTATGCTTTGAAGACCTCTCTACCAAGATGGTTGCTGGCTTCAGTGGCCTTCAAAAAGAGATCACAGTCTTACGCAAGAAGGTAGAAGCAGTTGAGCGAATCATAGATATGGTGAAAGGTGACATGAAGTTGAATGTTTTAGATGACCAGCCGGTCAAATCCAACGAAGATTCCAACCCTGTCAACCCCGGCGTTGTTAAAGACGGCGCCACCATTCCAGAAGTGAGGGTTAGTTCCAAACCCCCTCCCAAATCTATAATGAATACAAGGGCAAGATCGAAAAAGAAGAAATCTAAATGAACTTTGATTTCACCTTAAAGTTATTTGTGTAGAAGCTGTTTTCAATTGAATTTATTACAATATGTTTTCATTTGAATTTGAATTTGAATTTATTACATATATTAACAATTTGCACCTAAAAATGCAGAGTCATGTGTTTATGTTATTTGTGTAGAAGGTGTGCAATATGTTTTCATTTGAATTTATTACATATATTAACAATTTGCAAACATGAGTTTCAGAGTGAGAGTGTCAATGGTGACATGGTACTATATGTTGAGGTGATAGACAAAAACAATTGTGACATTGATTTTGATGCGATTCAAGAGGAGAAAGACAACCAAAGCAGAGTAGCAGCTCAGGTTGTGGCCCGTGCGAAGAGTGAGAGGCAAAGGAAACTGGCTGGTACACAGAAGTCTCCGTTTCACGGTAATAGCACCGCAAAGGGGATCATTCCAAGCCAGATAATGCAAAGTTGTGGATATGATCCATTTGATGTGAAAAGTGCTAGCCATAAGCTGAAAGTGTTAGTGGATTTCCTAAAACTTGACCCGTAAGTTACTATTTCACTATAAGATGTTTGTGTTATTTGTGTTTTTAAACCTGTTTGACAACACAAATGTCGATTTTCCAGAAAATACAAGAACCCGGAAAAATGGACTTCAGGCCACTGGTATTGGATTCTCCGGACGCCAAAGGAATGGTTAGCAGACTCGGTAAGTCATTTCGTCACTAGCAGACTTCACTAGCAGATAAATTTTCATTTAAGTAACATTGATTATCTCTTAACTGCAGCACATGGAAGCTGCGATTAACCTTCTGAGGCTTCGACAGGCGAAGCATCCAGAGTGGTTTAGGTCGGAATGGATTTGCTTCCTTGATTCCTTGTTTTCAACGGTGTGGAGGTCCAAGTTCACGGAGTTTGAATCCTCTCCGCCGAATGAGGATGGTTCGGGCAAGAGACTACCTAATGGTTCATATCAGTACTACACCGGTGAAGCACCAGCTTACTGCCGAACTGATAAGACGTGGGCATATGATGTTGATCATATGTACTCAATGTGGCACGTCACAGGCGATCATTGGGTAGCTATGTGGGTAGACATTCCAAATAGACACATAACCATATGGGATAGTCATGTTAAGACTCGGCATGCCACATATGCAGATATTGCAGCGGCAGTGAAACCTATATCTGTTTTGGTGCCTTGCAATTTTCGTGAGTGTGCTCCCAAGGAAGATAGTCACAATTTCTCTTACGATGCATTCACTCATGAGCGAATGCAAGACTCGACAATTCCTCAAAACAAGCAAAGTGGTGACTATGGAGTGTATTGTTTGAAGTACATCGAATGTCATGCCTTAGGAATGCCATTTCCTTCCTACTTACGTGATTCTAACATCATAGCTATCAGGAATAAGCTAGCGGCGGAGATCTTTGACGAGACTAACTACAATGGCACCGATACATTTGAGTACCCATTCTTGGAAGATCCGTATGAAGGGGTTTAGGGTTTAGACTATGTAAGTTTCTTTTTTAGATTCTCCCACTTTTGGATTCTTACATGATTGTTGGATGTAAGAAAAATCCATTTATGTTATGGCTTCTATTGGGGGATATTTCGGTGTAACAAGTGATAGGGTTTATTTTTTTTGGTAATCTATCACTATTAGGTAGACAAGAAATTGTAGCTTGTCGTTACTGTCTAATTGTAACTTGTCGTTTAAATATTATAATTATTAAGTAAATTTCTGATTAAGTAGAAAATGTTAAGGAAAACATAGACAATGGCATTGCATTTCGGGATAACCAACAAAGTTCAGTGCATAGCATAATAAATTCATACTACATAAGCAGACTTCATAAGAAGACTTCATAAGAAGACTTCATAAGGAGACTTCATAAGAAGACTTCATAAGCAGACTTCATAAGTAGACGTCCTCGGAAGTCTACTCCATTTAAACCAGAACGCTCTACTTATCCCCAACCTGCACTCCCTAAAAGAAAACACATAAGCTTATAACCAAAAGGCAAGAGTGTAGCAGACACTATACAATAGATAAGAAGAATGCAACTTACACAATTTGTTCGGACATGACCACGTTGTTTGCATTTTGAGCAACTATATTGCTTGTGAACCTTCCTCGGTTTGGTCCCTTTCATACTTGCAATTTCTAGCCATGATTGCCAACGAGATTTCTTTTGTCTCCCAGCATTTCGACGCATTTCTGGAGGAAGACATTGTACTACCGCCGGAGCTTCCAAACCGCCAAACGTAGGATAAATGTTATTCAGCATACAAATAGTCCATTGAGTAGGTTGGGCATACAAGCGTAGAGACATGTAAGTCCACCTCTATTGCAGCTGCAATAGCATGTGAACAAGGTATCTTCTCGATATCAAATACGCCACATGCACACCTCCGATTTTCCAAATCAACAAGACAATCTCGTGCTCCTCCTTTGACAAAGAATCTCCAAGTATCAATGCTTTCCGCTGCTATTTTGTCCGCATAATCACCACGAATAGCCAAAAAATATTCAACCCCTCGAGTATGGTGTGTTGTGAGACTCAATACATCCTCTCGCCTTTTAGATAACCACCTTCCTAGCTTCTCTCGTACAAACTCCTATAGGAATGGTATGGGAAATCCTCGAACTTGCTTAAGTGCGAAATTGATAGACTCTGCGATATTGCTCGTCTTAATGTTGTATCTGTCTCCGACAAAGTGAACCCGGGACCATAGCTACACGTCAGCATCCTCCAAATACGTAGCAAGGTCAGGTTTGATATTGCGTATCTCATCCATGTATCAGTTGTAATCATAAAGCGTATATGCGTAGGCAACACGTTTAACCAAGTACAAGAGATGCTTCCTTTAAACTTTGAGACTATGTTATTCTGCAGATGATAGTAACATATCCCTCGTGCTGCCCAGGGGAAAACCGTATCACAAGCCTTTATAATAGATCCATGTCTGTCAGACACTATCACCAAAGGATATTCAATTGACATACATTTCCACAATTTTGTGAAAAACCATTTTCACGAATCATCATTTTCTGAGTCTACAATTCCGATAGCCAAAGGAAATATCTGAAAGTTACCATCTTGAGTTGTTGCCACTAGCATAACACCTTCATACTTCCCAGTCAGATGAGATCCATCAACCACAATAACCCTTCGCAGATAACGAAAACCAGCGATCGATGCTTCAAAAGCTAGGAAACAATACTTAAATCTATTTTTATCATCAAGTTGAAGAGCAGTGACAGTTCCAGGGTTGGCTTTCATTAGTAGATGCAAATAAGTAGGCAAATTCTGATATCCATCTTCAGCTGTTCCCCTTACCATTCCTTCGGCATATATCAAAGCTCTATAAGAAGTGGAATAATCCATCTTGATACCAAACCTATGCTTCATTGAATCTTTGATATGCTTAGGAGTTATCCCATCAATTATCCCAAATTCGTTCAGAAATATCTCTGCCACATACTTCGGAGTACAATGTCTACGTTCAGCCATTCTGTCCGCCACTGAACATGTATGGACTTTCAAATACTTTGTCACCCAAAACGTTCTTGCTTCACTCTTCACACCCGCTCTAAGCTTCCACTTGCATCCTTTCACGCGACATATAGCCACAAACAACGTCTTCGTAGATTGATAAATGCGGAATGCAAATTTTAACATTATCGCCGTCAATCGCAACTCTGATACCATCTTATCCTTGCTAGAAAAACTCGCCTTGACATATATATTGCCAGACCATGTCAAGACAGATTTGTCTCCCTTACCAACAGGCTTCTCAATATCAAATTCATCATCATCATCCTCGTCCTCACATTTCACTTTCCCATAGACAATGTAGTCTTCACCGCCAGAGTAGACTGCATTACCATCTCCTGCATCATGATTCACATCCGCTTCTTCATGCTTAGTTTCTTCGTCTGAATTTTCCATATCTTCTTCATCCGCATCTTCGTCTGAATCTTCCATATCTTCTTCATATGCATCTTACATAGCATCTTCCCAAACCATATGGTCAGCTTCACAAACCATATTTTCAGCCTCGGTGTCCACCTTGAATCGACTCGAGACACATAGACGTACAACATGCATTCTACAAAGCTCCATCAAGCTCCGAACTTTTCTATCATTTGTGACATGCATAGGAGGGGTATCCGGATCCATCTTTTGGAGAATTTTTTCCGGTAAAGAATAGGTTAAAACCGCAAATTCAGTCTTGTCCATATCATAATCACCTTGTGCCATCTCAACGAGTTCCTCATGCGTACAACCATCACTCAAAAAGAACATCCTTCCTCCCTTGACTTTATCAACCGCAAACTCCCACGTCGAGTCTTTAAACATCCATTCTCTGTAAACAACAGGTATGTTAACCATTTCCTGTAAGAAAAACAAAAACAAACCCCATTAGCATTCGTGATTAAAAATTCAATGAAATAGTACGTAGTAGACTTCTACCGAAAAACTTCTATTACGAGCTAAATGCCTAACCAATCAATAAATTTGATTCACCCATAATTGTCTAGTTAAAACACATAAAATTCATACAACAGCAAAAACACTAATAAAAATACATACTAGAACAAAAAAAGCCCAAAGATTCGTTATAAATATGCTCTAAATACATTTTTTTTAAAACGTTATACAGTAGACTTCTATGAGAAGTTGACAGGGAAGACTTCCAAATGAAGTCTTCTATTACGAGCTAAATGCCTAACCAATCAACAAATTTGATTCACCCATAATTGTCTAGTTAAAACACATAAAATTCATACAACAGCAAAAGCACTAGTAAAACTACATACTAGAACAAAAAAAACTCAAAGATTCGTTATAAATATGCTCTAAATGAGTTTTTTTAAAAACGTTATACAATAGACTTCTATGAGAAGTTGACAAAGAAGACTTCATTTGAAGTCTACATAAATTCTTAGAAGTCTGTGTGTGAAGTCTACTGTGGAACAGGTTATTTTTGCATTTGACCAAACTGTTGACTTTATAAAAGTAGACTTCTTCATGAAGTCTGCTGAAAATTAGGTTAATTTTTCATTTGACCAGAATCTCATCAGTGTTTGACTTTTAAAGTAAACTTCATTTGAAGTCTACGATGTTAAAGAAGACTTCTAATGAAGTCTACGTCGTTAGAGAAGACTTCAGTCTGAAGTCTACTGAAAATGGGTCACTTTTGCAATTCAAATACTGAAAGTAGACTTCGTTTGAAGTCTACGAAAAATAAGGTTAGTTTTGAGTTTGACCAAAAATATTCATTGCAGACTTCGTTTGAAGTATACTTCAGTTTTTGAAAAAATAGACTTCTTTTAAAGTCTACTCTAAATTTGTAGACTTCATATGAAGTCTACTCTAAAAAAGTTTTTTTTTTTAAGTTTCAAATTTTGGTCAAACGCAAAACTAACTTTCATAAAAAAGTCAAAATTTTGGTCATATACCAAACTGACTTAAAAGAATACTTCTCTTGAAGACTTCTCTTGAAGACTTCTCCAGAAGACTTCTCCAGAAGACTTCAGATGAAGTCTGCCATATAAAAGTCAAAGTTTGGTCAACTACAAAAGTAGCCTCTCTTTTTCGGAGACTTCATATGAAGTCTATGGGTGATTTTTTTGTTTTCAAAGGATAACTCACAGACTTCACCTGAAGTTTCCAAACTTCACCTGAAGTCTCCAACTTCACCTGAAGTCTCCAGACTTCACCTGAAGTCTTCTTACAAAAACGAAAAAATAGTCAATTGCAAAACTAACCTATGGCTGACTAGTAGACTTCAAATGAAGTCTACGATGAAGAGTAGACTTCAAATGAAGTCTACTATCGCGAAATAGATCTGAAAATTAACGAAAATCACGTGAATAATTACCTAGATCCTGTTTGAGACTGTTTTGAGCTTCGTCGAGTGCCCAGAACACTGTGATTAACCAATAGCAAAGAAGTCCAATCCTTCTTATGCAATAGCCACCGAAACAAGCATGATCTAAGAATTTGTAAATTTTGAAAACTGTTGTGAATAAAAGAGAGAGAGGAAATTGTTGTGTCTTATTCCATGAATAAATGGAGGTACATATAGGTTTACATAGACTTGGAGAGCAAGCTGAATAAGGAGAATAAGAAAACCGAGAATATTCTAAACCTCCTAGAATATGAGCCTTATAATGGGCATCCATATAATTAATTCATAACACTCCCCCTTGGATGACCATTATACAAAAATGATCCTAATGCGCATAAGATACTGCCTCATTAAAAACCTTACTAGGAAAACCCAATGGGAAAACCATAGTTAAGGAAAAAAGAGTGCAACGCGCTATTACTCCCTCTCATGAGTACATCACTTGAAAGTTTTGAGACTGTGTGATCCAATATGTTGAACTAGTTTCTTGAAAGTAGCAATTGGAGACGTCTTGATTGCCAAAATCTTCACTTGAACGAATTTATAGTAGAAGTATTTCGCCATTCTTCTGCAATCAATGGATGTCGCAGATGACCCATCTTGATCATTCTCTTTGCTTCTAATGATCTCATTAATCTTTGGAATGGTGATAGACTTTCATATTTACATTCCCTTATGTGTCTATCATTTGCGTGTTCTTTACTGCCTCGTTAAAACCTTGTCATGGAAAAATCCAGTGGGATAAAAACCATGGTAAGGAAAAAGAGTACAACCACGCACATCATCATATTTCTCTCCCTAGAAACATCTTCTTCAAGAGATGCATTCCAATCATATATATCATATTTAGGGAATTGATATAAGTATAACTTTGGTTAATACACTCGTATGATTATCATAATTTCTCAGGTTATTGGACTTCTAATCCATAACATTTTTTTCACATAGAATATATTTTCTTCGTCTATTTGGACTTCATCCCAAATTTTCTCTTACATACAATCTTCTAAACATTCATATTGTACATACTTGTACATACGAGCTATTCCTTGTTGTAAAAGGTATTGTTTTGACTTTCCTTCTTGTTATATGAAATGACATCTTTCAATCATGAAAGAGATCAATAAACTACTCAAATAGCATTTTTAAGTGTGGTACTTCAAAACCAAACACATGTGAGCATTCTTTATCTCAAATCATGCAAAGATCTTTTGAGATAAAATCTCTTTCCTTATATTTAAAATTTGGAAGACCTGAAGACAATGTTGTCTTTCCAAAGTCGTTTCATCCAAATTTCGACTTCCAATAAACTCTTCCAGAGTTTTGATTGTGTTTAAATCAAGGATCCCATTGATCCATAATGTTTTGATAAATACACATGGGTATATCGGTTTACCTCATATATAATACTCACTTTAAGAGTATACCCTATGAAACATATTTTATTTAAATCAATCCAATAGCTAGTGTTCTCGAGAACTAGAATTTGCTGCTTCTTAGCAAATTAAATTCTTCTAGGCTGCTTCTGGTAGTTTAAATTCTTCTGGGATTAAATTAAGTCTTTCTCTCATTCTCAGACTGATAAGGGATCTGAAAAATAGTTGCATCCACTACAAGAAATTATATCTCTTCATATATCATTCTCAATCATCTTTCTCATAAATCTCGTTTTACACTTTCAAGTGTACGGACTACTGGTCCAAATACTTCTCTGCAAGAGATTCTAACTTTGCCTTTACGGCTTTTTCCATGATTGGCCAATCATCACTTTACGTACGTTTTTCAATAAATCTTCTTCTACCGCAGTTTATGATCCTCAATTCTCATCAACTGTTTCATTGCATGCAAAATATTATCGACGTCGATTTGCTTTTGGTTCCATTTTATTCCAGATATGACACAACTAATTGAAATCTCTTATCATTACCAGGTACCTGGATTTTCTTATTAGTCATGTCTAATATCTCTTATGGAGATCCTCCATAATTCTTTGATTCCTCGATATTGCCATTTCATAATCTGCTCCATTTCTTTTCAAGGATTATAATATTTGGAACCAATAGGTCTATCACGCTTCATGCGATCTCTAGACTCAATAACAGTTGATATTGTCCCCCCGGGACATCAATATTGGAGCGCGGCTGGTATATGTGACTTCGTCACTCAATCAGGATCAGGAAATGCTTCTAGCATCAAATTTGCTAACTCTGCAAATGAATTATCTTTTGAACTTCTAGTGCACATTCTTTATGATGATCAAGATAATTTCTTTCACTGATTTTCTTTTCCAGCTGTTTATTTTCTTCTCCCCCCTTAATTGTTGGAAAGACTGACTCACTAAAATTACAATCTGTAAATCGAATCTTATCCCTTATTGATGGCTCCATACATTTACTCATCAAGGTTCATATCCAACAAATCTTAACCCCCTTTGAGGCCCAACTTAGATCAATGTGGTGGA
Source organism: Eutrema japonicum (assembly GCA_030161315.1). Lineage (NCBI taxonomy): Eukaryota > Viridiplantae > Streptophyta > Magnoliopsida > Brassicales > Brassicaceae > Eutrema > Eutrema japonicum. The sequence goes on along the minus strand of BSQW01000006.1, from coordinate 35,037,488 downwards.
GCAACATTACATCCAAAAACTTTTGTTGGGAAATATCTGGTTCCTGACCAAAAACCAATCGTGGGGAGAACTCATAATTATTCGTTGGCATAATGCGAATCAATGCAGTTTCACTCTAATCAATTAACCAAATACTTTCGCAACGATACATAGTGGGTGATCAGTCCAAAATATCTCCATGTATACGTACCAGTAAACTAATATATTCCAAATTTATTGGAGAGTGAAAGCCGTATTATCAACTTGATTTATGGACAACATATAAGAATCTTCTGGTTCTTTAATGAACGTCCACATAATATTCTGATTCTTTTTCGCATTACTATTGAACCGGAATGGCCAAATCGGTCAAGCCAAAACAATGAGATTTTCAGTAAACTTTGTGTTTACTATTTTATCCATTACACTAATTTATTGTGTATTACAATCTAGTAGAGAATGTAGGTAGTTTCTCCATAACACTTTGATTGCCTTAGGTAATACTCATGATGTGAAGATATTCAATATTTCATTCACTTATTGTCTCAACATGAGTAATCTTGAAATCTCCTGGATTTTCTTTATAAATAATTCATCAAACCTATTTTGAGTGTGAAATCTTCTGGATATTTCATTACGATGGATTGTGGAATTTTTCAATTCTCCCCCTCGAGATGATGACACTTCAGGTCCCTCCATCTCGAATTGAATCCCACTCTATAACCAACAACATACCCAACTTGGGTCATGTATTTTATCTTAGATAACTTTTGAGAATTGAAAAAGAATAACACATAAATGATTGCATTCCCATAGGCAAAGTTATCTTTCTTCTGGAGCATTCAAAAATCTTTATACTACCTCATCTTGTACTCACACTAGCTTATTTTATCTTCACATGAGAAAATATCTCTTGTATGATACCATATTTACTTTCTCTCTTCTAGTGAGAATCTGAGTTCTTGAAAAAAATTCTTTGACATTGACCTTATCCATATACATATCTACATTCACATCTACGACCACTTCTATAGCCATTTTCTCGGTCAATGTTATTAGTGTGGTTCTTTTTTTTCTTAGTATATGGTGTCACATTCGCTTCAGGGAATAGAGCATAACCAATTAGAAGTGTATCATGTATTTTAATCTTTAGCTCATTATTTTGCTCAGTCTCAATTAGACAATATATAAGTTCAGAATACTTCTCAAATCCTATTTTCATAGTAATGTGTCTTCAGGACAACATTACTGGTCTAAAATGTAAATTATGTCTTTTAGCTTCTTTGCATCAATGATATTATCTCCACATAATATCAATTTACAAATAATTCTGAACATAACTGAGTAATGTCTACTTACATGATACTTACAGACTTCAAGTCATGTAATCTTAGATTAATCAGTCATAACGACCTTTAAGCAATATCACATTCTAGTGATCATATCTTTCTTTTAGATTACTCTAAATAACATGTGGATCTTCTATGGTCAAGTACTTGAACAAAAATAATCGAATAACATTGATTTGCTAAAACTCATATTTTATAAAGTAATGCTTCAATTATCCGTTCAATAAAAAGGGAAATCGTACATTCAATCAAGATGTGAGGATGAAGTTAGTGGATCAAATTGATGGTGTTCCCTGCTTTCGATCTTCCAGGATGTTATAGACCGAAATTCATTCTCGAATCCAGTAAACAAGTTATCTTTTTCTCTCTTAGGGGTTTGATTGCTTCCCAAGAAATAAACGTTACTTTAGACAATAAAACAATTTAGTAGCATTAATACTAGATAAACAATTACTGAATGAAACTATATCAACACTATTAAATGAAACTATACAGCATATGTTGATTGATCTCAATACATCAATTTTATAATGTTATATGAATTTATTGATCAGATTTTAAATCCCTACAGCCACATCATAACATAACCTTATTATTATTGCAAAATAAAATTCATCCAAAAGTGACTCTAAAGCACACGGTAATCAATTATGCCATGGATATATGAACCAATAAGATCTAATTAATATGGAGAGTAAGTTGTACTTATCTCGATAACGGCTAGGCGATAACTTGGCATAACGGATTTGAGGCTTAGGGTTTGGCAGATTGCACATGTTGTGAAGAACTTGTCATATCTCTCTTTGCACAACTTCTTTTGGGGCGATTCTGGGCTTCCTAGAAAGATGACGTCCGGGGCTTTCTGTGGATAGTTGGTTCGTCGCCTGATTCTTCCAGAGTCGCTGGTAACACGTCGTTGAAGGTGCCTGATCGGAATCACCGGAGGAGAGCTCGGCCAGACTGCAGCGGCTTCACGGTTTCGGTCATAACTCCAGAATGGTGGACTCAATTGAGGCGCTACTAGCGTTTATGAAAATCTGATTCAAAGATCTATCCGTGGGTGGTTGAATCGCCACAATGATCTGGGTGGTTCGCCGGAAAATTACCCTGAAAGGTGGCAGATCGGAGAGCTTGGGCAGACTTCACCGGTTTCAGAAAAAACGATGATATCTCTCTGACCGTGGCCTCAAAGTAAGCGAGGTCGGTGGTGCTGGAAAGCTGACTCGAAGAGCTTTCCGTACATGTGTGACTCGTCGTGAGACTTGTCGTGGTTCGTCGGAAAATCGCAGTGCAAGGAGACGGCTCGAATTATAGGGTTAGCTCAAACGGCTAGGGTTTCGTGCTGATAACGTGTTGTGAATAAAAGAGAGAGAGGAAATTGTTGTGTCTTATTCCATGAATAAATAGAGGTATATATAGGTTTACATAGACTTGGAGAGCAAGCTGAATAAGGAGAATAAGAAAACCGAGAATATTCTAAACCTCCTAAAATATGAGCCTTATAATGGGCATCCATATAATTAATTCATAACAAAAACGAAAATTATAGAATTTTTTGGATGAAAATGGAGAAGAAATGGAAGATTATGAGGTTATGAGCATAAAGATGAGGAGTTAGAGCCAAAGAAATTGGTTGGAGAAACATTTAGAGCTCGAAATTGGTTGTTCATGGTGGTTGAGAAAATTGAAGAATATGGCATTTTCGTAAATAAGTGGATATCCAAAGGTGTTTTGTGTATTTTTCAGAATGTAACAGACTTCAAAAGATTTCAAAAGAAGTCTACTCAATAGCATTTTCGTGAATATCGCAAGTTAGAAATGTGTAATGGACACAAAATGACATTTGTTGAAGAAAAATAAAAAAAAAGTTATGTTTGGGTTTGACTTCAAATTTTAGGTCATTTTTTCAAGTGCTTATTGTATTATCTACGATATACTTTAGACATCGTTTTACAATAACGAGAGGCCAATTAGCTACGCGGTAAAAAGTCGGTAGACGAGTAAAAGTAAGATAAAATTTTGCAAGAAGAATATAGGAAATAATTTTTAGCAGGATAAGTAAGACAAGTGTCATGAACGTGTCAATGGATAAACGAGAAGGCAAAGAATCGATACCAGATTCGACGTACCACATTAATAAATATCAAATCTTTATTTTATGTTTTCCTTAATTTGGCAGTTACACTCTTCTTGATCACTACTACTCCAATGACTCTTTTATCTTTTCATTTAATAAAATAAATATCACTCGCATGCATGCATATATATATACACAACACATACATACATCGCCATTGTAAACTCCGCCTCATCTTCATTTTAAAAGTATCTCCTTAAGCTCCAGTTTCCACTGACACAATACTGCTCGTCTCCGACACTATTTTCCTTTCTTCTTCTTATATTATTGTTTCCAGGTAACAAAAATCATCTCATTTTATATTACTTTATAAAATTTTGCGATCTAATGCAAATTTGGCTCACGATGTCTTAACCAAATCTGTTTCAATAGTTAGGCTTCACCTTGATTGATACATGCATGTTCACATTTCAAGATTTCTAGGTCTTGAAACGATGTCGGTTTTCGTATCAGAGACTTCGACCTTCCACGTTTTCAATCCCGAACTCCAAACACAACCGCAACCGCAAACGCAACTGCAAACGTATATGCAAGAAACCGCGGTAGAGGAGAACGCACCGGTAGGCAGACAAAACTCGATCTTGTCGCTGACTCTTGACGAGATTCAGATGAAAAGCGGCAAGAGCTTCGGAGCAATGAACATGGACGAGTTCCTCGCGAACTTGTGGACGACCGTCGAGGAAAACGACAACGCAGGAGGTGGGGCCCATCACCACGGAGAGAAACCGACCGTATTGCAACGTCAGGGGTCGTTGTCAGTCCCCGTACCTTTGTGCAAGAAAACCGTCGAGGAGGTTTGGTTCGAGATACAAAACGGCGTACAACAACAACAACCGCCGTCGTCGACTTCCGGTCAAATCTCCGACGAAGATATCCGCCGGCAACAAACCCTCGGTGAGATTACGCTAGAGGATTTTCTTGTTAAGGCCGGAGTTGTACAAGAACCGTTGAAGACGACGATGAGGATGGTGAGTTCTGATTTCGGCTATAACCCGGAATATGGAGTTGGTTTACATTGCCAAAACCAAAATAATTATGGTGGTAACCAGTCGGTTTACAATCAAAACCGGCCGTTTTACTCGGTTTTGGGGGAATCGTCAAGCTGTATGACCGGAAATGGTAGGAGTAATCAGTATTTAACCGGTTTAGATGCTTTCCGGATTAAGAAACGGATAATTGACGGTCCACCGGAAATTTTGATGGAGCGGAGACAGCGGCGGATGATTAAAAACCGTGAATCTGCGGCTCGGTCTCGAGCCCGGAGACAAGTAAGTCGGAGTTTTGAAATTAAGATCTGGATACTTTATATAGAAATTTCATTTTTTTTATAAAACATACATATAGGGTTTTTGGTTAAATCCGGTTTGTAACTTTATTTATTTTTCAATTTCTTAGAGACTACATTTATATTTACTTGAATTATTGGCTTTTGTGATTAATTTTTGTTTTGTTTTACTCTTTTAGGCGTATACTGTGGAATTGGAGTTAGAATTGAACCAACTCACGGAAGAAAACATGAAGCTGAAGACAATTGTGGTACTTTCTTGATTAAGCATTATTGCAAATTACAACATGTATTAGCTAAACTTTTATATGGGAAAATATATTATATTATATTATTCATTTTCAATTTCTACTTTTTTACTGGTAGGAGGAAAACGAAAAGAAAAGAAGGCAAGAGGTAATACTAATTAAATTTTCATATATGTTATAAGAAAATAATTTCCCAAATAAAAACAATACAAATTTCATATGTACTAAAACGGTCATCGAAAGAGTATGGATTATCAAAATATACCATTTTTAAAATTTAATGTGCTAGTATTGGAGTCAAAGTTGATAATGGTGGGTAAAGTAAATATCGTTATGTAACGGATTAATTAATAAATGTGATAAATATGTAACGGATTGATTAATAAATGTGATAAATATGTTTTGAAAAAACTTTAATGATAATTAACTAATGCAATGGCATGCAGGTGATGAATAGAAGCACACAAATTATTAAAGAGAAGAACGGAGACAAATTGAGGACGATTCGTAGGATGGCTAGTGCCGGGTGGTAGATGGGAGAGTTTGTGTAATTACATATATATAGATCACTTCCATCTATACACATATTTATATATAAGTTATTTTGTGAATTTGTATATAGGATCATCTCTTTTGTCATCAAATATCTATACTATTAATTGAGAATTATTTAAGAAAATAATTTATAGTTGACGTGTTATTTACCGAGAATGCTATTGAAAATCAATGAAAATGTTAGGATCCGATTGAGAATATTTCCAACAAATTAAATAGTCAAAATCGTTTGGAGCATTGAAAGTTAAATACACCCGCTTACATACAATTATGGGCCCTACACTTATTTGGTTTTTTTTTTTTTAATAATCAGGAGGTGATCTACCAACCTTTATCACTCAACTTAACTATGATAGTGGCGCAGCGTATGAACTTAGGTTGTAGATCAATCAAGAGATCTTTCGACTTCCTAAGACCTATGTTGCTCAATCAAGGAATTCAAAAAATTCTATTGAGACCAACTTCCTGTGTTGATGAATTGAATTGAATCGAATCAAGACAAGGATCAGAGATAAACTCTTATTATTAAAACTCTTATTAAACTTCAAAACTGTCGACAATGAAGCCTAAAGTGTGGCTTATATAGAACTCTAATCATAATCACAAGTCGATTAGGATTAGAAAAACTTCTTATTTGTGTTAATCTAAAAATAGAAAATAAAACTAAATTGTAAAAGTAATAGAAAAACCAACATTAAAATTCAAAAGCCCATGAGTTGTCTTCCCGCGTCTTCTACGATGCTGCTGCATCAGGTCCTCCCTGGGTAAGAAATATTCGACCTCGAATCAAGAACATGATCATCGGGAAGGTAGCGTGACAGGTAACAGACGTTGAAGACATCCGAAGAAGTTATATCGGATGGTACCTCAAGACGATAAGCATTGTGATTTATACGTTGAAGAACTTTCAACAGACCAATTTTCTTTGGTTTGAGCTTATTAATTATAAGCATGTGCTGGCATACGATCCCTTGTTAGAACAGCCCATACCAAATAGCCAACATCAAAAACCAAACGACGCCTCAGCAGCCGCCTTGTACTTCGTAGCAGAGGACTCGAGATTTGATGTAGTTTGCTCGTGTACGGTAGCTAAGGAATCAACAAAACTGGCTGCTACTCCATGAATACGAGAACGGTCAGGAAGATTGGAAAGGTCAATAGGAGCTCGCAGTACCATTCCATAGATTACCTGAAAAGGACTGAATCCTGAGCTGCGATTAACAGCATGGTTATGAGCAAACTCGGCTTGTGGAAGACGAGCATCCCATGACTTTATAGCAGATCCAACCAAGCAACGCAAAAGATTTCCCAAAGAACGATTTGTAACCTCTGTTTGTCCATCAGTCTGGCGGTGATATGCTGAACTCATGTCAAGACTTGTATCGAGAAGTTTTCAAAGTGATCGCCAAAAATGACCCAGAAAACGTGAATCGCGATCGGAAACAATCGGAAAAATGACCCAAAAAAGCCCGTGTAAACGATAGACTTCACAAAAGAATAATATGGCCACTTGAACTGCGTCCGTTGTCTTCTTACATGGTATAAAATGTGCCATTTTTGAGAAACGATCGACAACAACAAAGATCGAATCGAAACCGTTTTGCGTTCGTGGAAGCCCCAACACAAAGTCCATTCTAATGTCAGTCCAAGGCTGAGTAGGAATTGGCAATGGCAAATATAAACCTGCATTGGAGGCATGACCTTTAGAACGTTGACAAGTAACACAACGTTCCACAAAACATTCCACATCTTGTCGCAAAGAAGGCCAAAAGTAAGATGCGGACAGAAGTTGTAATGTTCTATCTCGTCCCACATGACCTTCGCGGTGGAGCTCGGAGCTGCAAGCGCAGGCTACATTCCGGAATACAAAGACGAGTTTCTCGAAACAGAAATTCATCATGAATTGTATATTCAGAAGATAATCCAGCAGACACATCTTCATAAATCCGTCCGAAGAAAGGGTCAGACGTATAAAGATCGACGAATGTGCCAAAACCGGGAACAGAAGTGTGAAGTACCGTAATAAGGGAATATCGTCGACTTAACGCATCAGCAACTCTGTTCGATGAACCTAAAGGATGCTTAATGACAAATGTAAATTGCTGCAGAAACGCAATCCATGAAGCATGTCGTGACGAAACCTTGCCTTGCGTAGGAAGATGCTTGAGGGCATCATGATGCGTATACAAAACAAATTCTTTGTCGCCAATGTTTAATCGCTTGCCCAATTGCATAAAATTCGACATCATAAGTAGTGTACCTGAGGCGAGAACCTGCCGGCGAGAACCTGCCAACTTTTCGCTGAAGAAAGCGATTGGTCGATTACGTTGGCTGAGAACAGCGCCGATGCCTATTTTCGAGGCATCACAATGTAACTCAAATACCATTGTAAAGTCCGTAAGTGCCAAAATAGGAGCGGAACAGAGTTTGTCTTTAATTATCGTGAAAGCACGATCAGCTTCAGGAGTTCAAACGAAGCGGCTATCTCGAATGCAATTGGTAATCGGAGCCATCAACACGCTGAAATGGGGAACAAATCTCCGATAAAAGGAAGCAAGACCATGAAAGCTTCGAGTTTCAGTGATTGTTTTCGGAGCAGGCCACAATTTAATAGCCAATCCATCAGCGGAGACAATGTAGCCGAGGAAGTGAACTTGTGGCGTGCCAAATTCACATTTCTTCATGGTGGCAAAGAACTTGTCACAATGCATGACATTCAATACTTCTCGGAGATGAGTAATATGGTCTGTTAAAGATGAGCTGAAAATAAGAATATCATCGAAATAAACGACGACAAACTTACCAATGAATGGGCGCAATGCTTGGTTCATAACGCGCATAAACGTGCTAGGTGCATTAGACAAACCAAAAGGCATAACCATCCATTTGAATAAGCCTTCACGCGTTTTAAAAGCAGTCTTCCATTCATCTCCAAGATTGATTCGAATCTGATGATATATACTTTTCAAATCCAATTTAGAAAAGATGGAAGCCGAACCAATATGGTCTAACAAGTCATCTAGTCGGGGAATCGGAAATAGATAGCGCACAGTGATTTTGTTAATTGCTCTACTATCAACACACATCCGCCATGAACCATCTTTCTTCAGAATGAGTAGAGCAGGAACTGCACAAGGACTTAAGCTTTCATGGAGAAATCCCTTGGAGACGAGCTCCTCGACTTGGCGTCGTAATTCTTCATGTTCGCTTGGGCTCATTCTGTAGTGGGAGCGGTTTGGTAACGAGGCATCTGGGACAAGATCAATACGATGTTGAATGTCTCGTAAAGGAGGTAAACATGTGGGTAAGTCATCTGGAAAGACGTCAGCGAATTCCGCAACGAGACTAGTAAATTCCGGAGCAATAGGGACCTTCACGGAAGACGTCGTCGGAGTGACCAGTAATATGAACACGAGACCAGATTCTCGCATATCTGTTTCAAACGCTGTCTTTTGTAACAGAAGAACCGGGTTTGGAGGTTTCGAAGCTGTTACAGGTAGAGCAGGTGTGAGAACGAATTTCTTATTATTGAAATGAAACGTATAAGTGTTGAGGAAGCCATCATGATGAACCTTTCTGTCAAATTCCCATGGACGTCCTAACAATAAATGACACGCATCCATAGGTGCGACATCACAATATGCCTTATCTTTATAAGAGTCACCCACCGAGAAAGAGACTAAGACACGACTGGTCACGAAGAGCTCGTTGTTCTGTTGTAACCATGCAAGTTTGTAAGGGGCAGGATGAGGCTCGTCGGAGAGAGCAAGCTTAGACACAACATCAGGGGAAATCACGTTCTCGCAGCTTCCCGAGTCAATGATAAAGTTGCAGACCTTACCATTAATGGTGCAACGAGAGTGAAACAAATTGTTGTGTTGGGGAAACTTGTCTGTGGCTCGAGGAGTTAGGCTAGAGCGTCGCAACATGAGTAGCGTACCAGAATCAGCACGAAGTTCTTCAATTGCTTCGGGATCATCATCGTCGTACATAGGCTCTGTTTCACCTTCGATTTCCTCTAGAAGCAGTCCACGATGGTTCCTAGAAGGGCACACAGATTGTCGATGCCCCGTTTCTCCACAAGAGTAGCATTTAAACATTCCTCCTTGCTGTGGACGAGGTGGATCAGTTGCGATTATTGCAGTTTCAGGTTTAAACGCTTTTTGATCAACAATAGCCGGAAGTGCAGGTGTGGAACCAGTACGAGGAGGGCGAGAAGAACTCCAAGAGTAAGTAGCCCGTGTTTGAGCCTCCATTGTCAATGCTTGCTGATGAGCTACGGAAACGGATAATGGACGGAACAGGTTAAGAGTGTGTTGGATCTGTTGACGCAAACCACCAAGAAATCTAGCCACCAATTGGATCTCCGAATCGTGAATATCAACACGGCAAATCATCTGAAAAAATTCAGTAGTATACTCGTCGACAGAACGAGTACCTTGTCGCAGGTTTTGCAGTCGCTGAAACATCAATTGTTCATGATTATAGGGAAGAAAGGTTTTGCGCATCTCTCGCTTCAACTTGTCACATGTCACGATTTTAGGCTTGTCCAAACGAGCACGCGTGGTCTTGGTTTGACTCCACCAAGCGGCTGCTCTGTCACGAAACCTTATCGCAATAACTGGGACACACTTATCAAGCGGAACTCGTTTGAATTCAAGGATTTCTTCTACCGTGACGAACCAATCTAACAGTTCCTCAGCGATAGTAGAACCACAAAATTCTGGAATTTCAAGCCTGAAACTTGTTTCCCAACGATATACCACTTCATCTTCTTCACTATCAGAATCACCATGACGAGCAACTCGACGACTGTTGCGAGGCTGAGGACCACCACCAAACGGATTGACTTCCATGTCAGAATCTTCTTCGGCGTCTCTAACTGGGTTTATTATCGGAGCCGCTGGCCGCACATTCATGGTTTGAATAGCAGCGGTGAGATTTTGAATCTGGGTTTGAAGATCGGTAATAGCTTGACGGGTAAGGTCAGGCTCAGTGTTGTTTGCGACACGTTTAGGTAATCTCGGCATCGTTGGAGCGTAGCGAAGCTCTGATACCAACCTGGCGCAGCGTACGAACTTAGGTTGTAGCTCAATCAAGAGATCTTTCGATTTCTTGAGACTTACGTTGCTCAATCAAGGAATTCAAGAATTCTCTTGAGACCAACTTCCTGTGTTGATGAATTGAATCGAATCAAGACAAGGATCAGAGATAAACTCTTATTATTAAATTTCAAAACTGTCGACAATGAAGCCTAAAGCGTGGCTTATATAGAACTCTAATCATAATCACAAGTCGATTAGGATTAGGAAAACTTCTTATTTGTGTTAATCTAAAAAGGAAATAAAACTAAATTGTAAAAGTAATAGAAATACCGACATTAAAATCCAAAAGCCCATGAGTTGTCTTCCCGCGTCTTCTACGATGCTGCTGCATCACATAGTGAATATAATATAACCGTTAAGTAGCCTTTTCAATGGATTTTCTAATGGATCTAAAGTATGACACAATTTGACTGGTCAAATAAAAGCGGTTAGATAATTTCACGCTTACATATATCGATTTCTTACTTAGACCTACACGACGACGGCTCCACAAATGAGAACAACTAGCCCATTACCTCTATGTTTCCTTTTTTTTTTATTTGTGTTCTTGGAATCCTTTCTCTTCGATTTCTTCTTCTGAACAGCTATGTTCTTCTCTTCAATCTCCTAGAATTTTACTGCTTCCTGTAAAAACACAACCAACAAATTCACTAAACAAACTAGGGGTGGGCAAAAAAACCGAACCGAACCGAATCAAACCGAACCAACTGAACTTCAACCGACCCAAAACAAACCATATTCTATATATAACCTAATCGGTTGAATTTTTTCTCAAACCGAACCGAACCGAACCGAACCGATAATCCAATGTGCTTTTGTTATTAGTTATTTAATAATATTAAAAATATAAATACATATTCTCTAGGCTAAATGTCCTAAATGGCTAAACAAACATTTTTCCTTTTTTGTTTTCAACTTCCATTTTTTCTTAGTTTTGCTAAGGTTAATGATTTTTTATATTAATGCTATAAACCTATAATGGCTCATATAAGAGATGAATAAATATTGGATTGTATAATTACCTTATATTTAAATTATTGACTTGTTGCACACTTGCATGTTTATTTTGATGGCATGAGAGAGACGAAGCTACATATTTTTTTTTAATTTTTTTTATTTTGATTAAGTGAGATAGTTTCGTTTTGGTTTTAGACTTTTAGGGAATGGTTTTTTTATGGCTTCGTAGGATTCTTGTTATTATAAGTTGATTTTTTTAAAAACCAAATTAAAACCAAACCAAATTCCAACCGAAATAAACCAAACCGAACTAAACCCAAACCGAACTAAACCCAAACCAAACTAAACCAAACCAAACTAAACCCAAACAGAACACAAACCGAACAAAACTTATTTTGGTTGAGTTCGGCTAGAGTTTTATTCAACTCAAATCAACCGAACCGAACCGAATCCAAACCGAACCCGAAATTAAACCGAAATGCCCACCCCTAATTAACAAACATTCCACGCATGTCTTTGCCGTTGAAGTTCTTCAATCAAACGTCGTTCTGCCAATCAAAGAGTACATAAACCTTAACAAAGGATTTATATGAATCAATACCAAAACTGCAATCGCAGTGTCTGAAATCTAACTTTCCTCTCGAAAATTATTAGTGTCCAAATAAACTAATTGGTTAAAGAATATTAGTGTCCAAATAAACAAATTGGTTAAAGAATATTTGATTTGTTAGATAATATACAAATCTTATATAACACTGTTAATTGGAGTAATTTGTGAGGATACGATTCGTTTCAGTGGAGTAAACCAAGACGTACCTTGGTGGATTTGCCTTGGGAATTTGTAATTGCTGTGTCTTCTTCTTCTTTATTTCCTGCACAAGTAACAAACTCAAAACAGAGCACTAGTGTGTTAGATCATGACATAGTAAACTGGTTAATGGATCAAGGATGAAATCACAACAAGTGGTATCAGAGCTCTAGGTTGGAGCGGTCAAAAGTGGTTTCTGATTTTCTGGTTCAGAAGGAGAATGACTCAGCAGGTATTAGATCTTTTACCTGGTTTATGGGTCAGGTTATTTCTCATTTGGATCTACTGGTTTTACGATTTTCTCATCTGATCTATACATCTGGTTATTCTCTGAGTGTTGTGTTGCTGGTGTTTTACTGGGTATTGGTTATTTTGCTTGGATATTTTTGGTTATGGGTTTCAAGAGTTCAGATCTGGTGAAGCAGAATTAATGGTTGAGCCTACTCAAGGAAGAAGGGAAGTAAACAAATTTGACGGGGAAGGTGATTACACTATCTGGAAACATAGAGTTCTAGCTCAGCTAGAGATCCTTGGACTTGACTCAGTTTTAAAGATTGATGGTGAGACATCAACACCAGATCCTAAAGGTAAATGGACTGATGAAGAGGTTAAAACTGATCCTAAAAGGTTGGTGAAGGATTGTAGGGTTAGAAATCTACTGAGTATGAGTCTGACTGATATGGTACTAAAGAAGGTTGGCTTGAAACATGTGGGATTCTCTTGAATCACAATACCAAAATAAATCATTGCCTAACAGATTTTATCTCAAACAGAGGTTCTATAGTTTCAAGATGGAAGACGAAAAGAATATATATAAGAATCTGGACATCTTTAACAAGTTAGTCTCTGATATCTTGCAAGTCTAGATGTTGAATTGAGTGATGAAGATCAAGCTGTGATTCTTCTAAATTGCTTGCCTTCATAGTTTGCTCAATTGGTTCACACACTCAAGTATAGGTGTGGACATCAAACAATAACTCTGAAGGAAATAACAACTGCAGCTTATTCTCTAGAGACTGAACTGAAGGAGAAGGGAATTCACGTGCAGAAGTCACACAGTGAGGGTTTATATATTCTTGAGGCTAAGGCTTAGACTGATAAGAAGTTTAACAATAAGGGTAAACAACAGGACAAAGGCAAATCAAAGGTTAAAAACAAAAAAAACTTGTTGGATCTGTGGAGCAGAAGAACATTTCAAGAAAGACTGAGATGATAGTCATCTAATTCTCAAGCTAATGTTGGACATGTTCTGGATGATGAACCTTAATTGTTAACTGCATCAGAAGTTCATTCTAGAGATGGTTGATACTTGACTCAGGATGCTGATATACTCATATATTGCATGTTTTAGCATGCATCTCACTTAGAGTTTTGTGTCATTTACATGCATAATCATGGGTTTGTCTTGTATTTAGGTCTCATTTAAAGATTAGGACATATTGCATTATGTCTAGTGAGGTCTTGCATGTTTTGGAGTACTTTCTAGGTGATTGGAGGCAATTTGGGCATATTTGGAGAGTTGGACCAAAGTAGAGTGCAAGGTCTATCCGATATACCGGAAAGATGTGGCTGTAATAAGACACTCCGTTATGAATCAGCTTGGATGACCTTCATGAATGCTGTATAGGAGTGAGTTAGCTAGCCACTGGAATTGGAATCAGGGGATTTGGACTTGTGGTTTGGAAGATATGGCCGTTTTACTGAAGACATGTCCGTCTGGCAGAGACAGTTTATTCAACACCGATGTGTGAAATCGGTATTGAAGCCTCAGGGGAATACACCGATGTCATAAATCGGTGTAACAGCACGGTATTTCATCTCTGAAGTGATCAGGAGCAAAAAAAACCTTAGCACCGAGGTCCAACACCGATGTGTGACCTCGGTGTTGGACATCTCTCACCCGAACCAGCCGAGCTCATCCAAAGTGTCTCCAAGATGTGGCTAGACGGGGACCTTAAAATCTGATTCAGCTTCAACTTCCTTCATAGAAGTTGTAGAGGAGTGAATCGTATTTACACAAGAGTTTGAATCGGGTTATTTGGACTTATGTATAGGGAGATAAGACAGATTTACTGAAGGTATATCCGTCTGACCGAGACAAGATGACACGTCCAAAGTGTCTCAAAGATGTGGCTAGACGGGGACCTTACATTCCGATTCAGCTTCAACTGCCTTCATAGAAGTTGTATAAGCGTGAATCAGCTTTACACAGGACTTTGAATCGGGTTACGTAGACGTATGGATAGGGAGATAAGATGGATTTACTGAAGGTATGTCCGTGTGGCCGAGAGAAGACGACACCGTCCAAAGAACCGGAAAAACGAAGGCCGTCCGATATGAATCATCTCAAACGGTCTTCATAAGAGTTATAGAGGGACGAGTTCACCGTCTACAAGAGTTGGATTCAGGTCATTCATTTGTCAGGTTCAAAGGTTATGACCGATTCACTGAAGACGTATCCAAGTTTCGGCCGGGTCAATACCCGGTTTATCCCGGGTTGACCCGGGTCCGACCCAACTCAGCAAACACTTTTTTATATTTTAGAGATCTGATTTTTAGATCTATCTCACTTTTTATCCCTTTTTCCATTTTTTTCTCTCTAGAACAAAGACTTGTCTTTTTAGGGTTCTTGGGATTTTTCCCAAAGATCTATTTGATTTATGCAAGTTTGAGTTCATATCTTTTCATCTTTCTCTAATATTTCACTTTCCTATTCCATAATCATGATTAACTTCACATCTTTCTGAAGATTTGTTGTGTTCTTTGATATGCTAAATTTAATACCCTAAAAAGTACTAAAGCAGTTGTTGTAGTAAGTGTAGGGGTCGAACCACAAAGACTCACAGAGATCACACAATAAATTATGAAGTGTCGAATTACGCTAAGCCAGATAGATGTAATTAAAAACAGTGCAGAAATTAAACGAGATGTAAATCAATTGGGAAATATAGGCTTAGGGTTTTTCTCAGAAAATCAGTGAATGCAGACTAACTAACTAACAGGATTCAGATTTAGCGCAGTTCTTGAACTCAAATCACTAAAATATAGCTAACCAACTCTCGTTGCGAAAACTATCTAAATCTAAATCCTAGGAATTCCAAATCTCTTTGCGAATCCTAAAGTCTAAATCAGCTTTAACAACAGGTTTGATATGTTCACAAATCAATTAAACCAAATCTCTTTGCGAATAATCAATTTGCTCACCTAGGTTCTATCAGGTAATTAATTGCACTCTCGTACCTAATCAATTATCCTAAGATTTATATTCTAGGTAGCTAATCTAGAACAAGCTATGAACACAACCTAAGCGAAGAACTATAATTCAGATGGTGAATCCTAAAAGATATTTAACCTAGCATTCAAAGAAAACCCTTATGAGAAAACCCTAAACCTAAGGTGGATCTACTCAGACATGGAGAATGAAACAATCAACATGTTTGAATAAATCATCAATAGAATAGAAAGAAGGGTTTAGAGATCTGATCTCGGACGAAGGGAGATTCAGACTTGTCTCTCTAAAACCAAAGTAAAATCAAACACAGAAAATAAAAGCTTAGCCTAAACAATGGCTGTAAAATCCTATTTATAACCTAAATCACGATTTGGGGTCTTCTTGTAATTATCAAAGTCTTCTGGGTGCTTTTGCAATTCTCCAAGACTTCATAATTAGTCGCGGCCCATGAAATCTCGATGAGTGTCGATCGATACCAGGGGGTATCGATCGATGCTCGGTGCTCAGATCGGGCTCTTAGTCATCAGACTTCAGTCTCGCTCCAGAATGCTCCAGAAAAGCTCCAATAATTCCAATTAAGCTCCAGACGTGCTATAACCTGTGAAAGACTCTAAAAGACTCCAAAACACAAGAAAAGACTCTATAAAAGGACTTATATCATGGCCTAAACAGGGTAAAAACCATGATATATCAACTCCCCAAGACTTAGCCTTTTGCTTGTCCTCAAGCAAATAGAAGACTAAATTAGAAAAAGAGGTTTGAAAACGTAGAGACTCACCTGTTCCTGAACCATCGAAATGACCTTCTTTCCAAGCACCCAAATGTCACCTGATCAGCTTTCGATCTAACCACCATGTACTTCTCCGTAGACATTTGCAGCTTTTCCAGACTCCACACAAAATCCCACAGCATCGTTCAAGTAAAGCCCTCATCGCTAGTTTCATCTCTGCAGCTAATATTTAAGAACCTTCTAGACTCTTTACCAGACAATATCTTGACAAAGGAACCACCCTTTTTCACACTTTTTTGTATCAATTTCTCTCCCCCAGACTTATTACTTATTATGTTCTTATTATTTTTTTTATTTTCAGCTTAGCATATACATATCAAGGTAGGAGACGCGAGTATTGATGGTGTTTGCCACCAAATCCCCGGTTCTTCCCTATCTATGTATCAAAGGATGTAGGCGAATAATGACATCATAGGAAAATCCTAGCCTCGCTTCCAATCCTTTGTGTGATCATCCCCTCTTAAGTAGAATAATGGGATCGCTGGAAATTTTCCTAACCCTCTACTCAGAAGAAAATCATTTCAATCTTTTATGCTCTTAATCTATCAACTTATTTCAGGGGAGAGAGATACCATAATTCTAAACACACGGGTTCCTTTATCAGATATGAATGATGAATCAAGCTCTATGAACACTAACCACATTGATGAAGTACAAAAATTTGGCTCAGGCTTCAGAAGAACTCTGCTGGAGACATGGATGTTTTCTAGTCAACTGGTCAGCCTTTGGATTTTTCATTAGTCGATCTAGAACTGATCCTGTAACACTGTGCACTCAAAAACAAAATCAAATCAATAGGTTCAAGCACAGGATCATCATCTCCAACAAATTTTGACTCAATAAAACAGTTTTGACTCGATAAAACGACTGACTCTAAGAAAAACGAAAACAATGTCAGCAGACACCTCCCCCAGACTTGAACAACACTGTCCTCAGTGTTATCTAGCCTAGAGTCAGTGAAAGAAACAAAGAAAAAGGATAGAACGAAGAGAAACAAGAAATTACCGTTCTGGAACAGTCGGTGTCGATCGACACACGGCATGGTATCGATCGATACCATGCTTAGATCGACTTGGTGAATTTTCATCCGCGATTGGTGTCGATCGATACCATAGGGGTATCGATCGATGCTTAGGCGATTTCGAGTTGCTCCTTGTTCATCCTGACACAGACTCAAAACAAACGAAAATAAAAATAAAAACGAATCAAAAACAGACTCACAAGTGGGTTGCCTCCCACCAAGCGCTCGTTTAACGTCAATAGCTTGACTGTAACGCCCTTCAGGCTGGATAAGAGTGAGAGCTTGCACCAAAACAGGCTCCATCACTTGACATTACTAGCTTCAAAGTTCTGCTTAGCATGCTGTCCACAAACTCCTGCCCTTTCTCTTTCAGCTCAGAAGTAAGAAGGACTCTTGCCTTAGAGAATGGCTTCAAGGCTCCTTTGCATTTGACCTTGTACTCAATCGAATCTCCATTACACTTCTGAGGTATCAAAGTGACATGGGGATTCTCAACTTTGTTGCTCTTGGCCTTCTTCTTTGTTGCCTTAGTTTTCTTGGCAACTTCTTTGGGGGTGCTGGGCGGTTCACCTGGAACATCTGCGACAGTAGGCTCATCAGGAGGCTCTTCCAAAATATCAATCGCTAGCGACTCTCCTGTGACAACCTCGATGCTAGACACATGTGTGGGAGCACTCCTAGGGGGAATGACACCATAATAGACCCCTCTGTCAATGTAAGAGAAAGAGATTCTCTTATTAGGTGTGTCTATGATCGCGCCTGCAGTAGCCATGAACGGTCGTCCTAAAAGGATAGGCATACGAGATATTGCACCCATCTCTACAACCTGAAAATTAGTAGGAACTAGACAGTCTCCTACTTTGACCAGCAAACCATGGATAGTACCGTGTGGAAGCGAGGTGGAGTTGTTCGCGAATGTGATAGATGCCTCTGGTGATCGAATATCAGCTCCTAACCGCTCTGCAATTGCCCTTGAGATGACATTGACACTAGCCCCTGAGTCGACAAGAGACTCTTTGAACTCAACTCCAGAGATAGAGCATGGAACTACAAATTTCCCTGGATCCTCCCTTGGGGTCAACTGTCTCAGTGGAGGTGGACCTCTAGCCTTAATGAAGAGTGCCTTAATCTCTTCCTCAGTTTCTCTGCAATCCTTGAAGTGACTTAGCAGAGGACGGCACTCTAGGGCTTCTTCAAAGGTTGAATCAGGGGAAATCCTTCTTACCATCTTCTCAAAGCCACGCAGCTGCTTTGGAGAGATGGGATCTCTGAGGTGTTTAGGTACAGGATTCTCCTTCTTGGGCTTGCGAGCTCTTTTCTCAGCTCGTTCCTTAGCTATCTCTGCCTGACACTTCGTTTCATAGTCTTCCCAAAATTGGGCGATATTGAACCGTGCTGCTGCTACTTGAGGCTCCTTGGTCGAAATATCATGTGTCTCCTCAGAAATTGCCTTGGTATCGACCGATACCAGTGGGGTATCGATCGATACACGGGTTTTGGAAGTGTCCCGTTTCAGAATTGTAACCGGCATCGATCGACACCTGGGGGTATCGATCGATGCTCTGGCGATTTCAGAATCCTCTTCGTAATTCTCTGCACTTGAGGAGATCGCATTGACGTGTGCATGAACCGATTTTCCCTTGGAATTTGCTGCAGTCTGAGCTACTTGAGTTTCCAGCATCTTGTGACTCGTATTTAGTGCCTCGATCCTTCCACTCAAATTGGTGTACATGGTGTCCATCTTACCATTGAAGGTGGCTGTCATTTTCTCCTGCCCTTGAACCAGGTGTTCAAGCATAGCCTCAATCTTACTCTCAGGAGCTTTGGGTGGTGGGGATTGGTACCCTCCTTGCTGAGCATTGTTGGTGAAGTTTCGATTGGAGTTGTATCCGAATCGCTGACCCTGAAAACCAGAACCACCTATGTAGTTAACATCTTCCACCTCATTCTTAGTAGCAAAGTGGACGGCCTTTGTTGTCCTTCCCAGCAGAAGACTGTGCATAGAATCCAGCTGAGCTTTCACGTCAGCGATCTGTGACCCATCCATGTTACCAGCCAGCTTCTTGCGCTCGAAGTCTGCGCTCTTGGTGCTACTACTAGATGCAAAGTTCTCAATCAACACAATAACATCCTCAGGATATCTGGTGTTGAAATTACCATTGCTCGAAGAGTCCAGACCCATCTGATATCTCCAATCTACTCCTCTGAAGAAGATACCCAGCAGCTGCACATCAGAGTATCCATGATGTGGACAATCTCTCTGATACGATCTGAATCTTGTCCAAGCAGCCTTGAACGCCTCAGTAGGTCCTTGAGAAAAAGTGGATATCTTATTTCTCAGATCTTCAGATCGCCCGTCATCATAGAAGTTAATCAGGAAGGCTCTCTTGGTGTCCTCCCAATTAGTTAGCGATCCAGGAGATAGCTGCCTCAGCCAGTAAGTAGCTTCTCCACCCAGAGAGTAGGGGAAGAGCTTGCAGAAGAGATAGTCGTAGGACACTCCATTGCTCTTGATGCTAGTGACCAAGTCCTCGAATTTCTCTACATGGTCCATTGGATGTTCATGAGGAAGACCATGGAAGAGATGCTGTCCTACTAGAGTGTAGTAAGCAGGTTTCAGCTCGAAGTCATTCCTCTCATAAGCAGGAGGACGAATCGCTGACCGATTGGCGAAAAACTGCTCTGGCCTGTTGTACTCACCAATTGTCTGAGCTCGAACACCTGCAGCATTGCCAACGTTGCCGCGCCCAGCTGGCACAACAATCTCAATAACAGGAGCAGGGACAACGATGTTTCCAGCTTCATCAAGTCGTTGCCCTCTCTCATTACACACATGACCCTCTTGGTCTCTCAGAATTCCAGCTTCATCAGCTCTTAAAACCACTGGGTTGTTCATCCCTGATGTTTGCTTGGTCTTTCTGTTTGTGCGTTCCACAAGCGCTAGCTGTTCCAGTGATAGTCCAACTAGCTGAGTGCTCTTGTTGCTCCTGGTTTCACGAACAAGCATACACCTGCAAGGAAAACACTAGGCAAAGCACGTAAGTAACCAGAAAAATACGTTGAGTATCGATCGATACCAAGTGGTGTCGATCGATACCAAAAAGAAGTCGCGGAGTATCGACCGATACTAGTGAGTATCGATCGATACCGACGAACTTAGTCGAAATTCTAAACTAAAATCTAATGGCGAAATTGAGTCCCCGGCAACGGCGCCAAAATTGATATGCTCAATTTAATACCCTAAAAAGTACTAAAGCAGTTGTTGTAGTAAGTGTAGGGGTCGAACCACAAAGACTCACAGAGATCACACAATAAATTATGAAGTGTCGAATTACGCTAAGCCAGATAGATGTAATTAAAAACAGTGCAGAAATTAAACGAGATGTAAATCAATTGGGAAATATAGGCTCAGGGTTTTTCTCAGAAAATCAGTGAATGCAGACTAACTAACTAACAGGATTCAGATTTAGCGCAGTTCTTGAACTCAAATCACTAAAATATAGCTAACCAACTCTCGTTGCGAAAACTATCTAAATCTAAATCCTAGGAATTCCAAATCTCTTTGCGAATCCTAAAGTCTAAATCAGCTTTAACAACAGGTTTGATATGTTCACAAATCAATTAAACCAAATCTCTTTGCGAATAATCAATTTGCTCACCTAGGTTCTATCAGGTAATTAATTGCACTCTCGTACCTAATCAATTATCCTAAGATTTATATTCTAGGTAGCTAATCTAGAACAAGCTATGAACACAACCTAAGCGAAGAACTATAATTCAGATGGTGAATCCTAAAAGATATTTAACCTAGCATTCAAAGAAAACCCTTATGAGAAAACCCTAAACCTAAGGTGGATCTACTCAGACATGGAGAATGAAACAATCAACATGTTTGAATAAATCATCAATAGAATAGAAAGAAGGGTTTAGAGATCTGATCTCGGACGAAGGGAGATTCAGACTTGTCTCTCTAAAACCAAAGTAAAATCAAACACAGAAAATAAAAGCTTAGCCTAAACAATGGCTGTAAAATCCTATTTATAACCTAAATCACGATTTGGGGTCTTCTTGTAATTATCAAAGTCTTCTGGGTGCTTTTGCAATTCTCCAAGACTTCATAATTAGTCGTGGCCCATGAAATCTCGATGAGTGTCGATCGATACCAGGGGGTATCGATCGATGCTCGGTGCTCAGATCGGGCTCTTAGTCATCAGACTTCAGTCTCGCTCCAGAATGCTCCAGAAAAGCTCCAATAATTCCAATTAAGCTCCAGACGTGCTATAACCTGTGAAAGACTCTAAAAGACTCCAAAACACAAGAAAAGACTCTATAAAAGGACTTATATCATGGCCTAAACAGGGTAAAAACCATGATATATCATTCTTCATGACTAGTGAGTAGTCTTATAGGATTTGAGGATTTGGTAGATTTAGGGTAATTTGATGGATGATTAATGATGTGTAGGATTAGATTATATGATTTCCCTTCTTGATTAGTGGTTTTAAAGCTAGATCTAGCTTGAGAAAGTGGATTTAGATCAAAAGACATTTCATGCACACAAGGTGTTTGATGAAATGCCTTGATGAACTAATCAAGAGATATTCATTTCTAACCTAAGGGATTAATTGTCTAGAGTGATTATTTGGTTGATCTTGAATGATAAAATTAAAGCTTGCTAATTATTAGTGATTCACAAATGAGAATTTGATCTTGAATTAATAATTAGCAAAGTAATTAATGCCTTGAGAGAAGATTAGTTAAGATTAGTGATAT
Source organism: Eutrema japonicum (assembly GCA_030161315.1). Lineage (NCBI taxonomy): Eukaryota > Viridiplantae > Streptophyta > Magnoliopsida > Brassicales > Brassicaceae > Eutrema > Eutrema japonicum. The sequence goes on along the minus strand of BSQW01000006.1, from coordinate 35,015,249 downwards.
TTGCCTAGGGATTAGTCTTTATTAAGCATTGGACATCATTAATTAATCATTGGATTGCCCTATCTCAATTACCTTATCATTGAATTCGCCTTTATCATTTTTTATTCACCGTTTAGTGTCTTTAGCTCTTGTCACTTGTCTTTTAATTGATAGTTCACTAGGTTAATCACCAAAACACTTTGTTTGCTTGAATTAAAGAGTGTCTTGTATTCTCGTTGCATTGAACTAGACTCTAGATTGGATTGACACCTAAAACACTACAATGACAAGTGTTTTTAAGATTGATTCTTAAGTAGGATAAAATTCTATTTATCAATTGGCGCCGTTGCCAATTTGGGGTTCTAGTTTAGTCAATAGGATTTAGATTCTTTTTGAGATCAAGCTTTTATTTACATTATGTTAATGCACATCACTAAGAGCATGCATCTCATCGAGATGATGAATTTTCTCTTGTACATTGTCACTAACCTGGCTTCCTTAGTTCTCTTGTGCTTTCAAATGTACCAAATCAAAAAAGGAGCAATGGAAAGACAAGATCACTTGAAGTATTGGATACGGACGATCAAAGAGGGTACCAAGTCCAAAGGAAAAGTGATGGAGAGACAAGGTCACTTGAGGTGTTGGAGATGGACTACCAAAGGAACATTCTTCAAGCCCCACAACCTCAAGAAATGCTACAACCTCAAGAATTGACATCAAATCCGATCCAAGTTCCATAGGAGAAACCAACGGTTGGGTGTTTTGACACTCCATGTTGTCATGGATCAAGATATGGAATTCACCCACCACCAATCGAAGCCAATGCATATGAGATCAAGACAAGCTTTGCTAGGTTGATTCAAGAGTCTAGATTCTTGAGGATAAAGGTGGAAAACCCTTATGATCACTTGGATTCATTTGAGAGGTTGTGTGACACGTTTAGAACCGGAGAAGTGCCCCATGATAGCATCAAGCTCATCTTGTTTCCATTTTCTCTTGGAGAAAGAGCAAGCCAATGGGAGAGAGCATTACCTTCTCACTTGGTGAAGTCTTGGGATGATTGCAAAGAACTCTTCCTTAATAAGTTTTACCCTACACACAGAACAGTCCAAACTAGGAAGGACATCTTGAGTTTCAAGCAAGGCGTGCATGAAACCTTTCATGAGGCGTGGGAAAGACTCAAGGGATACACTCGAGATTGTCCCCATCATGGGTTCAAGAAAGGAGCCATTCTTAGCGTCTTCTATTGGGGAGTTCACCAAGAGCACAAATGGACGTTGGACGCTAGCAAATGGCATTTCGCAAACGTCACCGTGGAGCAAGGAGAGCTACTTGTTGAAAACTTTGCTAAGAGTCTAGAAAGCTTCTTTGAGAAGCATGATACAACCCTCTAGAAGGATCATGTCAAGACTCTGAATTGAAAGGCTTGCAAGATAAATTGGATATAATGGAAAAGCTCATAATCGCGCAACAAAGAAGAGTTTGTTTGGGTCTTGAGCAACACCGAGATGAATCCAATCTCGGGGCCAACAAGGAGAATTACAACCAAGGGAGTAGGTTTCTAAATCAATGGTCTAACCATTGTTAGAGGGGGGATTAGCACCCCCTGGTTTAACTCGGTTCGAACCGAGATCGGTTCGATCAAGACCGGTTTACGATGGTTCGGATCAAAGACAAGTCGGCCCGAAAAACGTTGGGCCGAGCTCGGAATCTCGCTAAAAGCCCATCCCGGCTACCGATCTAGGCCCATCACAAGCCCAGTCCGTTACAACAGATGAAACCGGAATATTTCCCTTTTTCCCACCGATCTCGGAAAAGGAAATATTCTCTTCGGTCGACTCTTCGAGATATCAGGAACTTATCCTTATCTCGGAGAGAAAACCGGAAGATTTCCTTTTCCTAATTGAATTCGGAAAAGGAGAAATCTTCCTTTCAACCGCCTCAAAGACACTATAAATAAAGGAGGAGGCTCATTCGTTCGGGACATCCACAACTTCGGCAAAGACAGAGAATATAAGAGAGCCCATTACCGATCTCGAATCCTTTGGTCTTTACCTTCTTACTTAAACTCTGTTGTAACGCCGACTCAGATCAATAAACGAGATTCCGATTAAAAGTACTCTTTTACCCCTTTTGTGTGATTTACGGATCAACAATCGGCGCCGACTGTGGGGATAGAAAGAACAGTACTTTCGGATATCGTTTGATTGAAGTGCGGCAATGGTTCTTCCAGTCGATACCACCGCAGCCCCCGTCAACAGCTCAGAAACCGATAATCAAAACCCACGGATCGACGAGCTCAATCCTATCGATACCGAACTACAGACAACCGGAGGAAGACCCCCTCCGACCATACCTGTTGGAGAAGACAATCAGGTCAATCCATCTCGGACTCTTCCACAGCCTCCGGCTGCTTCGATATTCACGGATCCGACCGTCTTCATAGAAGCTATGACAGCGCAGTTCGCCGAATTTAACAAAAAGAACGAAGAGCGGATCGCGTCTCTCATAGCATCCCATTTTGAGCGCCGAAATCAGATCGGTATCCTCGATCCAAACCCGGTCACCCCCGCCAACGAAAACACGTTACGCCGAAATCTCTTGTCCGACTTAACCGACGCTCAACCCCCAGGCACGATCGACCCGCCGACAAGAAGATCCTCCGCGACCGGTTCGGAAATCAACATCACGGACCAAGCCGCCCTGAATTTGGAATTCGCCAAGGTCCAGGCCCAACTACAAGATATGCGGACCAAAGTCCATCAGGCTACGAGTTCGGCGCCGGAGATCGACCGAGTAATTCAAGAGTCACAGAGGACGCCGTTTACCGACAAAGTCGTCAACACTCCAGTCCGACGATTGGAAAGAGTCAAGATCACATCATACGACGGGTTTACCGATCTTAAACACTTCTTGACCTCGTTTGTCATCACAATGAACCGATTTCGTTTCGGCTCGGAAACCGAGAAGGACGCAGCCATGTGCCAACTATTCGTGGAGAACTTATCCGGAGCCGCGCTCGATTGGTTTTCAACGCTCGAGCCAAGTTCGGTAAACAGCTATAACGAGCTCACTACCAAATTCCTCAAACGCTTCACCATGTTTATTAAGCAGAAAACAAAGAACGCCGAACTCTGGGCCCTCGAGCAGAAGCAGGACGAGCCCCTACGCAACTTCATGGAACGTTTCAAAGCGGTTGTATCCCATTGCACGATCGACGACGAAGCCGCAATCGAGGCTCTTTACAAAGCCACCTGGTACGAATCGGACTTTCACAGGGAGATCAAACGCAATAATCCAAAGACATTGGAGGACATCCTGCACAGGGCGCATATCTTCATCATGGAGGAGGAGGAAAGATCCGAGAAAGATAGGCGATACGCAATCACGAAACAGCCCGCCACTAAGGACAAACTGTACGTTCCCCCGAAACAACCCGTCAATACGGTCCAAAATCAGCAATCCTGGTCAAACACTTGGGTTCAGTTGGATGAGCCAAAAGAGCCCGACACCACTGGATCCACACCGTACTGCAATTTCCACAACCGGTATGGAAATCATTCGACCGAAGAGTGCCGACATCTACAGGAGTTCCTGATGATGAAGTACAAAAAGGGGGAAGTTCCAGTCGAAGGAGCCTTCCAACCCTCGAACAGACCGCGCCGTAACGATAACGGTAGGAGACATAACTCCAAACCGAACAAGCCTGCCGAGCAAAAGAAAGACAAAACCGACGACGAACAACCGAAACGAGATCGGGAGGACAACGTGGAAACTCAACAACCTCCGCAGGTTCGAAAACGTGTCAACATGATCATGGGTGCATTGGAAACGTGCAACTACTCCGTCCGAGCTCTGAAGACATACAGCAAGGAAGCAGTGGCCGCAAAACTGTCACATCAGACTACACCCTGCGGAACGCCGATCACCTTCTCTGAGGCCGACACCGAAGGACTTCATATGCCGCATAACGACCCGTTAGTCGTCGAGACACTCATCGGTGATGTCGTAGTCGGGCGAATTTTGATCGACACTGGGAGCTCGGTTAACGTGATTTTCAAGGATACGCTGAAAAATATGGATTTTCCCGACAACCAAATCAGACCGAACATCGAACCACTCACCGGATTCTCAAGCGAGCAAACCATGACAGCAGGAACGGTCAAAATTCCTATGTATACCGGGGGAATATGTCGAATGGTCAAGTTCTTGGTGCTAAACAAACCCGCGATCTACAACGTAATACTCGGCACGCCGTGGATATTCTCGATGAAAGCAGTCGTGTCAACGTATCATCAATGCGTCAAGTTCCCGACACCTTCCGGAGTTTTCACCCTTAGAGGCGACCAGGTGATGTCCCGAACGTGTTTCATAAACGAATGCAAACTAAGGACCACTCCCCGCACCTGCGTGATCAATAAGAAGAAAATCCCAAACGATCCCGATCTGCCGCGACGCGAAACGATCATCCAAGCCAATATCGATGATTTCAATCCGGAAAGATGCGTAGGAATCGGAGCCGAGCTCGACAAAGACATCAAAGATGATTTAATCCGACTCCTCAAAAGAAACATTTCGACCTTCGCCTGGTCAATCACAGATATGCCCGGAATCAACCCAAAGATAATAAGCCATGAACTCAACATCGACCCCACCTTCAAACCGATCAAACAGAAACGACGCAAGCTCGGTCCCGAGAAAGCCCGAGCTGTAAACGATGAAGTCGAAAGATTACTTAGCGCGGGATCGATTACAGAAGTTCGGTATCCCGACTGGTTGGCAAACCCGGTCGTTGTGAAGAAGAAGAACGGAAAGTGGAGGATATGCGTCGACTTTACCGACCTAAACAAAGCCTGCCCAAAGGATAGTTTCCCACTCCCACATCCGGGAACGAACTCCTCTCATTCATGGACGCCTTTTCAGGCTACAATCAGATACTCATGCACCCGGACGATCGCGAGAAGACCTCATTCATTACCGATCGCGGTATCTATTGCTACAAAGTGATGCCGTTCGGCCTAAAAAACGCCGGTGCTACCTACCAACGCCTCGTTAATCGGATGTTCGCTAGCCAGCTCGGCGAAACAATGGAGGTTTACATCGACGACATGCTTGTCAAATCACTGGTTCCAAAGGATCACGCCGGACATCTTAACACCTGTTTCGACATCCTAAACGAGTACGGCATGAAGCTTAACCCGACCAAATGCACATTCGGTGTAACCTCCGGAGAATTCCTCGGGTATATCGTGACTCAAAGGGGGATCGAAGCCAATCCTAAACAGATCTCAGCAATCCTTGACTTACCATCTCCAACAACGAGAAGGGAGGTGCAAAGACTCACAGGACGCATCACCGCACTCAACCGGTTTATCTCCCGGTCCACCGATAAGTGTCTCCCCTTCTACCAATTGCTGCGCGGAAACAAAAATCTTGAGTGGGATGATAAGTGCGAGGAAGCATTCAAGCAGCTCAAAGAATACTTATCAACACCACCAGTTTTGGCAAAACCCGAAGACGGCGAGACCCTCTATCTCTACATCGCGATCTCAACCTCGGCGATCAGCGGGGTCCTCGTTCGGGAAGACCGGGGCGAACAAAAACCGATCTTCTATATCAGCAAATCACTAGATGGAGCTGAAGGGCGATATCCGACTCTCGAAAAGCTGGCCCTCGCCGTTGTTGTTTCAGCTCGGAAATTGCGCCCTTATTTCCAATCACACTCAGTCACCGTGCTAACCGATCAACCACTCCGGACAATCCTACATAGCCCAAGCCAGTCCGGTCGGTTGGCTAAATGGGCTATCGAACTCAGCGAGTACGACATCGATTACAAAAGCCGGACAAGCATCAAATCACAAGTCCTCGCCGATTTCCTCATTGAACTATCTCCGGAATACGTCAACACTGACGTCATAACCGCCGAACAATGGATCCTTCACGTCGATGGGTCGTCGTCTCACCGAGGCTCTGGAATAGGCGTTCGCCTCAAATCTCCAACGGGAGAAATCTTGGAGCAATCTTTCCGCCTGACGTTCAACGCGTCTAACAACGAGGCGGAGTACGAAGCGCTAATTGCCGGACTACGTTTGGCCAAAGCCATCGGCGTTACACGCATTCACGCCTACTGCGACTCACAGCTCGTTGCAAGTCAGTTCAGCGGGGAGTATGACGCCAAGAATGATCGAATGGACGCATACCTCAAGATCGTCAAACAACTCGTTGCCGAATTCGATTCGTTCGAACTTACCAAGATTCCACGGGGAGAAAACGCTCCAGCCGACGCACTCGCTGCCTTGGCTTCAAGCTCCGACCCTCACCTCAAACGAACGATCCCGGTGGAAAGTATATCAGAACCTAGTATCGGAAGCACAGAACAATGCATCGTCACGACTCGTAGACGGGATTACGAGGAAAATCCTGCGACTGAACCTGTCTTACGTCGACAGAGACGGACTCCAACCGTCGAGCCCGATCAAGACACCGAGCCCGAACACTCTAGTACCGCCGAAGGTAACAACGACACGCTGCAAGTCGATGAATCGGCCCGATCAGACGATGAAACAGAGGAACAGACGGACGGACTTCATGAGCCAATAGACCTCGAACAGTCCGACGAGCAGACTCCCGCCAATTGGACACTGGAGATAAAAATGTACATCATCGATGGCGAAATTCCGGCCGATAGATGGGCCGCTCGACGACTCAAAATGCGAGCCGCTCGCTACATACTTATCAAAGACGGACTGTTTCGTTGGAGTGCAGCAGGAATCCTCCTCAAATGCATCTCAGGCGATGAAATTCAGGAAGTCATGAAAAAAATACACGAAGGCGATGGCGGCAATCACTCCGGCGGCCGATCTCTAGCCCTGAAAATCAAGAGAGCAAGCTATTATTGGCCAAGTATGCAAGCAGACTGCGAGAGGTTCGTCGCGAAGTGCGACAAATGCCAAAGGCATGGCCCAATGATACATCTTCCTACCGAGCTGCTAACCACTTCGACAGCTCCGTATCCATTCATGCGATGGGGGATGGACATCATCGGTCCTTTCAGACGATCCACTACGCAGAAAAAGTTCATCCTCGTCATGACGGATTACTTTACCAAATGGGTAGAAGCCGAGGCATATCCCGTCATCCTCGCCTCTGACGTTCAGAAATTCGTCTGGAAATTCATTATCTGCCGACATGGAATTCCGTACGAGATTATCACCGATAACGGTCCCCAATTCATATCAACACTATTCAACGACTTTTGCGCTAAGTGGAAAATTCGACTAAGTTTTTCCACACCAAGATACCCGCCGAGCAACGGTCAGGCCGAAGCAACAAACAAAACAATCATAGCCGGCCTCAAGAAACGATTGGATACTCATAAAGGGACATGGTCAGATAAACTCGACGGAGTCTTATGGTCATACCGAACGACCCCAAGATCGTCAACGGGGCAATCCCCCTTCTACATGGCCTATGGCGTGGAAGCCCTATGCCCCGCCGAACTCACCATCCCGACTATCCGTCGGACGATGCTCGTGCAAAATCCTGATCTTAACGACGAAATCATGCTCGACAACCTCGACAATCTCGAGGAACAACGCGATCAAGCCTTACTTCGGATTCAGAATTATCAAAACTTAGCAGCACGATACTACAACAAAAAGGTCCGCGGACGTCACTTCACCGACGGCGACCTTGTCTTAAGAAAAGTCTTCGAAGGCACCGAAGAAAAGAATGCCGGCAAGCTCGGCACAAACTGGGAAGGACCTTATCAGGTCATGAGGGTAGTCAAACCAGGCGTCTACGAGCTCATGAAGCTAGACGGAACCCCCATTCCCCGTTCGTGGAATTCCATGAACCTCAAGCGGTACTACATCTAGGCCAACCCTCAAGCGCCAAAAAAAAAAAAAAAAAAAAAAAAAAAAAAGATCACCGAGCTACTACACATACGCTCTATTCTAATATGTAATATGAACTACGAATGGTGTGATCCTTCTTTCGAAGGTACGTAGGCAGCCCTCACAAGGCGCAGCTATAACATTAATAAAATTTTACCAAGGCATTCTACCGAACTCCAACAGTTCGCATTTTCAAAGCCAAACTTTATGTTTGCCGAACTCCAACAGTTCGTATTTTCTAAGCCAAACTTTATGTTTGCCGAACTCCAACAGTTCGTATTTTCTAGAGCCAAACTTTATGTTTGCCGAACTCCAACAGTTCGCATTTTCTAAACCAAACTTTTTGTTTGCCGAACTCCAACAGTTCGCATTTCCTAAACCAAACTTTTTGTTTGCCGAACTCCAACAGTTCGCATTTTCTAAGCCAAACTTTTTGTTTGCCGAACTCCAACAGTTCGTATTTTCTAAATCAAACTTTTAGTTTGCCGAACTCCAACAGTTCGTATCTTCCAAATCAAACTTTTCGTTTGCCGAACTCCGACTGTTCGTATTTTCTAAGTCAAACTTTACGTTTGCCGAACTTCAACGGTTCACATTTTTAACCACAAACGGTTCCCATATCGACGTCCTGGCCAGACGATCGAAATAAGCCGAGCTTAGCTCGCACGCATCCTCATGGTGCAATGGATAATACACTTTCCACATTCAAAGCCGAGATCAGTCTCGCACCAACTTCTCAGATTATCCGAGCCAAATATGCCGAGCCCGTCTCGCACACTCAGATTCAATGTGAGAAACCTAGAGCATATTAAGATGAGCTGTTCACGTACTCTTAAAACTAAACTCTAGGGCCAAGCCGAACGTCTTTCCTCGCAAATCCAAGCCGATTTCTCAACAGTCGCAAAACTAGTAAGCCGTTTTCTCAACAATCGCAAAACCAGTAAGCCGGTTTCTCAACAATCGCAAAATCGATAAGCCGATCTACAATATGGATTGCCGACCTCGAACAGGTTCAGTCAAACTTGTCCTCTTCACCCGGCTAAGACCGTACTATTTACGGCACCACTATGTACGACAAGTTTGAGAAGCTCGTATAAACTACGACTTCAAATATATCAAGACACGATTTAAAAAAAAAAAAAAAAAAAAAAAAAAGACTAAATATAAAAAGTCAAACAAAATATCAAAAGATTCATTCAAAAAAGCCCCTCGGGCAAAACGGATACCGGACTTTAAAAACCCTCCGGTCTAAGAGGTCAGGTTATAAGCCCATTCGGGCAAAGGAAAAACTAGTCATATTACAAAAAAAAGACGAGATTCAGACATTTTGCTTCCGCATCGCATCAGCCCGATCCGCCGACATCGAGGCCCGGTTGGATCCAAACTCGTCAAGAGCAGGTGGGACCTCGTTACCCATCGAAGTCAAGACCTCCGGGTGCACTGGATCACTAAATGGCGAGACAACCAGATCCGCGTCTTCCAACTCGCGGAGATCGATCGCAGAGTACTCCGCAGACTTTTCTGCCTTGAGCTTCTCGAGTCTTTCGATACGAGAGGGCGGGACGATAATACCGTGCTTCTTGTTGAGGATCTCGCAAAAACCGAGCATTCCCTGGAGTTGGTTGATAGCAAGAAATGGCTTCTTCGCCTGATCAATCGCCGACAGATGATCCTTTACCTTCCGCAGCCGAACTTGACACTTCTCGGTAACCACCTTCCTCTTCGAGATTTGTTGAGCACGACTAGCCCTCAATCGAGAAGTCTCCGCGAATAACTTCATCGCAAGCGCATCCTTTTCCAACTCCAGCTCAGCGTTGGATCTCTTCAAGGCAGCAATCTCGCGGGTCAGCTCGGCTACCGCGCGATCACCCGCCTCCACCCTGTCTTCGGACACATTCAGCTCCTTACGAAGCTCCACCACTTGAACCCTCGCTTCAAAAGCCTGACGACGGGAGGCCCCGAGCTCACGGTCATAAGACCCGACGATCTCATTCGTCTGGGCAACCATCTATCAAAACAACGAACCTTAGAAAAAAGAAAAAACAAGGAACGACGAACTCAGGAATAAAAGGAGAGAAGGGTTTACCTCGGCAGTAGTCTGGGCCAGTTTTTTATAGGCCTCAGATTGGCGAAGGCAATCAATCGGCGGAAGGAAGTCCGGGCCGAAACTCAAGCGCCGATACGATTCGACGTAATCCCAAGAATTGGCCTCAGGATCGGACGCCCGACGCCTCTTTGGCGCTAGAGAGTCATCCGATAAGACAACTGTTTCTCCTTCAGCAATTTGGGGTTCGGTACTCCCCTCGCGGCCTCGCCACCTTCGGTATGCTCGGTACCGACCCTAGCAGTTGGATCAGCAGCCTGCCGAGACCCCTTCTTTGTCTTTTTCTCCTCTTCTTTTCGGCCGGAAGAGAAGTGTGTTCCCCAGTAGGAACCCCTCCTTGGCCAATCTCTTCGACTGGGGCATCAGGTTCGGCCATTACAGGAACCTCGTCCTGGCCGGTTTCTTCAACAACCAAATTTTCGGGATCCGTCTGGTCGGCAGCCAAAGGAATTTCCGCGTCCATTTCATCGCCATCCATCTCGGTGGAGAGATCGGGTATATCATCGAACTTCATCTTCCGACGACGAGATGACTTTGCTGTAAAGGAAAGAACGATAGGTAAAAACAAAGGGGACTAAGAGATCGGTATCGGCGAACTACAAAAAAAATTCAACCGACCAACCTCTGAGAACTCTCTTCGCCTTCAAATCGAGCTTGTCTGGTAAGCTTCAGGCCACCGAACTTTTCCAGCCGCACTCAGCTGCTTAGCGTGAGCAAAAGTGAATCCTGGTGTGGTGATAAGGAAGCCTGGAGGATGACGAGCTGAAAACAGAAAAGAAAAATATAATTTAGGCAAAATAAGGCACTAGGGTGAAATCAAGAACAAGTATCTACCAATAGGAGTCCTCCACTGAGTTCGGTAACTCCCTCCCGAGCACTTAACGGAAGATTTGTCGATCTTCACGAAGAAATACCGGGCGTTCCAATTATTAACCTTGCTCGGTTTGTTCCCGGTAACAAGATCGGCTTCCGGCTTTGCGTTTGCCGATAAAAACCAAGGCTTTGCCTTCGACAAATTCACCCGGAATAGTCTTTCAAAAATCTTCGCCGTGATAGGGATATCGCACTCCTCCCCCAAAGAAAGAAGACCCATAAGATTAATCACCGTGGCCGGCATCAACTGAGAGATTGCAACGTGCCGCCTCTTACTGTATTTATAAACGAGTTCCGGGATGGGAAACCGAAGCCCGCAACTTCTAAAATGCTCCTCGTAGACGCAAATATAGCCGTCAGGAGCATCCCACGGGCGATCAGTAGCCTTCGGGATTTTGAATAGAAGATCGTTCGGAGCACCGCACCGTTCCAAGGTAATCTGGATCGTCTCCGCAGTGGAACGAGACGGTCCGATACTGGCGGGCCTCTCAACTACCCGTCTGGCAACCGACACGGAACTATCGCCCTCTACGTCAGGACGAACTGCTGGAGAGACATGGCAGTCGTCGAGATCGGCCGCATCCTCATCCTCGGCAAGCCGAGCAGCAAATTCGACATCTGCCCGAACTTGATCAAACGACTCAGCAGCCGTTTCCTCGGGCAGATCTTCATCGAGGAGATGCGGGACTTCGATCGTAACCCTAGGACTACTCGGCCCGGCATCAGCAACCCTGGAGCCACCTGCTCCACCACGACGCGAGTTATGCCTGAATAAATCTTGCATGTCCGAACTCGAAACGGAATCATCCATAAAACGTCTAAGGTCTGGAAAGTCTTGATTCGGAGATCGGTTATCAACAGAAATAGAGTCACCTTCGGAGGTCATCTCGATCGGAAGAAATAATCGATGAAGAACAACTTAAAAACTGATGAAGAACAGTTGAAGATCGGCCGGAAAGTTTGAAGATCTTCAAACAGATCGGAGAAATCACGGCGGAGGAGACGATCGGAGAAAGGAAAATAGATAAAATCCTAGAGAGAAGGGAGAGCGTTTAGAGAGAGAAAGTACATTTTTCTGTGAAGGAAGAAAGCAGAAGTGAAAAAACCGAAGGAGGTTTGAGCGATATTTATAGAAGAAAAAGCAGTGATGACGATTCCTCGAAATCTGCGAGCAAAGAAAACGAATCGACACGCGACTCTTCGAGCTCCACGGCTGAAGAAGATGAAACGACACCCCGTTCCCAAGAAAAACCTACCGAAGGCAAAACATCCAGGATCGATATCAAGATCCACGAGTCGAATATTCCGAATTTGAGATTCCAAACTTGAGAACAATCGCGAAACAGATTACCGAACTCGTAAGTTCGTAAAAATCGACTCAAATCCCGATCCTAAAAGGAATCCACCGAACTCGAAACAGAATCTGATAAGATCATACCGATCTCAGTTTTAACCGAGCTAAAGAATACTCCCCAAAAAATTCGCCGAACTCATAAACTCCCTCGCCGAACTGAGGGGGGGACCAATTGTTAGAGGGGGGATTAGCACCCCCTGGTTTAACTCGGTTCGAACCGAGATCGGTTCGATCAAGACCGGTTTACGATGGTTCGGATCAAAGACAAGTCGGCCTGAAAAACATTGGGCCGAGCTCGGAATCTCGCTAAAAGCCCATCCCGGCTACCGATCTAGGCCCATCACAAGCCCAGTCCGTTACAACAGATGAAACCGGAATATTTCCCTTTTTCTCACCGATCTCGGAAAAGGAAATATTCTCTTCGGTCGACTCTTTGAGATATCAGGAACTTATCCTTATCTCGGAGAGAAAACCGGAAGATTTCCTTTTCCTAATTGAATTCGGAAAAGGAGAAATCTTCCTTTCAACCGCCTCAAAGACACTATAAATAAAGGAGGAGGCTCATTCGTTCGGGACATCCACAACTTCGGCAAAGACAGAGAATATAAGAGAGCTCATTACCGATCTCGAATCCTTTTGTCTTTACCTTCTTACTTAAACTCTGTTGTAACGCCGACTCAGATCAATAAACGAGATTCCGATTAAAAGTACTGTTTTACCCCTTTTGTGTGATTTACGGATCAACAACCATGAAGTTCAAGGCAATCAACAAAACTACCAAGAGAGCCATGAGTATGTTCAAATCTCTATCCAAGAGGAGGAACAAAGAGAGGTGCTCAATAAAATCCTAGAAGTTCAACAAATGAATGATATCAAGTTTGGCAAGATGATGGGAGCAATGAATAACAAATTAAAGGGCTTTCATGATGAGATCAGTAATAAGATTGAGCAACTAGCCTCCCATTTGGATGCCTTAGAACCCAAATTGGCCAACCTCTCTTTGCCATCCGAGAAACCAAAGGATGTGTCAGTTTTACCAATTGTTAACGAAGAGGGTTGTTTTGAGAAGAACAAAAGGGAATCAAATTTTGGAAATGCTATTGACGATGAATTTGCTCTAGATGGAATATGCCTAAGCTCTTTCTTCTTTCCCTCATTTTAGATTAAGGAGAATGATGAGCAAGAGAGGAATGCTAAGAAAGTAAGAGACATGGGTAGTTGTGAGAAGATAGAAAAAACTTCACCCCTAAAAGCTCATGAGAACAAGAAAGAATCCCATGACAAGAATGCTTTGGGTTATTGATATGCTCAAATTAATACCCTAAAAGTACTAAGCAGTAGTTGCAGTAAAGTAGGGGTCGAACACAAAGACTCACAGAGACACGCAATAGATTATATATGTGAGAATTACGCTAAGTGATTAATGGTATTGAAAACAGAATGCAAATTAAAACGGTTGTGAATTCAATTGGAGAACGATAGGTTCATGATATTTCTCAGGGAATCACTGAATGCAGATAAATTAACTAACATGATTCAAATTTAGCGCGGTTCTTGAATTCAAATCACTAAAATATAGTTAACCAACTTCTGTTGCGAAAACTATCTAAATCTAAATCCTAGAAATTCCAAATTCCTTTGAGAATCCTAAAGTCTAAATCAGCTTTTAAATCAGGTTTGATATGTTCACAAAACAACTAAACCAAATTCTTTTGCGAATAGTTATTTTGTTCACCTTAGGTTCTATCAGGTAATTAATCGCACTTCCGCGCCTAACCAATTATCCTAAGATCTAAGTTCTAGGTGATCAATCTAGAATTAGTTTTGCAAATAACCTATGGTGAAGAACTAATTCAGATAGTGAATCCTAATAAAAAATCAATCTAGCATTCAGAGAAAACCCTATTGAGAACCATGAACCTAACAAGAGATCTACTCAGACATGGAAATTGAAGCAATAAACATGTTTGAATAAATCATCAAATAAAACAGAAAGAGTAACAAAAGGGTTCTAAATCTTCTCTCGGACGAACAGAGTCTCAGACTTGTCTCCCTTCTCAAAAGCTCTCTCAGAAATCCTAAAAATAAAACGTAATGAAAAGCACACAGCCAAAGTGGTTGTAAAACCTAATTAAATAGTTTAAACACGAATTGAGGTCTATTTGCAAATATTAAAGTCTTCTGGGCAAGTTATGTAATTCTTCAAACTTCATAAAAAGTCGTGACTCGTAATCTCCTCGATGGGTGTCGATCGATACCAAGGAGGTATCGATCGATGCTTGACGCTTCGATCGGGCACTTAGTCACCATACTTCAGTTTTGCTCCAGAACGCTCCATAAAACTCCAATATCTCCAATAATGCTCCAGATGTGCTAAAACCTGTACAACACTCTAAAAGGCTCTATAATAGAATAAAGACTCGATAAAACGGACTTATATCATGGCTTAAACGGGGTAAAAACCATGATATATCAACTCCCCCAGACTTAGCCTTCGCTTGCCCTCAAGCGAATATAAGACTAAACCAGAGAAAGAGGTTTGAAAACGTAGAGACTCACATGTTCAGGAAACGTTGCAATGACCAATTTCCCAAACATCCAAATGTCATATAACCAGCTTTTGATCTAACCACCATGTACTTCTCCGTAGACATTCGCAGCTCCCCAGACTACACACATTATTTCGCAACATTGTTCAATCAAGCCATCCTCGCCAGTTTCATCGCTGTGAATTAATATTAAGAACCTTCTAGATTCTTTCCCATACAATATCATGACAAGGAACCACCATTTTTCACACTTTTTGGTATTATTTCTCTCCCCCAGACTTATTTCTTATTATATTTTCTCTTTTGTTTTTAGCTTTGCATATACAAATCAAGGTATGAGACGCGAGTATTGATGGTGTTTACCACCTAATCCCCGATTCTTCCCTCTCAACGTATCAAAAGATGTAGGTGAATAATGGCATCATAGGAAAATCCTAACCTCGCTTCCAATCCTCTGTGTGATCATTCCCTCTCGAGTAGAATAATGGGATCGTTGGAAATTTTCTTAACCCTCTACTCAGAAGAAAATCATTTCATCTTTTAATGCGCTTATTAATTAACTTGTAACAGGGAGAGAAATACCGTTTTTTTTAAAAAACACATAGGTTCCTTTGTCAGATACGAATGAGGAATCAAGTTCTATAGATACTAACCACATTGATGAAGTGCAAAAATTTTTGTCAGGCTTTAAGGAACTTTGCTGGAAACATGAGTGTCTTCTAGTTAACTGGTCAGCCTTTGGATTTTTCATTAGTCGATCTAGAACTGATTCTGTAACAATGGTCACTTAGAAGCAAGGTCAGATCAAAAGATTCAATAAAAAGATCACAGTCTCATACAAAGTTTTGACTCAATAAAACAACGAATGACTCAAAAACGGACTGACTCTAAGAAAAACAAAAACAAAGTCAGCGACTACATCCCCCAGACTTAAACAACACTGTCCCCAGTGGTATTCAGCCTAGAGTTGGTGAAAGAAAACAAATGAACTGACTGGATTATGAAAAATCAGAAACCGTACCTTTACAGGGTGTCGATCGATACTGGCAGGTATCGATCGACACCAACTGTATGTCGACACACTGATTGAAAATCAAGGGTGTCGAGTCACTTAACCAGAGAGAGCATTCCATTGTGTTAGATGTTAGCACTGTTAGGAACACTAAAAACAGGTTAAAAGCAACATTGTAGATCAAACATAAATCCAAAGAAGTTCAAATGCAAAAACAAATACTGACATAAGTTCAACAAAAAAGAAAAAGAAAGAAAAATACAAACGTGAAGATAGAGAAGACTAATCCTGCGTCTCCTCAGAATCACTCTCATGGTCAGCAGCAGCAGCGGTATGTGAAGGTCCAGGCTGGGACGATAGATCAGCATCCGTGTTAGTCGTGCAACGACAGCGAACATCAGCTCAGATGCTCTTCATGCTCGCTATCATCAGTCTTTGGAAAGCAGCTGGCTCCATCGGGACGTCCGTGTCCTAAGGCCACTGTGGCTCATGAATAGGTGGGCATGATGCAGCCTGTGTATGTCCTCCCTGACGTGAAGTAGATGGGATGTCAGCAGCAGGTGGACGAACATGTCGTCTAGTCGCAGGAATCGGAGTCAACAGCTCTGCAGGAGGCTCAAAACGAAGCTGAGCAGGATCCTCAGATATGTCTGTCAGATCCATGTCAAGTAGCTACACCAGAAAGCTCCCATCAGATCTACAAAGAATCCACTTCCTCCTGGTCTTCAACCACCTAAGGTTACTCAGATGAGCCTCATCCATGTACCGACGCTTAGTCTCGACCCTGCAGCTCGTAGTACTGATCTTGAGGTGCTGGAAGATAGGTTTCAGAAGGCTACCAACTGACTCCTTCTTCGTGCTCGTCCCCGTGAATGGTTTGGTCTTCAGAGAGACCAGATGATGCGCAAAAAGAGCCCCAAGGTTAACATCTTCAAGCTCAGGCCAATCAAAATCCTGCTCAGGGATGATGTTTCTGACAACAAGAAACAGAAGCAGAAGCTCAGACACTCTCATCTTGTTAGGCTCCATCTTGCACAGGAGAGTAGTGCTCAGGATCCTAACAAAACAACGCAGGACCGGATGTCGTACGTCCAGCTGAGTGGACGTCTTAGACTCGTAGACACCGTTCCCAAACCATGCCCAAAATCCACGCATGTTAGGATGGGCAGCTGTAAGAGCAATCCTCCTGCGATCCCTCTGAAACCCATAGAGATCACAAAGATCAGGGAGTGGAATCATGTACCTCACTCCGCGAGCCATGAAGGACAGGCTACCACCCTGTGCGTCTCGCAGAACCTCATCTGAATAGCTAACGCGGGCTGTCGTCATAAACTGACGAACCAAGTCTGGGTAGAGGTCATGCTGTTGTGTAGCCATGTGACCAAAACCAATCCGCTCAAGCAGACGAGCTAAATATGTGTCGAGACCCAGCTGATGCAAAGAAAGTCCATCCACAAACCTGGTAGGCTCGATGGTAACACCCAACCATGCGTTATAGAACAGCGTCTCGAAGTCGTCCCACTCCTCAGAAATGGGTCTAAACGCGGTGTCATCACTCAAGGCATATGCCGTCTCCTGTCCATCCCAATTTCTTTCGCAGACTATATTGGTACTCTCTCGTCTAGGCCAAGGGTTCGGTCGGTGTGCTGGAGGGGCAGAAGGAAAACAAGCGGACCGAGGAGTAGGGTTCATAGGTGGCGGTGGTGGTGCAGACTGTGTGGCTGATGGTGGAGAAGCTCTGCGTAACGCACTACCCGGAAGCTCATCTTCTTCTGTGTCTCCATCAAATCTAACCCCGTAATCGTCACGACCGCAGACAGTGCTCACGAAACCTCGACGCCAATATTCACCATCCCAATACTTAACCCTCTCATCCAGCTTGTACGTTATCGGTGACTGGCTAGAGCTCGACGTACGGAGAGCGCGGATAGAATGCTCGTTTACTAGAATGCTGGTGGTGGGTTGATTAACCGGCCCGACTCTTTAGCGGTTGTTGTCAAGACAATATTTAACCACTACCTCAACCCATTTCGATG
Source organism: Eutrema japonicum (assembly GCA_030161315.1). Classification (NCBI taxonomy): domain Eukaryota; kingdom Viridiplantae; phylum Streptophyta; class Magnoliopsida; order Brassicales; family Brassicaceae; genus Eutrema; species Eutrema japonicum. The sequence goes on along the minus strand of BSQW01000006.1, from coordinate 34,997,447 downwards.
AGATTCTTGCTTCGACTCGCTCATTCACATTAAATTTCCTCGGCTCACCTGAAGTCCTTGCTCTCTTTGATGCAGACATCTGAAATCAGAGACAAACAAACAATACCACATAAATCAAACATCTCTCAGATAAAAATCCCATAATCAGGTATGAGGGTATCGATTGACATCTTGGGGTATCGATCGATACCCTGAAGCTATTTCAGTTCATCGACATACAAAATTCCAAATAATCAACAATGAAAATCAAGGCAATTTAAAGGCAAAGATCGGTTTGAAACTACACTAGGACAACTCAGCAAACGACATGCATGGATAAAAACAAGTTGTAAGAAGTGTAATTTAACAAACCCATAACCTAAAAAAGCGGATTGAAAAAGTGGAATTTCGAGATCATACCAATGTTGGATTGAGAAAAAGTGCTAGAAACGGATAAATGATGAAATTCTAATGAATCCACACACTTAAATTGCTCAATTCGGTGAAGATTTGAAAAAGTTGGCACTACAAGAAAACTGGTCGTTTACAACGCACAAAATCGATGTAAAACAGGCTTTGGGACGATTTAGCGACGATTGTCAATTCGTCGTAAATCGTTTGTCGTTAATCCCAAATCGTCGTAATACTACGACGATTATACGACGTTTATACCAATGAGGTGTTACGACGATGTTACGACGATTTTACGACAATTATACCAATGAGGTGTTACGACGATCATACGACGGTTTGTGTTACGACTATGTTACGGCGCTTTTTGTTACGAAGATTTTACGAGGATTATACCAATGAGGTGTTACGACGATCATACGATGGTTTGTGTTACGACAATTTTACGACGATTTGTGTTACGACGATTTTACGACGATTACGATGGATGAGTTACGACGATGTTACGATGGTAGTTTACGACGAATTTACGACGGTTTATCGAATTAGCATATTTAATAATTTAATTAATATCTTGATGTAATTAATTAAATAATAATTTAAATTATTAATATTAAAATTAAAAATAAAATTAAAATAAATAATTATAAAATACAAATTAAAGTTTGAATTACATATTACAAAATCCTAATTAATACCAAAATGTCCAAAAAGCTCTTCGTTGGTTCGCCGCAACAATTCGTCTCGCTGTGCAGCGAGCGGATCCACTTCCTGATCCACATCCCTCGGTCCCGATGTCGATGCTTGCTACGCTCTTAGGGGCTTCTCCAATGCGGGATTATCCACCGCAAGAAACTCGAACAGAGAATCGTATCCTTGGATCGTCTTATCTAATCCAAGGATCTTCTGTTCGGATTCCGCTTGCTTCCCCTGTAAAGTGTTGATCTCGGTATGGGCGGTGTTCAACTCGTCCCTCAACCCAACCGGATCATCGTGCGGATGATGTGCGTAAGACGAGGCAACAAAACTACCTCGAATCGATCTCATCCCTAAAACTCTGCCCTTCTTCTTCGGAGCAACCTAAAAAAAAACGTTAAAATTAATAAATTAAATACGAAATAATTACGTAAAAATATAATATGATTATTATTACCTCTTCAAATATCTCGTCCATTTGGGCTGTGGTCAAAGCCGCGTTGGACTGAACCGAGCTACATCCAGGTGATAGCTGCTGAGAGAGCTGAGTTTGACGCTCCTCAATCCGTGCTTGGGCGGTATTGTAGAGCTGCTCCGCTCGAGGATCCAAAAAAGAACCGTCTTTCTTTTTGTGAGATTCCTCAAAAACTCTAGTCATCGGAGGAAGTTCGCCTCCGTTTGCCTAAACAAATGACATTCGAAAAAATGGTTAAAAATTAAATTTAATTAATTACAAACTAGGAAAATAAATATTAGAAAAAATCATACCATTTGAAGACGTCTTCCCGCAAATGACGTCTGACCTGAAGTATGTGGCAACACCGCCGGACGACCGTCTGGACCGACAGTGTTCCGAGAAGCCGAACACTTAGCAGCCACTAGCTGCGAATGCGGATCCATCCAGTATGTCTTCAAGCCGTTCTAGACTTCGGAAGACATGAACGGGGGCTTCGCCGCATCGCCTCAACCTCCCACTTCCTCTTCCAATCGGAGACGGTATTGTTGTGCCGCAATTTTCCCTTCGCCTTAAAGTCCGTCTTCACCGTCTCGTTGATCGCAAAATCACAGTGCCATTTTTGCTATAAAAACAAGAAAATAATTAGAAACGATTAAATAAAAATAAATAATTAAATAAAAAAAGTAAAACGATTATTACTGCGAAACATTTGAACCACATATCAACGACGTCACCCGGAACGGCAGACCAATTGCAGTGAGGCTCCTCGAAGTAGGCTTTGATGGTGTTAGACACACCCCGCCCTACTTTGTTGTCTTCCTTAAACCTGAAATATAAAAATGTAATTATAAGTAAAAACAAAATATTAATGAAAAAAACAATTAATATACATACCAAAAAGTATTCGGTGGCCGGAGCGGATCTAACCGGGGTAAACGATCATGACCTGGTGAATGCAAAATGTCCTCGACCGTCAATCCCGCATATAGCAAAGCGGGTCGAGGTGCAGGTGCAGGTGCAGCTGGCGGAGGCGCATGTGGGGCGGAACCGGAGACCGGAACCACAGACAGTGTGGCAGACGATGATGGGGCATCCGAATTAACACTCGGTCCTGAAGCGCCACCCATAAACGCGGAATAGTGAGTCCTACGAGGCCCCATATCTAAAAAAAAATAAACGACTATCAAAAATATAATTCAATATAATTCAAATCCTATCTAATTCAAATACTATATAATAATTCCATTCCTATCTAATATTAACGATCATAAATACTTATCTAAAATTTTTATTTAAAACAAAAAAACTTACATAGAGAGAGAAAGTTCCGAACGTAGAGAGAGAGAGAGAGATTGTGAGTTGTGAGGGAAAAATCTGGGCTCGCGTATATATAGATTTTGTGGTCGTCGTAATTTCGATGGTACATTACGACGATTTTACGACGGATCCGTCGTAAAATCGTCGTAACCCATGAAACCAATCAGAATAATTTACCAAGGCGGGAAATCTTTCATTCCACGCGGCAAAAGTAATTCTCGGTTACGACGGATTTACGACGGATCCATCGTAAACTCATCGTAATATACCAACGCCATTACGACGAATCCGTCGTAACATCGTCGTAATATCATAAATGTAAACCCTAAACCCTAAAACACATAACCGTCTTTTATTAACGAAATATATTTGTACATCATAAACTTTTCAATATACAAAATACAATCAATAATGACGATTGAATCTGACAAATATCAAATTTCCATATATATTCTTACTTCTCTATAACATTCGTTGTAATACATCTTCGTAACATGCATGAAGTATAAATTGTTAATAATTTTTGTATTATGTCAAACAACGAATCGAGAACTTATGTAAAACAATATAATTGATGATTTACCAAACATATACAACCTATACTCAACCTTAAAACCCTAAACACTACATATTCGTCGTACAATCGTCGTAAAACAATCGTCCTAAATGGGTCGTAATTCACAAATCGTCGTAAAGTCGTCGTAATTCACAAATCGTCGTAAATTCGTCGTAAAATTACGACGATGTTACGATGTAAATACTAACATCGGTAGCACGACGATTTCACGTCGACTCTGAGAGTTTGGTAAAATACGGTTTCTTATAGTTCACCTAATTATTTACATCTGGTATTTTTGACGTAATTACGTCGTATATTCGATGTTAAATCGTTGTAATGATATTCGATGTAAAACCGTTGTAAATTTTCGTTGCAAATCCGTTGGTAATTTCTAGAAAATTTCTATAAATACCTTCCACAACTTCTAAAGTAACTCAAAAAAAATATTACACACTAAATATATACATACCCACGTTTTCTTTGGTTCTTATGCTGATCATTGTGTTCCCACTTCTTGATGATCTTGCCAACAAAAAATCATGTTGGATCTTGTTTTCATGTAAAGACAGTCTTCATAACTACCATAGGTGAAAGATTCATAGAATTGGACATCTATGTAAATCGTAATATAAGGGTGTCCAATTCTATGTATCTTGCACTTATGGTGGTTGGTCTTTATGAATGTAGAAAACTAAACCCCCAGAGTTCTTTGTTGGCCAGATCATCAGAATTGGGAATACAACGGTCTGTTCCATAGCACAAGACGACATTACGACGATGTCACGTCGTAATATCAACGTAATATGCAGAAACCATATTCGTCGTAACATCGATATTACGACGACATATAATTACGATGATTTTACATCGAAATTTCATCGTAAATCCGTCGTAAAATATCGCAGTTATCAGCCAGATATGGGACGTGTAATCCGAGCGATAAATGCAATTTTGGCACGTTCTGGACCCATGATCTTTGTTCATGCTATTGGTCCATCAAGGTAGAAATCTTCGCTATTTCGGCGATTTCTCGGATACCAGATGATATGCTCAAATTAATACCCTAAACAGTACTAAAGCAGTTGCTGCAGTATATCAGAGGTCGAACACAAGGACTCAGAGAAATCGCACAATAGATTGTATAGTATCAAATCAAGCCAAGCAATTCAGATTAAGCAAAAAGCAGTAAGCAGTAAACGAGTTGTAATTCAATGGAAGAAAGATAGGTTCAGGGATATTTCTCAGGAAATCAATGAATGCAAAATAAACTAACTAATCAGGGTTCAGGTTACGCACGGTTCTCGAACTCAAATCACTAAAGTATAATTAACCAATTGTCGTTGCGAAAACTATCTAAATCTACACTTCAGAATTCCAAATTTCTTTGCAAATCCCTAAGAATAAATCAGCCTTAATTTCAAGTTTGATATGTTCACAAATCAATTAAACCAAATCTCTTTGCGAATAATCAATTTGCTCACCTAAGGTTCTATCAGATTACTCAATTGCATTGTCGTGCCTAATCGATTAATCTAAGATCTAAGTTCTAGGTGATCAATCCAGAATTAGCTTTGAGAACAACCTAAGGCGAAGAACTAATTCAGATTATGAACCCTAAATAACTAATCAACCTAGCATTTAAAGAAATCCCTTATGAGAATCCCTAAACCTAACAAGAGATCTACTCAGACATGGAAATTGAATCAATAAACATGTTTGAATAAATACTCAATAGAAAATAAGAAAGAGTAACAAAAGGGTTCAAAATCTTCTCTCGACGAACAGAGTTTCAGACTTGTCTCCCTTGAAAAGCTCTCTCACAAATCCAGAATAAAAATAAAGCGTAGCCAACAAAGTGGCTGTAAAATCCCTATAAATAACCTAAGTCACGTTTTGGGGCTTCTTGTAATTATTAAAGACTTCTGGACCAAGTTGCAATTCTTCAACTCTTCATTAAAGTCGCGGGTCGTGTATGCTGCAATGAGTGTCGATCGATACCAGGGGGTATCGATCGATGCTTGACATGAAATCGGGTACTCAGCAACATGAACTTCAGCTTTGCTCCAAGATGCTCCAGAAAGCTCCAATAATCCCAATTATGCTCCAAACGTGCTAAGACCTGTAAAAGACTCTAAAGCACTACAAAATAGTAGAAAGACTCTATAAAACGGACTTATATCATGGCCTAAAAGGGGTTAAAACCATGATATATAAACTCTCCCAGACTTAGCCTTTGCTTGCTCTCAAGAAAAACAGAAAACTAAACCAGAGAAAGTGGTTTGAAAACACGGAGACTCACCTGTTCATGAACCATCACGAAGATCCTTTTCCCAAGCACCCAGATGTCACCTAACCATCTTTCGATCTAAACACCATGTACTTCTCTGTAGACATTCGCAGCTTTTCCAGACTCCACACATTATCTCGCAGCATTGTTCAAATAAAGCCTTCTTCGCTAGTTTCATCGCTGAAGCCAATGTTCAAGAACCTTCTAGATTCTTTACCATACAATATCATGACAAGGAACCACCCTTTTTCACACTTTTTGTATCAATTTCTCTCCCCCAGACTTATTTCTTATTATGTTCTTTTTTTTGTTTTTAGATCTGCATATACATATCAAGGTCCGAAATGCGAGTATTGATGGTGTTTGCCACCGAATCCCCGGTTCTTCCCTCAAAAGTAATCAAAGGTTTAGGCGAATAGTGGTATCACGGGAAATTTTCCTAACCTTGCTTTCAACCTTTGTGTGATCATTCCCTCTTAAGTAGAATAATGGGATCGCATGAAATTTTTCTAGCCCTCTACTCAGAAGAAAATAATTTCATCTTTTATGCTCTTATTTATCAACTTGTAACAGGAGAGAGAAATACCATTTATTTTAAACACATGGGTTCCTTTGTCAAATATGAATGATGAATCAAGCTCCATGAACACTAACCACATCGATGAAGTGCAAAAATTTGGCTCAGGCTTCAAAATAACTCTGTTGGAGACATGGCTGTTTTCTAGTCAACTGGTCAGTCCTTGGATTTTTCATTAGTCGATCTAGAGATGATCCTGCAACACTGGTCACTCAAAAACAAATCAAAACAACAATTCAAGCACATGATCATCATCTCCAACAAGTTTTGACTCAATAAAACGTTTTTGACTCGATAAAACAAATGACTCTAAGAAAAACAAACACAATGTCAGCAGGCACCTCCCCCAGACTTGAACAACACTGTCCCCAGTGTTATCTAGCCTAGAGTAGGTAAAAGAAGACAAAAGAATAGAATATAATGAAGAGAAACAAGAAGTTACCATGCTGGAACATCTGGTGTCGACCGACACCCGGCCTGGTATCGATCGATACCCGGCTTAAGTCGACTTGATGAACGCCTCATTCGCGATTGGTGTCGACCGATACCAATGGGGTATCGATCGACACTAAGGCGATTTCGAGTTTTGCTCTTTGTTTATCCTGACACAAACACAAAACGAAAAAGAAAAAGAAAAAAAATCAAAAGCAGACTCACCAGTGGGTTGCCTCCCACCAAGTGCTCGTTTAACGTCATTAGCTTGACTGTAAAGCCATTCAGGCTATGGGTGCATCATCCAAAGGCATTATATGCCCTGTTGGAATCTCGGCTCTCGCCCAATAGTGTTTCACCCGCTGTCCATTGACAGTAAACTCATCTCCTGTAGGACTAATCAGCAAGATGGCACCATGTGGTCTGACCTCCATAACTGTGTAAAGACCTGACCAACGAGAACACAGTTTACCAGGAAACAATTGCAAACGAGAGTTATACAGAAGTACCTGGTCATTTGGCTCGAAATGTCTGGAGATGATCTTCTTATCATGATAGGCCTTAGTCCTCTCCTTGTACAGCTTGGAGTTCTCGTTGGCGTGGTGCCTAATCGCATCCAACTCGTTCAGCTGAATCAATCTCCGCTCTGCAGCATGCTTAATGTCAAAATTCAGAAACTTCGTCGCCCACGCTTCCTTGTGCTCTATCTCCACTGGAAGGTGACATGCTTTTCCATACAGCAAGTGAAATGGTGTAGTACCCAGTGGTGTCTTGAAAGCAGTCATGTAAGCCCATAGAGCATCATCCAACTTTGTAGACCAATCCTTCCTAGAAGCACCCACTGTCTTTTCCAGAATCTCCTTGATTTGCCTGTTGGAGACCTCGACTTGCCCACTGGTTTGAGGGTGATATGGAGTAGCCACTCGATGGTTTACACCATACTTCTTCAGCAACCTCTCGAAAATCTTGTTGATAAAGTGAGAGCCACCATCACTTATCACAATTCGAGGTAGTCCAAATCGAGGGAAGATGATGGTCTTAAACAGCTTAACGACCACCGCGGAGTCATTCTTTTTACTAGAAATCGCTTCCACCCATTTGGACACATAGTCCACAGCGACCAGGATGTACCTGTTATCGTGTGACGAGGGAAAGGGACCCATAAAATCGATGCCCCAGCAATCGAAAACTTCAACCTCAAGGATACAATTCGGTGGCATATCATGTCTTTTGCTGATCTTCCCTCTCCTCTGACAGACATCACACTGTGAGATATAGGCGTGAGCATCCTTGAACATAGTAGGCCACCAGGAGCGTGCTTGAAGAACCTTGGATACCGTCTTGAAAGTAGCAAAGTGACCAGCATACTCAGACCCATGGCAATGAAAAAGAATGGCTGGCATCTCAGACTCTGCAACGCATCTTCTGTAGATACCATCTGAGCAATGCTTGTATAGGTAAGGCTCATCCCAGAAGAATCTCCTTATCTCGCGCATAAACTTCTTCCTTGCATACGTTGTGGGATACTTTGGCTCAGTCTCTACAGCAAGGTAATTGGCAATGTCTGCGTACCATGGACGTGCATCACTAGAGACAGCAGCTAGATAGACATCATAGGAGTTTAAGTCCTCTGCGGACAAAACAGGTCCAGGTCGCGATGGGTATTGATCGACACTAGGTGAGTATCGATCGATACCGAAAGTCTGCACTCGTGAAAATTACAGATTTTCGGGACAAAGGTCTTGAAGCTGAGCTTCAATGAGGTAAATACCTTCCTCTGGCAAGCAATCATCAATAGGGACGACTTCATCGACCTTTAATCGCGATAAGTGGTCAGCAACGCCATTCTCAACTCTTCTCTTGTCCTTGATCTCGATGTTGAACCCTTGTAGCAAAAGAACCCATCGGCATAGACGAGGCTTGAGGTCCATGTTCTTCAGCAGGTATTTAAGAGCAGCATGGTATGTGTGAACAATGACCTTGCTCCCAATCAAGTAGGACCGAAATTTCTCAAAAGAGAAAACGACTGCAAGCAACTCCTTCTCAGTGGTGTTGTAATTTCGCTGAGCATAATCCAACGTCCTGCTGGCATAATAAATAGCATGGAGTTTCTTGTCTTTCCTCTGACCCAACACAGCTCCAACAGCAAAATCACTGGCATCACACATAACCTCAAAAGGTATATTCTAATCAGGTGGTTGGAAAATAGGAGCACTCACCAATGCCTTCTTAATCTCCTCGAAGGCTGCAAGGCAGTCAGATGAGAAATCAAACTTGACTTCCTTACATAACAGGGCTGTGAGTGGGCGTGCAAGCTTAGAGAAATCCTTGATGAACCTCCTGTAAAACTCAACATGACCAAGGAAGCTTCGTATCTTGGGAACAGATCGTGGAGGTTGCAAGCTCGTCATGACTTGAATCTTATCCTTGTCGACCTCGATCCCTGCCTTAGAAACCTTGTGCCCAAGAACAATGCCATCTTGTACCATGAAGTGGCACTTCTCCCAATTAAGAACCAAGTGCTTCTCTTCGCATCTTTGAAGTACCTTGCACAAGTTATCCAGACAATCCTTGAAAGACGATCCATATACTGAAAATTCATCCATGAACACCTCCATAAACTCGTCAGTCATGTCTGTGAAAATCGACATCATGCATCGCTGAAAGGTCGCTGGAGCGTTACATAATCCAAATGGCATTATTCTGTAGGCGAATGTGCTATAGGGACATGTAAAGGTCGTCTTTCCCTGGTCCTCTGGATGTATAGGAATCTGGAAAAAAGCCTGAGTACCCATTGAGAAAACAGTAGTATGGGTGACTCGCTAACCTCTCCAGCATTTGGTCAATGAATGGCAATGGGAAGTGATCCTTCCTTGTAGTTGCATTCAGCTTCCTATAGTCAATACACATTCTGTGACCAGTGATTGTCCTTGTAGGGATCAGCTCATCCTTCTCGTTCTTCACGACAGTTATGCCTCCTTTCTTAGGCACAACGTGAACTGGACTAACCCAAGAACTATCCGAGATGGCATAGATAATCCCTGCTTCCAACAGCTTCATCACTTCCTTCATGACCACCTCCTTCAGGTTCGGATTCAGCCTCCTCTGACACTCAATCGAAGACTTTGACTCGCCCTCCAGGTGAATCCGATGCATGCACAAGTCTGGGGCTATACGTGAAATGTCAGCAAGAGAATAGCCAAGAGCTTTGCGATATTTGCGCAGCTTGCTCAGCAGTAAAGCAATCTCTGTGGTATTCAAGGAAGCATTAACGATTACTGGGTATGTGAAATTAGGACCAAGAAAACTATACCTCAGATTCGCTGGAAGTGGCTTTAGTTCCACCTTAGGAGCATTCTCTGTACTCCAATCTCCAAGCCCAGCAGCTTGCTTAGAACCGTCGACCAACTCTCCCTTTGGCCGTAGGGTATCGACCGATACCAAGGGGGTATCGATGGATACCCGTAATGCTGAATCAAGCATCTTCGAGTATCCAGCAATATCGTCACATGAACGGACCTCCGAAGTGGCCGAACAGACCAATGCTCTATAGTGGATCCTCAGGGTGCATCTCTAGGAAGTACTCCTCAGCTATGTCATTGAAGGTGTCCACATAGAATGTCTGCCCATCGATGGTTGGCCTTTTTATCATCTTCTCCATGTCAAAGGACATCACCAAGTCACCGATGTTGAGAGCTATCTTTCCATTCCTGCAGTCAATCAAGGCTCCAGCAGTTGCAAGGAATGGTTTATCTAGGATAAGAGGATCCTTAGGCTCATCATCGTACTTCAGGACAATGAAATCTGTTGGGATCAAGCAATTCCCAATCTTGATTGGGACATCTTCGAGTAGTCCCTCTGGAAGTCGCACTGAGCGATCAGCAAGTACCAGCAAAATCCTTGTAGATTGGAAATCTGTCATCCCCATTCGCTTGGCAACTGAGTGTGGCATAAGATTCACACTCGGCCCAATATCGCAGAGATCTCGCTCAAATTTCTCTGTGAAGATAGTGCAGTCCAAAACAAAACTCCCTGGGTCTGGTAGCTTCTTAGGAATTTTGTTGAGTAGGATCGCACTGCACTCAGCTGTGATCATCATGACACCTTTCTCCAGGTTCATGTTGCTAGAGACCATCTTCTTCACGTATCTCCTGAAAGCTGGAGAAGTCTTAATAGTATCAACAAAAGGAAGCTCCACAACCAACTTATCCAGTATAGCCTTGCATCTGGCATCCTCCCATTCCTTCTTCGTCATCTTAGGAGGCATAGGATAAGGCATCTTGGGTTTATACACCCTCTCCTAGACAATCTCGGGCTCCTTCTCTGGCTGTGTCTCAGCATCGATCGATACTGGAGGAGTATCGATCGATACACGGGATTTTTGAATCCACTCGTGCAGATGTCTGGACTGGTGTCGATCGACACTAGCCGGTATCGTACGATACCTGCGGATTTTCAGAATCCCAATCGTCATCTCCAGCAAGATCGACGAAAATCTCTGATGTTGGGCTGTTCTTTGCTCCTGCAATCACCTCTTTTCCACTCCTCAAGATAATGGCATTGATGTGTGCTCTTGGATTCTCAGTTTTTCCTGGAAGATAACCTTCCTATCTCTGCACAGCTGATGCGGTATGAGCAACCTGAGTCTCCAGCTTCCTCTGATAAAGGTGTGCAGCTTCAATCTTCCCATTTAGATGGTCAATCTTCCCATTGAGATCAGTGTACAGATGGTCGATCTTCCCATTGAAATCCACTTGCAGTTTCTGCTGTCCCTGAAGAATGTGCTCAAGCATGGATTCCATCTTATGCTCTGTGGACTTTGGAGAGATGGGCTGGTACGAAGAGTTTCCGTAATTTCGACTGAAGTCGCTGCTCTGTAACGGTTTTATGAACAAACTGTTTCGCTCCAAAACCATATTGGTTCCCCTCAAACTTGTATCCACTTTGCTGAGTGTTGTTGTTGAAGTTTCGGTTGTTTTTGGGCCCAAATCGCTGACCCTGAAAACCAGAACCACCAACGTAGTTAACATCCTCCACCTCTTCTTCATCCATGATACCGACTCCATCAGCAAAATGTACAGTCTTCTTCGACTTCCCAAGCAGAATATCCAACTTCGCTTGAACTTCAGCAATCTGCGATGCATCAATTCCTGCAGCCTGTTTCTTCCGCTCGAAATCAGCATTCTTGGTGCTATTGCTAGACGCCAAGTTCTCAATCAGCACAACCGCATCATCTGGATATCTGGTGTTGAAGTTCCCATTACTCGCAGTATCCAAAGCCATATGGTACCTCCAATCGATCCCTCTGTAGAAAGTACCCAACAGCTGAACCTGATTGAACCCATGGTGCGGGCAATCTCTCTGATAGGATTTGAAACGGATCCAAGCAGCTTTGAGTGCCTCTGTTGGACCTTGAGAAAATTGAGAGATCTTGTTCCTGAGCTCTTCAGATCTCGCATCATCGTAGAAATTGATCAGGAATGCAATCTTCGTCTCATCCCATGTAGTTAGCGAATCAGGAGCTAACTGATTCAGCCAATAAGCAGAATCCCCACCAAAAGAGTACGGGAAACGTTTGCAGAAAAGGAACTCATTGGGCAATCCATTGTACTTCATACATGTGACCAAATCCTCGAACCTTTCGATATGATCCATGGGATGCTCAGATAGGCCATGGAAAGGGTTCTGACTTACAAGAGCGTAATACGCAGGTTTCAGCTCGAAGTCATTCCTCTGAAAAGTTGGGATGCGAATCGCAGCTCGATTGGCAAAGAACTGATCAGGTATGTTGTGCTCACCAAGTGTTCTACCTCGATCAACTCCAGCATTCCCAACGTTGTCTTGCGCAGCTGGCGCGACAATCTGACCAACAACAACAGGAGGGGCAATGACGTTTCCAGCCTCATCCAGTCGATGCCCTCTCTCATTGCACACTTGACCCTCTTGGTCTCTCAAGACTCCAGCTTCATCAGCTCTTAAAATCACTGGGTTGTTCATCCCTGATGTTTGCTTTGTCTTTCTATTTGCGCGTTCTAAAAGTGCTAGCTTCTCTAACGATAGATTAACTAGCGGAGTGCTCTTGTTTCTTCTGGTTTCACGATTAGGCATGCACCTGAAACACAAAAATCAAGAACGTAAGTAACAAAAACGTGATGAGTATCGATCGATACCAAATGTTGTCGATCGATATCAACAAAAGGAAAACGAAGAGTATCAACCGATACTATATAGTATCGATCGATACCGATGGGCTTAGTCGAAACTCGACAGCTAAAATCTAATGGCGAAATTGAGTCCCCGGCAACGGCGCCAAATTTGATATGCTCAAATTAATACCCTAAACAGTACTAAAGCAGTTGCTGCAGTATATCAGGGGTCGAACACAAGGACTCAGAGAAATCGCACAATAGATTGTATAGTATCAAATCAAGCCAAGCAATTCAGATTAAACAAAAAGCAGTAAGCAGTAAACGAGTTGTAATTCAATGGAAAAAAGATAGGTTCATGCATATTTCTCAGGAAATTAATGAATGCAAAATAAACTAACTAATCAGGGTTCAGGTTACGCACGATTCTCGAACTCAAATCAATAAAGTATAATTAACCAACTGTAGTTGCGAAAACTATCTAAATCTAAATTTCAAAATCCCAAATTTCTTTGCAAATCCCTAAGAATAAATCAGCCTTAATTTCAAGTTTGATATGTTCACAAATCAATTAAACCAAATCTCTTAAGAAATAATCAATTTTCTCACCTAAGGTTCTATCAGATTACTCAATTGCATTGTCGTGCCTAATCGATTAATCTAAGATCTAAGTTCTAGGTGATCAATCCAGAATTAGCTTTGAGAACAACCTAAGGTGAAGAACTAATTCAGATTATGAACCCTAAATAACTAATCAACCTAGCATTCAAAGAAATCCCTTATGAGACTCCCTAAACCTAACAAGAGATCTACTCAGACATGGAAATTGAATCAATAAACATGTTTGAATAAATACTCAATAGAAAATAAGAAAGAGTAACAAAAGGGTTCAAAATCTTCTCTCGACGAACAGAGTTTCAGACTTGTCTCCCTTGAAAAGCTCTCTCACAAATCCAGAATAAAAATAAAGCGTAGCCAACAAAGTGGCTGTAAAATCCCTATAAATAACCTAAGTCACGTTTTGGGGCTTCTTCTAATTATTAAAGACTTCTGGACCAAGTTGCAATTCTTCAACTCTTCATTAAAGTCGCGGGTCGTGTCTGCTGCGATGAGTGTCGATCGATACCAGGGGTATCGATCGATACTTGACGTGAAATCGGGTACTCAGCAACACGAACTTCAGCTTTGCTCCAAGATGCTCCAGAAAGCTCCAATAATCCCAATTATGCTCCAAACGTGCTAAGACCTGTAAAAGACTCTAAAGCACTACGAAATAGCAGAAAAACTCTATAAAACAGACTTATATCATGGCCCAAAAGGGGTTAAAACCATGATATATCACCAGAGACGCTCAAGGAAGGATCAATATAGAAAGAAATCACAAGAAGGTTACCTTTCTAGAGGAAAAATGAAATATTAGGGTTTATCAATCGTCGCTCTATATATATTTCCAGAGATATTAGTTACGAGGGCGTGACTGTGCGCAACTATCGAGAACGGCGGGAAACACAAATCCCAAGTGTCGACTTTCTATCCGTCCGATCAGCTACCGAATTTATCAGGTAATTTCCTTGTTTTTAAATGTAATTTTATGTTTTTAAGTTATATTATACAAATTAAAATAAGAGCAATTACATATATAAATCAATCAGAATCATCATCTCCGCTCGGTTCATCATCTTCATTGGGTTCATCATCTTCAGGTTGCGAATCATCGTCACTCTCATCAAACTCATCGGAATCGCCTTCTTCTTCTGTGTCGTCAGGTAGATATTCAAGTTTCATGTTGCGGGGATCAATTAAAAGAACGTTCTCCGTAATCTCTGGTTTTTAATGTCACAGCAAGAATCTTGTTGCATTGGAAGATCGTCAACACCAACAATTTTACCCCTTGGAGCAATTTTAATTACTGTGTGGGCCCAGTGGTTCGAACTCGCGGATATGGCACGAACGTTACTTGTTCTGCTTGTGATGCTAGGATAAATGGTTCAAACTTGTTGTATCGCCGTGCTTTGTTGACGTCGACCACACCAAATTTGTTTATTCGAACCCTTCGACCGACTGTTGTATCGAACCAATCACATTTGAAAATAACGCATTTCATACTAACCAAGCCGGGGTACTCCACTTCGATTATTTCCTGCAACACCCCATAAAAATCTATTTCACCCCTAACACAAACTCCGTAGTTGGTAGTTGCCTGCCGAATGCCGTATTTGTATGTATGAAACACATAACCACGGGTGAAATACATGGGTTCAGTCGTAATCTTCCCAAGGGGGCCTAGTAGTAACTCATGAAACCATATTGGATATTCGGGGTCACCATGATCCACCTATGAAATTTAGGAATGTTAGATCGAGCATCAATATATATACTTAATGAAAATTTTTTATTACGTAAACTTACTTGCGTCTTCAACCACTTAGCAAAGTGATGATCTTTACGATCGTTTATTTCATCATCTGGAACGCCTTCAATGCATTCTCGTACCTGACTAACAAATAAACTGCAAAATATAGATTTAAATTAACACCTTTATCTTTATATATAATATTAAATTAATAGTGGATGATTAAATTGTTGTTCTTACCTCTCGAAAGGTTCGACTTCCTCGCAATTTAGGAGGATGTGCGTATGTGCGCTATGCTTTTCATTCTCGTTAGACCACCAACCTTCCTTTGCTTTTCCACCAAGACGACCGATTGGTGAGAAGATGTCTGGGACACCCTCTACTGCATAAGTTCTTCCCACACCACCATCATCATATCGTTGGGGTTTCCGTTTGCGTGTGCGGACTTTCGTAGCGAAATAGTATGAAGTGAAGTGTGAAGTTTCTTCGGTCAAACTTCCCGCAACAATTGATCCTTCAAATCTCGCTAGATTTTTAGCCTTTCCCTTTAAATGTTTTATGAACCGCTCGAACGGGTACATCCACCTAAACTGAACAGGTCCGCCTAGTTTTGCTTCGTGAGGGAGATGAATGGGAAGATGTTCCATAACATCAAAAAACGCGGCGGGAATATCTTCTCCAAATTACACAACAATATTGGAATATTAGCATCCAGCTATGCAATTACATCTTCTGACAACGTCCGTGTACTAAGATCCCAGAAAAACGCTACGATGCCTGCAACACCAAAATTATATAGTGCAATATATATAGTTGAACAAATTATTTGTGATACGATGATGTCTCCCTTACCTCCAATTGCTTCGTGAACATTTCCTGGAAGGAGTTCGGCAAATGCGAAAGGAAGTAATCGTTTCATAAACACGTGGCAGTCATGACTCTTCATCCCTGAAAACTTTTGTCTTGTCTCAACAGATTTAGCCAGATTGGATACGTACCCATCAGGAAACTTCACATCAGATGAAACTCAATTGAACAACGCTGCCTTTTGTTGGGCACCCAACCAAAATATAAGAACTGGTAATTTCCCATTGCTCATAATATGCAACTCATTTCTGTTACAAATATGAGGCAAGTCCAACATTGACTTTCCGCTGTCTTTGGTTCTTCCTGTCACGTTTAACACCGTATGCATGATGTTATCAAAAAAGTTTTTCTCAATGTGCATGACATCAAGATTGTGTCGCAGCAGATGTTCTTTCCAGTACGGAAGTTCCCAAAAAATGCTTTTCTTGTGCCAATTGTTATTCTCCCCGTATCCATCAGGCATATTAGCTGGAGTGTGCCAATTTCCCCCACGATTCACAGTTTCTAGTCCCCCCCCCCCCAAAATGATCTATTTGCGCTTCTAGATCTTCCCCAGATAGATATACTGGTGGGGGGACACGCACAATTTTATTCTTCCTAAACAATCGCTTGTTTCTCCGATATGGATGGTGGATTGGTAGAAACCGACGGTGACAATCAAACCATCATGTTTTTCGACCATGTTTGAAACGACCGCACTCTTTTTTTTTTTTTTTTGCATATAGTTAAACAATAATAAACACCTCAAGAACAAACCAAGTTCTACAACGATAAAAGGCAACAGCCCCGAGTCCTAATCATCCCCTCTTCACCGCCTCGATTCCACGATCCCGCCTTATCTTTACCTGCATCGACAAAAGTGATGCATCAACATTTGGCTAACCAAATGCTGAGTGAGAGATCATCCCAACAACAGGCTAAACAATAAGCACAATCAACAACAATATCAAATAGCCAAACCAAGAACTAATTAACACCAATTAAAACTTCCAACACAAATAGCAATTCATCACTATGAAAAACTATACCAACGCCTAGCAATTCCATCCCAAGGAAAGCTAGACACACAGCCTGAAAGGCAACACACGACACGCCTTCAAAGCACAAACCACAACCAGTATCGATCGATACCCCCCCTTGGTATCGATCGATACCCCAACCACATGCCCCCAGGCAAACAACCGGTATCGATCGATACACCCCTGGTATCGATCGATGCCAAGCAACACATGCCCACAGGCAACAACTGGTATCGATCGATACACCCCTGGTATCGATCGATGCCCACACCACACATGCCCACAGGCAACAACTGGTATCGATCGATACACACCTGGTATCGATCGATGCCCACACCACACATGCCCACAGGCAACAACTGGTATCGATCGATACACACCTGGTATCGATCGATGCCAACACGACTCGAGTCCACCGACAAGAGTCTAGTATCGATCGACACACACATGGTATCGATCGATACCCACCTGCAAATCACAACCTTCCGCGAGATCTAAACCCAGAAATCGCCACAAAACACCAAGGCAAAGCCCCAAACTCAACAATCAAGCTTAACTAAACACCACACAAGCTTACTTGCTAACCTTTGGTCCCAACTCACCTTAAATCGGCTGGATCGAGCTCAAAATAGACCTCCCTTGCTTCCCACAAGCTCACGCCCAAAACCAAGACCAAACTCTTCCGATCTCTTCTTCAAGCTTCTCCCAAGCTCGAATCTCTCTCGATCTCGCAAGATCCAAGCTTCACCAAGCTTCCACCTCTCTCACGCTCTCCTTCTCTCTCTCTCTCTCCTTCTCTCTTTCTTGTGACCTCCTTGGTCTTATCCTCACAAGGACATCCTTTTATACTCGAAAGAAGATAAGAGAAGAAGATAACCACGAGAAAACCCGGCTGGTATCGATCGATGCCTGCCAGTATCGATCGATACCGCCCCCCGGAACAACCCGAATTAATTATTCCTCCACAATAATTAACTCTTCCGGAACACGGGCGTTACAATTCTCCCCCACTAACTTAGATTCGTCCTCGAATCTTCGTTACCGTTCATCTCCCATGAACCGTCCATCTCCAATGAACCCTAATCGTCGCAACGATTACACAACCCTTGGCCAACCCGGCCAACGCAATACTCACACGAGGTCCAAAACTAACCTCCGAGGTTTCCCACTCAGTCCCTATGCTTATGACACCACGGCATCATATGTACTTATTGCTCAAACACACGCCAACCCCATCACTCAAGACACCGCAGCATCTCTGAGTTCTGAGCGTCAGCCATATCCCGCAGGATATCCACCATACCTCGCAAGGTATCAACCATACCACAGCACCCAAGACACCGCAGCATCTCCGAGTTCTGGGTATCTGCCGTACCACTCCCCTCGGTAATATAACCTGACGAGTCTCGATACCCCATACCACTCAATTCTAGGCAATATATCCTCCATCCAGGACATACTCCTTACGAATCCACGGTATCACATATCACTCTAGGCTATAAACCTCCCGAGTCTGGGTACATCGCCACTCACACTCTCAAGACCGCAGTCCTGGGAGCTATCGGCACCAGAGGAGCATGTCCTCTCAACGAGCAATAAGTCACACATCTCTAAGCATCTCGACTGAACTACCTCCCGTGATCCGTGTAAATCCTCGCAAGGCAACACCGGCATCACCCATATCCCACACCTGGAATATCTTGCGTGCATAACCAATAACCAGGCCATCGCACCTCCGTTGCGCACCTTCCAGTGTCGGCTTGCTTTAGAAAGACTTGTCAAGACAACTTTGACTAGGCTACCTTTAACACCCAACAACCCTCTGCAGTAGGTCATCAATACAAACGTAATAAAACAAACAAGTACCATACGCCCGCAATCCGACCCACCACATAGAACCGCTAGGTGAAATAACCCGGTCTCGTCACTCGACTCATTTTCCCGAACAAGTTTAACTGAAAACACGCAACGCTCACAATAGCAATAAGAACATCCATCTTATCACTCTCTTGCATTAACGTTTCTTACCCCAAACGTATTGCAAAACCGTGACTCCCAAAGTCACCAATAATAAGAAATACTCATCTTATTACACATCATAATGTAACATCGTTCTACACAACGGAAATACAAAATGATACACACATAGCACACAACTATAACCGAAACTGGAACCTCTCGATGGAACTCAAGCCGCAGCTTGCTTCTGGAACCACTCGTGGAACCACGTTCCATCTTAACCTCTGGCTCCCAAGTTTCCTCCTACACCCCGCCACAGCCCCACAGGACACGCATCATCGGAATCCTCTTCCGACGAAGCTCCTTGACCCTCTGCTCGAGAACTCTCAAGGTCTCGCCTCAACGGTCATATTGGACTAGAGATCTGGCGGAATCTCAGCCAATACCTCGTCACCCCTATGCAAACACTTCCTCAGCATCGACACCTCGAAGACCTTATGAAATGCTTGCATAACCACGGGTAACTCCAACCGATACACTACCGGTCCCACACGCTCTACAATCCGAAACGGTCCCATATACCTCGGACTCAACTTAGTCACAGCAATGGACCTGTTCGGACCTCTCAGTAAAGCCATCTGGAGATACACACTACCTCCCACCTCAAGCTCTTTCCGCCCCTTATCAGCATAACTCTTTTGCCGATCTTGGGCCTCTTTCATGTTCAGCTGCAAAACCCGGATCTCTTCCGCGGTTTCCTGAACAAAACTAGCACCCAAAGTGCTCCTCTCCCCCACTTGTGTCCAACACAAGGGGGTACGACATGGCCTCCCATACAGAGCCTCATATGGAGCCATCCCACTACTCGCCTGGTAACTATTGCCATAGGCAACCTCCACCAAGCTCAAGTGATCCACCCAGTGACCACCCCCAAACCAGCACACACATCCTCAACAAATCCTCTAGAAACTGGATGGTCCTCTCGGACTGCCCATCTGTCTGAGGATGATACGCCGCTCAAGTGCACTTTCGTGCCCATCTGTCTGAAACGCATTCCAGACCAGAACTCCGCACTCCGCCCTTCTAAGGACAGCTCGCCACTCGGTGATCCATGCTTCCGCAACCAAAGCAACCCGGACCACCCTGACTACCTCTCGAAGCGCTCTCTCGCTTCCGCTTCGGTCCTTGCATCGGCTTACCGCCTCTGCTCGGACCTGACTGCTGCTGCACAGATCTCGCCTGAAGACTCGGTGTAACCACTACCACCTCGTCCTTCAGACCCTCCTCCAGCAAAGCCGCAGTCTCAACCAACTCATCAACCGTGCAAAAAGCCCTCACCATGCAACGGTTCCTCAAGTCCACCCGAAGACCCATCAAGAATCTCTGCACACGGGACGACTCACTCTCAACCGCTCGTCTAATATAAGACCCGAGCCGGTTGAACCCCACCTCATACTCGCGTATCGACCGATCCTCCTGAGTCAAACTCGCAAGCCTTGACTCGATCCGGTTGAACGCCTCCTGAGGGAAATACTTGGAGTTAAACTCCTCTACAAAATCCGCCCAAGACATCGCGGTCTGAACTCTCCGTGCTGCCACACCCCTCCACCAGAGATGCGCATCACCCTCCGGGTACTGGACCGCAATGTCCACCTGGTATCCCGCGGGACACCTACTCGAGGGGAAATTCCTCTCCACCCTCCTCAACCACGCATCCGCGTCCTCAGGATTAGCACCTCCAGAGAAGAACCCCGTGCCAATCCTCTGCACTTGCTCCATCATCCCAAGGTAGGATGGGAGCTCCTCAGCAACCGCAGCTGCCACCTGAGGCTGAACCTCCACCACTACCGGAGCCACAGGAACCTGAGCCGGTACCCTCTCTGGTAACCGCTCCAACAACCTCGTCAACAGATCCGCTATGCGATCATCTCGGGCACGAGCATCACCTGCTGCTACACCCGCAGCACCCGCTGGAACACCAGCCACACTGACGCTCACGCCAGCCCCAACGGAACTCACTCCGGCCGCACCCTCAGACCCAACCTGACTCGCACGCGAATCCTCGACCTGCTCCGCCGGCACACGGCCACGACCTCTACCACGGCCACGACCTCTACCACGCCCTCTAGCCATCTGCACACGTGCAGAAGCACAAGCTAAGAAAACTAAAACAATCCTCACAATAAAGATACTCACCGTGGAATCTCACAAGGCTCGAAGAGGATGATTCTAAGACCCCACACAACACCCAATCTATTCTAGAACCACCTAGGCTCCTAGAACCGCATGGGCTCTGATACCAAATTGAAACGACCGCACTCTTTTTTTTTTTTTTTTGCATATAGTTAAACAATAATAAACACCTCAAGAACAAACCAAGTTCTACAACGATAAAAGGCAACAGCCCCGAGTCCTAATCATCCCCTCTTCACCGCCTCGATTCCACGATCCCGCCTTATCTTTACCTGCATCGACAAAAGTGATGCATCAACATTTGGCTAACCAAATGCTGAGTGAGAGATCATCCCAACAACAGGCTAAACAATAAGCACAATCAACAACAATATCAAATAGCCAAACCAAGAATTAATTAACACCAATTAAAACTTCCAACACAAATAGCAATTCATCACTATGAAAAACTATACCAACGCCTAGCAATTCCATCCCAAGGAAAGCTAGACACACAGCCTGAAAGGCAACACACGACACGCCTTCAAAGCACAAACCACAACCAGTATCGATCGATACCCCCCCTTGGTATCGATCGATACCCCAACCACATGCCCCCAGGCAAACAACCGGTATCGATCGATACACCCCTGGTATCGATCGATGCCAAGCAACACATGCCCACAGGCAACAACTGGTATCGATCGATACACCCCTGGTATCGATCGATGCCCACACCACACATGCCCACAGGCAACAACTGGTATCGATCGATACACACCTGGTATCGATCGATGCCCACACCACACATGCCCACAGGCAACAACTGGTATCGATCGATACACACCTGGTATCGATCGATGCCAACACGACTCGAGTCCACCGACAAGAGTCTAGTATCGATCGACACACACATGGTATCGATCGATACCCACCTGCAAATCACAACCTTCCGCGAGATCTAAACCCAGAAATCGCCACAAAACACCAAGGCAAAGCCCCAAACTCAACAATCAAGCTTAACTAAACACCACACAAGCTTACTTGCTAACCTTTGGTCCCAACTCACCTTAAATCGGCTGGATCGAGCTCAAAATCGACCTCCCTTGCTTCCCACAAGCTCACGCCCAAAACCAAGACCAAACTCTTCCGATCTCTTCTTCAAGCTTCTCCCAAGCTCGAATCTCTCTCGATCTCGCAAGATCCAAGCTTCACCAAGCTTCCACCTCTCTCACGCTCTCCTTCTCTCTCTCTCTCTCCTTCTCTCTTTCTTGTGACCTCCTTGGTCTTATCCTAACAAGGACATCCTTTTATACTCGAAAGAAGATAAGAGAAGAAGATAACCACGAGAAAACCCGGCTGGTATCGATCGATGCCTGCCAGTATCGATCGATACCGCCCCCCCGGAACAACCCGAATTAATTATTCCTCCACAATAATTAACTCTTCCGGAACACGGGCGTTACAATGTTTCAGCTGAAACGCATCTGTCTGATCGAGGCAATACAGACAAGATAACCTCCCATGCGTCGTCCAACCTGATAGCATCCCGTATGCAGGGAAGTCGCTTATTGTCCACATAAGCACCGCACGCATCGTAAAATTTTTCTTCCTCGAACAGTCGTATGTACGAACTCATGTATACCACAATTGTTTCAACTCTTGTATGACAGGCTGCAAAAACACATCAAGGGAACGTTTCGGATGCTTCGGACCAGGTACTAATATACTCAAGAATAAAAATTCTCTTTGCATGCACATATCTGGAGGAAGGTTGTATGGCGTTAGGATTACTGGCCATAAAGAATATTGCCTACCAGACATACCGAATGGACTAAATCCTTCTGTGTAGAGGCCAAGATACACATTTCGCTTAAATTTAGCAAATTTCGGGTGTACCGTGTTAAAGTGTTTCCAAACTTTTGCATCTGACGGGTGAGTCACTTCTCCTTCTCTCTGCGAATGTTCTGCATGCTACCTCATCGATCCAGCTGTCCTTTCAGATTGATACAATCGTTTCAACCTATCAGTTATAGGAAGCTACCACATCCGTTGGTACGGTATCTTACTACGCCCAGAAGTTTGTGGCATGAATCTCGGCTTTTGGCAAAATCGACACTCCTGCAGCTTATTATCATCTTTCCAAAACATCATACAATTGTCAACACATACATCTATCATATCAGAAGGCAACCCAAGACTAGACACCAACTTCTGTATCTCATAGTATGTTTCGGCAGCCAAATTATCATATGGCAAATACTCTTTAATAAGATCAGCCCAATCATCCATGAAAGTCTCAGCTAAGTTATGATCAGTTTTAATTATCATCATCCTAGCTGCTAACGACAATTTAGACTGACCTTCTCTACATCCATCGTAGAGTGGCTGATTTGCAGCGGTTAGCATATCATAAAACTGATTCGCATCTACATTGGGTTCCTCAACACTATTATCAATATTTGTTTCATGAAATGCATCATTGACCATTTCATGCATCCTATCATGATCTTGAACCTGCTGATCAAATTGATTTTCATGACCATGATGATAACTACTACCCTGATCAAAATATACATGACTTTGATAATTACTACTACAATCAGCTTGATCAGTAGTAATCCTTTCAAAAACCCTCTCCATGTTGATACCAAACATAATATTGCGGCATAAACCCTCTATTTAGTAAATGCTTCCACACCGTCTCAATAAAAATATATCTCGTATTCTTGCATTTACGACAAGGACAGAACATCTTACCGCTTTCGAGGGTTGTTTGCATATTTCCGGCCTGATACATGAATATTTCAAGCCCCTCTTGGAATTCTTTCGTCAACGATCCCTCTGAATCCTTTTGCGTATACATCCATCTTCGTAGTTCGTATATGGACATTTTATAAAAATAGTTTTTGAAGTGTTTTTTTTATAAGAGTTTGTTTTGTTTTTTGATCACTTTCGTTCGAATTACGCAAGTATTTATAGAAATTTTTAGGATTTACCAACAGATTTACATCGACAGTTTACATCGAATTTACATCCAAAAAAAATTTACAACGATTTTACATCGCATATACGACGAATTTATGACGAATATATTAGATGTAAATAATTAGGTAGCCCTGCTTAAAACGTGCTCACCTATCTAGACAAAATAGACGTAAACTCGTCGTAATTTACATCGAATACAAGTCATCGTAATATCGTCGTAATTGCCACGTACATTTACGACGATATTACGACGACCAATATTTACGACAAATTTATTTCGAATTTAAAATGAGTCGTAATGTCATCGTAAAACCGATGTAAATTTACGACGGCTAATATTCGATGTAAAATTTCGTTGGTAATCGCCTGTTTTCTTGTAGTGTAGGATTTAAGAGAGAGATAGGCGGCGGTATCGAACGATGAGGGTTTGTGAGGAAGAAAACAAAACCGTAGGGTTTTAAGGAAACTTACCTGGCCTTGGGGCATCGATCGATACCCAGAGGTATCGGTCGACACTTGTTGTTTTTGGTCGACACTGGTTGGTGTCGATTGACACTTATGAAAAATTATGCTCCTTTTTTACGACACTTGGTATCGATCGACACTGACTGGTGTTGATCGATACTCTTCGACAAATCTACTTCACGTTTGACACAAGAAACAAAACCAAAAATCAAAAACAAAATGAAAATAAAAACGTATGTACAGACTCACCGATGGGTTGCCTCCCACCAAACGCTTGTTTACAGTCAATAGCTTGACTTTGGTAGGGCGATCAGTCGGAAGGAAGTAGGGAACTCATTCCCATGCAAGTCCCACAACTAGACACTTCCAAACTCAGAGTTTTGCGCAGCATACGCTCAATAACCTCTTGCCCTTTCTCTTTCAGCTCTGGAGTTAGGATGATTCTAGCCTTAGAGAACGGTTTCGAGCGTCCCTTGCACTTCACCCTGTACTCGATCGAATCTCCATCGCATATGTGACATATGTAGCACTCTTGATTCTTCTGTTCTTCACCTCTTTCTTTGCCATAGTCTGTTTGATGACTTTCCTGGAAATGATAGGAGGATGATCCAGAGCTTCTATGACAGTTTGCACAGCATCAGGCTCGTCCAAAAGATCATCCATCAATGTTTCTCCTGCACTAACGGGGATGCAAGATATCTGTGTGGGAGTTCTTTTAGAGGGGATGGCTTCGTAGGAGATCTGTTCGTCAATGTACGAGAATGAAATCTTCCTACTGGGCGTGTTCATAACTGCACCAGCAGTAGCCATGAACGGTCTTCCAAAAATCAAAGGTGTGCTATACCTTGCATGCATCTCCACAACCTGAAAGTCAGTAGGAACCATACAGTCTGCTACCTTAACCATCAAGTCATAGATTGTACCGTATGGAACATATGTGGAAGAGTTCGCGAATGTGAGAGGCATCTGAGTAGATCGTATGTCATCGATCTTAAGCTTCTCTGCAAGTGCCTTTGATATGACATTCACGCTGGACCTTGAATCAACCAGTGATCCCTTGAATTCAACTCCAGAGATGGAGGATGGAACTAAACATTTCTCTGGGTCTTCCCTCTTAGTCAACCGCTTCAGTGGAGGCGGTGGACTTCTGACTTTGGCGAAAAGTGCCTTAATCTCGTCCTCAGTTTCTCTACAATCCCGGAAGTGACTTAGCAGAGGGCGGTATTCTAGGGCTTCTTCAAAAGTATGTGTGTGTGGAATTCTTCGTATCATCTTCTCAAAGCCATGCAGCTGCTTTAGGGAAATGGGGTCTCTGAGGTGTCTGGGTAATCTAGGGTATGGAAATTTAGGCTTGTATACACGTTCCTCAATCATCTCTGGTTCTTTCACGATCCCTGGTTCAGCTTGCGAGAGGTGTCGATCGATACAAGGGAGGTGTCTATCGACACAAGGTTCATGTGTCGGTTCTTCAAGTTGGTATCAATCGATATCAGCAGTGGTATCGATCGATACTGGCGAATCAGGTTTGGTGTCACCTTCTACAAGGTTTTCGAGATCTCCTGCACCCCACAAGGTGATTGCATTGACGTATTCGTTCGGTGCCTGAATCGCCTTTCCTTTCACAGCAGCTGCAGTTTGAGCCACCTGCGTTTACAACATCTTCTGATGAGTATTGAGAGCATCATCTATCTTTCCATTGAGAGTCACTGTGAGCTGCTGCTGTCCTTGAACCAGCTGTTCAAACATAGCCTCGATCTTGCTATCTGGGATGGTTTATGACATACTTATGACTCATTTTATCACTGTTAGCAGGTACATGCCGATAAAATGAGTTTCCATAGTTCCTGACATACTCACTGTTCTGAGATGGTTTATGGCCAAATTGATTCGACCCTCCTTGCTGCGAGTTGTTGTTGAATTGATTCCTCTGACCCTAAAAACCAGAACCACCAATGTAGTTAACATCCTCTACTTCATCCTCGTTGAATATCTCGACATCTTCAACAAAGTGAACATCTTTTTGTGTCTTGCCCAACAGAAGACTGTGCATGGAATCCAACTTAGCTTGAAAATTGGCAATCTGTGGACCATCCATGTTACCAGCTAGTTTCTTCCGCTCAAAATCAGCATTCTTGGTGCTATTGCTAGACGCCAAGTTCTTAATCAGGACATAGGCTTCATCAGGATACCTGGTGTTGAAGTTTCCATTGCTCGAAGCATCCAAAGTCATTTGGTACCTCCAATCAAGTCCTCTAAAGAAGAACCCTATTAGCTGAACATCAGAGTATCCATGATGTGTACAGTCTCTCTGATATGATTTGAACCTCGTCCAAGCAGCCTTGAACGCCCCAGTCGGTCCTTGAGAAAATTGGAAGATTTTATTCCTCAGATCCTCGGATCTTGCATCATCATAGAAGTTGGTCAGGAAAGAAGTCTTAGTTTCCTCCCACTTAGTAAGCGATCCAGGAGGTAACTGCTTCAACCAGTAGGTTGCTTCCCCCCCCCCCCCCCCCAAGAGAGTATGGGAAAAGCTTGCAGAATAGGTAGTCGTAAGACACTCCATTGCTCTTGATGCCAGTGAACAAATCCTCGAATCTCTCAATATGATCCATGGGATGCTCGCTGGAAAGACCATGAAAAGGGTGCTGTCCCACAAGAGTGTAGTATGCAGGTTTCAACTCAAAGTCATTCCTTGGAAAAGCAGGAGGACGGATCGCAGAGCGATTTGCGTAAAACTAGTCAGGTCTGTTGCACTCACCAATCGTCCTACCACGATTAACCATAACGTTCCCAGCATTCAATACGTTCGCGTCCCCAGCGGCATTCCCAGCGACAACAGGAGCAGGTGGAATGATGTTCCCCTCTTCATCCAGACGTTGTCCTCTCTCATTTCACAAACGACCCTCTAGGTCTCTGTAGGCACCCGCCTCATCTCGAACCAACTCTACTTGATTGTTGTTCATCTCTGCTAGTTTCTTTGCCTTTCTGTTTGTGCGTTCCACAAGTGCTAGTTGCTCCAAGGATAGTTGAACTAGCTGAGTATTCTTGTTCCCTCTGGTTTTATGATTAGGCATACACATGAAAACAGAAGTAAAAAACGTAAGTAATCGGTAACACGATGAGTATCGACCGACACTGGGTAGTGTCGATCGATATCAACAAAAGAGAACGGCGAGTATCGACCGATACCGACGAACTTAGTCAAAATTCGCAAACGTAATCTAATGGCGAATTGAGTCCCCGGCAACGGCGCCAAATTTGATATGCTCAAATTAATACCCTAAAAGTACTAAGCAGTAGTTGCAGTAAAGTAGGGGTCGAACACAAGGACTCACAGAGACACACAATAGATTATATATGTGAGAATTACGCTAAGTGATTAATGGTATTGAAAACAAAATGCAAAATAAAACGGTTGTGAATTCAATTGGAGAAAGATAGGTTCAGGGTATTTCTCAGGGAATCACTGAATGCAGATAAATTAACTAACATGATTCATATTTAGCGAGGTTCTTGAACTCAAATCACTAAGATATAGTTAACCAACTTCCGTTGCGAAAACTATCTAAATCTAAATCTTAGAAATTCTAAATTCCTTTACGAATCCTAAAGTCTAAATCAGCTTTTAAATCAGGTTTGATATGTTCACAAAACAACTAAACCAAATTCATTTGCGAATAGTTATTTTGCTCACCTTAGGTTCTATCAGGTAATTAATCGCACTTCCGCGCCTAACCAATTATCCTAAGATCTAAGTTCTAGGTGATCAATCTAGAATTAGCTTTGCAAACAACCTATGGTGAAGAACTAATTCAGATAGTGAATCCTAATAACAAATCAATCTAGCATTCAGAAAAAACCCTATTGAGAACCCTGAACCTAACAAGAGATCTACTCAGACATAGAAATTGAAGCAATAAACATGTTTGAATAAATCATCAAATAAAACAGAAAGAGTAACAAAAGGGTTCGAAATCTTCTCTCGGACGAACAGAGTTTTAGACTTGGCTCCCTTCTCAAAAGCTCTCTCAGAAATCCTAAAAATAAAACGTAATGAAAAGCACACATCCAAAGTGGTTGTAAAACCTAATTAAATAGTCTAAACACGAATTGGGGTGTTCTTGTAAATATTGAAGTCTTCTGGGCAAGTTATGTAATTCTTCAAACTTCATTAAAAGTCGCGATTCGTAATCTCCTCGATGGGTGTCGATCGATACCAAGGAGGTATCGATCGATGCTTGACGCTTCGATCGGGCACTTAGTCACCAGACTTCAGTTTTGCTCCAGAACGCTCCATAAAACTCCAATATCTCCAATAATGCTCCAAATGTGCTAAAACCTGTAAAAGACTCTAAAAGGCTCTATAATAGAATAAAGACTCGATAAAACGGACTTATATCATGGCTTAAACGGGGTAAAAACCATGATATATTAGTTATGGTAATGTTGAAAAAGGTTTAGCATTGGATGGAGATTTTTTAGCATCCCTCTTCCACACAACGATGGAATTTGAGGTTGAAAGTAGCGAGGTTGCAAAGAAGAGATCAAAGACCAAGGCTAAGATGAAAAACAAACCAAACAAGCTTGATGGGTCAAAGTCCGTGCTAGACAAGCCCTCCATCATGACTCTCACTCCTTGGAAGTACAAGGATGGAGTGATTGAGTACAAGATAAATTGCAAGGGACGGCCCAGACCTTTTGCCTCGGTCAAGGCGATCCTCACACCCGAGCTAAAAGAGAAAGGGGAAGCCGGTCTTGAGGAAGTCATGAGCAAGGTGCTCAAACTTGAATTAAAGGATCCACCATGGAGTGCTTACACTCTCCTCTCACTCGCCTAAAAGGGTAACCAAAGTCAAACTTAGTGACTTTAAACAAAGTGCTCTTGGGAGACACCCCCAAGCTTATCATTGTACATACTTTATTTTCATGTCTTTCTATGTTTTCTTGTTCTTTTTGATCTTTTGTTCAGTGGTTGCAAGGTTCTTGATGGTCTAATGGTCATGAACTTAAGGACAAAGGTATGAAGGATTGAGGTGATCACTCTCGTTTCCTCCATTCATTTTCAAGGTAATAATCCAAACTTTGTAGATAGCATTTAGAATCATATCTTCTTTCTTTCTTTCATGCATTGTTTAGCTCTCTTTTAAGCTTCTATTACACAAGGGACTATGTAATTTAAGTTTGGGGGAGGGTTTTTGTGTTATCTAACTTTGTTTTTGGCGATATTATTTTACCTTTTGCATCTTGAGTCTCATGCATATCATGCATTTTCAATAAATTTGAATTTTTTTAATAATGTGCATTTCATATAGGATTGAGTCTAGATGCATAGCATTTTAGGTAGCTTTGCATGAGCATTAGGAGCAATGATAGAATTATCCTTGTAAGTATCATTTTTAGAGCTTGATTCAATGTCCTCGTTGCTTGTTGTTTGATGCTTTTGATCTCGTGTTGAAATCAAGGATGAACCATGTTTCGATCTTGCGTTTCATTACTAGGGTCTTAGCTAAAGCAAGTCTTGATTTGATTTCAATCCTACCTAAGTGAAAACCATGATTTTGACATTGAAATTATCATGCTTGTGCATTGCATAGTGAATTCATGGTTACCATATACATACTTGGGCTCTCTTATCCTTTTCACCACTCTTTTGCTAGTCCAAGTAGCTGATTCCCATTATTGGAACGGTTTACCATACCTTTAACCTACCCTCCTTTCAAGCCAAAATCTTTAGTGTGCGTATGTGAGGCCTAATTTTTCGAGTAAGCTTGGCAAAAAGTGTTGAGTTTAGGGCGACAAGGATAGGTTTGCATGTAGATCTAGTCGAATATCAAAGGCTAGACTAGGCTAGGCTTGTGGGAAAGGGAAGTGTTGGGCTTGATTGTGAACGAAATTGTGTGACTAATGGGATTGTGAATAAGAAGGATTTGGGCATTGGGAAGATGTGAGTCTATCCTTATATGCATAGATTGCCTTTTACTCTTAGCATTTTGCTAAAGCTTGCTCATTCATTGAGAGAATCTCTTGAATTGGAATAATCCCATACATTTGAGATCATCTTTATCTCAAGACCTTCACCCTAGCCAAATGGATTCACTTGCCTTGCATGATCATGATTCACATGAAACAATTAATGAATGTTAAAGGATTGGATGATATTAATGCTTGTGTAGGTTAATGCTTGAATTTGATTCGTTTAGGGAAGGATATGGCTAGCTCTTTTTGAGTAGACTTGTTTGATCGCATCTTAGATTTAGTAACTTGGACATTGAGTTGAATTCTTTTTATGGAACTTTTGGATTTGAGCTCCCATTTTTAGTCTTCTCCATTTTTTTATTCTTGTTTGCTTAAGGACAATCAAAGGTTTAAGTTTGGGGGGAATTGATATACTCATATATGATATATCATGGTTTTTACCCCTTTTAGGCCATGATATAAGTCTGTTTTATAGAGTCTTTATTCTATTTCGTAGTAGTTTAGAGTCTTTTACAGGTTTTAGCACATTTGGAGCACACTACAAGAAAAAACAGTTTTTGTGACTACCATTTGCGACTATTTTTTTAGTCACAAAAAAGAGGGACAATATTGTGACTAATTTGCGACTAATAAGCGACTACCCATAAAGCAGATGCACAATAGTCCCAAATTACCGACTAAAAAAATTAGTCAGAAAATAGTCGCTTATTTGCGACTGTTTAAGGACTTGCAAAAGTAGTCCCAAATTTGTGACTGGTTTGCTTCGGTTTAGCAACTCCACTCGATGTTTTTTAATAAACATCAAATAATATACAAAAAAATTCAATGCTTACACTTTTTAAAATATTATAATTTTATAAACCTAAATTATAAACCCTAAACCTCTAACCCTTAAACATAAACTCTAAATCTTAAATTGTAAATATATAAAACTTAAATCATAACATATAACCCTTAATCATAAACCTCTAACCATTAATCATAAACTCTAAATCTTAAATCATAAACCTCTAACCCTTAATCATAAACTTTAAATCTAAAACCCAGTTTTTGTGACTAATTTGAGACTAATTTTCGACTAATTTTTAATAGTAGTCACAAAATAGTCCTAAATTTGGGACTAATTTGCAACTCCACTTGATTTTTTTTAGAAATCAATAAATTCTAAACTCAAACCACAAACCCTTAACCCTAAACCCTAAAACTCTAACCCTTAATCATAAACTTGATCTAAATCTTAAATTATAAACTAGATCTTACAAATAAACATCAAATAATATAAAAAAAATTCAACACTTACAATTTTTAAAATATAATCATTTTATAAAATCCTAAATTATAAATCCTAAACCTCTAACCCTTAATCATAAACTCTAAATCTTAAATTGTAAAACATATTTTTGAACAACTATATACCCAAAATCATTGTAAATTGATATTCAACCCTTATATGTTCTTAAAGTTTAGGGTTTAGGGTAACATGTACACTAATTTGCAAACCCAGTTTTTGTGACTAATTTAGGACTAATTAAGTCTAATTTTTAATAGTAGTCACAAAATAGTCCCAAATTTGGGACTAATTTGCAACTCCACTGATTTTTTTTATATAAATCAATAAATTCTAAACTCAAACCACAAACTCTTAACCATAAACACTAAACCTCTAACCCTTAATCATAAACTTGATAGAAATCTTAAATTTTAAACTAAATCTTACACATAAACATCAAATATTATACAAAAAATTCAAAACTTACAATTTTTTTAAATATGATCATTTATAATCCATTTTATGAATCCTAAATTATAAACCCTAAACCTCTAACCCTTAATCATAAACTATAAATCTTAAATTATAAACTAGATCTTACACATAAACATCAAATAATAAACAAAAAAATATAACACTTACAAAAATTTCAATCTAATCATAACATTTACTAAGTGTTACATGTGATTTTATAAGGAATGATTTTGAAATATAAAAATTATCTCAAAATTTACTTATTTTTAAGTTTTAATATATTTTTAAAATGCTAGATACACATAATCATTGTAAAATCATATTGAAATCTTCTAGGTTCTTAAAGTTTAGGATTTAGGGTAAATATTTTTTATTGTCACAAAATAGTCCATAATTTGAGACTGTTTATCAACTTCAGTCGATTTTTTATATTTGTAGTCACAAAATAGTCCCAAATTTGCGACTAATTTGCGACAAAATGACAAAAATAATAAAAGTTTCTCATTGGCTAATTCATTGTGACGAAGATTGAGATCATCCACCGTTGATTGGTTTAATCCAACGGTGGAGGATCTAATTTTTTTTAATTGAGTTTTTTTTTCTCTCTCTCTCAAACCTGCGATTTTGATTTTCTTTTTCTCCTTCTCTTATTCTCTTTATCTTCTTGTCCTTATCTTCGACATCCTCTTTCTCCTTCTCTTCGACTAACTTTTTTTGTTCAGATGCTCACCGCCGGTGAGGCTCTCTTCCTCGATTTCTCTTCTAGTTTTCTTCCAGATGCTTCACGATTGTTCAAGCTCTTCTCAATTGATTTTATTTGTGTTTTTGGGTTCAGGTACCACCACCAGATGCGTAGAGCTTGAACAATCCACCACCCACCACCACCAGATGAGCTCGGCGGTCTAAGCCAGACGGAGGAGCTCGCGAGGAGGAGCAGATCGGGAAGGAGGTTTCTCTGTGCGATGCAGATCGGGATCGGGATGGTGGTTTTTCTGTGGGATGGTGGTTTCTCTGTGTGATGCAGATTCGAGGAGGAGGAGCTCGGTCGGAGGATCAGAACGGCGCCGGCGAGGGAGCAGATCGGCGCCGGCGAGGGATGCGATCGAAGATTAGATTTTTGGTTTTTTTTTTAATTTAGATTTTTTTTTTTTTAATTTATATTTTTGTTTTTGTTTTTATTTTTTTTCTGTAATTATTTAATATAATAAAATTATATTTTTGTTAGGAATTGTTTTTTTTTTAATTTTTTTTTTACAAGTAGTCTCAAACATAGTTTCTAAATTAGTACAGATATTTGGTGTCACATATTAGTCGCAAAAGAGCGACTGTTTTGTGACTATTGTATTTAGCGACCAAATATTTGCGACTATTTTTTTTAGTCCCAAAATAGTCGCAAATGAGTCATTTGCGACTATTTTGGAACTATTTTGG
Source organism: Eutrema japonicum (assembly GCA_030161315.1). NCBI lineage: Eukaryota > Viridiplantae > Streptophyta > Magnoliopsida > Brassicales > Brassicaceae > Eutrema > Eutrema japonicum. The sequence goes on along the minus strand of BSQW01000006.1, from coordinate 34,963,612 downwards.
TAGTCGCAAAAACTGTGTTTTCTTGTAGTGGCATAATTGGAGATATTGGAGTTTTCTAGAGCATTTTGGAGCAAAAAACCGTGCTGCTGAGTACCCGATTTCACGTCGAGCATCGATCGATACCTCCTTGGTATCGATCGACACCCATCGAGGCATACACGACCCGCGACTTTAATGAAGAGTTGAAGAATTGCAACTTGGTCCAGAAGTCTTTAATATTTACAAGAAGCCCCAATTCGTTATTTATGTTATTTATAGGGATTTTGCTAAAGAAGCCATTGCAGTGGTAGAAAAGGGTTTTGATGCAAGAATTTTCGACGATGCTGTTGAAGATGACGACTGGGATTCTAAAATCGCCTGAGTATCGATCGATACCAGCCAGTATCGATCGATACCAGTCCAGACACCTGCACGATGGAATCCAAAATCCCGTGTATCGATCGATACTCCTCCAGTGTCGATCGATGCTGAGACGCATGTCGAGAAGAAGACTGAGATTGTCAAAGACGTCTCGAAGGAGCAAGCATCGATCGACACCCTCCAGGTATCGATCGATACCCAACCAGACACTGCGAAGGAGCCGCGTATGAGTGTTGACAGACTTCGCAAGCCCAAGAAGCTGAATCCTATTCCTCAACACCTCCGAGCACCCATCACTCCAAAGCAGCTGCGTGGCTTTGAGAAGAGGGTACGAAGGATTCCCCACTCGTTCACTTTTGAAGATGCTCTAGAGGGCTGGCCTCTGTTAAGTCACTTCAAAGATTGCAGAGAAACTCTGGCAGAGATCGAAGCACTCTTCATCACGGCCAGAAGTCAACCACTACCGCTAAAGCAGTTGACCCAGAGGGAAGACCCAGGGAAATTCGCAGTTCAATGCTCCATCTCTGGAGTTGAATTCGATGAGTCTCTCGTTGACTCAGGGTCTAGCGTTAATGTAATATCAAAGGGAATTGCTGAACGATTGAAGGCTGATATAAGACCCCCTACGATGCTTCTCACGTTTGCGAACTCCTCCACCTCACCTCCATACGGTATTATCCATGCTTTGCCTGTTAAAGTGGAAGATTATCTGGTGCCCACTGATTTTCAGGTTGTGGAGATGAGCGAAGGATCTGAGGTTTCTTTGCTCCTGGGACGACCATTTATGGCTACTGCTGGCGCGATCATAAACACACCTAATAAGAGACTCTCTTTCTCTTACATCGACGGAGATCTCTACTATGATGCCATTCCCTCTAGAGGTGCTCCCACTCATGTCTCGTGCTTCACTGTTGTCACAAGAGAGACATTGGTAGTTGATCTTTTGGAAGAGCCTCCTGACGACCCAACTGTCATAGACGTTTTGGTTGAACCGTCCAGAATCCCCAAGAAAGTTGTCCAAAAGGCTAAGACAACAAAGAAGAGGGCGAAAAGCAAAATAGTCAAGAATCCCCATGTCACTTTAACCCCTCAGAAGTATGATGGAGATTCGATTGAGTACAAGGTGAACTGCAAAGGAGCCTCGAAACCATTCTCTAAGGCTCGAGTTCTTCTTACTTCAGAGCTGAAGGAGAAAGGAACGGAGTTTGTGGAGGGCATGTTGAGCAGAACTCTGAAGCTAGCGATGTCAAGTTGTGGAGCCTGTGTTGGTGCAAATTCTCATTCTTATCCTGCTTGAATGGCGTTACAGTCAAGCTAATGACGTAAAACGAGCGCTTGGTGGGAGGCAACCCACTGGTGAGTCTGTTTTTGATTATTTTTCTTTTTCATTTTTCGTTCTGTGTTTGTGTCAGGATAAACAAGGAGCAAAACTCGAAATCCCCTGAGCATCGATCGATACCCCTTTGGTATCGATCGACACCCTACGCGAATAAGGAGAACATATGTCGACTTAAGCCTGCAGGTATCGATCGATACCAGGCCGTGTGTCGGTCGACATCAGATGTTCCAGCACGGTAACTTCTTGTTTTTCCCAATTATATTCTATTCATTTGTTTTCTTTTACTGACTCTAGGCTAGATAACATTGGGGACAGTGTTGTTCAAGTCTGGGGGAGGTGTCTGCTGAGCAAAACTCAAAATCCCCTGAGCATCGATCGATACCCCTTTGGTATCGATCGATACCCTACGCGAATAAGGAGAACATATGTCGACTTAAGCCTGGTATCGATCGATACCAGGCCGTGTGTCGGTCGACATCAGATGTTCCAGCACGGTAACTTCTTGTTTTTCCCAATTATATTATATTCATTTGTTTTGTTTTACTGACTCTAGGCTGGATAACACTGGGGACAGTGTTGTTCAAGTCTGGGGGAGGTGTCTGCTTACATTGTGTTTGTTTTTCTTAGAGTCAGTTGTTTTATCGAGTCCAAATCGTTTTATGGAGTCAAAACTTGTTGGAGATGATGATCATGTGCTTGAATAGTTGTTTCGATTTTGTTTTTGAGTGACCAGTGTTGCAGGATCAGCTCTAGATCGACTAATGAAAAATCCAAAGACTGACCAGTTGACTAGAAAACATCCATGTCTCCAGCAGAGTTCTTCTGAAGCCTGAGCCAAATTTTTGCACTTCATCGATGTGGTTAGTGTTTACAGAGCTTGATTCATTATTCATATCTAACAAAGGAACCCATATGTTTAAAGTAATGGTATCTCTCTCTCATGTTATAAGTTGATAAATAAGAGCATAAAAGATGAAATTATTTTCTTCTGAGTAGAGGGATAGGAAAATTTCCAGCGATCCCATTATTCTACTTAAGAGGGAATGATCACACAAAGGTTGAAAGCGAGGTTAGGAAAATTTCCCGTGATACTACTATTCGCCTAAACCTTTGATACATAGAGAGGGAAGAACCGGGGATTCGGTGGCAAACACCATCAATACTCTCGTTTCGAACCTTGATGTGTATATGCAGATCTAAAAAAAAGTGTGAAAAAGGGTGGTTCTTTTTCATGATATTGCATGGTAAAGAATCTATAAGGTTCTTGAACATTGGCTGCAGCGATGAAGCTGGCGATGAAGGCTTTATTTGAACAATGCTGCGAGATAATGTGTGGAGTCTGGAAAAGCTGCGAATGTCTACGGAGAAGTACATGGTCGTTAGATCAAAAGCTGGTTAGGTGACATTTGGGTGCTTGGGAAAAGGATCTTTGCGATGGTTCCCGAACAGGCGAGTCTCCGCGTTTCCAAACCTCTTTCTCTGGTTTAGTCTTCTATTCGCTTGAGGGCAAGCAAAGGCTAAGTCTGGGGGAGTTGATATATCATAGTTTTTACCCCTTTTAGGCCATGATATAAGTCCGTTTTATAGAGTCTTTATTCTATTTCGTAGTAGTTTAGTGTCTTTTACAGGTTTTAGCACATTTGGAGCATAATTGGAGATATTGGAGCTTTCTAGACCATTTTCGAGCAAAGCTGAAGACCGTGCTGCTGAGTACCCGATTACACGTCGAGCATCGATCGATACCTCCTTGGTATCGATCGACACCCATCGAGGCAGACACGACCCACGACTTTAATGAAGAGTTGAAGAATTGCAACTTGGTCCAGAAGTCTTTAATATTTACAAGAAGCCTCAATTCGTGAATTAGGTTATTTATAGGGATTTTACAGCCACTTTGTTGGCTATGCTTTATTTTACTTTGGTTTGAGAGAGAGCTTTGTGAGGAAGACAAGTCTGAAACTCCCTTCATCCGAGAGAAGATTTCGAACCCTCTTGTTACTCTTTCTGTTTTATTTGATGATTTATTCAAACATGTTGATTGTTTCATTCTCCATGTCTGACTAGATCCACTTTAGGTTCAGGGTTCTCATAAAGGTTTTCTCTGAATGCTAGGTTGATTAGTTAATTAGGATTCACCATATGAATTAGTTATTCACCTTATGTTGAGTTCAAAGCTAATTCTAGGTTGACGAATCTGGAACTTAGATCTTAGGATAATTGATTAGGCACGACAGTGCGATTAATTACCTGACAGAACCTTAGGTGAGCAAATTGATTATTCGCAAAGAGATTTGGTTTAATTTATTTGTGAACATAATCAAACTCGGTATTAAAGCTGATTTAGACTTTAGGATTCGCAAAGAGATTTGGAATTCCTAGGATTTAGATTTAGATAATTCTCGCAAAGACAGTTGGTTAATTAAACCTTAGTGATTTGAGTTCAAGAACTACGCTAAATCTGAATCATGTTAGTTATTTTATCTGCATTCATTGATTTTCTGAGAAATACCCTGAGCCTATCTTTCTTCAATTGAATTACAACACTTTTTAATTTCTGCACTGCTTTCAATTACATCTGAATTGCTTAGCTTAATTCTCACATATATAATCTATTGTGCGTCTCTGTGAGTCTTTGTGGTTCGACCCCTAGATATACTGCAACTACTGCTTATTACATTTAGGGTATTAATTTGAGCATATCAATATATTGCATGTTTTAGCATGCATATCACTTAGAATTTTGTGTCATTTACATGCATAATCATGGTTTTGCCTTGTATTTAGGTCTCATTTAGAGATTAGGACATATTGCATTATTTCTAGTGAGTTCTTGCATGTTTTGGAGTACTTTCTAGGTGATTGGAGGTAATTTGGGCATATTTGGAGAGTTTGACCAAAGTAGAGTGCAAGGTCCATCCGATACACCGGAAAGATGTGGCTGGGCTGAGACCCTCCGTTATGAATCAGCTTGGATGACCTTCATAAAAGCTGTAGAGGAGTGAGTTAGCTAGCCACTAGAATTAGAATCAGGGGATTTAGACTTGTGGTTTAAAGGATATGGCTGATTTACTGAAGACATGTCCATCTGGCCGAGACAGTTTATTCAATACCGATGTGTGACATCGGTATTGAAGCCTCAGGGGAATACACCGATGTCACACATCGGTGTGAAATCTCGGTATTTCCTCTCTGAAGTGACCAGGAGCAAAAAAAAACTTATCACCGAGGTCCAACACCGATGTTTGACCTCGGTGTTGGACATCTCTCACCCTAACCAGCCGAGCTCGTCCAAAGTGTCTCCAATATGTTGCTAGACGGGGACCTTACATTCTGATTCAGCTTCAACTTCCTTCATAGAAGTTGTATAGGAGTGAATCAGCTTTACACAGGAACATCGTCCAAAGTGTCTCAAAGATGTGGCTAGACGGATTTACTAAAGGTATGTCCGTCTGGTCGAGAGAAGACGACATCGTCCAAAGTGTCTCAAAGATGTGGCTAGACGGAGAGCTTACAATACGATTCAGCTTCAACTGCCTTCATAGAAGTTGTAGAGGAATGAATCAGCTTTACACAGGACTTTGAATCGGGTTATGTGGTGATATATCATGGTTTTTACCCTGCTTAGGCCATGATATAAGTCCTTTTTATAGGGTCTTTCTAGTTTTTTGTGGTCTTTTAGAGTCTTTTATAGGTTATAGCACGTTTGGAGCATAATTGGAGATATTGGAGCATTCTGAAACATTCTGGAGCGAAACAGAAATCCGTCTAGCTGAGACATCAAAATCACCTGAGTATCGATCGATACTGCCTAGTATCGATCGATACCCGTCGAGGAAACAGAAGGATCGCGACTTATTGAAGAGTTGAATGCTAGGTTGATTATCTGTTTAGGATTCACAATCTGAATTAGTTCTTCACCATAGGTTGTTCTCGAAGCTAATTCTAGGTTGACGAATCTGGAACTTAGATCTTAGGATAATTGATTAGGCACGAGAGTGCGATTAATTACCTGATAGAACCTTAGGTGAGCAAATTAATTATTCGCAAAGAGATTTGGTTTAATTGATTTGTGAACATATCAAACCTGAACTTTAAAGCTGATTTAGACTTTAGGATTCGCAAAGAGATTTGGAATTCCTAGGATTTAGATTTAGATAGTTTTCGCAACGAGAGTTGGTTAGCTATATTTTAGTGATTTGAGTTCAAGAACCGTGCGTAATCTGAATCCTGTTAGTTAATTTAGCTGCATTCATTGATTTCCTGAGAAAAACCCTGGGCCTATATTTTCCTCCATTGATTTACAACACTTTTAATTGCGTACTTGTTTTTATTTACATCCTTTGATTTAGCGTATTTTGGATCTATATAATCTATTGTGTGTCTCTGTGAGTCCTTGTGTTCGACCCCTAGCTATACTACGACAACTGCTTTAGTATCTGAATAGGGTGATTTGAGCATATAAAAGTTGGCGCCGTTGCCGGGGACTCAATTCGCCATTAGATTTTAGCTAAAAAATTCGTCTAAATCGCCCGAGTATCGATCGATACTCAATACCCTTGAGTATCGATTGATACCCTACGTATATTTCAGTTACTTACATTCTTGGTTTTTGTTTTCAGGTGCATGCCTAATCGAGAAACCAGAAGCAACAAGAACACCCCGTTAGTTGATCTATCACTGGAACAGCTAGCACTTGTGGAACGCACAAACAGGAAAGCAAAGAAATCAGCTAAGATGAACAATAATCAGTTGGTTCGTGATGCAGCTGATGCTTACAGAGACCAAGAGGCTCGGTTGTGCAATGAGCAAGGAAAACGTCTGAATAGAGAGGGGATCTTCATGCCACTTGCTCCTGTTGTCGCTGCGAATGTCGCTGGGAACGCGAGGAATGATGTGGTTAATCGTGGAAGAACGATTGGTGGGTACAACAGGCCTGACCAGTTTTTCGCCAATCGATCAGCGATTCGTCCTCTTTCGTTTGTGAGGAATGACTTTGAGCTGAAGCCTGCTTACTTTGCTCTTGTGGGACAGCATCTCTTTCATGGTCTTCCTCATGAAAATCCAATGGACCATGTAGAGAAGTTGGAGGACTTGGTCACTAGCATCAAGAGCAATGGAGTGTCCTACGACTATCTCTTCTACAAGCTCTTCCCCTACTCTCTAGGTGGAGATGCGACCTACTGGCTGAGGCAGCTACCTCCTGGTTTGCTAACTACTTGGGAGAACACTAAGAGAGCCTTCGTGATCAACTTCTACGATGATGCTCGATCTGAGGATCTGAGCAATAAAATCTCCCAATTTTCTCAAGGACCTACTGAGGCATTCAAGGCTGCTTAGACGAGATTCAGATCGTATCAGAGAGATTGTCCACATCACGGATACTCTGATGTGCAGCTGCTGGGTATCTTCTTTAGAGGAGTAGATTGGAGGTATCAGATGGCTCTAGACGCTTCGAGCAATGGTAATTTCAACACCAGGTACCTTGAGGATGCTTATGTGTTGATTGAAAACTTTGCATCTAGCAGTAGCACCAAGAGCGCAGACTTCGAGCGCAAGAAGCTGGCTGGTAACATGGATGGGTCGCTGATCGCTGAAGTTAAAGCTCAGCTGGATTCTATGCATAGTCTTCTGCTGGGAAAGACAACAAAGGCCGTCCACTTTGCTGCTGAGAATGAAGTGGAAGATGTTAAATACATTGGTGGTTCTGGTTTTCAGGGTCAGCGATTTGGGTACAACACCAATCGAAACTTCACCAACTATGCTCAGCAAGGAGGGTGCCAATCCCCACCACCCAAAGCTCCTGAGAGTCAGATTGAGGCTATGCTTGAACAGCTGGTTCAAGGGCAGGAGAAGATGACAGTAACCTTCAATGGGAAATTGGATGCTGTGTACACCGAATTAAGGGGAAGGATCGAGGCTCTCGATACCAGTCACAGGATGCTGGAAACGCAAGTAGCTCAGACTGCAGCAAATGCCAAGGGAAAGACGGTTCATTAACACAATGCACACGTCAATGCGATCTCCTCAAGTGCAGAAAATTTCGAAGAGGATCCTAAAATCGCCATAGCATCGATCGATACCCCCAGGTGTCGATCGATTCCGGTTACAATTCTGAAACGGGACACTTCAAAAACCCGTGTGTCGATCGATACCCCATTGGTATCGATCGATACTGAGGCGATTTCAGAGGAGACACCTGAGATTTCGACTGTGGTGCCTAAAGTAGTTGCAAAGAGAGTCTATATACCGAGGATACCTTACCCCAGAGCTGCTGAAAAGGCTAAGAAGGAGGTAGAAGACGCCAAATGCAAGGCTATGCTGGATAAGCTGATTTTGGAGCTTCCCCTTGCTGATGATAAATCTGTCAAGGATGATTCAACAGCAAGAGTATCGATCGATACCCTACCTGGTGTCGATCGATACCCCTCGCAGAACGAGACAGAACTTGTCGAAAGACGTGAGTTGATCAAAGAAAGAGTTCGCAAGCCCAAGAAGCTGAATCATGTTCCTAAACACCCCAGAGATCCCATCTCTCCAAAGCAGCTGCGTGGCTTTGAGAAGATGGTAAGAAGGATTTCTCCTGAATCAACCTTTGAAGAAGCTCTAGAGTGTCGTCCTCTGCTAAGTCACTTCAAAGATTGCAGAGAAACTGAGGAAGAGATTAAGGCACCATTCATTAAGGCTAGAGGTACACCTCCACTGAGACAGCTGACCCAAAGAGAAGATCCAGGGAAATTTGCGGTTCCATGCTCTATCTCTGGAGTTGATTTCAAAGAGTATCTCGTTGGCTCAGGGGCTAGTGTCAATGTCATCTCAAGGGCAATTGCAGAGCGGTTGGGGGCTGATATTCGATCACCAAAGGTATCTATCACACTCGCGAACGACTCCACCTCGCTTCCACACGGTACTATCCATGGTTTGCTGGTCAAAGTAGGAGACTGTCTGGTGCCTACTGATTTTCAGGTTGTGGAGATGAGTGCGATATCTCGTATGCCTTTGCTCCTGGGACGACCGTTTATGGCTACTGCTGGCGCAATAATAGACACGCCTAATAAGAGAATCTCTTTCTCTTACATTGACGGTGGGGTCTATTATGACGTCATTCCCCTAGAGGTGTTCCCACACGTGTCTCTAGCATCGAGGTTGTCACAGGAGAGTCGCTAGCAATTGATATTTTGGAAGAGCCTCCTGATGAGCCTACTGTCACAGACATTTCAGCTGAACCGCCCAGCATCCCCAAGGAAGTTGTCAAGAAGACTAAGGCAACAAAGAAGAATGCCAAGCGCATAAGAGTCGAGAATCCCCATGTCACATTAATCCCTCAGAAGAGTGATGGGAATTCGATTGAGTATAAGGTCAAGTGCAAAGGAGCTTCGAAGCCATTCTCTAAGGCTAGAATTCTTCTTACTTCGGAGTTGAAAGAAAAAGGAAAAGAGTTTGTGGATGGCATGTTCAGCAAAACTCTGAAGCTAGCAATGTCAAGTTGTGGAGCCTGTTTTGGTGCAAGCTCTCACTCTTATCCAGCCTAAAGGGCGTTACATTCAAGCTATTGACGTTAAACGAGCGCTTGGAGGCAACCAACTGGTGAGTCTATATATATAAGTATTTTCTTTGTATTTTTCGTTTTGTGTCAGGATAAACAAGGAGCAAACTCGAAATCACCTGAGTGTCGATCGATACCCTTCGCGATTGAGAACGGTTCATGTCGATTTAAGTCTGGTATCGATCGATACCAGGCTGTGTGTCGATCGATACTCAATGTTCCAGCAAGGCAACTTCTTGTTTTTCCCAATTTTATCCTTTTCTTTTGTTTTCTTTCACTGACTCTAGGCTAGATAACATTGGGGACAGTGTTGTTCAAGTCTGGGGGAGGTGTCTGCTGACATTGTGTTTGTTTTTCTTAGAGTCATAAAAAAAAATTGTCGTTTTATTGAGTCAAAACTTGTTGGACATGATGATCCTGTGCTTGAACCTATTGATATGATTTTGTTTTTGAGTGCACAGTGTTACAGGATCGGTTCTAGATCGACTAATGAAAAATCCAAGGACTGACCAGTTGACTAGAAAACATCCATGTCTCCAGCAGAGTTCTTCTGAAGCCTGAGCCAAATTTTTGCACTTCATCAATGTGGTTAGTGTTTTTAGAGCTTGATTCATCATTCATATCTGATAAAGGAACCCATGTGTTTAGAGTTATGGTATCTCTCTCCCCTGTTATAAGTTGATAAATAAGAGCATAAAAGATTGAAATGATTTTTTTCTAAGTAGAGGGTTAGGAAAATTTCCAGCGATCCCATTATTCTACTTAAGAGGGAATGATCACACAAAGGATTGGAAGCGAGGCTAGGATTTTTCCTATGATGCCATTATTCGCCTACATCCTTTGATACATAGGGAGGGAAGAACCGGGGATTTGGTGGCAAACACCATCAATACTCGCGTCTCATACCTTGATGTGTATATGCAAGGATGAAAACAAAAAAAGAAAGAAAAAAAAGAGAACATAATAAGAAATAAGTCTGGGGGAGAGAAATAATACCAAAAAGTGTGAAAAGGGTGGTTCCTTGTCATGATATCGTATGGTAAAGAATCTGGAAGGTTCTTGAACAGTGGCTGCAGCGATGAAACTGGCGATGAGGGTTTTACTTGAACAAAGCTGTGGGATAATGTGTGGAGTCTGAGAAAGCTGCGAATGTTTACGGAGAAGTACATGGTGGTTAGATCAAAAGCTGATTATGTGACATTTGGATACTTGGGAAAAAGGTCATTTCGATGGTTCGTGAATAGGTGAGTCTCCGCGTTTTCAAACCTCTTTCTCTGGTTTAGTCTTCTATTTGCTTGAGGGCAAGCAAAGGCTAAGTCTGGGGGAGTTGATATATCATGGTAGTTACCCTGTTTAGGCCATGATATAAGTCCTTTTTATAGAATCTTTCTAGTGTTTTGTAGTCCTTTAGAGTCTTTTACAGGTTATAGCACGTTTGGAGCATAATTGGAGATATTTGAGCATTCTGGAACATTCTGGAGCGAAGCAGAGATCCGTCTAGCTGAGACATCAAAATCACCTGAGTATCGATCGATACTGCCTAGTATCGATTGATACCCATCGAGGAAACAGAAAGATCGCGACTTATTGAAGAGTTGAAGAATTGCAGAATTGGCCCATAAGACTTTGATATTTACGAATTGGCCTAGAACGTGTTTTAGCTATATATTTAGGTTTTCAGCCACCTGTTTAGGCTATGCTTTATTTTCTAAGCTTTATTTTATTTTGGGTTTTAGAGAGACAAGTCTGAATCTCCCTTCGTCTGAGATCAGATCTCAAAACCTTTCTGATTATTTTATTGATGATTTATTCAGTTATGTTGATTGTTTCATTCTCCATGTCTGAGTAAATCCACTTTAGGTTTATGGTTTTCTCATAAAGGATTTCTTTGAATGCTAGGTTGATTATCTGTTTAGGATTCACAATCTGAATTAGTTCTTCACCATAGGTTGTTCTCAAAGCTAATTCTAGGTTGACGAATCTGGAACTTAGATCTTAGGATAATTAATTAGGCACGAAAGTGCGATTAATTACCTGATAGAACCTTAGGTGAGCAAATTGATTATTCGCAAAGAGATTTGGTTTAATTTATTTGTGAACATATCAAACCTGAACTTTAAAGCTGATTTAGACTTTAGGATTCGCAAAGAGATTTGGAATTCCTAGGATTTAGATTTAGATAGTTTTCGCAACGAGAGTTGGTTAGCTATATTTTAGTGATTTGAGTTCAAGAACCGTGCGTAATCTGAATCCTGTTAGTTAATTTAGCTGCATTCATTGATTTCCTGAGAAAAACTCTAGGCCTATATTTTCCTCCATTGATTTACTATACTTTTAATTGCATACTTGTTTTCATTTACATCCTTTGATTTAGCGTATTTTGGATCTATATAATCTATTGTGCGTCTCTGTGAGTCCTTGTGTCGACCCCTAGCTATACTACGACAACTGCTTTAGTATCTGAATAGGGTATTAATTTGAGCATATCATGTGGACGTATGGATAGGGAGATAAGACGGATTTACTGAAGGTATGTCCGTCTGGCCGAGAAAAATTGACAGCGTCCAAAGAACCGGCAAAACGAAGGCCTTCCGATATGAATCAACTCAAACGGTCTTCATAAGAGTTGTAGAGGGCCGAGTTCGCCGTCTACATGAGTTAGATTCAGGTCATTCATTTGTCAGGTTCAGGAGTTATGACCGATTCACTGAAGACGTATCCAAGTTTCGGCCGGGTCAAAAACCGGTTTGTCCCGGGTTGACCCGGGTCCGACCCAACTCAGCAAACACTTTTTATATTTTAGAGATCTGATTTTTAGATCTATATCACTTTTTATCCATTCTTCATTTTTTTTTCTCTCTCTTTTCTCTCTAGAACAAAGACTAGTCTTTTTAGGGTTCTTGGGATTTTTCCCAAAGATCTCTTTGATTTATGCAAGTTTGAGTTTATATCTTTTCATCTTTCTCTAATCTTTCACTTTCCTATTCCCTAATCATGATTAACATCACCTCTTTCACAAGATTTGTTGTGTTCTTCATGACTAGTGAGTAGTCTTTTGGGATTTGAGGATTTTGTAGATTTAGGGTATTTGATGGATGATTAATGATGTCTAGGATTAGATTATATGATTTACCTTCTTGATTAGTGTTTTTAAAGCTAGATCTAGCTTGATAAAGTGGATTTAGATGAAAAGGCATTTCATGCACACCAGGTGTTTGATGAAATGCCTTGATGAATTAATTAAGAGATATTCATTTCTAGCCTAAGGGATTAATTGTCTAGAGTGATTATTTAGTTGATCTTGAATGATAGACTTAAAGCTTGCTAATTAGTGATTCACAAATGAGAATTTGATCTTGAATTAGTAATTAGCAAAGTAATTAATGCCTTGAGAGAGGATTAGTTAAGATTAGTGATCTTTGCCTAGTGATTAGTCTTCATTAAACATTGGAAATCATTAATTAGCCATTGGATTTCCCTATCTCAATTACCTTATCCTTGAATTCGCCTTTTATCATTGTTTTATTCACCGTTTAGTGTCTTTAGCTCTTGTCACTTGTCTTTTAATTGATAGTTCACTAGCTTAGTCACCAAAACCACTTTGTTTGCTTGAATTAAAGAGTGTCTTGTATTCTCGTTGCATTTAACTAGACCCTAGATTGGATTGATACCTAAAACACTACAATGACATGTGTATTTAGGATTGATTCTTAAGTAGGATAAAATTATATTTATCAGATGCTCGTATCATTTAACCTACCTAATATATTTACTAGTTGATGTTGAAGATATTGATGGAGGAAAGATCTTAATGGGTAATGATACACACTGTTTTGTCACGGCCATACAACAGTTATTTTGTTGTATTAACTCAACACCTTGGTCCCATAACATTCACATCTTATAAATCAATGGCTGCAAAAACACATCGAGTGATCTCTTTGGATGCTCTGGTCCAGGAACGAGATTGCTAAGGAACAAGAACTCCCTTCGCATGCACAAAGATGACGGCAAATTATAAGGTGTTACAATTACTGGCCACAAATAATAGTGCATGTCGTGCTTCCCAAAAGGGTTGAAACCATCGGTACATAATCCAAGGTATACGTTCCTCGCCTCATACGCAAAGCTGGGATACATAGATTGAAAATGTTTCCATGCTCCTGCGTCTGACGGATGGGCGATTTCTCCATCTATTGTATGCTCTGCATGCCATCTCATTGCTCCCGCTGTGCGCTCTGCCTGATATAACCTCTTCAATCTCTCTGTTAACGGCAAATACCACATCCGTTTATATGGCACTGGCACTCTTCCACCTGTTTTTTTATACCGAGGTTTGCGACAAAACGGCATGACGAACGGTCTGCGTCCTCTCTCCAGTAAAGCATACAGTTGTCGATGCATACATCTATCATCTAATACGGCAATCCTAGACCTTGAACAAGTTTATGTATCTTATAGTATGATGCCGGTGCAAGATTATCTTCTGGAAAAATGTCTTTCACAAAATCAGCGATTGCATCCACGCACTCCTCACTCAAATTAAAATCCGTATTTATACCCACAATCCTAGTTGCAGTTGATAAAGGGGAATGTCCACCTCTACACCCATCATATAACGGATGTTTAGCAGCGTCTAGCATATCAAAGAATCTTCGAGATTCTAAGTTAGAATCTTCTCCTCTATCTCCATAATCAACAACCGATGGTATACTTTCACGAAATGCATCGTTCACCATCTGAACATGACCTACAATACTTTCTACTTCCATTGCGGGTTCTTCTAAGCTAGCTTTATCCCCAATATACTGCTCACTAGTACTAGCATAATTATCCACCATTGTATCATTTCCTCCATGATAATACCAAATCTTGTAACCCGGCAAAAACCCATGACAATAAACGTGTGACCATACTTCCTCTATCACGATTAATCTACGATTCCCACAATTCTTACAGGGGCAGTAGATTTTACCAGTTTTTTTTGCTTTCTTATGATTACCCGCAAATGCCATGAATTCTTGCAGAACTTCTCTGAATTCTTCCGTAACTAGGCCCGTGTCTGGAATTTGATGAGACTTGTCCATCCATGATCGAAAATAATTATAAGGATCTGAAGAAAACATTTTTGTAAGGAGTTATATAAGAGAGTTTTTTGTTTTTTGTAAATGAAAGGGTGAATACGTTTTTATAAAGAAATTGTGTGCGTTTTCCGACGGATTTCCGAAGATATTATCGATGTCGGCAACGATGTCGGCAACATCAGCATTTATCGGAAATCCGTCGGAAACCTGTCGGAAATTGTCCGACGGATGGCCGTCGTCGGAAATCCATCGGTAACGATGTCGGTAACATCAACATTTGTCGAAAATCCGTTGAAAAGTATCCGTCGGATGGCCGTCGTCGAAAACCCGTCGGCAACATCATCATTTGTCGGAAATCCGTCAGAAATTTCTGACGGGTAATGTTTTCCGACGGATTTCCGACGGATTTTACGTTCGTCCAAATACCATCGGAAATCCGCCGGAAATTTCCGACGGAATTATTGCCCTCGAAATTTCCGTCGTAAATGGCCATGTTTTCTTGTAGTGTCGAGTCATGGCATTCCTTGAGGTTCTTGAGGACGACATCTTATTCCCCTTGGCTGGAAGTCATCCCTCATATCCCGCACTTAAGTGTACGGCCGTATTTACTAACTCCTTATGTGTTTACAGAACTTTGTCGTACGAGGATTTCCCCGAGTCATCTCACTCTCTGTGCTGTAGGCTTGATCCACTCCCTCCAAGTCCTTTCTGACTTGTCCGGGCACGAGATCACCGAACCGATGGGCTTATGCTCCTACTATCTTCTCAAGGCGAAAATAGGGTCGCGCCAGTAAGAGCTGATTCCCCGACTGGCTGCATGGATTCCTTTTGCTCCACTGATTTGGTTGGAGTCCTCCATGGATGGTGGCGAGTTCTTCTTCGTTCGCCCTCAAGGTCCCACCAATTTTCCCCTTAGTTGGCTGAGTGCTTAATTGTAGAGAATATCGGTTGGTATTTTGTCTAGGAATACATATTATTGGTCTTCTTTTTGAATTCCAAGACATTGTTATCGTTATGTTTAAATTATTTCATTGTTTACTTCGTATGTTGACAATGTTTACTTCGTATGTCCTATTACTTTTGGAGACGTAAAAACTTGTGAATGATGTCTAATTAATCTTTCAAATTCCTGAAATATTCATTCTATTTGTTGAATTTATATTAAAATTTTGCATGTCTTCTTTAAAATTTATAATATAATAAGAGAGTTTTCTCTCATTCTAAGCTGTCCACATCAGCACTAAACTCCTCTATTATTGGACCCCACCTATTTAAATTTTTTACTAATTAAAAAAATTTGTGTCAAATAACTTTTAATAATTTAAAAAACAAACATTTATACTATCCAAAATATGTGCGCGTGATATTGTATTGGGTATTTTTTTGTTTATTTTTGGGTTTTTGATAGCTCTCCCTATTTTAATAAGAGAGTTTTCTCTCATTCTAATATGTTCACATCGGCACTAAACTCCTCTATTAATGGACTCCACCTATTTAAATTTCTTACTAATTAAATAAAGATGTGTCAAATGACTTTCAATAATTTAAAAAAACAAAAATTTATAATATCCAAAATATGCGCGTGTAGTATTGTATTGGGTATTTCTTTGTTTATTTTTGGGTTTTTGATAGATCTCTCTATTTTACAAACTCAAAAACTCTACACAACTGGCCCATTAACTCAAAACCAAAACAAAAAAACCACACGCTACTTTTCTCTTCTCCTCCTTCCTTGCCTCCACCCTGCAACCCTAAATCTCCCCTCACCAACAAATGCATAACGTCGGCTGCTCTAAAAAAAGAAATTTAGTACATCATTAACTTCTTTAACCACTCTCCTCTAATAACTAATTCATGACTATCTTAAAAAAAAACGATACATCTCCAACACCGACAAACATATAATTTAGTATATGTAAAATATATATAAAACTGTAATTAAAATCACACAGTAATGAAATACAAAATATAAACACATAAAAAAGAACAATATTTCAACATAAGTTAATAACATAAGTAAGAGAAAACCGTTATTATATACAAACACTAATAAAGAGAAAAAAACAAAACACACGTACACATAATGCAATTTTAAATATAAACCGAATATTAAACTAAATTTTGAAATTAATAAAAAAATTGTTTCCTAAAAAATTACATAAAAACAAATATAAAACATGAATGTAAATAAGATATTATCACATTTTTGGATTTCATGAATTCTACCTTTTTAAATCTCAGGAATTCCATAAGGTACTATATCCTAGATATGATACTAATATAGTCTCTTTATTTCCAAATAATAAAATAACGCATGCATATAGATTAACTTTAATACGCTATACTTTTTCCATCGACAACATGAATATTCTAAGACAAAAAGTTCAACACATGTTATCTCATACTCAGATTTCATGAATTCAAACACTTTAAATCATGGAAATTCCGTAATCTCTTTATAATGTAGTAATGATACAAATATAGTTTCCAAACAATAATATATTTCTTGCATATATACATCTCAATATTATTATTTAAGAAATCATTTAAGAAAATCATTTAAGAACATTTGAATACCCTTTTAAATTTTTATTTATTTATTTTTCTTTTTCATCATTGGCACCATAGCCATTTTACCTCTTACTAGAGGATTAACACCAAATTTGAAGTTTGGCTTGATGAATCATGGCAGAGCGGAGCACCACTTGATCATTTGTTCCTTTCAACTACTACTTATCTTTAGAATTGTAAAACAGTTAAATAACACTAAAATATGAATCTTTAATTGTTTTGTGAAATAACTGAATAGTAGAATAATGTAAACAGTTTTAAATTAACAAAATAGGTATTGATTATAGAAATTAACAACCAAACTATATGAAATTTTAAGAAAACTATGAATACATATGTCATAAAAGAGATGCAATCTAACGACATACAAGTTTCAGAAAACGTACTCATCTTATTCTTACACATTATTGTACTAAAATAATATAATGGCTCGGCAAACTTTCAAGTCGGCGGATTCAATCTTCCGGCAAATCGACTCAACCACTCATAATCAGGCTTCAAGCTAAATGGCTTCAAACGATCGACTCGCTTTGGCAATCCTCCAGCTATGGCTTTCTACAACAACGAGAAATCCCTCATCATCCTCCCATTAGTCGTCTTCATCAACATTCCTCCTCTGTAATCTCTAACTTCGTATTCGACTTTGACATTTCAATTTTCTAGTTTTGAATTAAGTTTTAATTAGGCTACTACCATTTGTTTTGTTACTGGGTTAAGACCCACAAAACACTATAGTCTTCGACTCGACTTGTAACCTATTTTATTTTTCATGCGTTAAAAGGAAAATACTCTCAGAGGAAGCACTAATGACCATGACAACGTTCTTTGCGTGGAACACCCGGGGATTCAACAAAATGCGCAAACACAACTCAGCTAAATCATGGATATCTTCAACTTCACCATCTTTTGGCTGCATTCTCGAAACAAAAATTCAATAAAACAACTGCTCCAGTATAGTGGACAGCGTCTTCCAGGGGTGGAACGCTATCGCTAATTACGATTACCATCGTTTGGGGAGGATTTGGATCCTCTCAAAAGACAATATCAGTGTTACTCCGCTGTATAAGAGCCCGCAATCGATAACGGTATGGGTCACTTTTCCTTCCGGAATTGAGTTCCTTTGCTCTTGTGTCTATGCATCTAATTTCAGAAGAGACAGAAACATGTTATGGGAAGAGCTAAGATACACCAGAGAGCTGTTTGTTCAAATAAACACCCCATGGATTGTTATGGGTGATTTCAACGAAATTCTAGCGTCTGAAGAACACTCGAGGTCCCCAGACTATCTAGGAAACCAAGGTGGAATGAGAGACTTTCAATCAATGGTCTTGGATTGCGAGCTACAAGACCTAAGCTATTTGGGGCCGAAATTTACATGGTGGAACCAACAGGAGAGGAATCCAATTGGTAAGAAACTTGATCGTGCTCTTGTTAACAGCCCTTGGATTTCTGTTTTCCCACACTCTTATGCTTCTTTCGAAGCAAATGGGATCTCAGATCATGCCCGATGTTTAATACGACTACAACCGAAAATCTAAAATAAAAGACATCATTTCCAGTTTTTCAATTACCTCACTGAGAATCCGCAATTCTTGGACCTGGTGGAATCAATCTGGGCAAACACAGAACCGGTATATCACTCAAGAACGGCTTTACATCGTTTCCACAGAAAGCTTAAATTGTTGAAGCGTCCTCTTGGTGACATTAATAAAGAACGATATGGGGAAATTACTAAAAAAACAAAGGAGGCTTTTGATTTGCTTTGCGAAAGATAGAGACAAGTTCTTTTGTACCCCGACTCGGCAAACATAGCAGCGGCTAATGAAGCGGCACAGAATTGGAATCATTATACCAGCGTGGAAGAACAATTTCTCAGTCAAAAATCACGCATTAAATGGCGGAAGCATGGGGATAAAAACAACGTCTTCTTTCACATAGCAGTTCTAACTAGAAACTGCAAAAACAGTATCAAACAGCTGATGAACGAAGATGGAAACCTCCTAACGGACCAGGAAGACATGAAAGCTGAGGCAGTACGTTACTTCTCAAGCTTCCTGCAGACTCAAACCCAAGACCAGACGGCTACCAATTTATACGATCTCGAGGACCTACTCACTTTCCGCTGCACAGCAGAACAATGTAACCTTCTGGTTTTTGATGTCACTGCAGATGAAATACAGAAAGCCCTCCTCGCAATGCCCACCAACAAAACCCCAGGTCCATATGGGTTTACCGCGGAATTCTACATCGCAGCTTGGCCGATTATAGGAGCAGACCTGGTAATAGCGATCCAATCATTCTTCCTCTACGGATTCATGCCTAGAGGTGTCAATGCAACAGCACTAACATTGATACCAAAGACAACAGATGCGGTAAGAATGAAAGATTTCCGTCCAATATCTTGCTGCAACCTTCATTAGAGTGGAGATAAGAGATGGCACTTCAACATCCTTTTGGTCGGACAACTGGACTGGTTTTGGAAGGCTAATTGACATGGCAGGAGAGTCAGGTCCACGTTCTCTGGGTATTGGACGCAATGCAACCGTTAAAGATGCTGTACGTGGACAAAACTGGGCTCTTCGTCGCTGCAGAGGGGCTCTCCTTCATGAGATCACTCGGATAATAAAAAAATCATCCTCTGCCTCATGCTAATAGTGGAGAGGATATTACTTGTTGGAGACAAGATTCGGACATCTACAAATGTCAATTTTCTTCCAAAAAAACATGGGAATTAGTTCGCCAAGCATCTCCAAAGGTTTGGTGGCATCGTCTAGTGTGGTTTCCCCAATCAATACCAAGAAGGGGATTCATTTTATGGCTCTCATTTAATGACAAATTGTCGACGGGCGCAAGAATGAGGCAATGGGGATGCGTACAATCATGTCCCTTATGCGGAGAGGTAAACGAAACAAGAGACCACCTATTTCTGGCTTGCCCATACACCTTCAAGATTTGGATATGGCATTGCAAAAAGCTTCTTCGACGGAAAATTAATCCAGATTGGAACGCGACAGCGAGATCTCTCCTGGGTAGACGTTTATCCACAACAGACTGCCTCCTGGGGAAAATAGCTTTACAAGCAACGGTGTACAACGTTTGGAAGGAAAGAAATGGAAGAATCCACAACCGCCCTCACCACTCTGCACTACATCTCGCTCACATCAATGACAAAGACATCCGCAATCATCTAATAAGTTTAAAGAGGGGCCAAAACGAGGAGCCAAACCACTACAAGAAGAAAAAGTAAATATTGTTACAATTTTTTATGTCACAATATATAAATATTTCGTCACAAAATTTATATTGTGACGAAAATGTCACAATTTCTAAAACATCACAATAAAACCGTCACAAATCAATTTCGTCTCAAAAAACGTAACAAAATTTTGTTACGAATAATAACGTAACATTTCGTCACCATTTGTGACGACATTAGAATAGTTACAAAAATGACACAATTTGTGCCGAAAAATATTGTCACATATTTGTCACCAATTGTTACTCTATTTTAGTCATTGATTCGTCATAAATTATGACCAAAATAATGTCACAAATCTCATCACAATTCGTGACTAATTTATAGTCATAGAAACGACACAATTCGTGACAAACGATACTATCACAAATTATTACAATATTTATGTCAATGATCCATTACAAATTGTGACCACAATAATATCACAAACTCCATCACAATTAGTGACTACATTATAACAAATAATTACCATTATTTGATTTATATTATGACGTTTGTTTCATACTTAACCGTTACAAATTGTTACAAATTCACTACAAGAAAAAATTCCAAATTTTTTATTTATTTATTAATTTAATTAATTTACAAAAAGAAAAAAAAGGAAAAAAATGAAAAAAAAAAAAAGAAGATCGAAGAATTCTCCTCGCCGATTTGCTCCTCTGCCTGGCCTCAATACCATCGCCGATCTGCTCCTCCGCCTGGCCTCAATACCACCGCCGATCTGCTCCTCCGCATGGCCTCAATACCACCGCCGATCTTCTCCTCGCCAAACCACCCATCGAAGATCGAAGATCTTCTCCTCGCCTAACCACCCATCGGAGCAACCACCATGCGAGGCACGAACCAATTGGAGCAACCACCACACAGCCCAACACCGCCACTGCAGCCGAGAAGAAACCGCCGCCGCAGCCCAACACCACCGCCGTCGTATCTGGAAAAAAAAGAGTTGTAAATCAACTAAAACCTTTGGAAGAAGAAGAGAAGAAGAAGCCTGTTTTGTTTTTGTTAATTAGATCGCAAGAGAAGAGAAGAAGAGAAGTAGAGAAGAAGAGAAGAAGACCGTGGGAAGGAATGAGAAAAAAAAAAAAAATCAATTAAAAAAAAGAAAAAAAAAATAAAACAGTTTAAATCCTCAACCGTTGGATTAAACCAATCAACGGTGGAGGATCTCGATCCTCATCGCAAGGAACTAGCCAATGATAAGTTTTCATTATTTTTGTCATTTGATCGCAAATTTGAGATTCTTTTGTTTTGGGACTCGTCTGTGATTGCTAAACGGTCGCAAATTTGAGACTATTTTATGACAATAAAATTTTTTTACCCTAAACACTAAACTTTAAGAACCTAAAAAGTTTGAATATAATTTTACAATGATTTTGTGTATATAACAGTTCAAAAATATGTTAAAACGTAAAAATAAATAAATTTTGAGATAATTTTTATCTTTCAAAATCATTCTTTATAAAACACATGTAACACTTATTAGATGTTATGATTAGATTGAAATTTTTGTAAGTGTTATATTTTTCTTGTTTATTATTCAATGTTTATATGTAAGATCTAGTTTACAATTTAAGATATAGAGTTTATGATTAAGGGTTAGAGGTTTAGGGTTTAGAAACCCGATACAATTATCATATTAAAAAAAATTGTAAGTGTTGATTTTTTTGTATATTATTTGATGTTTATGTGTAAAATTTTGTTTACAATTTAACATTTATATCAAATTTATGATTAAGGGTTAGAGGTTTAGGGTTTAGGGTTAAGAATTTGTGGTTTGAGTTTAGAATTGATTGATTTCTATAAAAAATCAAGTGGAGTTACAAATTAATCTCAAATTTGGGACTATTTTGTGACTACTATTAAAAATTAGTCTCAAATTAGTCCCAAATTGGTCATAAAAAATGGGTTTGCAAATTAGTGTACATGTTACCATAAACCCTAAACTTTAAGAACATATAAGGTTTGAATATCACTTTACAATGATTTTGGGTATATAGATGTTCAAAAATATATTTTACAATTTAAGATTTAGAATTTATGATTAAGGGTTAGAGGTTTAAGGTTTATAATTTAATATTTATAAAATTATTATATTTTAAAAATTGTAAGTGTTGAATTTTTTTGTATATTATTTAATGTTTATTTTAAATATTTTTCCCATTGTAAAATGATTATAATTTGATCTTCCATTGAAAGGGTAAAGTTGAACGATCCACAAATGGCTCTTCCATATCTGCACTATAAAACACATGAAAATCAGTATCTCAGAGTGTACAACTCATAATTGATATTTGTATTGAAAATCAATAAAGCAACCAATATGGATTCAAGAGAGAAATATGGATTCAAGAGAGGGATACAAATTCAAGAGAGGAAATACCTTCCAATGACACCTCTGAACTTGACGTGAAACCAATGGCTTCTATTAAAAGGAAAAAAAAGAAAAGAACGGTTTTGATAGACAGTGGAGGAGATAAGTAAATAATTTTGACACTTTTTAGGGTTTCTCAATGAGTGGGAGAAATTTTGGCAAACTACTTAACGCGCTTAATGAAATCTGAGGCGGCATAATTAAAATTAATAACATTTTGGCAAATAATTATATTTAATTAATATAATTACGTTAACTACTTAACTATCTAGGTCAAAGCATGCTCTGAAATCTCAAATCTCCATGGGAGTATTTTCTTGACTTGAAACCCAAAGCTGTCGGAAAAAAGCAAAACTTTCATTTAATTGTCGAAAGAGAAACAATTAGATCTTGAGATAGTCAAACTGAAAGAGATTGGAGAGCGAGATTATTTTGCAGCACTAGCAACACAACTATTCGTAAGTGAAATCTGGTGATAAGTTTTAAAGTACCTCTTGGCTTTATATTTCAGTTTTTGTGATTGGTTTGTAATATGTTAATCATCTTGTATTGTTTTCAGATCTTGGATACATGTTTTTTAGTTCGCTGCTGTGTTTTTTTGGAACTTCTGATTAATTAATTCTTTTTTTTGTTTATTTTATGTATGTCACATTCATATCAAGAGCTAGTGTCACGTTCACAATTTTTTTGTTTTCACATATTATGTCATTTATACTCTTTTTAGTTATTATGTATTTTTGGGTGTTTTTTTCAAAATTGAAGCGATTTTTTAAAACAAAAATTCACAAGTGATTTTACTCTTGTCACAAATTCGTAACAATTATGTCACATTCTATGACCAAATGCAAATGCCACTAAAACGGTGGCAAAATGTGACGATTTATTTACAAAATATGTGTAGCTATAAGTGACTTCAGTTTAGTCACAAAAATCATATAATTTAGTTACTCGATTTGGTCGTAAATTCGTAACAATATTTATGACAATATATTTTGTAACAATTATGTCTCCATTAGTGACAGAAGTTTATTACCTTCAATTTGGTCACAATTTTATGACGAAATGGTAACGCTTTTATGACTAAATAATTTCGTCACGGATTCGTATGTATTTCGTCACAAAATTGTTACCAAATAAAGTAGTCACAATTATTTTGTAACAATATTCACTTTTTTTTTTGTAGTGAACGTATTACTCCAACGTTGGGCTGATTTGAATACGATACCTCAACAATGAAGTAATGTATCTCGAGTAATTCTTTTGTACTCTCAAATAATTACAGTTTTCAACAATGTATAATTCGGACCGGTTTGACAAATTTCTGTCAAATACTGTACTTTTTTTTTCTTTGATGATCAATAAATTATAATATTTCATCAAAAAAAAAATATATTCAATAAAAAAGTCTTAAAACATGCGTTTTCATATTTTTCTAGTGCGTTCTTCATTGATAATCAAATTTACTAGTATTTATTGATAATAAATGTAAAACTATGCTTAAAACAGCTAATTTGAAATTTGATTATGGTATATATATGATGTATTTGGAATATATATAATTAAAGAAAACAAAGAGTCATTAATCTACACAAGATAGTTTTTTTTACTTTCGTGACTATTTTGCATAAATTTATTTAAATTAAGTGTTTACGCTATTTTATTAATTTGATATCATATATAATTATGTGTATTTTTCATAGATGAGATGCATTATCACTACATATTTTTATATTCCACATCATTTTCTTGGAAAATATAATAGTTTTTAGACATATTTTTATATTCCACATCGTTTTTTTTTATATTGTTAGTATGATTTTATATGTTTCTTGAACACAAATCAAATTTTCTGATAAGATGTAGATAATTGATAATATATGATTCCATATGTGTTAGAAACTATTTATCAATATCTAACATTATTATTATTAGAGTTTTAGGACATGCGTCGAACATAGTTAATTTGAAAACTAATTACCATTAATTTTCTTAATTAAGAGTTAAAAGTTTCTAATTTTCAGAAACTTAAAGGTTCTTTTAACTCAAAAATATATAAAATTTTAGAGTGCATTTGGAAAACCTAAATGTAAAACTATACAATTTTTAAACCCTAAAATTTTAACCTTTGATGAGTCAAAATAACCTACATGTTTTTTTTAATTGATTTTTTTTTTTTAAACTTTTAATTAAAACAGTTAATGAAAATTGACTGTAAAATTACATGTGCTCGACGCATGTCTTTAAACTCTAATAATAATAACGTTAGAGATTGATGAATGATTTCTTACAAATATAGAATTTTATATTGTTAATTATCCTATTACAAAATATTATATGTGTTCAAGACCTTTTTGGCGATGAGAACCGATTTGCACTCCAAGTCCGACCCCAAACAAACAAATGCGTACCACAATGTCTCTCAACCATGTGACCGCGACCAAGTAGTGCTTTTACACCATCTAGCTAATTTAAATGCATTAATTCACACAAACAGAGTTATCAATCAACATGTTAATTCTTCCTAAATGGTTCCTATGTCCATATTCGATTATAAGATGTAGATCTAAACTTGTGCATACCTATACTCAACATACTAGAAGATTACAAGAAGAATATAGAGGAGGTTTTTGATCTAGTTCTCACCTTGGCCACTAGACAGATTCGCTGTCCCGGCTTTGACAGCTCGTTGTCACATGCTCCTAAGGCTAAAATCGTTTCTCCTTCAACCGGGAGCTAGATTCATGTATGCTTAGGATCTCTGCAAGGTTTCAGGTTGATCCAGATTATTTTTCCTATCCAAACAAATCAACTCGCCAGACTGGTTTGACCTATCCGCTGCGCAAAATGGTTCCAATAAATCTATCACAACTCCCAAACTACAAGAACCAATGCAGGGATATTTTAAGATCATTTATATTAAAGGGTTAGGAATCTCCTTACCAAATATAAGCTCGATCGGATCACTATCGAACCTTCCGGACGGTTTCTCCTCTCAATGATCGCAGATCCGCACTGCACTGATCAAGCCTGGGAAAATAACTATAACTTTCAGATCACAACTACGAATAGAAAACCGCTTTCGGTGTTGGCTATATTAGAGAGTCAAAAAAGTACTCACAAAGTTTGAGATAATTTGGATCAGTTTTTCCAATTCCTTTATCATTTCTACAAGAACAGGTCTAATATATCTTTTCTTTTGTTTATGGTGGATTGCAGTGGCTTCTTCTTCAAGTTGGAGGGTGGCAGTTAGCTTTAGGGTTTCTCTCTGCCACTTCTCCTCCATCTTGTGGCTCTTTTTAATAGAGATGAGGAAATTCTAAAGTTAGGGTTTTTAATGGTTTAATGGGCTTACGGGTTAGCCTTTTGGACTAAAAAAACAAACCGGCCCATGTTGATAATAATAAATTTCTAAACATAATTATAATTATAATTATTTTTATTATAATGAGAAATTTCTAATTTTCTCCATGATCTGACTCTTCAAGTTGGAGGGTGACGGTTGGGTTTAGGGTTTCTCTCTATCACTTCTCCATTTTGTGGCTCTCTTTAAAAAAATTATATGTAATATTTAAGATAAGAACATAAAAATTATTTGGGTTGAATAATATGTAAGATAATTTTTTTAAAAAAAAATTACATGATTTTAGCAAATATTAGAATGATAACGAATGAAATAACAAGTCTAAATTTGCTTTGGAAAACAGATTATATTTTATTATATGACTGTACTAAAATATAAATCTAAGAATCATTTTTAAAGAACAAACAACTTTTTCTAAAACATTTTGTCTCTTCCTTTGTATAAAATCTGAACTCTCGTACACACGTATCAATTTCTTACATATTATATGTAACATATATAAATAAACAAACCACACTAACCACACAATTGTTCAGCAACGAATACGCATACTATTTGGTTATGTGGGCGGATCAAGGATTTGTTTTTTGTTTTATCGGGGCATAAGGATAATCATATCATTAATGACGCAGAGACAAGACCAGATTATCCAGTTTGATGGCGTGTGAGAGAGCAAAGTAAAGTACGCATTGATTTTTGAGTTCAATGTTTGTTGAGTTCATTTTAGAATGAGAAAATTTTAAATTTTAATTATAAAAAATTAATGAAAATTAATTATCAAATTAATTATTTTTGAAGCGCGTGAAAAATCTAATAATAATGTTAAAGATTCATAAATAATTTCTTACAAATATGTAATTGTACATTATCAATTATCTGCATCTTATCAGAAATTTTGATATGTGGTAAAAAAAACAGATAAAATCATACTAATAATATACGAAAAATACGAAATGTGTATATAAAAATTGGCTATTATATTTTTCAAAAAGATGAAGAATATAAAAATTATAACTAGTGATATTGCATCTCATCTATGAGAAATGCACCCATAATATGATATGATAGCCAACTATAAACACAGCGAAAACATTCAAATTAGATAAATTCATGTTAAATAATCACAAATTTTTTTTTTCTTAAACTATCTTGTGTAGATTTATGACTCTCTATTTGTTTTTTTGTGCAACACTTACTTCTCATTAATTAAACTTTCATAATACAAAAAAAGAATTAAACATCTTCTTTAGCTACGATAAACCAAATGAAAGACCTTAAAGTTTAAAACATATAGAACTTGATACAAAAACAGTGAGTTTGAAACTAAGCTCAAATGCATCGATAGAAATTTCACGGCAAAGTTGGATTGTTTGGAATTAGTCATCTTAACATGTGACGTTGAAACTTAACATTGTATCTTCTGGTCCCGTGCAGACCGCTACGCAAGAAGACAAGTCGGTAAAGACATTCATAAGGTTTCCCGGTAAAAAGCACGGGAGGAAAACACCTCTCAAAGAGAGAGGAGTTGCTCGAATCACAATCCCTAATGGTGTAGGAGCGGCGGATTCAGATGGAGGAGGCAGCTTTTGACGATGGCTGAACTGAAGTGGTGGAGGAACGGCGGGGCGGGAGGAGGAGTCAGCTTTTGACGATGGCTGAACCGAAAGGGAGAATGGTTGGTGGTGGATAACCGAAGCAGCTTCATTAAATCCAAAACGATCACGACATCCTCCAGAAGATGGAGACCTGAATCAATCCCGACAAGATAGCCGAATAGATCAACATCAATGAATAATAATAGGCTGGAGGATGGGCCACTCTAGTTTAGATCTGGTGGGCTGCAATCCAAGGGGAGCATATTGGGCCATACCCATTTTGCAGATTCACCAATCCCAAAATGGGATTTCAAGATTTTGGAAGCTGAAGCCGATGACGTCGGAGGGAGAGGCAGGCCTCCGGCCAGTCGGGAAGATATGACCAAGGAGGATGTCTGGAGGTGGTTGAAACAACCGGCGAGGCATGTCTTAGGAGCGGCAGAGCTTTTAGATATGGTAATACGGAAACTCGCCGCTGGAAGTTGTCTTGAAAACACTAAGATCTAAATGTGAGAGTTGTCGAGGGTTGGACGCAGCAGACGGCGTAGCTTGATGGACTGAATCTGGCGGCTCAGGTGGGTGGAGTATGTTCTGCAATGAGTCAGATACTCTGCAGAGAGGCAGCGGTTGTCGCGAGCTTGGAGAGTTTTGAACAGTCCTCACCGGCAACGAAGCTAAACGGCATAGATGATGAACATAGAGATAACGGGTCTCGCCAGGATTCTTGGAGGAAGCGAATGGACGGAGGTCGAAATGAACGAATCCGCGGCAGAAGAGATCTCGCCGCCGGAGACAGTGACACCGGCAAAAAGAGTTACGGTTCTTCACGAGGCTGAAGATCCCGATAAGGAGGAGTTACGCCGATTAGAAGGATGACGACTGTCGCCGGTGATTGGAATCCATGTTAAAACTCGGTCGGCGGCTACCTCAAACTTCGGGTCTGGGAACGTTTAAGATCGAGGGCGAACTAGAAAAAAAATTATCTTTATTTTGTTTAGTTATATTTTTTCCAAATATAACATATATACCATAATCAAATATCAAATTAGTTGTTTTAAGTTTAATTTAATATTAATTCTCGGCTAACACTTGTAAATTTTGTTGATTTCTCTTTTAAATTTTTCTCAGCCACTGCAAATCCAGAAAATCCCAACAGCCATACTTCTTTCGAATCCCTTGTTATCTGTTAGTATTAGAATGTCATTCTCCTCGATGGCTTTGAAATCGATTTTGGATTTCTCCAAGTGTTTATGACATGACTCCCACAGACGATCTTGTAATGAGTTTGAGTGTAATTATACGAAGAATCCGCATTTTCATGATTCGTTGATGGTGGAACATCGACTTCAACACAACTCCATTTTATGTTGTGCTCTTCCTCTTATTTAAAGCAGCACCAATAGAAACAATAACTGATTGCATCTACTGATGCAGCTTTCGATCAGAGGAAGAGCACAACGAAAAATGGAATTGTGTTGAAATCGTTGTTCAACCATCAAAGAATTATGAAAAGGCAGATTCTTCGTATAATTAATTACACTCAAAATCATTACATAAGTGTGGGAGTCAGGTCATAAAGACTTGGAGAAATCCAAGACCGTTGTCAAAGCCATCGAGGAGAATGGCATTCCAAGACAGACGGATAACTTGGGTTAAAGCAACGAAAACACAAATGTTTTGATATAAGCATGACTATTGGGATTTTTTGGATTTGCATTGGATGAGAAAATTCACCAATTTAGAAAAAACCAATATATATGATACAATTTGGTAGTAGAAACTTAAAACTAAAAATACATAATTGAAAATGCGAGAAATATGACTAACCTTTGAATCGCATAGAATTTAAAAGCCTGAAAATAATAAACATCAAGTACATAAGAAAAACATAAACATATATGATGCGATGAGAAGTAGGACCGCAAAGAATTTAGGAAAACATGAAATAGAGAAGTATGCGGTCTTCGTCTTTGGAAATGTATTGTTATATGTGTAGTTTCCTAGATACTTGACTTAAAAAAATTGAAGGATCTTTGTCTGATTTTTGGATTTACTTCATTGCTAAACAATTATGTATAAGTTGATGTGTGCATTGGTATTAATGGCCTTTGTAATAACAGAAACAAAGACATAAAATTTAGCAAATGACCGGAAATCTCAAAATTTTAAATTTGAAATATCCAAAAGATGATAATTGATCATTTACCTATGATTTACGGATCCGTGAATCTCTTTTTACCCATATTTTCTCCAGCAATACCATCATCAATAAAACAATCTTGTCATATGCCAAAACCCTAAGTTTCTCGGCTTTCTACTCTGATATTTTCCTACAACCCACAAAAATTACAAAATGTTCAAACACATGAGATCACAAATTGGAACCCAAACATAAACTCAAAGAATCAATCTTGTAACATACACTCAAATAATCAATCTTGTAACTCAGTTTGCCTCTTGTTAAACTCGTAAATCCTTGTCATTTTCATTCCTAACAAAACAAAAATCCAAAACATACCACGATCAAACACGAACCATTTCTTACACATGATGAGTTAACAAAATTAATGGCCAAACCTCGAAATCGCATTATCCATTGATATCGAGATCATCCCTATTGATCCATATATATATTTAACCACCATCTTCTTTGATTTTTTCCTATACATGCAAATAAAAAAAAATAGAATCAATCTCATGAAAATGTGCTTTATGGAAATTATTTAACCAAATCTTGAAACTCACCTCTCGTACAACCCCAACAGTCACTCTCTCATATTCATTACCTTCAACATCATCTAAATTTGCAAGTTCTTCATATGTTAGTCCCATTTTTACCTGGACCAAAATTTACACAAATATCTCAAAATTTAAACCCTAAAAATCCTCTATTTACTATCAAAACTTACAAAACACCCACGAAAATAAAGTAGCTGAATTTCACAAAGAATTATCAAAACTCAAACCTTTCCACGAAATTCTCCTTTCTCAGACGGCAAAATTCAAGGATGCAAACGTCCTTTAAACCTAAACCTCGGGCTGGAAAAAAATCCAAAAATCACTATCAAATCTTAATTAGTTCTATACATAAGAATTAATTAATTAATATATCAAGAGAGAGAGGGAGAGAGACGTACAAACCACATAATGTACATAGATCCTGATCAAGCATGATGTTGATCATGTAGGGCTCCTAAAAGCTACCATAGATGAAAACATTGTGAAGCGTAGCAACGTAGCTACAATTATATTGTGTAGTTTGGCACATTTGTGGTGATGAAAACGTTTAAAAGAAATTATCATATTCATTTTCCTTGTAATAGAAAAAATTATAAAAAAATCTTGTGTGATGATGAAAGAGACTATCTGGTTGGTTTATTATATAAGGGAAGAAGTTTTAGTGTTGTTAGGTTGACCTAACAAATATAAGAGTTAAGATTTTATGGAAAGTTTTGATAAATATAAAATATCCTATAGAATATCCCTTAGATTGGTTATATAAGTAAGTTAATTCCATTAGATTTAAAGTAGAATAGATTTAAAAAAAATTTGGTTTATTTAGAATACTCCATTATTCACTTTCCAATCTAAGGTATATGAGTCATCTAGACTTTTTAAATATATGGCAGTGTATTTACAAAGTCAACATGATATCATTTGATTACAAAATTGATTGTTAATACATTTATGAAGTTTTAATTGTATCTAGATTTGGTTTGACTTGATCGATAAAGATTGGATTTTGGTCAAAGAGCTGGAAACGAAAATGTTGTTCCATGTGTTGAGATCGATCCATGGTAAAATATAGTATAATATTGGTAAGGAAGTATCTTTTCTTGAATTTGATGATTTTAACCCAACAACCACGTAATAATAAGTTGTGAGATAATAAGTTGGAGAGGGAGGAGAAGATAGAGATGTGTGACTAGGCTATAATAAATTGGATTTTATAATTACAAAAATCTTAGGGGTAAAAGGTTTGAATGATATGTTTTACATATGAAATTAGCTTCAAATTAAGTCAAACTCTTTGAAGTAAAATCAATTGTAAGAATCTATCAAACATGAATAACATAAGACTTGAATTGATTTATTCAAATTCTTAGTTGAATAACAATGGATTTCAAACTCTTTTAATGAAGAGATTGTAAATAAAAGAACCAATAACACTAGATTTTAAACTCTTTTAATGAATATATTTTAAATACAAGAACCAACAACACTAGATTTTTATAAAATATTTAAAATCAATCATTCAATAACAATTAATGGATTGTGGTTGGAATTAAATTTATTAAAAACCATGATTGAATAACACCCCATTAATGAAGAGATTGTAAATACAAGAACCAATAACACTAGATTTTAAACTAAGATATTTTAAATACAAGAACCAAAAAAACTAGATTTTTATAAGAGATTTAAAATA
This sequence comes from Eutrema japonicum, assembly GCA_030161315.1. NCBI lineage: Eukaryota > Viridiplantae > Streptophyta > Magnoliopsida > Brassicales > Brassicaceae > Eutrema > Eutrema japonicum. The sequence continues at coordinate 34,931,700 of BSQW01000006.1, read as the reverse complement.
AATCATTGAATAACAATGGATTATGGTTGGATTTAAATCTATTAATTAAAAATCATGATTGAATAACACCTCATTAATAAATAAATTGTAAATACAAGAACCAATAACACTATATTTTAAACTCTTTTAATGAAGATATATTAAATACAAGAACCAATAACACTAGATGTTTATAAAAAATTAAAATAAATCATTGAATAACAATGGATTGTAGTTGGATCTAAATCTTTTAAAAACCATGAATGAATAACACCCCAGAAGATTTCCCAAATTGTTCCTTTTAATTATTTTAATTATGAAATTTTCTACATTGATTAGTATGCTATGAACGTTTTATAATTAAATATTAATTTATTTTACAACTCCAACCGCCTCAAACGTTCAGCAGCGACAACATCATATGAAATAGAAAACGCTTGAATTGCTTGGATTCGGCGACGGATCTCCTTTTTCTCAGCCGATACGATTTGGAATCGATCATAATCAGCAACATCAAATGAAGAAGAAGCGAGGAATGTCAAGTAAGTATGCTCTTGATGGTAATAGTGTGTTAGGTTTAGCTTCTATTGACATGCACAATAGCGTTGCATCCAACAAAGTCATGCATGCTATGTATGCATTTACATGCACAATAATGCTTTATATGATTTCAAAATTGTAGATGATAAAATAGAAATATAAGCATTCATGGAAAGATGAAAGGTAGGTTTTTGTGACTTCAAAATTGAATTTCAGATATTCACCAATAATTAGCGTATAAAATATGTATGTAGAACTTGATGTTCATCTTTTATCAAGGTTTTGAGGATTCCATTTTTTTCTTTAGGCATACTTTGATGATTCTAGGAGTTATACGAGTTCTAAATATTGTAGACATATTTGCAATGAGTTTTGCATAAGAACTTTGAAACAAATAGAGTCGTTATCTTTCGACATTAGCCCTTTCATGGAATGTCAATTTCCACCATAACTTCCAATTTCTACTTTCAAAAATATTTTGACTGTGTTTCGCTACATCTATGATCATGGCTCTTAATACTATGTTTCCAGGTTTCTTGTAAATGTGTGCTTATCATATGGGAATATTCTCCATGAAAGTCACACACCGATATCAACAATGAGTAGCAAGCATGAAAGCATATCACACAAAGGTTTCAAGTCATCACACCAAGTGACTAATATAATTTCAGAGACATCACCTGATATGCCAGCTACCGGTGATGTAGCATTATCGAGGTTTGTTTAAATATTTCTTACTTTTTTCTTCTGATTATAGTTAAATAAAATATGTACTCATGGGTCCTTTAGTTTGAGTGTCCATGCTATGAATGAATTTTGCTCAGTGCAGCGCGATTGTGCATGACAACTCAAGTTTGAGTCGTCTGGATTTAGTTTTTGTTTTGTGGTCGAAAACTTATATTTACGATGAGATACAACAAATTGTCGATTAGTATTGTTTTTTTGTTTTTTTAACATAAGTAGTCGTATTAAAGTATAAAAGAGAGTTTTTTAATTAGTATAGATTTTCTAATTAGTATAAAATTGTCAATAAATGATCTTTTACAAAACCTAATTAGTTTAAAATCAAATAAACATATAAAATCTAATTTGTATAAACTCAAATTTGTCAATTATTGGTCCAAACCTAATTAGTATAAAACTTAATTAATATAAAATTTAATAAACATATAAAACCTTTATTTTTCAATAATAACTACATAATACTTTTACGATTCTACCTTATATTAGATTTCTAATATTATGGAGAATAACTTAATTCAGAAATGTGGTATAAACATCATTACACATAGTGTACAACAAATCAACAAAATATTATCTTCTATCGAAAAATCTGAGAATTACAAACTCAACATATTTGAATCAATAACACTTAAATTAGATCTTATTTCTCATTTTACATTTTTATATTACAAAATTTAATCTACAAAAAAACTTTATGGTTAGAATCTAGTTATTATTATTATAATATTCGGACGCCCACCAGAAATAATAAATTTAAACTATATTAATTTATATTAAATTTTGAAGAAAAAAAATCAATACTGTCTCTTATTAAAAATCTGTTGTTTATTTGAATTAAGCAAACAATTTTTTTTAATTTTTAGTGTAAAAACAAAACTAAAAATATAGTAGTTTTTCATTTAATTTAGTTTATGAGGTAGTTTTTTCATTTTTGTTTATAATCATGTTTTGCTCGGTTAATAGTCTTGTCATATACTTAACAACAATAATTATTTTGAACTTAGTTCTCTAGCCCTAGACGACAATCATTTTTCATCTATAAATGATAATTTATTATTCTCGAACATTATTGTTTTTACAATCTTTAGAGATGCGTTAATGATACGCTCAAATGTAATACCCTAAAGTAATAACAGTTTTGTCGATTGCAATATTTAGGGGTCGAATCCACATAGACTCAAGAATAACATAATATATTAAATAAGTTCTAATTAAGCTAAGTAAATCAATAAAACAGGAGGCAATAAAGTAAATAAGAGTTGTAAATTCAATGGAGAAAGATAGGTTCAGGGTATTTCTCAGGAAATCAGAGAATGCAGGTAAATCATTTAGTCAGGGTTCAGATTAAGCGCGGTTCTTGAACTCAAATCACTTAACAATAACTAACCAACTGTCGTTGCGAGAATTATCTAAATTTAAAACTCAGAATTCCAAATTTCTTTGCAAATTCTAAAGTCTAAACCAGCATTAAGTTCAAGTTTGATTTGTTCACAAAACAACTAAACCAAATCTCTTTGCAGATAGTTATTTTGCTCACCCTATTTTCTAGCAGGTTATCAATTGCACTGTCGTGCCTAACGGATTAACCTAAGATCTAAGTTCCAGGTGATCAATCTAGAATTAGCTTTAAGAACAACCTATGGTGAAGAACTAATTTAGATTATGAACCCTAACCAACAAATTAACCTAACATTCAAAGAGATCCCTTATTGAGAACCCTAAACCTAACATGAGATCTACTCAGACATGGAGATTGAAACAAACAACATGATTGAATAAATCTCTGAAATTAATAATAAAAGAGAAAGTAAACAAGAGTTCGAAATATTCTCTCGGACGAACAGAGTTTCAGACTTATCTCCCTCAAAAGCTCTCTCAATCAAAAACAAAGTAGAATAAAGCGTGCCTAGCCAAAAAGTGGCTGAAAACCCTAATTATAATGATAAAACACGTTTTGAGGCTTCTTGTAATTATTAAAGTCTTCTGTACCAAAGTTTAAAATCTTCAAACTTGTAAAAACCCGCGATCCTTCTCTTCATGCGATCAGTATCGACCGACACCATAAGTGGTATCGATCGATACAAGGCTTCTGTGTCGTCTGTATCGACCAATACCAGGTTTTATCGCTCGACACAAGGACTTAAACTTGATCCTTCAGCTGCATGATCTTGCTTGGCTCCAAAATGCTCTAGAATGCTCCAATATCTCCAATTTAGCTCCAAACATACCTAAACCTGTAAAGACTCAAAAAGACTCCAAAAATACTATAAAGACTCTATATATAATACATATATCATGGTTAAAAGCGGGTAAAAACCATGATATATCAACTCCCCCAGACTTAGCATTTGCTTGCCCTCAAGCAAACAGAAAGCTAAACAAGAGAAAGAGGTTTGAAAAACACGGAGACTCACTTGTTCTTGAAACACTGAAATTGCCCTTTTTATTAATGCTCCACATATTACTTAACCAGTTCCAAATCTAACCACCATGTACTTCTCCGTAGACATTCGCAGCTCCCCCAGAATCCACACATAATTTCGCAGCATTGTCCAATAAAGCCCTCATCGCCAGTTTCATCGCTGTAATCAATGCCAAGAACCTTCTAGATTCTTTCCCATACAATATCATGACAAAAGAACCATCCAATTTTCACACTTTTTGGTATTGTTTCCTCTCCCCAAGACTTATTTCACATCATGTTCTCTTGCATATACATATTAAGGTTTGAGACGCGAGTATTGATGGTGTTTGCCACCGAATCCCCGGTTCTCCCCTCTCTACGTAACAAAGGTGTAAGCGAATAATGGTATCACAGGAAATTTTCCTAACCTCGCTTCCAACCATTGTGTGATCATTTCTTTTCAAGTAGAATAGTGGGATCGTTGAAAATTTTCCAAACCCTCTACTGAGAAGAAAATCATTTCATCTTTTCATGCTTTTATTTATTAACTTATAACAAGGGAGAGGAATACCATTACTTTCTACCCATGGGTTTCTTTGTCACATATGAATGATGAGTCAAGCTCTGTGAACATCAATCACATCGATGAAGTAGTGCAAAGAATTAGCTCATGCTTTAATGGACTTTGCTGGAAACATGGATGTCTTCTAGTTAATTGGTCAGCCTTTGGATTTTTCATATATATATATGATGTATTTGGAATATATATAATTAAAGAAAACAAAGAGTCATTAATCTACACAATATAATTAAAGAAAACTATGCTTAAAACAGTTAATTTGAAAATTGATTATGGTATATGTATATGTATTTGGAATATATATAATTAAAGAAAACAAAGAGTCATTAATCTACACAAGATAGTTTTTTTTTTACTTTCGTGACTATTTTGCATAAATTTATTAAAATTAAGTTTTTACGCTATTTTATTAATTTGATATTATATATAATTATGTGTATTTTTCATAGATGAGATGCATTATCACTACATATTTTTATATTCCACATCATTTTCTTGGAAAATATAATAGTGTTTAGACATATATCGTTTTTTATATTGTTAGTATGATTTTATATGTTTATTGAACACAAATCAAAATTTCTGATAAGATGTAGATAATTGATAATATACGATTCCATATGTGTTAGAAACTATTTATCAATATCTAACATTATTATTATTAGAGTTTTAGGACATGCGTCGAACATAGTTAATTTGAAAACTAATTACCATTAATTTTCTTAATTAAGAGTTAAAAGTTTCTAATTTTCAGAAACTTAAAGGTTCTTTTAACTCAAAATATATAAAATTTTAGAGTGCATTTGGAAAACCTAAATGTAAAACTATACAATTTTTAAACCCTAAAATTTTAACCTTTGATGAGTCAAAATAACATACAAGTTTTTTTAAATGATTTTTTTTTATAACTTTTAATTAAAACAGTTAATGAAAATTGACTGTCAAATTACATGTGTACGACGCATGTCTTTAAACTCTAATAATAATAATGTTAGAGATTGATGAATGATTTCTTACAAATATAGAATTTTATATCGTCAATTATCTATATTCTATCACAAAATATGATTTGTGTTCAAGACCTTTTTGGCGATGAGAACCGATTTGCACTCCAAGTCCGACCCCAAACAAACAAATTCGTACCACAATGTCTCTCAACCATGTGACGGCGACCAAGTAGTGCTTTTACACCATCTAGCTAATTTATGTGCATTAATTCACACAAACAGAGTTATCAATCAACATGTTAATTCTTCCTAAATGGTTCCTATTTCCATATTCGATTATAAGATGTAGATCTAAACAAGCAATCATGAATCAAACAAACATGTGTCCGTATTTTTTTAAAACAAATTGGTATACTTGTGCATACCTAGACTCAACATACTAGAAGAATACAAGAAGAATATAGAGAAAGTTTTGATCTAGTTCTCACCTTGGCCAGAGGACAGATTCGCTGTCCCGGCTTTGACAGCTCGTTGTCACATGCTCCTAAGGCTAAAATCGCTTCTCCTTTAACCGGGAGCTAGATTTATGTATGCTTAGGATCTCTGCAAGGTTTTAGGTTGATCCAGATTATTTTTCCTATCCAAACAAATCAATTTGCCAGACTGGTTAGACCTATGCGCTGCGCAAAATGGTTCCAGTAAATCTAACACAACTCCAAAACTACAAGAACCAACGCAGGGATATTTTAAAATCATTTATATTAAAGGGTTAAGAATCTCCTTACCAAATATAAGCTCGATCGGATCACTATCGAACCTTCATGACGGTGTCTCCTCTCAATGATCGCAGATCCTCATTGCACTTATCAAGCCTGGGAAAATAACTATAACTTTCAGATCACAACTCTGAATAGAAAACCGCTTTCGGTGTTGGCTATATTAGAGAGTCAAGAATGTACTCACAAAGTTTGAGATAATTTGGATCTGCTTTTCCAATTTCTTCATCATTTCTACAAGAACAGGTATAATCAGTCTTTTATTTTGTTTATGGTGGATTGCAATGGCTTCTTCTTCAAGTTGGAGGGTGGTGGTTGGCTTTAGGGTTTCTCTCTGCCAATTCTCCTCCATCTTGTGGCTCTCTTTAAATAGAGATGAGGAAATTATAAAGTTAGGGTTTTTAACGGTTTAATGGGCCTACGGGTTAGCCTTTTGGACTAAAAAAACAAAACGGCCCATGTTGATAATAATAATAAATATTTATAATTATAATTATAATACTTATTATTATTATTATTATTATAAAAAATTTCTAATTTTTTCTATGATCTGACTTTTCAAGTTGGAGGGTGGCGGTTGGGTTTAGGGTTTCTCTCTATCACTTCTCCATTTTGTGGCTGTCTTTAAAAAAAATATATGTAATATTTAAGATAAAAACATAAAAATTAGTTGGGTTGAATAATATGTAAGATAATTTAAAAAAAAAAAATTACATGATTTTAGCAAATATTAGAATGATAAGGAATGAAAAAAACAAGTCTAAATTTGCTTTGGAAAACAAATTCTATTTTATTATATGACTGTACTAAAATATAAATCTAAGAATCGTTTTTTAAAGAACAAACAACTTTTTCTAAAAACATTTTGTCTCTTCCTTTTTATAAAATCTGAACTCTCGTACACACGTATCAATTTCTTACATATTATATGTAACATATATAAATAAACAAACCACATTAACCGCACAATTGTTCAGCAACGAATACGAATACTATTTGGTTATGTGGGCGGATCAAGGATTTGTTTTTTGTTTTATCGGGGCATAAGGATAATCATATCATTAATGACGCAGAGACAAGACCAGATTTTCCAGTTTGATGGCGTGTGAGAGAGCAAAGTAAAGTACGCATTGATTTTTGAGTTCAATGTTTGTTGAGTACTTTTTAGAATGAGAAAATTTTAAATTTTAATTATAAAAAATTAATGAAAATTAATTATTTTTGAAGAGCGTGAAAAATCTAATAATAATGTTAAAGATTCATAAATAATTTCTTACAAATATGTAATTGTACACTATCAATTATCTGCATCTTATCAGAAATTTTGATATGTGGTAAAAAAACAGATAAAATCATACTAATGATATCCGAAAAATACGAAGTGTGTATATAAAAATTGGCTACTATATTTTTCAAAAAGATGAAGAATATAAAAATTGTAACTAGTGATATTGCATCTTATGAGAAATGCACCCATACTATGATATGATAGCCAACTACAAATATAGCGGAAACATTCAAATTGGATAAATTCATGTTAAATAATCACGATTTTTTTTTCCTTAAACTATCTTGTGTAGATTTATGACTCTCTATTTTGTTTTTTTTGTGCAACACTTACTTCTCATGAATTAAACTTCCATAATACAAAAAGGAATTAAACATCTTCTTTTGCTACGATAAACCAAATGAAAGACCTTAAAGTTTAAAACATATAGAACTTGATACAAAAACAGTGAATTTGAAACTAAGCTCAAATGTGTCGATAGAAATTTCACGGTAAAGTTGGATTGTTTGGAATTAGCCATCTTAACATGTGACGTTGAAACTTAATATTGTCTCTTCTGGTCCCGTGCAAACCGCTATGCAAGAAGACAAGTCGGTAAAGACATTCATAAGGTTTCCCGTTAAAAAGCTCGGGAGGAAAACACCTCTCAGAGAGAGGGAAGTTGATCGAATCACAATCCCTAATGGTGTAGGTGCGGCGGATTCGGATGGAGGAGGCATCTCTTGACGATGGCTGAACTGAAGTGGTGGAGGAACGGCGGGGCGGGAGGAGGAGTCAGCTTTTGACGATGGCTGAACCGAAAGGGAGAAGGGTCGGCGGTGGATAAGCGAAGCAGCTTCATTAAATCCAAAACGATCATGACATCCTCCAGAAGATGGCGACCTGAATCAATCCCGACAAGATAGCCGAATAGATTAACATCGATGAATAATAATAGGCTTGGAGGATGGGCCACCTAAGTTTAGATCTGGTGGGCTGCAATCCAAGGGGAGCATATTGGGCCAGACCCATTTTGCAGATTCACCAATCCCAAAAAGGGATTTCAAGATTTTGGAAGCTGAAGCCTATGGCGTCGGAGGGAGAGGTGTTAGAAGCCCTCCGGCAAGTCGGGAATATATGACCAAGGAGGATGTCTGGAGGTGGTTGAAACAACCGGCGAGGCGTGTCTTAGGACCGGCGGAGCTTTTAGATCTGGTAATCCGGAAACTCGCCGGTGGAAGTTGTCTTGAAAACACTAAGATCTAAATGTGAGAGTTGTCAAGGGTTGGACGCAGCAGGCGGCGTAGCTTGATGGACTGAATTCGGCGGCTCAGGTGGGTGGAGTATGTTCTGCAACGAGTCAGAGGCTCTACAGAGAGGCAGCAGTTGTCGCGAGCTTGAAGAGTTTTGAGCAGTCGTCACCGGCAACGAAGCTAGACGACATAGATGATGAACATAGCGGTAACGGGTCTCGCCGGGATTCTTCGAGGAAGCGAATGGACGGAGGTCGGAATGAAGGAATCCGCGGCAGAAGAGATCTCGCTGCCGGAGACAGTGACACCGGCAAAAATAATAATGGTTCTTCACGAGGCTGAAGATCCCGAGAAGGAGGAGTTGCGCCGGTTAGAAGGATGAGGATTGTCGCCTGTGATTGGAATCCATGTTAAAACTCTGTCGGCGGCTACCTCAAACACCGGGTCTGGGAACGTTCACTAGAAAAAAATGTATCTTTATTTTGTTTAGTTATATATTTTCCAAATATAACATATATACCATAATAAAATCTCAAATTAGTTGTTTTAAGTATAATTTAACATTAATTCTCGGCTAACAGTTTTAAATTTTGTTGATTTCTCTTAAAAAAATTTCTCAGCCACTGCAAATCCAGAAAATCCCAACAGTCATGCTTCTTTCGAATCCCTTGTTATCTATTAGTATTAGAATGTCATTCTCCTCGATGGCTTTGAAATCGATTTTGGATTTCTCCAAGTGTTTATGACATGAATCCCACATACGATCTTGTAATGAGTTTGAGTGTAATTATACAAAGAATCCACATTTTCATGATTCGTTGATAATGGAACAACGACTTCAACACAATTCCATTTTATGTTGTGCTACTCCTCTTATCGAAAGCAGCACCAATAGAAACCACAACTGATTGCATCTACTGATCCTGCTTTCGATCAGAGGAAGAGCACAACGGAAAATGGAATTGTGTTGAAGTCGTTGTTCCACCATCAAAGAATTATGAAAAGGCAGATTGTTCGTATAATTAATTACACTCAAAATCATTACATGCGTCTATGGGAGTCAGGTCGTAAAGACTTGGAGAAATCCAAGACCGTTGTCAAAGCCATCGAGGAGAATGGCATTCCAAGACAGATGGATAACTTGGGTTTAAGCAACGAAAACACAAATGTTTTGAAAGAAGCATAACTATTGGGATTTTGTGGATTTGCATTGGATGAGAAAATTCACCGATTTAGAAAAAACCAATATATATCATACAATTTGGTAGTAGAAACTTAAAACTAAAAATACGTAATTGAAAATATGAGAAATAGAACTAACCTTTGAATCGCATAGAGTTTAAAAGCCAGAAAAATAATAACATAAAGTACATAAGAAAAACATAAACATATATGATGCGATGAGAAGTAGGACCGCAAAGAATTGAGGAAAACATGAAATAGAGAAGTATGTGGTCTTCGTCTACGGAGATGTATTGTTACATGTGTAGTTTCCGAGACACTTGACTTTGAAAATTGAAGGATCTTTGTCTGATTTTTGGACTTGCTTCATTGCTAAACAATTATGCGTGAGTTGATGTGTGCATTGGTATTAATGGCCTTTGTAATAACAGAAACAAAGACATAAAATTTAGCAAATTACCGGAAATCTCAAAAATTTAAATTTGAAATATCTAAAAGATGATAATTGATCATTTACCTAAGATTTACGGATCCGTGAATCTCTTTTCACCCATATTTTCTCCAGCAATACCATCATCAATAAAACAATCTTGTCATATGCTAACAAAATCCCTAAGTTTCTCGGTTTTCTACTCTGATATTTTCCTACAACCCACAAAAAATCAAAATATTCAAACACATGAGATCAAAAATTGGAAGTCAAACATAAACTCAAAGAATCAATCTTTTAACGTACACTCAACTAATCAATCTTGTAATTCAGTTTACCTCTTGTTAAACTCGTAAATCTTTGTCATTTTCATTCCTAACAAAACAAAAATCCAAAACATACCACGATCAAACACGAACCATTTCCTACACGTGATGAGTTAACAAAATTAATGGCCAAACCTCGAAATCCCATTATCCATTGATATCAAAATCATCCTTATTGATCCATATATATATATATATATATATATATATATATATTTAACCGCCATCTTTTTTGATTTTTTTCCTATACATGCAAATCAAAAACAATAGAATCAATCTCATGAAAATGTGCTTTATGGAAATGATTTAACCAAATCTTGAAACTCACCTCTCGTACAACCCCAACGGTCACTCTCTCATATTCATTACCCTCAACATCATCTAAATTTGCAAGTTCTTCATATGTTAGTCCCATTTGTATCTGGACCAAAATTTACACAAATATCTCAAAATTTAAACCCTAAAACTCCTCTATTTACTATCAAAACACACAAAACACCCACGAGAATAAAGTAGCTGAATTTCACAAAGAATTATCAAAACTCAAACCTTTCCACGAAATTCTCCTTTCTCATGCGGCAAAATACAAGGATGCAAACGTCTTTTAAACCTAAACCTCGGGCTGGAAAAAAAAAATCCAAAATCCAAAAATCTCTATCAAATCTTAGTTCTATACAGAAGAATTAATTAATCAATATATCAAGAGAGAGAGAGAGACGTACAAGCCACATAGTGTACAGAGATCCTGATCAAGCATGACTTTGATCATGTAGGGCTCCTAAAAGCTACCATAGACGAAAACATTGTGAAGTGTAGCAACGTAGCTACGATTATATTGTGTAGTTTGGCAATGTTGTGGTGATGGAAACGTTTAAAAGAAATTATCATATTCATTTTCTTTGTAATAGAAACAATTATCAAAAAAATCGTGTATGGTGATGAAAGAGACTATCTGGTTGGTTTATTATATAAGGGAAGAAGTTTTAGTGTTGTTAGGTTGACCTAAAAAATATAAGAGTTAAGATTTTATGGAAAGTTTTGATAAGTATAAAATATCCTATAGAATATCCCTTAGATTGGTTATATAAGTAAGTCAATTCCATTAGATTTAAAGTAGAATAGATTTTTTAAAAATTGGTTTATTTAGAATACTCCATTATTCATTTTCTAATCTAAGGTATATGAGTCATCTAAACTTTTTAAATATATGGCAGTGTATTTACAAAGTCAACATGATATCATTTTATTACAAAATTGATTGTTAATACATTTATGAAGTTTTAATTGTATCTAGGTTTGGTTTGATTTGATCTATTAAGATTGGACTTTGGTCAAAGAGCTGGAAACGAAAATGTTGTTCCATGTGTTGAGATCTATCCATGGTAAAATATAATATAATATTGATAAGGAAGTATCTTTTCTTGAATTTGATGATTTTAACCCAACAACCACATAATAATAAGTTGTGAGATAATAAGTTGGAGAGGGAGGAGAAGATCGAGATGTGTGACGAGGATATAATAAATTTAATTTTATAATTACAAAAATCTGAGGGTAAAAGGTTTGAATGCTATGTTTTACACATGAAATTAGCTTCAAATTAAGTCAAACTCTTTCACGTAAAATCAATTGTAAGAATCTATCAAACATGAATAACATAAGACTTGAATTGATTTATTCAAATTCTAGTTGAATAACAATGGATTTCAAACTCTTTTAATGAAGAGATTGTAAATAAAAGAACCAATAACACTAGATTTTAAACTCTTTTAATGAAGATATTTTAAATACAAGAACCAACAACACTAGTTTCTTACAAAATATTTAAAATAAATCATTGAATAACAATTAATGTATTTTGGTTGGATTTAAATCTATTAAAAACCATGATTGAATAACACTCCATTAATGAAGAGATTGTAAATACAAGAACCAATAACGCTAGATTTTAAACTCTTTTAATGAAGATATTTTAAATACAAGAACCAACAAAACTAGATTTTTATAAGAGATTTAAAATTAATTATTGAATAACAATGGATTATGGTTGGATTTAAATCTATTAAAAACCATGATTGAATAACACCTCATTAATAAAGAAATTGTAAATACAAGAATCAATAACACAAGATTTTAAACTATTTTAATGGAGATATATTAAATACAAGAACCAATAACACTAGATGTTTATAAAAAATTAAAATAAATCATTGAATAGCAATGGATTGTAGTTGGATTTAAATCTTTTAAAAACCATGAATGAATAACACCCCATAAGATTTCCCAAATTGTTCCTTTTAATTATTTTAAATATGAATTTTTCTACATTGATTAGCTTGCTATGAACGTTTTATAATTAAATATCAATCAATTTTACAACTCCAACCGCCTCAAACGTTCAGCAGCGACAACATCATATGAATCAGAAAACGCTTGGATTCGGCGACGGATCTCCTTTTTCTCAGCCGATACGATTTGGAATCGATCATAATCAACAACATCAAATGAGGAAGAAGCGAGGAAGGCCAAGTAAATATGCTCTTGATGGTAATAGTGTGTTAGGTTTAGCTTCTATTGACATGTACAATAGCGTTGCATCCAAAAAAATCATGCATGCTATGTATGCATTTACATGCACAATAACGCTTTATATGACTTCAAAATTGTAGATGATAAAATAGAGATATAAGCATTCAGGGAAAGATGAAAGGTAAGTTTTTGTGACTTCAAAATTGAAGTTCAGATATTCACCAATAATTAGCGTATATAATATGTATGTAGAACTTGATTTTAATATTTTATCAAGGTTTTGAGGATTCCATTTTTTGCTTTAGGCATACTTTGATGATTTTAGGAATTATACGAGTTCTAAATATTATAGACCTATTTGCAATGAGTTTTGCATAGGAACTTTGATATAAATAGGGTCGTCATCTTTCGACATTAGCCTTTTCATGGAATGTCAATTTCCACCATAACTTCTAATTTTCACTTTCAAAAATATTTTGACTATGTTTCGCTAAGTCTATGATCATGGCTCTTAATACTATATTTCCATGTTTCTTGTGAATGAGTGCTTACACTACAGGAAAATGTCGTATATAGAGCACCACATAAACGCTATAACAGGATACCATAGCGTTATCGCAAACGCTCTATCTTCGCCCGTCATAATACGTCTGGCGCTTTAGATAGCGTTTTTTCCTTATGCTACGCTAGTTATTTTTTCCATGGCATTTACTAGTTTTGCAATTGTATATTTTATAATAGCATTTTATGTTTGTTATTATTTATTGTTCATTTTAATAAATTTTTGCTGGACTATTTTGATTGGGATATGTTATTTGTACAAAATTAATTTATTTACTTTGTTATATTTTTATCATTAAAAAAATATTGATAAGAAGCAAATGTTATTACTAAATAAAAACACCATAATTAGATGACAATAAAATTACAAAAATTTGTTCTGCACTAACAGCACAAATCAGCCCAAATTAGAAGCAGCCTGATTCAGAAGATGGTAAAAACAAACAGTGAAGTGGCACTTAGCAGTAGCTCGTCACCATAACCCGTCGAATTGTATAACTCCTGAATCGCAGAAACATAAACAATCTTGAATGGTTGCAACACTAAAAAACAATAATTAACAAATGGATGAGCATTATGCAATTACGTACCAGAACTTGACCCTTCTTGTAATATTTGGCGGAACTGCTCAAATTTTCCTTGTTTGAAGTACTCTCTCTTCACAAGATATATAAAAGAGATGAAACCCAAATTAGAACAAACCCAAATTTGAGACACATGACAAAATCATAAAAGCTGTAGAACTTGGGCAATCATGCTCGTAGAAGTTTTCATAGGAAAGAGAAAGAAACAGAAGAAAACCTACCAAGTCTAACCAGCTGCTGAAATAACCCGGTTCAAAGACTGTCAGACAGTTTACCTCTTTCTCTCCTCCGCTCAGCAATGAGAAGATGGCTCATGTATATGACTGTTTCATCATTGATACACTCCCAATATGCCACATCGTTCCTTGCTCTTTCTCTCACATTTAATAGCCTCAGACGAACATAAACAAAGATCTTCTCTTCCCTCCCACTCGATCCTGAAATTGGGAAATAAAGGAGATTCAATGCAAGCAGCCTGTCTAAGTTAGAAACAAATCAAACAATCTCAACCAGCTGAACCATGTTCATCCTTTTAGAAACTTCTGCCGATTCCATATCCATAAAAGATAGAACAAACCTTAGAATGGCCCAAGGAAGCTGCGACATGGAGGATAGAGCAACCGTCTTCGTTTCTGAAATTCAGCACAAAAACTTTATAACATATTCTTTAACTTCTATGAACTAAAGAACAACATGGGACACCTTGACTAATTTTTTGAGAAATTAAACTCACAACTCTCCTCCTTCACAGTATCCAGTGAAAATAAAAACATAGCAACCCTGCATTTCAAATCTAGCTCGTATAAAAATCACAAAAATCTGTTTGAATTCGGAAATATGATGTCTGATTAACTTACTTTCTCAACCCAAGCTTCTTTAAACTCCACGATGTAAGTATATGTTGAATCCGCGCAAGTAAAGCCAGCTGCCCTTTCACTAATCAGGTAGAAACAAATTCTGGAATAAATCGTGTTGGAACTTGGAATCTGGAAAAGAAGTTTAGATTACATCTTGATGAGTAGATCTCCAAAACGAGCTTATCTGATCTTCTTCAAAACAAACGTAAAACGCCAATTCCAAAAACAAGTAAGCTAAATGGAGGAAATCGCTGGAAGAATCTTCAGATAAGAGAAAAATAGACAAAATGGAGAAAGCAATACTTCTTTTTCAGCCTAAAAAGAGACAAAATCTGCACCCGTTACTCTCACTCTCATTATTTCTCCTGCAATGGCATAATACGCAGAGAGTAAGAGCAGATTTTCCTATAAAATAAGCAATTCCAGTTAAAAGAAAAAAAGAAAATCCGATACATAATCTAAAGATCCATCTTTAAGGGTTTTAAATCCTTACCGATTTACTAAAGATTCTAAGAAGATGACGAAGTGATTGTATATTCTCCGAAACAATTTGTTTGATCAAATTTTTTTTTTAGTTCGTATCAATTTTTTTCTTAAAATTTACTTAGTACACTTTTTTTATTACTTAGGCGGGCAACGAAATTTTCTTATTCGCGGTTAATCTATGATAACGTTTTACAATTCATAAGTGCTATTACAGAACAATTGGAGAACCAAAAAATAAGTGCGAACACATATTTTTTGCCGCCCAACATATCATAGCGTTTATCATTTTTAAAACGCTATTAAAAAATCAGGTACAAGTCAACCATAGCAGAAACACATAAACGCTATTAAAAAGTCAGGTACTGAAGTGCTATTAATACCCGTTTTTCTTGTAGTGTTATCATGTGGGAATATTCTCGATGAAAGTCACACACCGATGTCAACAATGAGTAGCAAGCATGAAAGCATATCACACAAAGGTTTCAAGTCATCACACCAAGTGACTAATATAATTTCAGAGACATCACCTGATATACAACACCTAATTAGTTTAAAATCAAATATACATATAAAATCTAATTTGTATAAACTCAAATTTGTCAATTATTGGTCCAAACCTAATTAGTATAAAACTTAATTAATATAAAATTTAATAAACATATAAAACCTTTATTTTTCAATAATAACTACATAATAATTTTACGATTCTTCCTTATATTAGATTTCTAATATGATGGAGAATAACTTAATTCCGACAACGTTCCGACGCGAGGTTCTGATCAAACATCCGTCGGAAATACGGTCGTCGGTAATCCGTCTGAAAAATTCCGACCAGTTTCCGACGAGTGATGCTCGTCCGAATGTTCCGACGGAATTCCGACCAAAATCAATTTCCAACGAGCTGTAACTTACGGATTTTTTCCCGTCGGAAAACGCTTGTTATCTTGTAGTGGGTTATTCAGCTGCCGTTATTTCACCCTGGTAAAGTTGATGATAAATTAATCCACTATTGATAGTATATTATTTTCTGTTAATGTGAATTGTTTGCAAATTGAAATAGGTTTAGTTGTGCTAGTACGTGGACATTGTGTGGTGCTGAATTAGGCTGTGCTGGTACATAGGTTTTCTCGTCTTAGTTTTTCTCACTGGGCGATAGTCAATCGCTCACGTCGTCTAATTTTCGCTGGACTTAATTTGAAGTTGGAGAATCGAATTTGTTTATGGTCATTAGATTCGGGTTTGAGCTACACATCAAGGTTTTTATTTTGTATAAGACATGAGTTTTTTGTATTTTAATGGAGTTTGTATTTAAGTTAACTATTTTTAAGTCTTTTATTTAGTAATGTCTTGTTAATTCTCTCAAAAATTTTGGGGCGTTACAGATATTGCCTTCTTTCAACCGGCTATAGCTTCCATTTCTGATCCATCGTTATCTGCAAATGTATTCGACCAACTTGGATCAATGATATATTTGAAACCCTCCCTTTGGGACCACCTTTGGTCGTATCTAAATGTTGCTTACTTCTTCCATTCCTCTCCAAGAAGACTTGTGATTAACGGACTATGATCAGAGTATACTTTTAGTATGAGGAAAGAGTGCTGTCCAAGCTTCATTTGCAACTCTTCTATGCCGGCATTGTACCAAATTTTCGTTTCGTGTTCCATACCAGAAGTATGATAGCTTGAATGGTTTTGCGGTCACTGATGAGTTAGCGCTGTCAACGGTTTAACTAACGGATTTATGGTCAATGCTGGATTTGGGTTAGATTTTATAATGTCTTCATGTTCTGCCCAAGATCCATCAATTGTTTTAATCTTTGTGATTCTGTTTCATGCCGGGCGATGTTTAGTTGACCCATGGAATATTTTCGTATTCCGGTCTCCTTATTTTAGCCAAATAACTCGACTTTTTGCATCCAATATAATTCTTCTTCGCGGAAAGCGGCGATTAACTCCCATTTTAGATTTAGGATCTCTTCACTTGGGAAGGAGTCATCTTTTTGGGCTTGTTCAAGTATACGTTTGATATCCTCAATTTTCTTGGCTGCATTAGATGGGTTCAATCTCTTCCATGTAGATATTGTTTTACGATAAGATCCTATTTTCGAGTGGAAATCTCTCGAATCAGAACCGTCGAAAGTTCCCCAACCCTCTACAATAGTATCGCTGAGTCCAGCTTTGCCTAACCAGCGTTTATCGAATTTAAAGCCCTTTTGGATTCTGCCCTGTTTGGATTGGATTCTAGCCAAAACTGGACGATGATGTGACTCCCATAACTGTAAGTACTCCACATTAGTTAGGGAAAAAAGGTGGTGCCACTCCTTATTACCGATAGCTCTATCAAGTCAACATTGGACTCTTCCAGATTTCCTGAAACCGAGCCAAGAAAGGGAGTTGCCCTTGTACGAGAATTCAATCATACCAAACTTCGAGAGCATGATTTTAAAGGGTAAGAACGATGATTCAAGCCGTTTTGACCACCTTTCGTTTCCTGATTACAAGAAATATCATTGAAATCTCCGATCATAAACCATGCTCCCGTCCTCAAGAGGCTCATCCTAGTTAAACGCTCCCATATATTTTCACGGCACTTAACGACTGGATCACCATACACAAATGTCATAAACACATTTTTCCATCGATCATAGCCTCAATGTCGATCATACGATTATTCGAAAACAAAATTGCAACCTCATAAGAATCCATATAAAAAGTGCTAATCCATTGCTTCTTCTTTCCGGTTCCACGGTGAACAATTTATTATAACCAAAAGAAAACTGAAAGTCTTGCATAAAAAAAAAGATATTTTAGTTTTTGAAAGAAAAAGATAATCAGGAGAAAAACAGCGGTGCAACTCCCGCAAGTACTGCTTCGTCAAGTAAGCTCTCGCCCCTTGACAATTCCAGGCAATTGTACTCATATATTCTTACTGGGTGGTTTTTGGGACACCACCGAACCTGAAACAACAAAAGAAATAATGCTTAAAGCAGAGGGATACACCTCGATTTGAGGGAATTGTGAAGAAGCAAATAAGTGAAGAGTATTACACGTCCCTTGCTTCTTCTTTGGCAATGGGCTAACGCGAAGTACGTTAAAAAAATTTGATGCCGTGAATCCTGTAAGTTCAGGACTCTTAGGGATTTTTTTTGGTGCCGCATTCACACCATACAGCATTTGAGATCCACCATTAGAGTTCGTTTTTTTGTCCTTTAGGCTTTGGTATCGAAACCTTACGGAAATTTGTCTGGGAATTTTTTTTTCGAGTAGAGAGGCCTGGAGACAATTGGGAAATACCTTCAATTCTCTCATCCTCAAAATCGAAAGGAACACCCAACAAATCGTCATTCTCAATCATCTTCTCATGCATTACCACATCATCACAACTTAACATCTTATCTAATTCCTCTTCATTATACATCGACTCATCTATGTCATCATTTCCCAACACCAATTCCCCATCTTCTAGACCACCCTGCCCGTGAGCCAAAACCAAAATCTCATCATCGATACCACCAAGCGAAGGTTGGGAGACATATCGTGGGTTATTAGAAATCTCGTGGTTACTTGGGCTTCGAGGTTCTCTGATTGTGAGAGTTCCATTTCTCCTTTCCATCGAGGGATTACGACCAGAATCTGATTTTTCATTAGAGTTAGGAGACTCCGACATTAGAGCTTTACCTTTAAGCCTCTGTATTCTCGCATCTTCAAATTCTTTTAGGTACACCACAAGACGTCCTGAACCGGAATCTTCCATTGCCCAGGTCAATCAAACCAATGAGAAGCTCCATTTGTTAAAATGGCATGGGCGCTTATTCAAGGCCCTAAGGAGATCTTCTTCCTCGTCAAAATCAAACCGGAATCTTCCATTGCCCAGGTTCAAACCACGCACTCTTCCTTCCACATCCCAGATCATCGACCTAGGCATGAAGGTGTTAAGGGCGTCAATGCTTCTTTCCTCCGTATGGAACATCCTTCCAATGAGAGTCTGCTTGAACTTGTCCGACACAGCCGACAAATCACAATATGAGATTCTGATGATCTCATCCTCCACAATCAGCCGGCGACAAGTCTGATTCGAGTTCCCTCCTCGGCGAAAGTCTACAGAAAAGTTAATCATGATTGGGTCTAACGTTACGAGAAAGCAAACAGCTAAGATCCACAATTCCGGGGGAAAACCAATCCTAGGAAGGGAAATCGCAGATCTATCGTGGTATCGTAGCACAAGGGCTAGATAATTCACAAAAACAGGATCGTAGCTAGGAGCTAGAAACGAGAAAACATAGCAACAACTGGAAAAACAGGGTACTAACTACTCCCAATACCAAACCAAGCCACCGAGAGAAGATATCGATAGAGCTCTTACGGAGCGTATTGGTGAAGCGGAGCGGAGAAGTACTCGTATGATGTGTTGCCTGTTAGTATTCCCGATGGTTGAGATTCACCCTCAGAATCGCAAAAATCCTAAAGTGGCGCCTCATTTTTTGTCCGAGGAGAGCTAGATTAGCTACAAGTAATCCTTTTCTTGCTTAGTTTTTAAACTCGTTTAATGAATATATTTTAAATACAAGAACCAACAACAATATATTTAAAATAAACCATTGAATAACAATGGATTGTGGATGGATTTAAATCTATTAAAACCCATGATTGAATAGCACCCCATTAATGAAGAGATTGTAAATATAAGAACCAATAACACTATATTTTAAACTATTTTAATGAAGATATTGTAAATACAAGAACCAACAACACTATATTCTTATAAAAGATTTAAAATCAATCATTGAATAACAATGGATTGTGGTTGGATTTAAATCTATGTAAAACTATGATTGAATAACACCCTATTAATGAAGAAATTGTAAATAAAAGAAGCGTACCTCTCCATGAAGGGGGATGCCCTCCCTTAATGACACTGTAATGACCAAGAAAATGTCTCCCCGATCCCGACTAGGGGAAAACAATCCATACGTGTGAAGTACATTCCTTAGTTTCCATGGAGAAAAGTGTAGCTTCACCTTGCCCGACAACATGGTGGGCACCGTTGGGTAACGGCGAGCATTCCTTTGCCAAGTATAGTGAAGCGCCTCCCTTCCGCATAATCAGGGTGTACACCGTTAAGTAACGGGAGTATTTCTTTTAATATAGGGGAATGGACCTCGTTGAAACTTGTGTACCTTAGCGTTGGTGGGCTCTAGCTGGTTGTGCACCGGGGAACGATTGATTCTTTGGAAACAATTCTGTAAGTTATCCTTTTTATTCTTTGAGGATGCATTTATTACAAGGATCGTCGTTGAATTGTTTGCCAGGTCGTCATGTTGATTGGGCCTTATCCCTCCAATGTTGTCGACTCCTCTTTGGACTTGCTCCATGTCCCCCAGTGTACTGCTTCTCTCCTATGATTGTTGCGCTTTATCGCGGATATCTCTTTTGTCGCATGCACGGATCATTTATGGTCTTCTCCGCTCGCCCGCCTTCACGGGTCCGCTATCAACAAGGCTTCCCTTTTTTCTATTTGGGACCGACTATTGGACCCACTTGACTTGGACATTTCTGATTCATTAACGCGTGCCCTTCCCCATTACGTGGTTCTTCTGTTTCCTCTTGCTCCTCCTCACGTTTAATCCGCTCGGGACTTGCCATGCATCGCATTCGGGCGGTTACGCATTCAAACTCTTCAATTTCCTCCGGATTCTTTTGTTCTCAACTTGACTTTATTACAGTGGCTCCTCTTCAATCATTTTTTCTCATTTGTGGTTTTGACTTCCTACTTCCTATATCTAGCCTAATTTTCTTCTTCTCTGCTTGTTTGTTTTCGATTCCTAGCATCTCATCAGTTTTGCTCGCACTACAAGAATACATGCGATTTCCGACGGCCTTTTCCGTCGGAAATCCGTTGGAAACAGCCCTTTCCGACGGAAAATATTTGCCGGTTCCAGCTCGTCGGTAATTAGTATCCATCGGAAATCCGTCGGACTATTCCGACGGAAATTGATCGTCGGAAAAGGGTCGGAAAATTCCAACGGATTATCGACGACAACGTTTCCAACGGATGTAAGGTCGGTACAAATAGTCAGAACGCCGTCGGAAACCCATCAAATATGTTTCCGACGGGATTCCGACAGCCAATATTTCCGACGGATTTTTCGACGGATTATGTTCCGAGGGATTTATGACAGATTGCGTGTCGACAGATTTCCGACCGATTTTATGACGAATTACGTTCCGACGGATATTGGATTTGAGTTTTTTTTGGAAATTATTTAATTAATTCTAATTTAATAATTAGAAATAAATAATTTAAATGAAAAGAAATTAATTAATAAAAATTCATAAAATAATTCGTTACACAAAATAATTTAATGTTAAAAAAAACATTAATTTTAAATAGTTGGAGAGTTGTTGGGATCGTCGGGGTTGTTAGGACAAAAGAGATGGGGGAAGGCGTTCTGCATGATCTTCTTAAGCTCGGAGTGTGCGGACTTTAGCTCGTCGACCTCCTCGTCACGGTCTTTCACCGTTTGGGCAACCCTCTCGATCTAGTCTTTGTACCCCGAAGGAGACCGAGGAAAGGAAGAAGACGATACCTGGGTCGGAAGTCCGCCTAAGCCAGCGAATCGACCTTTGACTTTCCGAGTTTTCTATGAAAATAAAACATCAAAATAATGTTAGTAATGAAATTTGGAAAAAAAAAAGATAATTGAAAAGAATTAGAAACTTACATTGAGGACAATGTCGTTGATCTCTTCACGGGGTAACTCGTTCGAGGACGACGATCCATCGAGAGTGAGCTGCGAGATTCCAACTTCTTGTTCCCGATCCACCTTCTTCTTCTTGCACTTCGCAACGAGCTCACGCATGCCGAGATCATGTATCACACCAGTTTTTTTGTTGGGGTGCCTCTGCTCGATCATTTTGAGGTAGTCGGGAGCTACGCCGTCTCTCTTCTCCTGTAAAATCTTGTTAAATAAATAATAATAGAAACAAAAATAATAATTAAAAATTAAAATTGGACTTACCATTTC
This sequence comes from Eutrema japonicum, assembly GCA_030161315.1. Lineage (NCBI taxonomy): Eukaryota > Viridiplantae > Streptophyta > Magnoliopsida > Brassicales > Brassicaceae > Eutrema > Eutrema japonicum. Next base: position 34,909,230 of record BSQW01000006.1, on the reverse strand, counting down.
CATTGCATCCTGTTCGACGGTCTTTGCGCCGCCGTTGTGAATGTACATCCCCTTCCCTCCTCGTTCGCTCTTCCGGTTCTTCGTGTTTGCTTCGGAGAGCTTCTTCGTCTTCGGCTTGCTTCAATAATCGCATAAGTCATTCCATACGTCGTCGTCGAGGTCCTTCGGCTTGGCCTTGCCGTGCTTCCACTTCTATTTCCACTCATACATGTGGTTCGAGTACGAAGCGCATCATACTTGTCGAATTGGGCAAGTACTTCCCTCGTAAGGGAATGGTGCCACGTGAATTCTTGTTACATTTTTTTTTTTAAAACCGTAAGTTAGTATTCGAAATTAAAATTGACAAAATGAACTAAAAAAAAAATACAAATCAAAAATTATATTATCGCGAAACTACGGTGCCACAAGTCCTTCTCGTCTTTCGGCATTTCCGAGTACTTCTCGTGCGGTTTGTCCAACAAGTTGTGGAGCATCCGCAATATCGACTTGGTTATCTCAGGCGACAAGTTAAATCGGAAAACATTAAAAAAAAGAATTTAGTCCGTTTAATTAAATTCATAATCTAAAAAAATTGAAATAATAATCAAAATTTCACTTACCAAGTCCCTTCGTCTTGGGGTCGAGGCGGATGCAATGGCCCCGGTTGGGCTGTTGGTCGATGCTAATATGGCTCCGAGCTTCGGATTGCTATGACTCCGGGAAATGAGTTCCCGAGTTCGATGCGTCACGAGGCGTAGCCCGAGAACCCCGGGAACGGTGGCCTTGGGAGCATCCACCCAACTGTAGTGTGTCCTCGTTATTCATGCGGGAAAAACGTAAAATCGTTTGTAAATTGAAATATAAAAATTCCAAAAATTCTAGAAATTTTCCGAGAAATGCAAAATTTCCCGAAAAATTCAAAATTCCCGAAACAATTCTAGATTTCACTAAAATTAAGAAAATTTCCCAAAAATTCAAAATTTTCCGAAAATTTCAAAATTCTCGAGAAATTTTCAAAATTTCCCGAAAATCTCAAAAATTTCAAAAAATCATAAAAAATTCATAAAATTTTCAAAATTTCCCCAAAATTCAAAAAAAATTCAAAAATTCCCTAAAAATTCAAAAAATTCCTAAAATTCCATAAAATTTCAAAACATTTTTTATAAAAACGTTTTTTATATAATTATTAAAAAAAATTTATAAAACGTTTTTTATATAATTGTAATAATATTTATACCAAAACATTTTTACAAATTTATAAATTACTAAATCTTTTTTTTTTTTTTGTCAACAGCCTTGATACCTAGCCCTATTCGGTGGAATTACTAAATCTAAAATTATAAATTTAAAAAACGTTTTTAATTAGCAATAAATTCTGAAAAAAATTAATTATAATTTTCTAAAACACTAAAAATATACAAAAACGTTTTTTAAAATTCTAAAAATATATAAAAATGTTTTTAAACATTTTTCTAAAATCAAAACTAAAAACCTAATATTTATATAAAAACGTTTTATATAATCCTAATATTACAAAAACATTTTATATAATCATAAAATTATATATACTAATTTTAGAAATTATACAAAAATTCTAACAACCCTAACAAATTCTAAATACCATTCCCTAATCTCATAACCCCTAATATTTCATTCCGAAAATCTAACAAATTCTAAATTCTATTCTAACAATTGTAAATAATAATTTAACAATGAAAATGAGTGATTTTTTGAAAATTAGAAGGACTTACATGTTGGGATCCATGAGGATTGAAAGATTGAGGCTTGAGAAGAGGATTGAGAGGAGAGATTGAGGATTTAGAAACGTTTTTTCGCAAGAACATGAGAGAGAGAAGAGAGAAAATCAAACGATGAGATAGAGAGAGAAGAGAAAAGTGAAGAGAAACTAAACCGTATCTCGGAAATATTCGGATTTCCGACGGCCACACCCGTCGGAAATCCATCGGTTTTTAATTTTTTTTCATTTAGGCGGTTCAGTTTCCCGCGGTCTCGAAAAAACCAAAGTCTTCCGACGGATGTACGAATATACGGTATATTCCCTGCATGCGTTGCTATTTCCTAGTCAACAGACACGCGTCACAAGTCCAGATACGTCAGAAATCCGTCGGAAATTTCCGACAGATTTAGGGTATATTTGGGTTTAGGGTTTACTGTATGGTTATATGAGTTGGAGACACGTAATGTACATGTTTAAATCATAAAATAAGAAATTCATCAATGCTAAAGATTTTGCATGAGTTTATAACTTATACAACATCAAAACCTATACATTTCACATAAATCAACTATACCTTATATAAACAGTTTCATGTAATTTTCTAAATTCTATATAACATATTTATATAGATTGTCTGACAAGTTCAAACTATTGTATATACATCATACAGTTGTTTGTAACCAATTTCTCAACAAAAAACATATACCCTATACCCTAAACAACATTTTTGAACAGCTTCCGACGGATATGAGGGGTAAACATGATGTAAACCTCTTTAATAAAAAACCAAAAAATGCTAAGTAATCCGTCGGAAATTTTTGGAAATTTCTGACGGATTTCTGACGGATTTACACTTCCTCCGGCTAAAACTGGTTTCGGACTGTCTGGACTGTCTGAACCTTCGGCTAAAACTTAATCCGTCGGAAATCCATCGGAAATTTCCGACGGATTTATACTTCCTTTGGCTAAAACTGGTTTCTAACTGTCTGGACTGCCTGAACTTTCGGCTAAACCTTAATCCGTCGGAAATCTGTCGGAAATTTCCGACGGATTTCTGACGGATTAGTACTTACCATTTTTAAAAATTTTAGAAATGGAATATTACAGTTTAGTGTATCAAATGTTTAAGTACAAGTACAATTCACATAAGTAATACATTCCACATAACAAATATCTATTACAAGTACATATTTTAAAATGCCAAGTTTATAAAACTACTCTGAATCTGATGATAAGTAATCTGATTCTCCTGAATCGGAACTTTCCCCAAATTCGTCTAATTCTTCCTCTGAATCCTCAGATACCCGATCGTCTATATTTATGGTGAAATCAACAAAAAGGTCGACCTCTAGGGAATGCTCGATTGAACCCAAACCTACGGAGCTTTGTTGGAGGGGTTCATGATCAGACATCCCCTGAACCCTACCTCTCGGGTTTATCGATGTGACTGTAATACACAGGTCTTGCTTGTTTGTCACCCGAGGATATGGAATGTAGCATACCTACACCATGTACAAATTTTACCACATGAATGAAAAAATGCTAAATTTAAAATTAACGTAAAATAAAAAAACAAACCTGGTCTGCTTGTGATGCAAGAACGAATGGCTTGTATATATGGAGTCGCCTTCTGCTATGTAATGATGTAACACCAAATTGGTCGTGTTGCACACCGCTTCCTACTAATGGGTCGTTCCAGTCGCATAAAAATGCAACGCATCTCAAACCGAGCATTCCAGGGTAATGAACATCGAAAATCTCACGAACGACACCATAGTATACAAGATCACCAGACTGAGTAGATACACCTTAATCTGAAGTTGTCACACTCCTATCATCCCGAAGAATCTTAAAAGCGTACCTACGTGTGCTATACATCACATGTGACTATAAGTTTGCTAGTGGAAAGCGCACAATTTCTTCTAACCACGTGGGAAATCTTTGACCGTTAGCCTTCTCGGTCGTCACCTACACGAATTAAAAATAAATGAGTGAAAGAAATCATTCATTATATATGAAAGTTCGAATGAGGGGCAATTAAAACACTAACATAATCTCTTAACCAAAATCCGAACTCTTCCTGTTTGAGCTCGAGTAGCTCATCCTTTGTTTTGTTTGGATGTTCATAACGTTGATAGCCATATACAAGTTGTGACATTGAAACGAACATCACGTTAACATATATATAATCAATGACCTAATAAGTAATTAATAATTTGGTTCAATATAATACCTCTCATATTCTTCAATTCCGTCGCAGTTTGTGAGAATATACATATGCAAATGATCCCGCTTATGTGATGAAAGTCTCTGCTTCTTGCATTTTTCACTAAGTCGTCCAATCTCTAAGAATATATGAGGAACATGATAGAAAGGTAGTACGCTTCTGTCATCATGTCGTGCTGCTCTACGACTCTTCGTTTTCACTTGTGATGGAAACTAAAACTCGGCAAAATGTGAGGATTCTTCATTGATGCTCTGTGCAACAATAGAACCTTCAACTCTGCTCAAATTTTTTACCTTCTTCTTTAGATGAAACATATACCGTTCGAAAGGATACATCCAACGGTACTGAACCGGGCTCCCTAACTCTGCTTCTCGAGGGAGATGAATGGTTAGATGTTCCATAACATCAAAGAAGGAAGGCAGAAATATCTTCTCCAAATTGCAAAGGATTACAGGTATATTATCTGCAAGATTGCGGATACCGTCTGATATAAGAGAGCGCGAACATATATCTCAAAAAAGGCACCAATCCCTGCATAATATGGATAAAAATGAATAAATAAATACTAAAGTATAAATTATGTAATGTATTAACAAATAAATATAATGATTGTACCTGCAATTGCTTCGTGGACATTACGTGGTAGAAGACATGCAAAGGCAAATGGAAGTAGGCGCTGCATCACCACATGACAATCATGACTCTTCATCCCAGTAAACTTCCATTCTCCATGATCAACGCAGTTCCGAAGGTTAGATGCGTATCCGTCCGGGAATCTAACACTTTCGGTAATCCAATAAAAAAATGCGGCCTTAGAAGGTTCTTCAAACGAAAAGCCGGGATCGGAGGCTTCCTGCTCCCTATCACATGTAGTGCTCTTCGAGAACAATATATGGCAAGTCCAATCTAGATTTCAGATTGTCCTTTGTCTTCCCTCGTACATTGAGAACGGTGTTCATAATGTTGTCGAAAAAATTCCTCTCAATGTGCATTACATCTAGATTATGTCTCAAAAGATGGTCCTTCCAGTAAGGCAAATCCCAGAAAATACTCATCTTGTGCCAATTATGTACGTTGCCACAACCATCAACTGGATGATGTCCATTACCATCACAATCAACGGTTCTCTCTGCACCAAAATCTCTGAACTGAGTCAACAAATACTCTCCATCTAACTCAGGAGGTGGACGATCAAATACTTTACGGTTCTTCCTAAACAATGTCGTGCTACGACGATAAGGATGATCGCTAGGTAGGAATCGCCTAGGACAGTCAAACCAAGAGGTTTTGCGTCCGTGCTTCAATTGAAACGCATCAGTGTTATCTTGACAATACGGGCACGATAACCTTCCGTGAGTTGTCCATCCTGATAACATGCCATATGCTGGAAAATCGCTAATGGTCCACATAAGTACCGAGCGCATGATGAAATTCTGGTGACAAGAAACATCAAACGCCTAAACACCTTGGTCCCATAACATTCGCATCTCATAAATCAATGGTTGCAAAAACACATCGACTGATCTCTTCGGATGCTCTGGTCCAGGAACGAGAATGCTAAGGAACAAGAACTCCCTTCGCATGCACAAAGATGGTGGCAAATTATAAGGTGTTACAATTACTGGCCACAAAGAATATTGCATGTCGTGCTTCCCAAAAGGGTTGAAACCATCTGTACATAATACAAGGTATACGTTCCTCGCCTCATACGAAAAGCTGGGATACGTAGATTGAAAATGTTTCTATGCTCCTGCGTCAGACGGATGAGCGATTTCTCCATCCGTTGTATGCTCTGCATGCCATCTCATTGCTCCCGCTGTGCGCTCTGCCTGATATAACCTCTTCAATCTCTCTGTTAACGGCAAATACCACATCCGTTTATATAGCACTGGCACTCTTCCACCTGTTTCTTTATACCGAGGTTTGCGATAAAAACGGCATGACGAACGGTCTGCGTCCTCTCTCCAGTAAAGCATACAGTTGTCGATGCATACATCTATCATCTGATAAGGCAATCCTAGACCTTGAACAATTTTCTGTATCTCATAGTATGATGCCGGTGCAAGATTATCTTCTGGCAAAATGTCTTTCACAAAATCAACGATTGCATCCACGCACTCCTCACTCAAATTGAAATCCATCTTTATACCCATAATCCTAGTTGCAGTTGGTAAAGGGGAATGTCCACCTCTACACCCATCATATAACGGATGTTTAGCAACGTCAAGCATATCAAAGAATCTCCGAGATTCTAAGTTAGGTTTTTCTCCTCTATCTCCATACTCAGCAACCGATGGTATACTTTCACGAACTGCATCGTTCACCATCTGAACATGACCTACAATACTTTCTACTTCCATTGTGGGTTCCTCTAAGCTAGTATTATCCCCAATATACTGTTCACTAGTACTCGCATAATTATCCACCATTGTATCATTATCTCCATGATAATATCAAATCTTGTAACCCGGCAAAAACCCATGACAATAAACGTTTGACCATACTTCCTCTATCACGATTAATCTACGATTCCCACAATTCTTACAAGGGCAGTAGATTTTACCAGTTTTTTTTTTATTTCTTATGATTACTCGCAAATGCCATGAATTCTTGCAAACCTTCTCTGAATTCTTCCGTAACTACGCCCGTGTCTAGAATTTGATGAGGCTTATCCATCCATGATCAAAAATAATTATAAGGATCTGAAGAAAATATTTTTGTAAGGAATTATATAAGAGAGTTTTTTTTTTTATAAATAAAAGGCTGGATACGTTTTTATAAAGAAATTGTACGCGTTTTCCGACGGATTTCCGACGGATTTCTGAAGATATTATCGATGTCGGCAACGATGTCGGAAACATCAACATTTGTCAGAAATCCGTCGGAAATCCATCGGAAACCTGTCGGAAATTGTCCGACGGATGGCCGTCGTCGGAAATCCATCGGTAACGATGTCGGCAACATCAGCATTTGTCGGAAATCCATCAAAAAGTATCCGTCGGATGGCCGTCATCGAAAACCCGTCGGCAACATCATCATTTGTCGGAAATCCGTCGGAAATTTCTGACGGTAATGTTTTCCGACGGATTTCCGACGGATGTTACGTTCATCCAAATCCCGTCGGAAATTTCCGACGGAATTATTGGTCTCGGAATTTCCGTCGAAAATGACCTTGTTTTCTTGTAGTGTCGAGTCATGGCATTCCTTGAGGTTCTTGAGGACGACATCTTATTCCCCTTGGCTGGAAGTCATCCCTCATATCCCGCACTTAAGTGTACGGCCGTGTTTACTAACTCCTTATGTGTTTACAGAACTTTGTCGTACGAGGATTTCCTCGAGTCATCTCACTCTCTGTGCTGTGGGCTTGATCCACTCCCTCCAAGTCCTTTCTGACTTGTCCGGGGACGAGATCACCGAACCGATGGGCTTATGCTCCTACTATCTTCTCAAGGCGAAAATAGGATTGCGCCGGTAAGAGCTGATTCCCCGACTGCCTGCATGAATTCCTATTGCTCCACTGATTTGGTTGGAGTCCTCCATGGATGGTGGCAAATTCTTCTTCGTTCGCCCTCAAGGCCCCACCAAATTTCCCCTTAGTTGGCTGAGTGCTTAAGTGTAGAGAATATCGGTTGGTATTTTGTCTAGGAATACATATTATTGGTGTTCTTTTTGAATATCAAGACATTGTTATCGTTATGTTTAAATTATTTCATTGTTAACTTCGTATGTTGACAATGTTTACGAGTATGTCCTATTACTTTTGGAGACGTAAAAACTTATGAATGATGTCTAATTAATCTTTCAAATTCCTGCAATATTCATTGTATTTGTTGAATTTATATTAAAATTTTACATGTCTTCTTTAAAATCTATTATATAATAGGAGAGTTTTCTCTCAATTTAGGGTGTCCACCTCATCACCTCATTTATACAAAAACTTTAAACATTAAAATATATTTAAAACATTCATTTAATACATATCTATTATATTTATCATTATTTTTATTTAATACAAATTACAAAAATATAAAACTTTGTGTAACAAAATACAAAAGTGATAATTCGGTATTAAGAATAAAAAAAATTGTAATACTAATTGATAAAAATATAATGAAATATTTTCTTGAAAATAATATATTGTTAGATTTTCAACCAAAAATTTAATTTAATATTTATCCTATTTAAAATGTTAGAATGTTAATATGAAATTAATAATGTAAAAATAGATTTTACTACATATAATGAAAAAAAATTTATTCAGTTTTTCTCCGAAAATATATTATTTTTTATAATAAAATTTACATCATTAGAGAATCAAAAAAATACTATAAATTTGTGGCAAATATAAGTTTTTACAATTAATTTAACAAAGTTGAGAATATGTAAAATAGGACAAAGATAAGAACAAATAAATAAAATTATAGATAAATGATAGTAGAGAAAATAAGCATCTTATTATACAAAGTAGAATGTACTAATTAAAACTTCAACATAAGTATAATTATTACTATACAATTGCAAAACACATAATTACACCAACTAACGAGAAAATATATAATATTAATTATGATTTAAAATTTGAACCGGCTATTAACAAAATTAGTATATGCGAATGCATAAGTTTGGAAAAAAATAATGAAATGAAATAAGTGAAAAATGACCATATAGTAAATTCATATTTGAAAATAAAATATTAAGATAAACTACTTAATTTATAGATAACCAACTATAATTTAACAGAAAATATATATAAAATGATTTTATTATCATAATTAACAGTATAACATCTATAAATTGATACTCGATAAACTAATATCTCAACAAATCAATACATTTTTTCGGACCCGAATTGGTTTCTCGGACAAATAAATATATCGAGGATTTTCAAAGCCAAAACTTAGCTATTTACTAAATGATCGTCAAAAATTTTGAAATATTTATTACCCAATTTTTACTAATGGAAGAGACTAAGTACCATTGAAGCCAATATAATAGACTCTGAGAATCGTTCACATATTCTTGAAATAAGAAAGATGGTGAAGTTAAACCAACTCTTGCAATAACTTCACTCCAAGTTCTGGTGTCCTAAGAATTATCTTTGAAACCATTGAGGTTCCTATTAAACTACTTATTCCATCATTGTTCACAGATGAAATGAACTAAAGATCATGAAGAATGATCGCTATTAATTCTAACTTCACAAAATTTCTAAAACTAAGATTTTGTGAAAATTTGATTGATTTTTACCCTGAACAAACGATGTGTTTCTTTTGAAAAGATGTTCGTTGATCGCATCAGCTCCATCTGCAATCACAACACCACATATATCGCAATATTTCACCACCAATAAATCCAAAACAACACGCAAGATTTCAAAATTTGAACACCCGAATCTTGTAATGATAAGATACATAAAATTTTGAATTCTGAAATCAGACCTTGAGATAGGTGCGAGCATCGATGAAGGAGTGAAAATGGCGGAAACATATGTGAGAAGCGGAACCATGGCTACCGAAGGCGTTGAAAGTCACGACAGCCATCGAGGATTAGCTATGTGAGTGGGATTTTTTGGATTCTTAGAACCGAGAGATGATATGTTCTTCGGAGATGGGGAACAAGGAAAAAATCACAGATCTTTTGTCAGCGGTCTTTCACGAATAAAGCAATACTTGGGCCAAAATATATATTAGCATAAATGCCAAAACATTAGAAAAAAAATCTCTATTAGATGGCATAACTAAAAACACATTAAAACTATACATACATAAAGATTTAATTTTAAACTCTCAAATATGTACTAAAACCATTTATAATCAAATGTACGTGGTTTGTTTAGTTAATGTGTACATGGGTTGATGAAGTTATAATTGACCTCAATATAAACTATAGCTTCCAGAACAGAAATGTAATATTATACGTTCAACTAAATATGTAACTTATGAGAGATTTGAAATGGTGTTAAGAAAATATATATAAAACTATAATTAGAATCACACAATTGTCAAATACTACATATAAACACATGAAAAAAGAATAATATTTCAACATAAGTAAACAACATAATTGATATGCTCAATTTAATACCCTAAGATACTAAAGCAGTTGTTGTAGTAAGTGTAGGGGTCGAACCACAAAGACTCACAGAGATCACACAATAAATTATGAAGTGTCGAATTACGCTAAGCCAGATAGATGTAATTAAAAACAGTGCAGAAATTAAACGAGATGTAAATCAATTGGGAAATATAGGCTCAGGGTTTTTCTCAGAAAATCAGTGAATGCAGACTAACTAACTAACAGGATTCAGATTTAGCGCAGTTCTTGAACTCAAATCACTAAAATATAGCTAACCAACTCTCGTTGCGAAAACTATCTAAATCTAAATCCTAGGAATTCCAAATCTCTTTGCGAATCCTAAAGTCTAAATCAGCTTTAACAACAGGTTTGATATGTTCACAAATCAATTAAACCAAATCTCTTTGCGAATAATCAATTTGCTCACCTAGGTTCTATCAGGTAATTAATTGCACTCTCGTACCTAATCAATTATCCTAAGATTTATATTCTAGGTAGCTAATCTAGAACAAGCTATGAACACAACCTAAGCGAAGAACTATAATTCAGATGGTGAATCCTAAAAGATATTTAACCTAGCATTCAAAGAAAACCCTTATGAGAAAACCCTAAACCTAAGGTGGATCTACTCAGACATGGAGAATGAAACAATCAACATGTTTGAATAAATCATCAATAGAATAGAAAGAAGGGTTTAGAGATCTGATCTCGGACGAAGGGAGATTCAGACTTGTCTCTCTAAAACCAAAGTAAAATCAAACACAGAAAAATAAAAGCATCGCCTAAACAATGGCTGTAAAATCCTATTTATAACCTAAATCACGATTTGGGGCCTTCTTGTAATTATCAAAGTCTTCTGGGTGCTTTTTCAATTCTCCAAGGCTTCATAATTAGTCGCGGCCCATGAAATCTCGATGAGTGTCGATCGATACCAGGGGGTATCGATCGATGCTCGGTGCTCAGATCGGGCTCTTAGTCATCAGACTTCAGTCTCGCTCCAGAATGCTCCAGAAAAGCTCCAATAATTCCAATTAAGCTCCAGACGTGCTATAACCTGTGAAAGACTCTAAAAGACTCCAAAACACAAGAAAAGACTCTATAAAAGGACTTATATCATGGCCTAAACAGGGTAAAAACCATGATATATCAACTCCCCCAGACTTAGCCTTTTGCTTGTCCTCAAGCAAATAGAAGACTAAATTAGAAAAAGAGGTTTGAAAACGTAGAGACTCACCTGTTCCTGAACCATCGAAATGACCTTCTTTCCAAGCACCCAAATGTCACCTGATCAGCTTTCGATCTAACCACCATGTACTTCTCCGTAGACATTTGCAGCTTTTCCAGACTCCACACAAAATCCCACAGCATCGTTCAAGTAAAGCCCTCATCGCCAGTTTCATCTCTGCAGCTAATATTTAAGAACCTTCTAGACTCTTTACCAGACAATATCTTGACAAAGGAACCACCATTTTTCACACTTTTTTGTATCAATTTCTCTCCCCCAGACTTATTACTTATTATGTTCTTATTATTTTTTTTATTTTCAGCTTAGCATATACATATCAAGGTAGGAGACGCGAGTATTGATGGTGTTTGCCACCAAATCCCCGGTTCTTCCCTATCTATGTATCAAAGGATGTAGGCGAATAATGGCATCATAGGAAAATCCTAGCCTCGCTTCCAATCCTTTGTGTGATCATCCCCTCTTAAGTAGAATAATGGGATCGCTGGAAATTTTCCTAACCCTCTACTCAGAAGAAAATCATTTCAATCTTTTATGCTCTTAATCTATCAACTTATTTCAGGGGAGAGAGATACCATAATTCTAAACACACGGGTTCCTTTATCAGATATGAATGATGAATCAAGCTCTATGAACACTAACCACATTGATGAAGTGCAAAAATTTGGCTCAGGCTTCAGAAGAACTCTGCTGGAGACATAGATGTTTTCTAGTCAACTGGTCAGCCTTTGGATTTTTCATTAGTCGATCTAGAACTGATCCTGTAACACTGTGCACTCAAAAACAAAATCAAATCAATAGGTTCAAGCACAGGATCATCATCTCCAACAAATTTTGACTCAATAAAACAGTTTTGACTCGATAAAACGACTGACTCTAAGAAAAACGAAAACAATGTCAGCAGACACCTCCCCCAGACTTGAACAACACTGTCCTCAGTGTTATCTAGCCTAGAGTCAGTGAAAGAAACAAAGAAAAAGGATAGAACGAAGAGAAACAAGAAATTACCGTTCTGGAACAGTCGGTGTCGATCGACACACGGCATGGTATCGATCGATACCATGCTTAGATCGACTTTGTGAATTTTCATCCGCGATTGGTGTCGATCGATACCATAGGGGTATCGATCTATGCTTAGGCGATTTCGAGTTGCTCCTTGTTCATCCTGACACAGACTCAAAACAAACGAAAATAAAAATAAAAACGAATCAAAAACAGACTCACAAGTGGGTTGCCTCCCACCAAGCGCTCGTTTAACGTCAATAGCTTGACTGTAACGCCCTTCAGGCTGGATAAGAGTGAGAGCTTGCACCAAAACAGGCTCCATCACTTGACATTACTAGCTTCAAAGTTCTGCTTAGCATGCTGTCCACAAACTCCTGCCCTTTCTCTTTCAGCTCAGAAGTAAGAAGGACTCTTGCCTTAGAGAATGGCTTCAAGGCTCCTTTGCATTTGACCTTGTACTCAATCGAATCTCCATTACACTTCTGAGGTATCAAAGTGACATGGGGATTCTCAACTTTGTTGCTCTTGGCCTTCTTCTTTGTTGCCTTAGTTTTCTTGGCAACTTCTTCGGGGGTGCTGGGCGGTTCACCTGGAACATCTGCGACAGTAGGCTCATCAGGAGGCTCTTCCAAAATATCAATCGCTAGCGACTCTCCTGTGACAAACTCGATGCTAGACACATGTGTGGGAGCACTCCTAGGGGGAATGACACCATAATAGACTCCTCTGTCAATGTAAGAGAAAGAGATTCTCTTATGAGGTGTGTCTATGATCGCGCCTGCAGTAGCCATGAACGGTCGTCCCAAAAGGATAGGCATACGAGATATTGCACCCATCTCTACAACCTGAAAATTAGTAGGAACTAGACAGTCTCCTACTTTGACCAGCAAACCATGGATAGTACCGTGTGGAAGCGAGGTGGAGTTGTTCGCGAATGTGATAGATGCCTCTGGTGATCGAATATCAGCTCCTAACCGCTCTGCAATTGCCCTTGAGATGACATTGACACTAGCCCCTGAGTCGACAAGAGACTCTTTGAACTCAACTCCAGAGATAGAGCATGGAACTACAAATTTCCCTGGATCCTCCCTTGGGGTCAACTGTCTCAGTGGAGGTGGACCTCTAGCCTTAATGAAGAGTGCCTTAATCTCTTCCTCAGTTTCTCTGCAATCCTTGAAGTGACTTAGCAGAGGACGGCACTCTAGGGCTTCTTCAAAGGTTGAATCAGGGGAAATCCTTCTTACCATCTTCTCAAAGCCACGCAGCTGCTTTGGAGAGATGGGATCTCTGAGGTGTTTAGGTACAGGATTCTCCTTCTTGGGCTTGCGAGCTCTTTTCTCAGCTCGTTCCTTAGCTATCGCTGCCTGACACTTCGTTTCATAGTCTTCCCAAAATTGGGCGATATTGAACCGTGCTGCTGCTACTTGAGGCTCCTTGGTCGAAATATCATGTGTCTCCTCAGAAATTGCCTTGGTATCGACCGATACCAGTGGGGTATCGATCGATACACGGGTTTTGGAAGTGTCCCGTTTCAGAATTGTAACCAGCATCGATCGACACCTGGGGGTATCGATCGATGCTCTGGCGATTTCAGAATCCTCTTCGTAATTCTCTGCACTTGAGGAGATCGCATTGACGTGTGCATGAACCGATTTTCCCTTGGAATTTGCTGCAGTCTGAGCTACTTGAGTTTCCAGCATCCTGTGACTCGTATTTAGTGCCTCGATCCTTCCACTCAAATCGGTGTACATGGTGTCCATCTTACCATTGAAGGTGGCTGTCATCTTCTCCTGCCCTTGAACCAGGTGTTCAAGCATAGCCTCAATCTTACTCTCAGGAGCTTTGGGTGGTGGGGATTGGTACCCTCCTTGCTGAGCATTGTTGGTGAAGTTTCGATTGGAGTTGTATCCGAATCGCTGACCCTGAAAACCAGAACCACCTATGTAGTTAACATCTTCCATCTCATTCTCAGTAGCAAAGTGGACGGCCTTTGTTGTCCTTCCCAGCAGAAGACTGTGCATAGAATCCAGCTGAGCTTTCACTTCAGCGATCTGTGACCCATCCATGTTACCAGCCAGCTTCTTGCGCTCGAAGTCTGCGCTCTTGGTGCTACTACTAGATGCAAAGTTCTCAATCAACACAATAGCATCCTCAGGATATCTGGTGTTGAAATTACCATTGCTCGAAGAGTCCAGACCCATCTGATATCTCCAATCTACTCCTCTGAAGAAGATACCCAGCAGCTGCACATCAGAGTATCCATGATGTGGACAATCTCTCTGATACGATCTGAATCTTGTCCAAGCAGCCTTGAACGCCTCAGTAGGTCCTTGAGAAAAAGTGGATATCTTATTTCTCAGATCTTCAGATCGCCCGTCATCATAGAAGTTAATCAGGAAGGCTCTCTTGGTGTCCTCCCAATTAGTTAGCGATCCAGGAGATAGCTGCCTCAGCCAGTAAGTAGCTTCTCCACCCAGAGAGTAGGGGAAGAGCTTGCAGAAGAGATAGTCGTAGGACACTCCATTGCTCTTGATGCTAGTGACCAAGTCCTCGAATTTCTCTACATGGTCCATTGGATGTTCATGAGGAAGACCATGGAAGAGATGCTGTCCTACTAGAGTGTAGTAAGCATGTTTCAGCTCGAAGTCATTCCTCTCATAAGCAGGATGGCGAATCGCTGACCGATTGGCGAAAAACTGCTCTGGCCTGTTGTACTCACCAATTGTCTGAGCTCGAACACCTGCAGCATTGCCAACGTTGCCGCGCCCAGCTGGCACAACAATCTCAATAACAGGAGCAGGGACAACGATGTTTCCAGCTTCATCAAGTCGTTGCCCTCTCTCATTACACACATGACCCTCTTGGTCTCTCAGAATTCCAGCTTCATCAGCTCTTAAAACCACTGGGTTGTTCATCCCTGATGTTTGCTTGGTCTTTCTGTTTGTGCGTTCCACAAGCGCTAGCTGTTCCAGTGATAGTCCAACTAGCTGAGTGCTCTTGTTGCTCCTGATTTCACGAACAAGCATACACCTGCAAGGAAAACACTAGGCAAAGCACGTAAGTAACCAGAAAAATACGTTGAGTATCGATCGATACCAAGTGGTGTTGATCGATACCAAAAAGAAGTCGCCGGAGTATCGACCGATACTAGTGAGTATCGATCGATACCGACGAACTTAGTCGAAATTCTAAACTTAAATCTAATGGCGAAATTGAGTCCCCGGCAACGGCGCCAAAATTGATATGCTCAATTTAATACCCTAAGATACTAAAGCAGTTGTTGTAGTAAGTGTAGGGGTCGAACCACAAAGACTCACAGAGATCACACAATAAATTATGAAGTGTCGAATTACGCTAAGCCAGATAGATGTAATTAAAAACAGTGCAGAAATTAAACGAGATGTAAATCAATTGGGAAATATAGGCTCAGGGTTTTTCTCAGAAAATCAGTGAATGCAGACTAACTAACTAACAGGATTCAGATTTAGCGCAGTTCTTGAACTCAAATCACTAAAATATAGCTAACCAACTCTCGTTGCGAAAACTATCTAAATCTAAATCCTAGGAATTCCAAATCTCTTTGCGAATCCTAAAGTCTAAATCAGCTTTAACAACAGGTTTGATATGTTCACAAATCAATTAAACCAAATCTCTTTGCGAATAATCAATTTGCTCACCTAGGTTCTATCAGGTAATTAATTGCACTCTCGTACCTAATCAATTATCCTAAGATTTATATTCTAGGTAGCTAATCTAGAACAAGCTATGAACACAACCTAAGCGAAGAACTATAATTCAGATGGTGAATCCTAAAAGATATTTAACCTAGCATTCAAAGAAAACCCTTATGAGAAAACCCTAAACCTAAGGTGGATCTACTCAGACATGGAGAATGAAACAATCAACATGTTTGAATAAATCATCAATAGAATAGAAAGAAGGGTTTAGAGATCTGATCTCGGACGAAGGGAGATTCAGACTTGTCTCTCTAAAACCAAAGTAAAATCAAACACAGAAAAATAAAAGCATCGCCTAAACAATGGCTGTAAAATCCTATTTATAACCTAAATCACGATTTGGGGCCTTCTTGTAATTATCAAAGTCTTCTGGGTGCTTTTTCAATTCTCCAAGGCTTCATAATTAGTCGCGGCCCATGAAATCTCGATGAGTGTCGATCGATACCAGGGGGTATCGATCGATGCTCGGTGCTCAGATCGGGCTCTTAGTCATCAGACTTCAGTCTCGCTCCAGAATGCTCCAGAAAAGCTCCAATAATTCCAATTAAGCTCCAGACGTGCTATAACCTGTGAAAGACTCTAAAAGACTCCAAAACACAAGAAAAGACTCTATAAAAGGACTTATATCATGGCCTAAACAGGGTAAAAACCATGATATATCAATAATTAAAAAAAAACAGTTGTTATATACAAACACTAATAGGGAGAAATAAAAAAACACACACATATACAGACAATGCAAATATAAATATAAACCGACTATTAAACTAAATTTTGAAATAAAAAAAATGTTTCCTAAAAAATAACATATAAACAAATTTATAAAACAAGAATGTAAAATAAGCCCGCGCGAAGCGCGGGAGTCAATACCTAGTCTATAATATAATAAGAGAGTTTTCTCTCATTCTAAACTGTCCAAATCAGCACTAAACTCCTCTATTATTGGACCCCACCTATTTAAATTTTTTACTAATTAAACAAAGCTGTGTCAAATAACTTTTAATAATTTAAAAAACAAAAATTTATACTATCCAAAATATGTGCGCGTGATATTGTATTGGGTATTTCTTTGTTTATATGTAGGTTTTTGATAGCTCTCCCTATTTTAATAAGAGAGTTTTCTCTCATTCTAAAATGTCCACATCGGCACTAAACTCCTCTATTAATGGACTCCACCTATTTAAAAATCTTACTAATTAAACAAAGATGTGTCAAATAACTTTCAATAATTTAAAAACAAAAATTTATACTATCCAAAATATGTGCGTGTAGTATTGTATTGGGTATTTCTTTGTTTATTTTTGGGTTTTTGATAGCTCTCCCTATTTTACAAACTCAAAAACTCTACACAACTGGCCCATTAACTCAAAACCAAAACAAAAAAAACACACGCTACTTTTCTCTTCTCCTCCTTCCTTGCCTCCACCCTGCAACCCTAAATCTCCCCTTACCAACAAATGCATAACGTCGGCTGCTCTACAAAAAAGATAATTTAGTACATCATTAACTTCTTTAACCACTCTCCTCTAATAACTAATTCATGACTATCTTAAAAAAAAAGAAAAACGATACATCTCCAACACCTACAAAAAGTGACATCTTCTAACGGATATCTTATAGTGACATTAGAAAATAATTTCTAAAAAATAGCGTATAAACAAATTTAAAACAATAATGTAAATATGTAAAATATATATAAAACTGTAATTAAAAACACACAGTAATGAAATACAAAATATAAACACATAAAAAAGAACAATATTTCAACATAAGTTAATAACATAAGTACGAAAAACCGTTATTATATACAAACACTAATAAAGAGAAAAAAACAAAACACAGATACACATAATGCAATTTTAAACATAAACCGAATATTAAACTAAATTATGAAATTAATAAAAAAAATTGTTTCCTAAAAAATTACATAAAAACAAATATAAAACATGAATATAAATAAGATATTATCACATCTTTGGATTTCATGAATTCTACCTTTTTAAATCTCAGGAATTCCATAAGGTACTATATACTAGATATGATACTAATATAGTCTCTTTATTTCCAAATAATAAAATAACGCATGCATATAGATTAACTTTAATACGCTATACTTTTTCCATCGACAACATGAATATTCTAAGACAAAAGGTTCAGCACATGTTATCTCATACTCGGATTTCATGAATTCAAACACTTTTAATAATCGAAATTCCGTAATCTCTTTATAATGTAGTAATGATACAAATATAGTTTCCAAACAATAATATATTTCTTGCATATATACATCTCTATATTATTATTTAAGAAATAATTTAAGAAAATAAACTTTATTTTGTAAGTTATTACATATTATGTCATTACAAATAATAAAAAATAATTGAAATAGAAAATTATAAAAACTTCTTTTAAAATTGTTGATGAGAATATGAAAAGAAATTATTTCTCATTGAAGTGGTTATTTACTATTTAGTTTCTTAATTATTATGATATTATTATATAATAATCAATCTATACATATTTAAACAAAATATATTTGAGATCTTGCAATATTTTTCACTATGATTATTATATTTTATTTAAATATGTATCAAAACAAAAGTTTGAAAAATATTTTACTAATTTTATAAAGAGTTAGACACGAGAAAATTGATTTTTTAATTTTTTAAGAGTTCGTGGACTGATCACAAAAACCATAATCATTAAACGGTGTATATTATAGTTATGTTTTCAAGATTATAGATTTTTACGGGTTAGCCCGAATAATATTTTAGTTCATTGCAAAACGTGTTAAGTAGACATGTTAGTCCGGGTTGACAGTTCTATATATAATCATTAGTTAGACATATTATAAAATTCAGATTAATTTTTTAAAAACAAAATTTCAAAAAAAATTAACAAAAAAATTATTCCGCACGTACTATATAGCTAGCGCGGATTGAATCATAGTTACATTTAATAGCTAAATACTTTCCCAATAGACAAAATTAATATATCAATGCATATATAACAAAATTTTCGTAAGACCCCAATCATGTCCGCACGCATGTACGGGCGAGTCACCTAATACTAATAATTTCTCAATTTCAAAAATTAACAAATAATCTATAAAACCATTGATTTTCTTAATTCGAAAATTTTATTAATAATTTTTCAACTGAAATTTTCTTACTATTTTATATCATTATAACATTTTTTTTTGAAAGAATGTAAAATTTATTTTTAAAAAAAAAACGTTTGTACAATTAGTGTTACATCAAACTTATGTTTAGATCAATTAATTGGATAGTCTCGACTTGCTTCTAGTTGCAAACCAGATTTGCAATCCTTCGTCATGTCTGCGATCACCTTGTGCTCTGATGGATAGAAGTCTATTACGCAGTTGCTTGTCTATGAGCTCGGTGAGTTTTTGAGCGGATATTGGTGTTTCACCATACTTCATGCTATTTCTTTCCCTCCAGATACTATAGAGAGTACACTGAAACACATACCGTGTGATAAATCCTTTTGTTCCTTTCATGCTTTTGTCTTTCATAACATTGAGAAATGTTTCCCAATCCGTCGAAGACCGAGAACAGAGTAGGCCCCTACTCAGCTTCAGCCACACTCTCTTCGCATAATTGCAGGAAAAAAACAAGTGAGATCTTGTTTCCAGTGGTTCTCGGCACAACACGCAGCTTGGGTTAGCCCCCACATTCCAGCTTTGCATACGGTCTCCTGTGGCTAGGCGATTGTGAATTGCCAACCAAGTAAAGAACGCGAATTTCGGAGTTGAGTGAGAGAACCAGACAATCTTGTGCCAGTCCATCTTGTTTTGGTTCTTTCGGGTAAGCATCCAAGTTTGGCTAGCTATGAATCTCGGTATGAAATTGTTCGGAGTTAATTTACAGAGAGCAACGTCCTTTTTAGAGGTGTGATGTTCTGTTTTTCAGTTTTCAGATGTTCCTCTATTTGCCTCAATACTTCCGACCGATGGCAGCGTTGTCTCCGATGAGTCCAAGCATACTCGATAGTGGCAGTCAAAGGGATGCCCATGTCGATCACTCCTCGCACGCCCGTTATGTCCAGAAGACAACCCAGCTTAGACCAGCGATCGTACCAGAATGATGTAGTTTTCCAGTTTCCTATCTCTTTGCTATAGAATTCTTTCGCAATGTCTATGTATTTCAGCAGCTTTTTCCACATCCAAGACCCAAGGTTTGTAGTGGATTTGACCGACCAGAAGACCTCCATCCTGATCACGTTCTGCCTTATCCATTGAACCCACATCGATGATGTAGAAGACAGGATTCTCCAGATTAGTTTGAGACAGCAAACAACGTTGAACTCTTTCAACGGTCTTAAACCCAGCCCACCTTCATCTTTCCGTTTACAAACAATGTCCTAAGCAATCTTAGCTTTCCTTGCATTCAGTTCCGGACCGGACCATAGAAACGCCGAACAGAGCTTCTCAATTTCCTTGATACATTCATTAGGAAGGCGGAAGGCAGATAACCAGAAATTTGATATACTCATCAGGACCGATCGTATCAGTTGCAGCCGACCTACAAAGGTTAAAAACCGAGCTGTCCAGGTGCCAATTCGTTGTCTAATCTTCTCCAACAATGGCAAGTAGTCATTCACCAACATCCTCTTCGTTAACAGGGGTAATCCTAGATAACGGACCGGCAGCTGACCTGATTCAAATGGGAATTGAGCCTCCATAGCTTCTCGTACAGAGTCTGTTATTCTGGCAAGATACATTGTCGTTTTTGGCATACTTATTTTCAGGCCT
This sequence comes from Eutrema japonicum, assembly GCA_030161315.1. Lineage (NCBI taxonomy): Eukaryota > Viridiplantae > Streptophyta > Magnoliopsida > Brassicales > Brassicaceae > Eutrema > Eutrema japonicum. The sequence goes on along the minus strand of BSQW01000006.1, from coordinate 34,888,452 downwards.
GAACCTACCGCGAATTCGTCAAAAATCTTAACAATTCCTTCGACTGAGCAGACTTTGCCATCCGTTACCACCATGAGATCATCCGCGAAGCTCAAGTGAGTGAGTCCAAGATTCTTGCAGTGAGGGTGATAGCCGAACTTTTGGTCACTTGCTGCCTTATCCAGAAGTTTGGAGAGGACGTCCATACTTATGACGAATAGGTATGGCGACAATGAACAGCCTTGACGGAGACCCCGTTCACTTCTAAAAAACCCTGCAAGCTCTCCATTCACTTGTACCGAGAACGATACCGTTGTCACACAAAGCGATATCCAATGGATAAATTTCTAGGGAAAATTCAGAGCCATAAGTGTATTGAGCAAGAAAGACCATTGTACTGAGTCGAAAGCCTTCGAGATGTCAATTTTTATTGCACATCTACTAGATATCCCTTCTTTATGATAGTCCCGTACCAGCTCCGTTGCTAATAGCACGTTCTCAATTAATAGCCTATCCGAAATGAACGCAGACTGATTCGCCGATATAAATTTAGGCAAGATTATTTTCAATCTGTTTGCGATAATCTTGGATATGACTTTGTAGATGACATTACAACAGGAAATGGGTCGGTAGTCTTTCATCTCTGTTGCTCCTGGTTTTTTCTGAATAAGTGCTAAGATAGTCGAGTTGATACCTTTTGGTAAAAAATCCTTTTCAAAGAAAGATTGGACTGCGATAGTGAATTCATCCCCTAAGATATGCCAAGCTGCTTTGTAGAATTCGGATGTGTAGCCATCGGGTCCTGGAGATTTTTCACTAGGCATTGCAAATAATACTTTCATGATCTCCTCCGCGGTAACAGTTTTTGTGAGATCACTCGCGTCACCTTCTGATACTCGAAAAGGTAGAAGAGTTTGTAGTCTTTCCACTGAGAATCCCTCGAAATCCTCTGGTTTATGTTGTAAAAACTCTCTGAAAAAAATTTCCGCTTCTGTTTTAATCTCCTCCTTCTGAGTGACTACCCTGCCATCCCCACTTGTGATCTCTCGGATTGTGTTTTGCGCTGCTCTCGTGGCTACTGCTCTATGAAACGTTTTGTTATTTACATCCCCCGCCTTCAACCAATGTAATTTTGACCTATGTTTGAGAAATTTCTCCTCCAAACCCGAGACCAACTCCCACCATTGATATGCCATGTTCTCCTCCTCCATAGCTTCCGTTGTAGGATTCGCCAGATTGTGCTATTGTTTTTCGCATAGGCCTCCTTTGCCTTTTTTGATAGGTTTCCCAATTTCTCTTTCGTCAGATTGCTTAGTAATTGTTTCAAGGACTTAAGCTTCTTTGAGAATCGGAATGATGATGAAGTTGATGAGAAAATCGGGGTTGTTTCGCTCCAGAATTTGCTAACCAGCGGCTCAAAATCTGGCATCTCAATCACCAGATTGACAAACTTGAAAGGCTTCTTCCTCCTTTCCACTACATTATCCAAGTTAATCCGACAGCGACGATGGTCTGAGCAGCCTCCTGCTTCAAACACAACATATGATTGGGGATAATCTTGTAGCCATACCTCATTTGCTAATACCCGATCGAGTTCTTTGAGATCAGTCAATCTTCTCTCTTGTTACACCATGTGAACAGAGGTCCATGATAGGCCATATCCACCAGTGAACAGTAACAAATTACCTCCTGAAAGTCTCTCATCCCCCCCCCCCCCCCCCCCGTGATTTGAGCGTTTTCTGAGTTTGAATGTTCTTCTATGTCTAGAGTTTCATTGAAATCCCCTTGAATGATCCACGGTTTATTTCTGATGATTGGAGAGTTGTGGTGATCTTTTAAGTCTCTCCATAACTCCTTCCTCTCCTCACTGAAATTAGAAACGTAGATAAAAGAGCAAAAAAACTCCTCATCTCTACCCTCTAGCTTAACCGAACACGTTATCATTTGGCCACTCTTAAAGAAAGGAGTGACTCGAACCTTGTTCTTCCATACCACCCAGATTCGACCCCGTCGATTAAACTCATAATTTGTTAGTACCGACCAGTCTTTGAAAACCGACTCCCACACCCTCTGAACCTTTGCTTCCTTCACCCTTGTTTCCAACACAGACCCAAACTCAAACCTTCCTCCATTCACCCAACTTCTTATCACGGAATGTTTATTAAATTTGTTTAGACCGCGAACATTCCAGAAGAATCCCGACATATATTATTTCTTAGGGATAGGCTTCCGTCGACCTTGAAAAATCTGGTTTTGCTCCATTTTATGCAAGGCGAGTGAATTTTCTTTGTTCTTATTTACTCCTTTCGAGGATCGCTGAGATACGCGTATACTCTGCTCTTCGGCCGTTTCTTTTCCCAATTTTGTTTTGTCCGCATGTATGATTTCCCCCTCTTCCTTCTCTTCTTCCTCACTGACTTGATTTACTTCCTCAGAGTTGAGTAAGGCATATCGTGACGGCGACACTATTTCTGTCTCGGTAATTTGATGTCTCTCCCCTGATCTTCCTCTTTTCCCCGGTGAGACCGTAAACCCCTGACTCTCGGCTTCATTTCCTGTCATCTCTATGACCGTCTCCTTTACTACCCTTTGAGCATCCGATATGATGGTCTCCAGCTGCTCCAGCTGAGGAAAATCTTTCTCAATTTCCGGTATCACACTGTTTGGGTTGCTACTATCTCCTCCCTCACAGCTCAGTTTTTTTCCTCCATTCTCAGGTACTACCACAATCTCATTTTGCTTTGCTTTCTTCGATTGAAGTATCATCGTCTTGCTTCCTCCCTTTGTGACACATGCTGTATCTAGATGACCCCATTTTGAACAAGCAGAGCATCTAGATGGTAACCAGGGATAGACGAATTCCACATCTGCATCAATCCCCTTTTTCGATTTGTAATGGTATATTTTTGGAAGCTCTTTTGTCATATTTGCCTCGACGAACACTTTGGCTTCCTCAGAGTTGGTACATAATTCCGTTTCAGGGTGCAGGCGTACTGGTTTGCCCACTGCACTCGCGGCACGTTCTTTAGAGTTATCCACATCGGAATTACCTTGATTTCTTTTTCTTCCTCTCCTTCTTATGAGACTGGTTCCCACTTTGAAGTGATCATTGGGACATCGGCGATGTTCCACATCCCCCTTCGAAGTACTCTAGCTCGAGTTGCTGCATCCTTAATCCGAAATTTCACGATAGTAGAGTTTACCACAAATACATCAATTCGAATTGTTTTATCTCCAAGCGGCCATATCTTGTTGACAATAACATGGATTTTTACGACGTGAGGCGCCGCAGATAGGAACTTTCCTTCCAAGAGATCATCCCACAGAGGACCCGAGTTCTGAATCACATCATCCGGTACTTCCACTGTGGAAGCGCCGTCCACCAGATCGACTTCAACGATATGGTTTGAGAGAGTTTGTTTGTTGTTGACAATATTTGCGTATGATACTTTCTTTTCCGTCTGTACCGACTTTATCGTCTGCTTTTCCCCCTCCTGCGCCAGCGGAGGGACACTTTCCGGCATCGACATAGGTCCCGAGGAACCTTGCGTGTTGCGAGAATCCAAAACCCTAGATCACCTTCTCAATCGCCCTCTGCTGACGTGTCCCCTATATGCTAGATGGAATATTAGCTGTCCATTTTCTAACTCATCATTATAACATTTCAATACCCTTTTAAATTGATAATCAAATGTACTAGTGTTTATTGAGAATTAATGTAAAACTATGCTTAAAACAGCTAATTTGAAAATTGATTATGGTACATATATGATGTATTTGGAATATATATAATTAAAGAAAACAAAGAGTCATTAATCTACACAAGATAGTTTTTTTTTACTTTCGTGACTATTTTGCATAAATTTATTTAAATTAAGTGTTTACGCTATTTTATTATATTGATATCATATATAATTATGTGTATTTTTCATAGATGAGATGCATTATCACTACATATTTTTATATTCCACATCATTTTCTTGGAAAATATAATAGTTTTTAGACATATATCGTTTTTTTTATATTGTTAGCATGATTTTATATGTTTCTTGAACACAAATAAAATTTTCTGATAAGATGTAGATAATTGATAATATACGATTCCATATGTTTTAGAAACTATTTATCAATATCCAACATTATTATTATTAGAGTTTTAGGACATGCGTCGAACATAGTTAATTTGAAAACTAATTACCATTAATTTTCTTAATTAAGAGTTAAAGTTTCTAATTTTCAGAAACTTAAAGGTTCTTTTAACTCAAAAATATATAAAATTTTAGAGTGCATTTCGAAAACCTAAATGTAAAACTATAAAAAATTTAAACCCTAAAATTTTAACCTTTGATGAGTCAAAATAACCTACAGGTTTTTTTAATTGATTTTTTTTTATAACTTTTAATTAAAACAGTTAATGAAAATTGAATGTCAAATTACATGTGTTCGACGCATGTCTTTAAACTCTAATAATAATAACGTTAGAGATTGATGAATGATTTCTTACAAATATAGAATTTTATATTGTGAATTATCCTATCACAAAATATTATATGTGTTCAAGACCTTTTTGGCGATGAGAACCGATTTGCACTCCAAGTCCGACCCCAAACAAACAAATTCGTACCACAATGTCTCTCAACCATGTGACCGCGACCAAGTAGTGCTTTTACACCATCTAGCTAATTTAAATGCATTAATTCACACAAACAGAGTTATCAATCAACATGTTAATTCTTCCTAAATGGTTCCTATGTCCATATTCTATTATAAGATGTAGATCTAAACTTGTGCATACCTAGACTCAACATACTACAAGATTACAAGAAGAATATAGAGAAGGTTTTGATCCAGTTCTCACCTTGGCCACTAGACAGATTCGCTGTCCCGGATTTGACAGCTCGTTGTCACATGCGCCTAAGGCTTAAATCGTTTCTCCTTCAACCGGGAGCTAGATTCATGTATGCTTAGGATCTCTGCAAGGTTTCAGGTTGATCCAGATTATTTTTCATATCCAAACAAATCAACTCGCCAGACTGGTTTGACCTATGCGCTGCGCAAGATGGTTCCAGTAAATCTAACACAACTCCTAAACTACAAGAACCAACGTGGGGATATTTTAAAATCATTTATATTAAAGGGCTAAGAATCTCCTTACCAAATATAAGCTCGATCGGATCACTATCGAACCTTCAGGACGGTTTCTTCTCTCAATGATCGCAGATCCGCACTACACTGGTCAAGCCTGGGAAAATAACTATAACTTTCAGATCAGAAATCCGAATAGAAAACCGCTTTCGGTGTTGGTTATATTAGAGAGTCAAAAAAGTACTCACAAAGTTTGAGATAATTTGGATCAGTTTTTCCAATTCCTTCATTATTTCTACAAGAACATGTCTAATCTATCTTTTCTTTTGTTTATGGTGGATTGCAGTGGCTTATTCTTCAAGTTGGAGGGTGGCGGTTGGCTTTAGGATTTCTCTCTGCCACTTCTCCTCTATCTTGTGGCTCTTTTAAAATAGAGATGAGGAAATTCTAAAGTTAGGGTTTTTATGGTTAGCCTTTTGGACTAAAAAAACAAACCGGCCCATGTTGATAATAATAAATTTCTAAACATATTTATAATTATAATTATAATTATTTTTATTATAATGAGAAATTTCTAGCTTTCTCCATGATCTGACTCTTCAAGTTGGAGGGTGACGGTTGGGTTTAGGGTTTCTCTCTATCACTTCCCCATTTTGTGGCTCTCTTTAAAAAAATTATATGTAATATTTAAGATAAAAACATAAAAATTATTTGGGTTGAATAATATGTAAAATAATTTTTTTATTATAAAAATTACATGATTTTAACAAATATTAGAATGGTAAGGAATGAAAAAACAAGTCTACATTTGCTTTGGAAAACAAATTATATTTTATTATATGACTGTACTAAAATATAAATTTAAGAATCGTTTTTTAAAGAACAAACAACTTTTTCTAAAAACATTTTGTCTCTTCCTTTTTATAAAATCTGAACTCTCGTACACACGTATCAATTTCTTACATATTATATGTAACATATATAAATAAACAAACCACATTAACCACACAATTGTTCAGCAACGAATACGCATACTATTTGGTTATGTGGGCGGATCAAGGATTTGTTTTATCGGGGCATAAGGATAATCATATCATTAATGACGCAGAGACAAGGCCAGATTTTCCAGTTTGATGGCGTGTGAGAGAGCAAAGTAAAGTACGTATTAATTTTTGAGTTCAATGTTTGTTGAGTTCTTTTTAGAATGAGAAAATTTTAAAATTTAATTATAAAAAATTAATGAAAATTAATTATCAAATTAATTATTTTTGAAGCGCGTGAAAAATCTAATAATAATGTTAAAGATTCATAAATAATTTCTTATAAATATGTAATTGTACATTATCAATTATCTGCATCTTATCAGAAATTTTGATATGTGGTCAAAAAACAGATAATATCATACTAATAATATCCGAAAAATACGAAATGTGTATATAAAAATTGGCTATTTTATTTTTCAAAAAGATGAAGAATATAAAAATTGTAACTAGTGATATTGCATCTCATCTATGAGAAATGCACCCATACTATGATATGATAGCCAACTATAAACAGAGCGGAAACATTCAAATTAGATAAATTCATGTTAAATAATCACAAATTTTTTTTTTCTTAAACTATCTTGTGTAGATTTATGACTCTCTATTTGTTTTTTTGTGCAACACTTACTTCTCATTAATTAAACTTCCATAATACAAAAAAGGAATTAAACATCTTCTTTAGCTACGATAAACCAAATGAAAGACCTTAAAGTTTAAAACATATAGAACTTGATACAAAAACAGTGAGTTTGAAGCTAAGCTCAAATGCGTCGATAGAAATTTCACGGCATAGTTGGATTGTTTGGAATTAGTCATCTTAACATGTGACGTTGAAACTTAACATTGTCTCTTCTGGTCCCGTGCAAACCGCTACGCAATAAGACAAGTCGGTAAAGACATTCATAAGGTTTCCCAGTAAAAATCACGGGAGCAAACACCTCTCAAAGAGAGGGGAGTTGCTCGAATCACAATCCCTAATGGTGTAGGAGCGGCAGATTCAGATGGAGGAGGCAACTTTTGACGATGGCTGAACTAAAGTGGTGGAGGAACGGCGGGGCGGGAGGAGGAGTCAGATTTTGACGATGGTTGAACCGAAAGGGAGAATGGTTGGCGGTGGATAACTGAAGCAGCTTCATTAAATCCAAAACGATCACGACATATTCCAGAAGATGGAGACCTGAATCAATCCCGACAAGATGGCCGAATAGATCAACATCAATGAATAATAATAGGCTGGAGGATGGGCCACTCTAGTTTAGATCTGGTTGGCTGCAATCCAAGGGGAGCATATTAGGCCATACCCATTTTGCAGATTCACCAATCCCAAAACGGGATTTCAAGATTTTGGAAGCTGGAGCCGATGGCGTCGGAGGGAGAGGCAGCCCTCCGGCCAGTCGGGAAGATATGACCAAGGAGGATGTCTGGAGGTGGTTGAAACAACCGGCGAGGCATGTCTTAGGAGCGGCAGAGCTTTTAGATCTGGTAATACGGAAACTCGCCGGTGGAAGTTGTCTTGAAAACACTAAGATCTAAATGTGAGAGTTGTCGAGGGTTGGACACAACAGGTGGCGTAGCTTGATGGACTGAATCCGGCGGCTCAGGTGGGTGGAGTATGTTCTGCAATGAGTCAGATGCTCTATAGAGAGGCAGCGGTTGTCGCGAGCTTGAAGAGTTTTGAGCAGTCCTCACCGGCAACGAAGCTAAACGGCATAGATGATGAACATAGAGGTAACGGGTCTCGCCGGGATTCTTGGAGGAAGCGAATGGACGGAGGTCAGAATGAACGAATCCGCGGCAGAAGAGATCTCGCCGCCGGAGACAGTGACACCGGTAAAAAGAGTTACGGTTCTTCACGAGGCTGAAGATCCCGAGAAGGAGGAGTTGCGCCGATTAGAAGGATGAGGATTGTCGCCGGTGATTGGAATCCATGTTAAAACTCGGTCGGCGGCTACCTCAAACTTCGGGTCTGGGAACGAACTAGAAAAAAATATCTTTATTTTGTTTAGTTATATTTTTTCCAAATATAACATATATACCATAATCAAATCTCAAATTAGTTGTTTTAAGTCTAATTTAACATTAATTCTCGGCTAACACTTGTAAATTTTGTTTATTTCTCTTTTAAATTTTTCTCAGCCACTGCAAATCCAGAAAATCCCAACAGCCATGCGTCTTTCGAATCCCTTGTTATCTGTTAGTATTAGAATGTCATTCTCCTCGATGGCTTTGAAATCGATTTTGGATTTCTCCAAGTGTTTATGACATGACTCCCACAGACGATCTTGTAATGAGTTTGAGTGTAATTATACGAAGAATCCGCATTTTCATGATTCGTTGATGGTGGAACATCGACTTCAACACAACTCCATTTTATGTTGTGCTCTTCCTCTTATCGAAAGCAGCACCAATAGAAACAACAACTGATTGCATCTATTGATGCTGCTTTCGATCAGAGGAAGAGCACAACAAAAAATGGAATTGTGTTGAAATCGTTGTTCCACCATCAAAGAATTATGAAAAGGCAGATTCTTCGTATAATTAATTACACTCAAAATCATTACATGAGTGTGGGAGTCAGGTCATAAAGACTTGGAGAAATCCAAGACTGTTGTCAAAGCCATAGAGGAGAATGGCATTCCAAGACAGACGGAAAACTTGGGTTTAAGCAACGAAAACACAAATGTTTTGAAAGAAGCATGACTATTGGGATTTTGTGGAGTTGCATTGGATGAGAAAATTCACCAATTTAGAAAAAAACCAATATATATCATACAATTTGGTAGTAGAAACTTAAAACTAAAAATACGTAATTGAAAATGTGAGAAATAGGACTAACCTTTGAATCGCATAGAATTTAAAAGCCTGAAAATAATAAAAATCAAGTACATAAGAAAAACATAAACATATATGATGCGATGAGAAGTAGGACCGCAAAGAATTTAGGAAAACATGAAATAGAGAAGTATGTGGTCTTCGTCTTCGGAGATGTATTATTACATGTGTAGTTTCCGAGATACTTTACTTTGAAAATTAAAGGATCTTTGTCTGATTTTTGGACTTGCTTCATTGCTAAACAATTATGTGTAAGTTGATGTGTGCATTGGTATTAATGGCCTTTGTAATAACAGAAACAAAGACATAAAATTTAGCAAATGACCGGAAATCTCAAAAATTTAAATTTGAAATATCCAAAAGATGATAATTGATCATTTACATATGATTGACGGATCCGTGAATCTCTTTTTACCCATATTTTCTCCAGCAATACCATCATCAATAAAACAATCTTGTCATATGCAAAAACCCTAAGTTTATCGGTTTTCTACTCTGATATTTTCCTACAACCCACAAAAAAACAAAATGTTCAAACACATGAGATCACAAATTGGAACCCAAACATAAAATCAAAGAATCAATCTTGTAACATACACTCAAATAATCAATCTTGTAACTCAGTTTACCTCTTGTTAAACTCGTAAATCTTTGTCATTTTCATTCCTAACAAAACCAAAATCCAAAACATACCACGATCAAACACGAACCATTTCTTACACATGATGAGTTAACAAAATTAATGGCCAAACCTCGAAATCGCATTATCCATTGATATCAAGATCATCCTTATTGATCCATATATATATTTAACTGCCATGTTCTTTGATTTTTTTTTGTATACATGCAAATCAAAAACAATAGAATCAATCTCATGAAAATGTGCTTTATGGAAATGATTTAACCAAATCTTTAAACTCACCTCTCGTACAACCCCAACTGTCACTCTCTCATATTCATTACCCTCAACATCATCTAAATTTGCAAGTTTTTCATATGTTAGTCCCATTTGTACCTGGAACAAAATTTACACAAATATCTCAAAATTTAAACCCTAAAAATCCTCTATTTACTATCAAAACACACAAAACACCCACGAAAATAAAGTAGCTGAATTTCACAAAGAATTATCAAAACTCAAACCTTTCCACGGAATTCTCCTTTCTCAGACGTCAAAATTCAAGGATGCAAACGTCATTTAAACCTAAACCTCGGGCTGGAAAAAAATCCAAAAATCACTATAAAATCTTAGTTCTATACAGAAGAATTAATTAATTAATATATCAAGAGAGAGAGGGAGAGAGACGTACAAACCACATAATGTACATAGATCCTGATCAAGCATGATGTTGATCATGTAGGGCTCCTAAAAGCTACCATAGATGAAAACATTGTGAAGCGTAGCAACATAGCTACAATTATATTGCGATCAGTATCGACCGACACCATAAGTGGTATCGATCGATACAAGGCTTCTGTGTCGTCTGTATCGACCAATACCAGGTTGTATCGCTCGACACCAGGACTTAAACTTGATCCTTCAGCTGCATGATCTTGCTTGACTCCAAAATGCTCTAGAATGCTCCAATATCTCCAATTTAGCTCCAAACATACATAAACTTGTAAAGACTCGAAAAGACTCCAAAAATACTATAAAGACTCTATAAATAAGACCTATATCATGGTTAAAAGCGGGTAAAAACCATGATATATCAACTCCCACAGACTTAGCATTTGCTTGCCCTCAATCAAACAGAAAGCTAAACAAGAGAAAGAGGTTTGAAAAACACGGAGACTCACTTGTTCTTGAAACACTGAAATTGCCCTTTTTCTTAGTGCTCCACATATTACTTAGCCAATTCCAAATCTAACCACCATGTACTTCTCCGTAGACATTCGCAGCTGCCCCAGAATCCACACATAATTTCGCAGCTTTGTCCAATAAAGCCCTCATCGCCAGTTTTATCGCTGTAATCAATGTCAAGAACCTTCTAGACTCTTTCCCATACAATTTCATGACAAAAAACCCAATTTTCACACTTTTTGGTATTGTTTCCTCTCCCCAAGACTAATTTCACATCATGTTCTCTTGCATATGCATATTAAGGTTTGAGACGCGGGTATTGATGGTGTTTGCCACCGAATCCCCGGTTCTCCCCTCTCTACGTATCAAAAGTGTAAGCGAATAATGGTATCACAGAAAATTTTCCTAACCTCGATTACAACCTTTGTGTGATCATTTCTTTTAAGTAGAATAGTGGGATCATTGGAAATTTTTCCAGCCCTCTACTGAGAAGAAAATTATTTCACCTTTTCATGCTTTTATTTATTAACTTATAACAAGGGAGAGGAATACCATTACTTTCTACACATGGGTTCCTTTGTCAGATATGAATGATGAGTCAAGCTCTGTGAACATCAATCACATCGATGAAGTAGTGCAAAGAATTAGATCAGGCTTTAATGGACTCTGCTGGAAACATGGGTGTCTTCTAGTTAACTGGTCAGCCTTTAGATTTTTCATTAGTCCGATCTAGAACTAATTTTGTAACAATGGTCACTTAGAAGTGAAGTCAGAACAATAGATTCAAGAAAAAGATCATAGTCTCCAACAGGTTTTGACTCAATAAAACAAATTTTGACTCAAAAACGACTGACTCTAAGAAAAACAAACACACTGTCAGCAACTACCTCCCCCATTTTTAAACAACACTGTCCCCAATATTATCTAGTCTAGAGTCAGTAAATGAAATCAAAAGAGCTGAGTGGAGGCGTGAAAATGAGAGAAGTTACCGGATAGGGGTTGCAGTGTCGACCGACACACAGCCTGGTATCGATCGATACCAGGCGTAGGTTGACAAATAAACTTATTTTTCATCGCGCAAGTTGTGTCGATCGATACCATTACTGGTATCGCTCGACACAGCTCCTTGGTATCTGATTCACGCAAAACACAAGACACAAAACCAAAAACACAAAAAAATAAAAGAACTTATGTACAGACTCACAAGTGGGTTGCCTCCCACCAAACGCTTGTTATAGGTCACTAGCTTGACTTTACCGACGATTAATGAGGATAAGAATGAGAACTTGCTCCAAAACAAGCTCCACAACTAGACATCTCCATCTTCAGAATTCTGCTCAACATACCCTTCACAACATCCTTTCCTTTCTCTCTCAACTCTGAAGTGAGAATAGCTCTAACCTTAGAGAATGGTTTCGAAGTTTCCTTGCACTTCACCTCATATTCTATCGAATCTCCGTCACACTTCTAAGGGGTTAAAATCATATAGGGTACCCCTGACTCTTTTGCTCTTCACCTTCTTCTTTGCCTTAGCCGTTTTGATGTCTCTCTTCGTGACAATAGAAGGACCATCTAGAACGTCTATGACATTTGGCTCATCATAAGGCTCTTCCAAAAGATCAACCATCAACGTCTCTCCTGTAACAATGGTGATGCAAGAGACATGTTTGGGAGCTCTTCCAGAAGGAATGGCTTTGTATGAGACCTCTTTGTCAATGTATGAGAACGAGATTCTCTTACTTGGCGTCTCTATAACTGCACCAACTGTAGCCATGAACGATCTTCCAAGAATCAAATGTATAGTAGAACTTTCGCTCATCTCCACAATCTGAAAATCAGTAGGAACCAGACAATCTCCTACCTTAACAAGCAAATCAGGGATTGTACCATATGGAACTGAGGTGAAAAAGTTCGCGAATGCGAGAGTCATCTTAGCAGATCTAATATCACTAATTCTCAACCTCTCTGCAATTGCCTTTGACATGACATTGACGCTAGACCTTGAATCAACAAGAGATTCTTTGAATTCAACTCCAGAGATAGAGCATGGAACTGAAAGTTTTCATGAGTCTTCCCTCTTAGTCAACTGCTTCATTGGTGGTGGTGTGCTTCTTGCCTTGATGAAGAGTGCCTCGATCTCTTTTAGAGTTTATCTGCAATCTCGGAAGTGACAAAGAAAAGGGCGGTATTCCAAAGTTTCTTCAAAAGACATCGTATGGGGAATCCTCATTACCATCTTCTCAAAAGAGAGCAACTTCTCTGTAATAATGGGAGCTCTGAAATGGCCAGGTAGTCTAGGATATGGCACCTTAGGTTTGTAAACCCTCTCCTCAACAATCTTTGATGTCTTCTCAATTTCTAGCTCAGTCTGCGAGGGGTGTCGATCTACACAAGGCTCATGTGTCATTTGTTCAGGTAGGTGTCGATCGATACCAGTAGTGGTGTCGGTCGACACAAACGTATCAGGCTTAAAATCACCTTCAACCTCTTCTATCTCCACGAATTTTTCTGCATTCAAACCATTTTCAACCACTGTAGTGACCTCTTTAGCACTCCTTAAGGTGATTGCATTGATGTATTCATTTTGTGAATGAACCATCTTTCCCTTGACAGCTACTGCAGTCTGAGCTATTTGAGTTTCCAGTATCTTCTGATGAGTGTTGAGAGATTCAATTTTTCCATTCAGGTCTGTGTACATGGCATCCATCTTCCCATTAAAATCCACTGTCATCTTCTTCTGTCCCTGAAGAAGCTGTTCAAGCATAGACTCAACCTTGCTCTCTGGGGTCTTAGTAGGTAGAGGTTGATAAGAAGAATTTCCATAGGTGCGGGTGTACCGTCCTTGCTGAGCATTGTTGGTGAAGTTTTTGTTGTTGTTCTGGTGGTATTGATTTCTCTGACCTTGAAAACCAGACCCACCAATGTAGTTAACACCTTCCACTTCATCCTCATTGAAGTTTTCAACCGCATCAGCAAAATGAACAGCCTTCATCGTCTTTCCCATCAAGAGATTGTGCACTGAATCCAACTTAACTTGAACCTCAGCAATCTGCGATCCATCCATACTCTCAGTCTGTTTTCTTCGCTCAAAGTCTGTATTTTTGGTGCTATTGCTAGATGCCAAGTTCTCATTAAGCACATAAGCATCGTCAGGATATCTGGTGTTGAAATTCCCATTACTCGCAGCATCCAAGGCCATCTGATACCTCCAATCAATCTCTCTGAAGAAAATACTCAACAGTTGAACCTTAGTGAACCCGTGATGTGGGCAGTCTCTCTGATATGATCTGAATCTGATCCAAGCAGCCTTAAATGCCTCAGTTGATCCTTGAGGAAATTGGGAGATTTTATTTCTTAGCTCCTCAGATCTTGCATCATCATAGAAATTGTTCAGGAATGCATTCTTAGTTTCCTCCCAAGTAGTCAGTGATCCAGGGGGTAACAGATTAAGCCAATAAGCTGCATCTCCACCAAGAGAGTTTGGGAAGAGCTTACAGAAGAGAAAATCATTGGAAACTCCATTGTATTTAATTCTAGTAACCAAGCCCTCAAACCTCTCAATGTGATCCATGGGGTGTTCATGAGAAAGACCATGAAAATGGTACTGACCCACAAGAGTGAAGTATGCAGGTTTTAGCTCAAAGTCATTTCTCTGAAAAGCAGGACGGCGAATCACTGATCGATTGGCATAGAACTGATCAGGCCTGTTGTACTCACCAATTGTTCTACCACGACCAACCACATCATTCCCCTCGTTGTCGCGCGTAGCTGGCGCGACAATCTCACCAACAACAACTGGAGGGACAATGATGTTTCCATCTCCATCAAGTCGTTGCCCTCTCTGATTACACAATTGACCCTTTTGGTCTCTCAAAGCTCCAGCATCATCACGAGTCAATACCACGGATTCTTCATCTCTGCTGGCTTCTTTGTTTTCATGTTTGCACATTCCAAATTTGCGAGCTCCTTGTTGGAAAGATTTACTAGCTGAGTGCTCTTTTTCCTCCTGGTTTCGCGAGTGGGCATACACATGAAACACACTAGACAAGGCACGTAAGTAACAAAAAAAAACTATGAGTATCGACCGACACTGGGTAGTGTCGATCGATACCAACAAACTTAGTCGAATTAAGAGTCCTCGGTAACGGTGCCAAATTTGATAAGCTCAAATGTAATACCCTAAAGTACTACCAACTTTGTCGATTGTAGTAATTAGGGGTTGAATCCACATAGACTCAAGAATCACATAATAGATTAAATAAGTTTGAATTACGCTAAGTAAATCAATAAAAACAGGAGGCAATAGAGTAAATAAGAGTTGTCAATTAAATAGAGGAAGATAGGTTCAGGATATTTCCCAGGAAATCAGAGAATGCAGGTAAACCAATTAGTCAGGGTTCAGATTAAGCGCAGTTCTTGAACTCAAATCACTAAACTATAACTAACCAACTGTCGTAACGAGAATTATCTAAATCTAAAACTCAGAATTCCTAATTTCTTTGCAAATTCTAAAGTCTAAACCAGCATTAAGTTCAAGTTTGATTTGTTCACAAAACAACTAAACCAAATCTTTTTGCATATAGTATTTTTGTTCACCCTAGGTTCTATCAGATTATCAATTGCACTGTCGTGCCTAACCGATTAACCTAAGATCTAAGTTCCAGGTGATCAATCTAGAATTAGCTTTAAGAACAACCTATGGTGAAGAACTAATTCAGATTATGAACCCTAACCAACAAATTAACCTAACATTCAAAGAAATCTCTTATTGAGAACCCTAAACCTAACAGGAGATCTACTCAGACATGGAGATTGAAACAAACAACATGACTGAATAAAGCTTTGAAATTAATAATAAAAGAGAAAGTAAACAAGGGTTCGATATATTCTCTCGGACGAACAGAGTTTCAGACTTGTCTCCCTCAAAAGCTCTCTCAATCAAAAAAAAAGTAAAATAAAGCGTGCCTAGCCAAAAAGTGGCTGAAAACCCTAATTATAATGATAAAAAACGTTTTGGGGCTTCTTGTAATTATTAAAGTCTTCTGGACCAAAGTGTAAAATCTTCAGACTTGTAAAAAGTCGCGATCCTTCTCTTCATGCGATCAGTATCGACCGACACCATAAGTGGTATCGATCGATACAAGGCTTCTGTGTCGTCTGTATCGACCGATACCAGGTTGTATCGCTCGACACCAGGACTTCAACTTGATCATTCAGCTGCATGATCTTGCTTGGCTCCTAAATGCTCCAGAATGCTCCAATATCTTCAATTTAACTCCAAACGTACCTAAACATGTAAAGACTCAAAAAGACTCCAAAAATACTAGAAATACTATATAAATAAGACCTATATCATGGTTAAAAGCGGGTAAAAACCATGATATAACAATTAATAATAATGTAATTTCCTAGGTATATTAAATTATTTTACATTATGTTATTTATAATCATTTAACATTTTAAAAGCCATTGGTTCTTTGAATTCAAAAAAATTAGATTTTTAGATTGCAAAAAACACTAAAATATGGTAAATTCTTATTTAATAAATTTTATGTCTTTCATTTTCCATATATGGTATAATCGTATTTTGTTCACTCGTTAGTCGTATCATCTAATCATCAAAAATGTTTTCTTTGGAACTTCGCTCTATTACTCTAGACGACAATTATTTTTATCCATAAATGATAGTTTATGAATCCTAAACATTATTATTATTACAGTTTTCATACAAATGTTAAAAATAATTAATTTCTAAACATATATTATTGTTATTATCATTATTATTATTTTTAAAAATATGTAATTTCTAATTATCAAATTAATTATCGTTATTTTTTCTTCATTCGTTATCGCGTCGTGATGAGTAGTCACTTGTTAAGCTAAGCTACACATACCCTTTAGTATCTAGGAGTATACACATATTTGGTTGTTACTTGAACATATATATATATATCCTTATAATTGTTCGTTTTGGATGATGATATGAGACAATTAGATGTGATAGGTTGTTAAAACTAATATGGTTGAATGATATTGTGAAAGATGTTTGTTGTGAAATATTTTTTTGGGGATATATTTGTATGCGTAGGCATGGTTAAAGACTAACAAGCTAACAAAACCTATTATATACAAAATTGAAAAAGCTACCTCTTTAAATAATTAAACTATTTTAGGTTTTCTAGACTCCAAAATTTTAATATTTGTTGAGTTCAAAAAACCTATGGGTTTTTAGAATGATAAATTATTATTTTTAATTATAATAAAATTTAATAAAAATTAATTATTTTCAACGCGCGTGAAAATCTAATAATAATGTTAGAGATTCATAAATAATTTCTTACATATATGTAATTGTACATTATCAATTATCTGCATCTTATCAGAAAATTTGATATGTGGTCAAGAAACAGATAAAATCATACTAATAATACCCGAAATTTAATGACAATTTAGCATTAATTATTTTACATAAAGGTTTCCGCTATTATATCATATTATGAGTGTATTTTCATATATGTGATGCATTATCACAACATATTTTTATATTCCACATCGTTTTCTTGGACAATATAATAGTTTTCATATATACATCGTTATCTTTTTGGATATTATTAGTATAATTTTATATGTTTCTTGAACACAAATCAAATTTTGTGATAAGATGTAGATAATTGATAATATAAAATTCCATATGTGTAATAAATCATTTATCAATATCTAACATTATTATTATTAGAGTTTTAGGACACACATCGAACATAGTTAAATTGAAAATAGATTCCCATTAATTTTTTTTAATTAAGAGTTAAAAAATTAATTTTTAAAAACCTATAAGTTCTTTGACCCCAACAAAAATTAAAATTTTAGGGTGCAAAAAGATAAAAATACATTAATCTGAAAATCTAAAACCTATTCATAGAACATATAATAGTTTTCACCCACACTATTAATTTTAAAAGTTAATGAAAATTAATGGTCAAATTAACCGTGTTCGACGCATGTCTTTAAACTTTAATAATAATAATGTTAGAGATTGACAAATGATTTTTTATAAATATATAATTTTATATCGTCAATGATCTATATCATATCACAAAATTTGATTTGTGTTCAAGACCCTTTTGGCTATGAGAACCGACTTCCACTCCAAATCCGGCCCCAAACAGAAAAACTCGTACCACAAGACTTCTCAACCATGTGACGGCGACCTAGTTGTGTTTTACACCATCTAACTAATATACATGCATTAATTCACACAAACATAGTTATCAATGAACATGCTAATTCTTCCTAAATGGTTCATATGTCTAGATTTAATTATAAGATGTAGATCTAAACAAGCAATCATGCTTCAAACAAACACATGTCCGTATTTCGTAACACATTGGTATACTTGTGTATAACTAGACTCAACAGACTAAAAGATAACAAGAAGAATATGGAGAAGGCTCTGATCTAGTTATCACCTTGGCCACTTGAAAGATTCGATGTCCCGACTTTGACATCACGTTTTCACATGCTCCTAAGACTAAAATCGTTTCTCCTTCAAATGTGAGCTAAATTCTTGTATCTTTAGGATCTCTGAAAAGTTTCAGGTTGATCCAAATTGATTTTCCAAATCCAAACAAACTAATTCGCCATAATGGTTTGATCTATACGCTGCGTAGAATGGTTACAGTAAATGTAACACAACTCCCAAATTACAAGAACTAACGCGGGGATATTTTATGTACATTTAGATATAAGGGTAAAGAATATCCTTACTAAATATCAGCTTGATCGGATCACGATCGAACCTCCAAAACGGTTTTTCCTCTCACTGCTCGCAGATCCGCACAACACTGATCAAACCTGGAAAATAACTATAACTTTTAGATCACAACTCCGAATAGAAAAATGTTTTCGGTGTTGGCTATATTAGAGCGTCAAGGAAGTACTCACAAAGTTTTAGATCGTTTGGATTTTGTCTGCCAATTCGTTTATCATTTCTACAAGAACGGGTCTAATCTATCTTTTCTTTGCTTTATGATGGATTGCGGTTGATTCTTCTTCAAGTTGGAGGGTGGCGGTTGGCTTTAGGGTTTCTCTCTGCCACTTCTCCTACATCTTGTGGCTCTCTTTAAATAGAGATGAAGAAATTCTAAAGTTAGGGTTTTTAATGGTTTAAGGGTCTACGGGTTAGTCTTTTGTACTAAAGAAACAAACCGCCCAAGTTGAAAAACTGGAATGTTACATGATACGATCGAACAACTTCTAGAGGGAGTACAATGACGTACACACTACTTTGTCATTGAGCTAGATGCAAATACTCAAAAAATGAAGGAATGAAAAAAAAATTTATTTGGGTTGAATAATATGTAAGATAAATTTTGTTTTTTAAAACAATTACATGATTTTAGCAAATATTAGAATGATAAGGAATGAAAAAAACAAGTCTAAATTTGCTTTGGAAAACAAATTATATTTTATTTTATTATATGACTGTACTTAAATATAAATCTATAACTCGTTTTTTAACGAACAAACCAACTTTTTCTATAAAAAAATTGTCTCTTCCTTTTTATAAAATCTGAACTCTCGTACACACGTATAAATTTCTAACATATTATATGTAATATATATGAATAAACAAACCACAATAACCACACAATTGTTCCATAACATATATGACACAGAGACAAGACCAGATTTTCCTGTTTGATGGCGTGTGAGAGAGCAAAGTAAAGTACGCATTGACTTTTGAGTTCAATGTTTGTTGAATTAAAAAACCGGGTTTTTTGAATGAGAAAATTTTAAATTTTAATTATAAAAAATTAATGAAAACTAATTATCAAATTAATTATTTTCGACGCGGATGAAAAATCTAATAATAATGTTAGAGATTCCTAAATGATTTCTTACAAATATTTAATTGTACATTATCAATTATCTGCATCTTATCATAAATTTTGATATGTGATCAAGAAACAGATAAAACTATACTAATAATATCCGAAGAATACGAAGTGTGTATAAGGAATATAAAAATTTGCTATTTTATTTTTCAAAAAGATGAGAAATATAAAAATTGTAACTAGTGATATTGCATCTCATCTATGAAAAATGAACCCATATTATGATATGATAGCCAACTATAAACATAGCGGAAACACTTAAATTAAATAAATTCATGTTAAATAATCACGAAATTTTTATTTTTTTAAAACTATCTTGTGTAGATTTATGACTCCTTATTTTGTTTTTTGTCCAATACTTACTTTTTATTAATTAAACTTCCATAATACAAAAAGGAATTAAACATCCTCTTTCGCTACGATAAACCAAATGAAGGACCTTAAAGTTTAAAACAGATATAACTTGATACAAAAACAATAAATTTGAAACTAAACTCAAATGCGTCGATAGAAATTTTACGGCAAATCTGGATTGTTTGGAATTAGTCACCTTAACATGTGACGTTCAAACTTAACGTTGTCTCTTCTGGTCCCGTGCAAACTGCTACGTAAGAAGACAAGTCAAAGAGAGGCAAGTTGCTCGAATCACCATCCCTAATGGTGTAGGAGCGGCGGATTCGGATGGAGGAGGCAACTTTTAACGATGGCTGAACAGAAGTGGTGGAGGAACGGAGGGGCCGGGTGGAGGAGTCAACTTTTGTCGATGGCTGAACCGAAATGGAGAAGGGTTGGCGGTGGATAACTGAAGCAGGTTCATTAAATCCAAAACGATCACGACATCCTCCAGAACATGGAGACCCGAATCAATCCCGACAAGATAGCCGAATAGATCGGCAGCGATGAACAATAATAGGTTGGAGGATGGGCCACCCAAGTTTATATCTGGTGGGCTGCAATCCAAGGGGAGAATATTGGGCCAGTCCCATTTTGCAGATTCACCAATCCCAAAAATGGATTTTGAGATTTTGGAAACTGAAGCCTACGACGTCTGGAGGGAGAGGCGTTACAAGCCTTCCGGCTAGTCAAGAAGATATGACCATGAAGGATGACTGGCGGCGGTTGAAACAACCGGCAAGGCGTGTCTTAGGAGAGGCGGAGCTTTTAGATATGGTAATCCGGAAACTCGCCGGTGGAAGTTGTCTTGACAACGCCGAGATTTGATGTGAGAGTTGTCGAGGATTGGACGCAGCAGGCGGCGTAGCTTGGTGGACTAAATACGGTGGCTCAGATGGGTGGAGTATGTTCTGCAACGAGTCGGAGGCTCTACAGAGAGGCAGCGGTTGTTGCGAGCTTGAAGAGTTTCGAGCAGTCGTCGCCGGCAACGATGCCAAACGGCAGAGATGATGAACATAGTGGTAACAGGTCTCACCGGGATTCATGGAGGAAGCGAATGGACGGAGGTCGGAGTGAACGAATCTGCGGCGGAAGATAGATCTCGCCGCCGGAGACGGTGACAATGGCAAAAAGAGTTACGGTTCTTCACGAGGCTGAAGATCCCGAGAAGGAGGGATTGCGCCGATTAGAAGGATGCGGATTGTCGCCGGTGATTGGAAGCCATGTTGAAACTCGGTCAGCGGCTACCTAAAACTCCGGGTCTGGAGCGTTTAAGATCTAAGGCGAACCAGAAAAAAAGTTCTCAATATTTTTTTTAGTTATATTTTTTTCCAAATACAACATATATACCATAATCAAATCTCAAATTAGTTGTTTTAAGTCTAATTTAACATTAATTCTCGGCTAACACATGTAAATTTTGTGGATTTCTCTTTTAAATTTTTCTCAGCCACTGCAAATCGACAAAATCCCAACAGCCATGCTTCTTTCGAATCCCTTGTTATCTGTTAGTATTAGAATGCCATTCTTCTCGATGGCTTTGTGATCGGTCTTGGATTTCTCCAAGTCTTTATGACCTGACTCCCATAGACTCATGTAATGAGTTTGAGTGTGATTATACGAAGAATCCGTATTTTCATGATTCATTGATGGTGGAACAGCGACTTCAACACAATTCCATTTTCTGTTATGCTCTTCCTCTTATCGAAAGCAACACCAATAGAAGCTACAACTGATTGCATCTACTGATGCTGCTTTCGATCAGAGGAAAAGCACAACGGAAAATGGAATTGTGTTCAAGTCGTTGTTCCACCATCAAAAAATTATGAAAAAGCATATTCCTCGTATAATTAATTACACTCAAAATCATTACATGAGTCTGTGAGGGAGTCAAGTCATAAAGACTTGGAAAAACCATTTTCAAAACCATCGAGGAGAATGGCATTCCAAAACTGACGGATAACTTGGGTTTAAGCAACAAAGACACAAAGGTTTTGATAGAAGCATGACTATTGGGATTTTGTGGATTTGCATTGGATGAGAAAATTCACCAATTTAGAAAAAACCAATATATATGATACGATTTGGTAGTAGAAACTTAAAACTAAAAATACGTAATTGAATATATGAGAAATATGACTAACCTTTAAATCACATAGAATTTAAAAGCCTGAAAAACAATAAACATAGAGTATATAAGAAAAACATAAACATATATGATGCGATGAAAAGTAGGACTTACATTTGAACCGCAAAAAATTTAGGAAAACATGAAATAGAGAAGTCTGTGGTCTTAGTCTTCAGAGATGTATTGTTACAATTGTAGTTTCCGAGATACTTGACTTAGAAAATTGAAGGATCTTTGTCTGACTTTTGGACTTGCTTCATTGCAAAACAATTATGCGTAAGTTGATGTGTGCATTGATATTAATGGCCTTTGTAATAACAGAAACAAAGACATAAAATTTAGCAAATTACCGAAAATCTCAAAAAATTAAATTTGAAATATCCAAAAGATGATAATTGATTATTTACCTAGGATTTACGGATCCGTGAATCTATTTTTACCCATATTTTCTACATCAATAAAATAATCTTGTCATATGCTAACAAAAACCCTAAGTTTCTCGGTTTTCTACTATGATATTTTCCTACAACCCACAAAAAACAGAATAATCAAACACATGAGATCAGAAATTGGAGCCCAAACATAAACTCAAAGAATCAATCTTGTAACATATATACACTAAAATAATCAATCGTGTAACTCAGTTTACCTCTTGTTAAACTCGTAAATCTTTGTCATTTTCATTCCTAACAAAACAAAAATCCAAAACATACCAAGATCAAACACGAACAATTTCTTACACATGATGAGTTAACAAAATTAATGGCCAAATCTGGTGTAACACCCGAGCCGCCACACATGTAAGCCATCGTGTTGACCTTCTAGCTTGGTCCAAAATGATTTGTAACTGAAATATCCGCCAACTCATTTGAATTTAAACGCTTGTCTTAACACACCTGCAAGAGAAAAAAAAGGGGAAACACAGGGGATGGGATGAGTAATTTAGATTACTCAGGAGAACGAACACAACATAGACTTGCCACGCCTAAATTACGACAATACCCAGACTAATGCTAAAACGACAAAGCAAGGAATAGTCCTAAAACTTACGACACACGCAAACATAGCACGCAAAACACATATGGGACTACATCCCAAAAACACCGCCAAAACAAGGCCTATGCTATCATCATCCTTAGGATATCACCATCCTTAGTACCTTACGGGATCCCTGGTGCCTAAGAACTTCTTCCAGCACATTCGGCTCGTCAGCCATCTTGACCTATCAAGCATCCCGCTCTAATAGGTCATCACACAGCTATAAAGAAGTGCTTTGCCATGCTCAGCCGGACGGTCTCAACGACTGAGCCATGGGAGCCCCCTCCCTTACAGGAGCTATAGCGGTTTCCCGCAATATTGTGTCTCACGCACGCTAACCTCACCACACGCAATATAACAATCTTAACAACAAACAAAGTCCGGTTTCGTAATCTTTTAATGTGCATTCTAGGTTCTCAACCAACAATCACGAGGCAATCAACAATCACGAATAGATTCATTAATTAATATTTCGCTTTAATTCTCAATATTCCACACTTAGAACAAATAATGACTCGACTCACATTCCGAAAATCTACCTACTTGCAGAGTAAGCAAACAACAAACAGTGATCGGTTTAAACTCGGCTAAGCATCAATCGTAATGTAAACATGGGGAGTAAAGGTTGGGCCCTCTCTCACCTTAGCCACTTTACTGATGAAGAACAACTCTTTCTCTTTTCTCCTCTCTTGGACAGGTTCACTGTCACAACTTTGACAACACATTTCCTTATGATCTTGAAGCTTAAATTCGTTTTCCTTTCATTGAGAGCTATATATACTTGTCCTGAAAGTCTCTACAAAGTTTCACCACGATCCAGATTGATCTGCCTGTCCATTCACCTCCTCCCGTCGGACTGGTCCGATCTGCACGATGTGCAGAACAGTCCCGGTAAGTATGACATAACTCCCATAATACAAACGATAAGGCCGCCATATTTTACAAAGACTCCGCTATAAGGGTTATTAAACTCCATTTCAAATTTCATCATCTTCTGATCTTAGAAAAACCCGCAACACAAATTTGCCTCTGACTGGTCACAGATTCGCACTGCAGATATCGAGTCCGACTAATTAACCATAGCTTTCACATCACAACTCCAAATGGCATTCCGCTTTCTGATTTGGGTAGATAAGCGAGTCAGAAAGTTTCTTACCAAGTTTCAGATCGATCAGAGCAATTTTGGTTCTCGGCTTCCATTCCCTACCGAATCTGGTCAGATCTGCGGTTGCCTGAGATTAGGACAGATTGCGACCAACGATAATAAACTGCCATAGCTTCAACCACATACATCCGATCTAAACAATCTTGGACCTTCTGGAAAGTGGAGACACGGGGCTTTCCATCAGTATGTAAATCTTCACGTAGATCCTCACAGTTAGTTGGGAAATTGCTTCACAAAGTGGCGACGGTAGCTAGGGTTTAAAATGATGAAGAGTAAATCGGGCAGAGCTTCACCGTACAAGTTTCTAGTGCTAAACTTCTCTGCAGAGACACCTTTTTATAGAGACAGTTGGTTCCTAAGGTTAGGGTTTCATTTTGGGCCTTCTCGGGTTTTGGGCCTTTACTTATGAGATTTTTTTAAACGGGCCTCAGTTTCGGATTCGGGATGTTACAATTCTCCCCCAATAGATATGAATTCGTCCTTGAATTATGTGGCGAGAGTTCTACAATGAACATTTCCTTTGCTCTATCTTTACAATATACTATAGGTTTGAGAATGCGTGAATAACTTCTCATCCGACCGTTAAATTTTAAATCCCACCGTGGGATTTGAAGGATGGTAAGTCAACAAGCTTCCTTCCAAATTTGAGCTCGTTCAGGTTACGTTTGAATCTCCAAATGATACCCTGAAATTTCTGTGATAACGCTACTTCTAATTCGTTTCAGGAACTAATACATCTTTTGAAAGACTTTGTCGAACTTGCGGGTCTAATTTCCAAGTGTATCATAACTCTGATCAATTGTCTGTTTGCGCCAGCTAACTTTTCATAACGATATCTCTCCATTGATATCTAGATCACGTCCCAGTTCCTTCTAGTCCAATGGGAAATGGTCTCACAAATCTCTTATTCATAATTTTCTCCAAGACTTAGTGTAAAAATTAGGCCGTCTCTGCAATCTCTAAAGCAACTACGGTAGAAGCTAGGGTTTAACTTCGATGAGCCTTCCATCATCTCTTGAGGTTTCTCGGAAATAACTTTAACATGAACTAGTGGGGTTCCGTCCCAATTCAATATATTCTGGTCTGAAATGATCTTTCACGTCACTAACTTGAAACGATGAGATTTCTTCCTTTATTTCTGCTTAACTCCGGTTTTGACTCTTACTTGCCCAACAAGGATGGTTACTTGGGATCACATGAAAGCTTGAAAGATTCTTTTACGTGGAGAACACGGCAGCTCTTAGGGTTTACACGTAACTCAATGATATATCATGGTTTTTACCCCTTTTTAGCCATGATATAAGTTCTTTTTATAGAGTCTTTCTAGTGTTTTCGTAGTGTTTTAGAGTCTTTTCAGGTTTTAGCACGTTTGGAGCATAATTGGAGATATTGAAGTTTTTTGGAGCTTTTTGGAGAAAAGCAGAAGTTCGTGCAGCTTTTTGGAAGCTTTTTGGAGCTTTTCAGGTTTTAGCACGTTATGCATTCATTGATTTTATGAGAAATACCATGGGCCTATATTCTCGCCATCGATTTTACATCCTTTTCTATTGTTTATTGCATTTGTTTCAACCGAATTGCTTAGCTTGATTCGAAACTATTTGGTCTATTGTGTGATTTTCTTGAGTCTTTGTGGTTCGACCCCTAAATATACTGCAACTACAACTTAGTACTTTTAGGGTATATATTTGAGCTTATCACTCATAAGACTTTCTTACTCGGGTTTAAAATCAAAGGATCAATTTAAATTAATATGGAATAGGACAACTAGTTCAAAATACCGGAAGCCAAAACATCAAGGCAACAACGTACCAAACACCAAAACATCAAAAGAACCTTAAAATGTTATACAACACCTAGTCCTACTTCCTACTAGGAACCAAAGACAACTCTAGCCACGAGGGTCCCACATGGTATCTTCTTGGTTGGATATTGGGTCTCCGAACGGTTCAGGCTCCTTATTGCTATATGAAATGGCGATGGGCTCTCTGTGAAGCCTCTCTTGCATGAGCTGCTCCTCCCTTGGCTAGCACAGGTAACCACGTGGTCAACCGTCATTAAATTCACTTCTCCAAAGTGCTCCCAAAGACCAGCTTGCAGCTCCGGTGTCAGTCCTCATCGGAGTACCCGCGGTAGACCCTTTCTGTCACTTTGACTTTTTAGAATGTTGACCTCTGCTCGAACTCCTGACGGTACTATTGGATTGATTTAACTTTTAATTTGCTCCATTCCATGAGACTTCTCAATTTCGGGAACTTCAGCACTTCTCTGTTGTGAACTACTAGCGGTTTACTTCGATGGGTTCTTTCTAGTCTGCACCTATTACGCTATAGTGACTATGGGTTAGACAATTGCGGCTACAACATCTCTCGCTGCCTGACATACACGGGCCCACAACCTGGTGGCCAATCTCGATTAGTCCAAACTGAGCGGTCTGATATATCATGGTTTTTACACCGTTTAAGCCATGATATAAGTCCGTTTTATAGAGTCTTTCTACTATTTTGTAGTGTTTTAGAGTCTTTTACAGGTTTTAGCACGTTTGGAGCATAATTGGAGATATTGGAGCTTTCTTGAGCATTTTGGAGCAAAGCAGACGTTCGTGTAGCTGAGTACCCGATTTGAAGCATCAATGTCGATCGATACTGCCTAGTATCGGTCGATACTCATCGAAGCAGACACGACCCGCGACTTTAATGAAGAGTTGAAGAATTGCAAAATTGCCCAGAAGACTTTATTATTTACAAGAAGCCCCAAAACGTGATTTAGGTTATTTAATAGGATTTTACAGCCACTTTGATGGCTATGCTTTATTTTACTTTGGTTTTGTGAGAGAGCTTTTTGAAGGGAGACAAGTCTGAAACTCTGTTCGTCCGAGAGAAGATTTTGAACCCTCTTGTTACTCTTTCTGATTTATTTGATGATTTATTCAAACATGTTTGTTGCTTCAATTTCCATGTCTGAGTATATCTCTTGTTAGGTTTAGGGTTCTCATAGGGGTTATCTCTGAATGCTAGATTGATTAGTTATTAGGATTCACTATCTGAATTAGTTCTTCACCATAGGTTGTTTGCAAAGCTAAGTCTAGATTGATCACCTAGAACTTAGATCTTAGGATAATTGATTAGGCGCGGAAGTGAAATTAATTACCTGATAGAACCTAGGGTGAGCAATATAACTATTCGCAAAGGTATTTGGTTTAGTTGCTTTGTGAACAAATCAAACCTGATTTAAAAGCTGATTTAGACTTTAGGATTCACAAAGAGATTTGGAATTCCTAGGATTTAGATTTAGATAGTTTTCGCAACGGAAGTTGGTTAATTATATCTTATTGATTTGAGTTCAAGAACCGCGCTAAATCTGAATCTTGACTAGTTAGTTTATATGCATTCATTGATTTCCTGAGAAATACCCTGAACCTATCTTTCTCCAATTGAATTTACAACCGTTTTAGTTTACGTTCTGTTTTCAATACCATTAATCGTTTAGCTTGATTCTCACCTATATAATCTATTGTGTGTTTCTGTGAGTCCTTGTGTTCGACCCCTACTTTACTGCAACTAATGCTTAGTACTTTTAGAGTATTAATTTGAGCACATCAAATTTGGCACAGTTGTCGGGGACTCAATTCGCCATTAGATTTTAGTCTGAGAATTTCGACTAAGCATGTCGGTATTGGTCGATACTATCTAGTATCGGTCGATACTCGTCGTTCTCTTTTCGTTGATATTGATCGACACCATCCAGTGTCGCTCGATACTAATCGTGTTATCGAGTTACTAACGTTTTTGACTCTTGTTTTCAGGTGTATGCCTAATCGTGAAACCAGAAAGAACAAGAGCACTCAGCTAGTTGATCTGTCACTTGAGCAGCTAGCACTTTTGGAACACACAAACCGAAGAGCAAAGAAACCAACAAAGATGAACAACAATCAAGTGGAGTTGGTTTAATATGAAGTTGGGGCTTACAGAGACCAAGAGGGTCGGTTGTGCAATGAGAGAGGACAACGTCTGGATGGAGAGGGGAACATCATTCCACCTGCTCCTGTTGTCGCTGAGAATGTCACTGGGAACGCGAACGCTGGGAACGTTGTAGTTAATCGTGGTAGAACGATTGGTGAGTGCAACAGACCAGACCAGTTTTACGCAAATCGATCTGCGATTCGTCCTCCTGCTTTTCCGAGGAATGACTTTGAGCTGAAACCTGCATACTACACTCTTGTGGGACAGCACCCTTTTCATGGTCTTTCCAGCGAACATCCCATGGATCATATTGAGAGGTTCGAGGATTTGGTCATTAGCATCAAAAGCAATGGAGTGTCCTACGATTACCTTTTCTACAAGCTTTTCCCATACTCTCTTGGTGGAAAAGTGACTTACTAGCTGAAGCAGTTACTTTCTGGATCACTGACCACTTGGGAAGAGACTAAGACTGCTTTCCTGACCAACTTTTATGATGATTCAAGATCCGAGGATCTGAGGAACAAAATCTCCCAGTTTTCAATGTGATAGGCATCTGAGTAGGTCTTATGTCATCGATTTTCAGCTTCTCTGCAAGTGCCTTTGACATAACATTAATGCTAGACCGTGAATCAACCAGAGATTCTTTGAATTCCACTCCGGAGATAGAGCATGCAACTGAAAATTTCCCTGGATCTTCCCTCTTAGTCAGCTTCTTCAGTGGAGCTGGTGTAGTTCTGACCTTGATGAAGAATGCCTTGATCTCATCCTCAGTTTCTCTGCAATCTCGGAAGTGACTGTAAAGAGGGCGGTACTCAAGAGCTTCTTCAAAAGCCATGCATATGTTTTGGAGAAATGGGGTCGCTGAGGTGTCTGGGTAATCGAGGGTATGGTACCTTAGGCTTGTAAACACGTTCCTTGGTCATCTCTGGCTTCTTCACGATCTCTGG
Source organism: Eutrema japonicum (assembly GCA_030161315.1). Lineage (NCBI taxonomy): Eukaryota > Viridiplantae > Streptophyta > Magnoliopsida > Brassicales > Brassicaceae > Eutrema > Eutrema japonicum. The sequence continues at coordinate 34,859,185 of BSQW01000006.1, read as the reverse complement.
TTCAGCATCCGAGGGGTGTCGATCGATACAAGGTTGATGTCGATCGACACAAGGCTCATGTGTCAGTTCTTCAGACTGGTATCGATCGATATCGGCAATGGTATCGCTCGACACTGACAAATCAGGTTCGGAATTACCTTCGACAGAGGTTTCGAAGTTTTCTGCACTTCGTAAGGTGATTGCATTGACGTACTTCTTCTGTGCCTGAGTCGTCTTTCCATTGACAGCTGCTTCAGTCTGAGCTACTTGCGTTTCCAACATCTTCTGATGAGTATCGAGAGCGTCGATCCTTCCACTCAGATCCTTGTACACATCATCTATCTTTCCGTTGAGATTCACTGTGAGCTGCTGCTGTCCTTGAACTAGCTGTTCAAACATAGACTCGATCCTGCTATCTGGAATCTTAGCAGGTATGGGTTGATAAGATGAGTTTCCATACTTCCTCGTATACCCACTGTTCTGAGGTGATCTCTGACCAAACTGGTTCAAACCTCCTTGCTGAGAGTTCTTGTTGAAGTTTCAGTTGTTGTTGAATTGATTCCTCTGGACCTAAAAACTAGAACCACCAATGTAGTTAACATCCTCTACTTCATCCTCATTGAATACCTCAACATCTTCAGCAAAGTGAATAGCCTTTGGTGTCTTTCCCATCAGAAGAATGTGCATAGAATCCAGCTTAGCTTGAAAATCAGCAATCTGTGAGCCATCCATGTTACCAGCTAGCTTCATCCGCTCAAAATCAGCATTCTTGGTGCTATTGCTAGACGCCAAGTTCTCAATCAGTACATAGGATTCATCAGGATACCTGGTGTTGAAGTTTCCATTGCTCGAATCATCCAAAGTCATGTGATACCTCCAATCAAGTCATCAGAAGAAGAAACCCATCAGCTGAACATCAGAGTATCCGTGATGTGGACACTCTCTCTGATGTGATTTGAATCTCGTCCAAGCAGCCTTGAATGCCTCAGTAGGTTGCTAATACAAAATCTCACTCTGCAAAGAAATGTGATTGTGATTATGCAAAGGAGTTAGTGGATGATGCAGACACTAGCAAGATCATCCAATTTTTGATGGGATTGAATGATGGTTTTGCGAATGTAAGAGGTCAGATACTAAACATGAGACCTAGACCTGGGTTGTCTGAGATCTATAATATGCTGGATCAAGATGAGAGTCAACGGATAGTTGGACTGGGGAATAGAATGATTTCTGCTCCAGCTGCATTTCAAGTTCAAAAATCTGGAATGCCTGATACATCTCAAATCCTGTTGGCTCATGGCAACTTCAAGAAACCCAAATGCTCTCATTGCAACAAGATCAGACACACTATTGATAGATGCTACAAACTTCATGGCTTTCCTCCGAGTCATCCAAAAGGAAAACCTGCAACAACAGTAGGCACTACTAATCTTGCAACTCTCAACAGTGTTCCATGCTTCCAACAAGAGAAATTTACGGATTCTTCTACAAATCAGATCCAGAATAGCTTTGACAATATGTCTAAGGATCAAATTCAGACTATGATCTCCTACTTTAGTGCCAAGCTTCACACTCCTGGTGTCACACCTACATCTGAACAGACTTTTGCTTCGACTTCAACCTCTGCACCTGTTATTTCATTAGTAACTGGTACATTTCTGAATCTCTACAATCACAAATACTATGACATGCTTGTTTCTTCTATATCTACAGAACTAGAAGTGTCTCTTAGAGCTTGGGTTATAGATTCAGAGGCAACTCATCATGTTAGTCATTGTAGGGATATGTTTACAACTTATAAACCTCTAGACCAAACATTTGTTACCCTTCCTAATGGTTATACAGTTAAGATAGTGGGCATAGGATTCATTCAATTGACTGATACTATCTCTCTATTTGATGTGCTATACATACCTGAATTCAAATTTAACTTGCTAAGTGTTAGTGTTTTAACTCGAACTCTGAATTCTAAAGTTAGTTTCACTACTGATGCATGTTTCATTCAGGCCATTACACAGGATTTGATGATTGGTCAAGGTAGTCAAGTTGGCAATCTATATGTTCTGAATTTCAATTCTGCAAATAATACAGTGTCTTTAGCAGGTGTTTCAGGTACTTCTTTTTCTTGTAATAGCTTACTTGTTGATTCTAATACTTGGCATAGGAGATTGGGTCATCCATCTCAGTCCAAAGTAGATTTACTTTCTGATGTACTGAGTTTAAAAAAGGATAATAAAAATGCAAAGACACCAGATTGTTGTCATGTTTGTCATTTGTCGAAACAGAAACATCCTCCATTCAAAACTAGAAATAATAAGTGTACTAAACCTTTTGAATTAGTACATATAGATACATGGGGTCCTTTCTGTGTTTCCACTAATGATGATTACAAATACTTCCTTACGATAGTAGATGATTTTAGTAGAGCTACCTGGATTTATTTGCTTCGTGCTAAGTCTGATGTTTTGCATGTTTTCCCCACTTTTATTCAAATGGTTGAAACTCGGTATAATACAAAAGTTAAATCTGTTAGATCAGATAATGCTCATGAATTAAAATTCACTGAACTTTACTCATATAAAGGCATAATTGCATATCACTCTTGTCCTGAAACTCATGAACAAAATTTTGTGGTAGAGAGAAAGCATCAGCATCTTTTGAATGTTGCTAGAGCCCTTTTATTTCAATCTCAGATTCCATTAGAGTTTTGGGGGGGAATGTGTTCTCACGGCTGTATTTCTTATCAATAGACTACCCTCTTTGGTCTTAGATAATAAGTCTCCTTATGAGAAGCTTACTAATAAGATTCCAGAATATCATCATTTGAAAAGTTTTGGATGTCTATGTTATAGTTCCACTTCTCCCAAAGGTAGAAATAAGTTTGAACCTAGAGCTAGAGCTTGTATTTTTCTAGGATATCCAAATGGTTTCAAGGGATATAAGTTGTTAGATATAGAGACACACTCCGTTTCTGTTTCAAGACATGTGATTTTCCATGAGGATATTTTCCCTTTTGTATCATCCAACATTACGGATGCTACTAAATATTTCTTTCCTCTATTACACACTCCTGCTTCCTCTGATGATCATTTGCCTCTAGTGCAGACATCTTCTGATACACATCCTACATCAGGTGTGTCATCATCTGAGGTTTTGGTTTCTTCTGAATCCAAATCTCGTAGACATATACAACCACCTAAACATTTGCAGGATTTTCATTGCTATAATAATACTCTTACTAAGATAACAACTCCATATCCTCTCACAAACTATATTTCTTATTCCAATATATCTGAGCCTTTCTATGCCTTCCTTTCACAACTCACAAATACTCCTATACCAGAAAAAATTTCAGATGCCACAGTTTTTCAGGTTTGGTGTGATGTTATGGGTGTGGAAATGGGTGCTATGGAAAGGACCAACACTTGGTTAGTTTGTGAACTGCCTCCGGGAAAAGTTGCTATTGGCTATAAGTGGGTTTATACAGTGAAACATAATGCTGATGGAAGCATTGAAAGATATAAAGCTCGTTTGGTAACTAAGGGTTTTACCCAACAAGAAGGTATTGACTTCTTAGATACCTTTTCCCCAGTTGCAAAGTTAGCTACTGTGAAGTTTCTTTTGGCTCTTGCACCAAAATTGAATTGGTCTCTTCATCAACTGGATGTATCTAATGCCTTCTTGAATGGTGAATTGGATGAAGAAATATATATGAAGCTTCGACCTGGATATTCTGAACTTAAGGGGGAACATTTCGAAGCAAATTCGGTATGCAGACTTCTAAAATCTATATATGGTCTTAAACAGGCATCTAGACAGTGGTTCCTTAAGTTCTCTACAACTTTATCTAACTTGGGATTTGAGAAGTGCTTCAGTGATCATACATTGTTCATCAAACAATGGGATGGTAAATTTCTTGCAGTTTTGGTTTATGTCGACGACATTTTGATTGCAAGTACTGATGATGAGGCTGTCATAGAGTTGAAGAATCAACTGGAATCTCAATTCAAGTTAAGGGATCTTGGAGCTCCTAAATTTTTTCTTGGACTTGAGATTGCTAGATCTCATGAAGGTATATCCATTAGCCAACGGAAGTATGTCCTGGATTTACTTACCTCTAGTGGTTTCTCTGGTTGTAAACCTTCGGCAATTCCTATGGAACCAAATCAGAAACTGCAAAAAGGGGATGGTGAGGTCCTTGATAATGCGAAACAATACAGGAAGTTGGTAGGGAAGCTGCAATATTTGACCATCACAAGGCCAGATATCAGTTATGCTGTCTCAAAGTTAGCTCAATATTCTTCAGATCCTAGAGAACCACACCTCCAAGCTGTGCATAAGGAGCTCATGTATCTCAAAGGAACGATTGGACATAGACTCTTCTATGCAGCTGATGATAAATTTGATATTCGGGGTTATTGTGATTCAGATTGGGGTGCCTGTTTGGACACTCGAAGATCAGTCACATGTTACGCAATGTTCATTGGTGATTCTTTGTTACTTGGAAATCAAAGAAACAATCTATTGTGTCTATGAGTACAGCAGATGCAGAGTATAGGGCAATGGCAATGGCTGCCAAAGAACTGATGTGGTTATCCATACTACTTGAAGAGTTTCGAGTTCCCTTTAATCCTCCTGCGCATCTCTACTGTGACAACCAATCGGCTCTGCATATTGCCAGCAATCCTGTCTTCCATGAGAGGACTAAACGCATCGAATTCGATTGTCACAAAGTAAGGGAATACATTGATACTGGTTTTCTCAAAACCATGTATGTCAGGACAGATCAACAGCTTGCTGATGTTCTAACCAAACCTCTATTTCCAGCTCCTTTTCGGGATATGATATGCAAGATGGGTGTCCTCAACATTTTCACACCTTCATCTTGAGGGAGAATATCAGTTATATAGACATTGACCGAACCGTTTTACTTGTAAATTGATTTAGATCTGGTTTAGATTAGCTGGTTTAATCTTATATCAATTGTATATATATATTACATTTGTATCTAGCTCTCAGTTTTAGAGAGAGAAGGAATAACATAAAATGTCTTCATACATTTCATCGATTCATCTTCTCTAATACATACAACAATAACGTTTCCATCAAATGGATCACGATCGGGAACGAAGTCTTCCCCGGAGACATCGTATAACGCCCCGACCGCCCCTACCTGTGGGCCCCATGCCTTCTCTCGGCCCGTGGGCCCCACCCTCGTCCGACGGCCGGTGCGTTAGTCCGGGAGGCTTGTAATACTTGTTTACTGACCCTGCAATCACCACGTGATCTTTCCCCGTGTTTTGTCCTCACTCACACGATACCGCGAATCACTTCCCGGTAGGTCACCCATCCTTAAATTGCTCCAGCTCAAGCACCCTTAACTCTGGAGTTCTCTCTGGACAAGTTCCCGAAAAGATAAGTGCACTTTGGTGACATAGGTAGCCAAATCAATTCTTATAAGCCTCTCCGCATATACAAGAAATCGGGATGTTACAATCACCCCCACTCATAGAGCGCAACGTCCTCGTTGCGCACCAGGATCGTCACCCTAGACGGTGTGAGCCCACCTGACTCCACACACGTGTTTGGGTTCGTCTCTGATACCACTTATAACGCCCCGACCGCCCCTACCTGTGGGCCCCAACGACATCTCTCGGCCCGTGGGCCCCACCCTCGTCCGACGGCCGGTGCGTTAGTCCGGGAGGCTTGTAATACTTGTTTACTGACCCTGCAATCACCACGTGATCTTTCCCCGTGTTTTGTCCTCACTCACACGATACCGCGAATCACTTCCCGGAAGGTCACCCATCCTTAAATTGCTCCAGCTCAAGCACCCTTAACTCTGGAGTTCTCTCTGGACAAGTTCCCGAAAAGATAAGTGCACTTTGGTGACATAGGTAGCCAAATCAATTCTTATAAGCCTCTCCGCATATACAAGAAATCGGGATGTTACACATCGCCCCATTTGTTCCCGCCGCTATCAGAAACGTCAACGCCGCGCTAACAAATTCCGGCGTCACAGGGATCGCTGTCACGACAGTCGTTGCGATGAACGCTTTGGCAAACTCACATCCTCCTTCCGCTGCGACTTTCCTCCCAGATCTGACCGAGATCATGACGGAGATTTCCTCGATTCTATCGCAGACTAATTCGCCTCTCATGGTGAACATTTACCCGTACTTCGCTTACGCGTCAGACCCAGATCACATCTCCCTCGATTACGCGATCTTCAAATCTGAGTCGCCCGTGGTGATTGACGGAGATTTGAAGTACAACAACATGTTCGAGGCGATGGTAGACGGATTCAATGCGTCGTTGGAGAAGATCAACGCTGGAAAGTGGTGGTGACGGTGGCGGAATCTGGGTGGCCGACGGAAGGGAATCCACCGTACACGAGCGTCGATAACGCGATGGCTTACAATTTGGGACTTCGGGCATGTGGTGGATCTACGCAGATACGGACGCCTCGCCGGCCGGAGACGGCGGTGGACTTGTTTCTGTTTGAAATGTTCAAGGAGGATCAGAAGGAGGGTCCGGTAGAGCAGAGTTTCGGAATCTTTGCACCTGATATGACTCCCGACTATAACCTCTTTTGTCACTAGTGTTTAAAACTCTTTTAAAATTTTTCTATTTCATTATAAGTCTTCTTTCAAGTTTTTGAGATATTGGCACGTCGGGTCACTTATTTAGAACTTATTCACGTTTTTGTCATTTTTTGTTGTGTTCTTGTGAGTAAAATGATGATTTTCCCGTATCTTTTATTGGTCAGTATACTGTATACATATGATTTCGTGCAGTATTGTACGGGGAAAGACTGGAAAGTCAACAGATAAATAGTAAAATAAGTGTTAGTTTTTAAGTTAGAAAAATGCTGAAATTTCTTGAAAGTTTTAAATAAGTGACAAAATAGCCAGTACTTCCAAAACAATTTCACATATATAAATATAATAATTCAATTGATGTTTTCCCCATTTTAATACGCTATATAATATTATTTTATTAATTAATAAGCTAAAGAAGTAAAGATAAAAAAATTATAATTTTGTTTGTGCTTTACAGATTACACACCCAATTTAGACAACATATCGAAATTTATCTCTGCATTTATTTCTTGTGATTAAAATTTATTTTCGTGATATAAAAAATAAAATAAAGATGGTCAAACTATATTATTGGAAAGAATAAAAGTTAATCAAACAAAACATAAACAAATCAAGAGAAAAATAAAGAGCTATTTAATTTAAGCTTAAAACGCTTAATTGAAAGCTAAAAATAAAAGCTAACGAAAGTTCGATACACGATTATTGAAAGTATTTTTCCCGTAGATGGACAAGATATTGAAGTTTTTATACATGACGTGGATTAGAACCAAAACATGATCAAGTCTTGCATATCAATATATCATTAAAATTTAATTCGCGATAATTATACTGCATAGTATTGTTTTTACAAAAATTGTTTTGAAATTTAAAAAAATTAATTTTATCAGAATTTTACAATATGACTAACTAATGATTATAGAAAATATTAATTAATTATTATTTTTAAATATATAGTATTAAAAATAATTAAGAGATTAAATAATAAATATTTAATGTAGAATATATACTTTCCATATTATAATCAATAATTTTAAAAGACTATTATATCATTTCCTACTTCAATTATTATTTATTATTTGTAATGACATTTTATGTAATAATTTACAAAATAAAGTTCTTTTTGAAAGATCTAGTATGGTGTTGGATTGAATCCCCCTATATTTCGCACTTTTAAAAGTATTTTCCAGATTTTCTTAACATTGTGGAGATTTTTATGTTATTTTAAACATTATTAATTAATTTTATCTTTTGTTCAAACAAAAAAGTTAAAGAAAAAGAAAAATCTAAAATCTAAAGTCATCTTTACTCTTTAGCCAAGAAGATTTCATGAGGTAATTTAACTAAGTTTTGATCTCATAACATTTTAATTGTACATAACACTAAAAATACACAAACAAAATATAAAACGTGTATTATTGTACATAACATTTTTAGACATTTTTATTGTAATTAATGTCTATCTTTACATATCATTAATTAATAGACATTAGATTCACCAACACATTTTCTCCGATGTTACTTCATTACATATTTAATGAACACCAAATATAGATCACAAGAGTAACAAGTCCACGTAAATCACAAAACATATATATACACAGACAAACACTACCATATGCATGTATACCAAAATTAAGGAGCCAAAACATGAGCAACATAATGTTCCTCATAATCACTCTTCTCTTTCTTTCAGCCAGATCAACTGGGGTCGGCGCCGGTGGCACTCTGTTCGCCGGAGTTTGTGACGGTAGAAACGGAGACAATCTTCCCTCTTCGACCCAAACAATATCTCTTTACCAGAAAATCAACGTCGGTTGGATACGACTGTATGAGCCATTCCCTGATCTCCTCAACTCCTTACAAGGGACCGGTATTCTCGTAGCCATCGGACCAAAAAACGACGAGATCAAAACATTAGCCGATCAATACGAGTACGCCGCAAATTGGGTCAAAACGTTTATAGTACCATACAACGTCTCTTTCAGTTGGATCACGGTGGGAAACGAAGTGATGAAAGGAGAGATCGGGCGGTACGTGCCACAAGCAATGAGAAATATAAAAACTGCGTTGACTCAAATCGGAATCTCAAGGACGATCCACGTCACCACGGTCTTATCCTCAGTCGCACTCGCTAACTCTTACCCACCATCGGCTGGAGTATTTAAACCGCAAATAACCGAGATTTTAACCGAAATCGCATCGGTTCTAAGCTCTACGGATTCACCACTCATGGTCAACGCATACCCTTATTTCGCACATGCGTCTGACCCTAGCCACGTGTCATTGGAATACGCGACGTTCGGTTCAAATACACCGGTCGTGATCGACGGGAATTACCAATACACGAACATGTTCGATGCGATTGTGGACAGTTTCAACGCGGCGTTGGAGAAACTCAACCACGGAGGAGTGAAGGTGTACGTGGCCGAGACGGGTTGGCCTACGATAGGAAATCCTCCGTACACGAGCGTGGAGAACGCACGTGCGTATAATCGAGGGTTGCTTAAGAAACTCACCACGGCCGGTACTAGGGCTACACCAAGGCGGCCTGAGGTTCCCGTGGTGACGTTTTTCTTCGAGATGTTCAATGAGAATTTGAAGCAAGGAGAGGTTGAACAGAGCTTCGGCTTCTTCACTCCCGACATGGTTCATGTCTATGATATGTGGAATGTAACTGTCTCTAGCCAGTGCCGTGCTTAGACTCGCGGAGGCTTTAGGTGAACTAAATAAATGTGGCTCTTTTAAAAAAACACTAATATAAAATATCGTCTCAAAACGTACACAAAAATAGTAGTGATAACCGAAACTTTAGAAATTCTAAAGCACAAATTTTCTTCCTTTCTTTCCTATAAAATCACTCACCAAACTCACATGATCGAGTTGTCTCACCAAATTCCTTTCTATAGATATATTAGCCAAACCAACAAATTTATCTTGTGGCATAGTTGATCGAATGTACGTTTTTATAAATTTCAACTTTGAAAAACTTATTTATGCAAGGACAACTGAAACTGAAAACACAATTTAAACCTTGTTAAACTCAAATATACTTGAATGGCCGATGACGACGAGTCGATGAGCCACAAAAGTCGACAACTTTCTAATTTCTTTATTCTTCTAAGTTTTGTTATCTTTAGTTTATCTTTATTAACTTTTTGATTATACTACCGATTCGTTTCAACTATTCATTAGTTTTCTATTTTTCCTTTAATTATCCATTTTTATTAGTTTTGATTTATCTTTCTCTTCATTCATAAATACTAGGTGTGTAGCCCGTGCATTACGCGGGCAGAGAGCTCCATCTATAAACTTTTATTATCTCATTCCAAGTTTTATGAATGCTGAATCGAAACATGTTTTTTGATCTACATTTAATATGATTAAAACAGACTTATCGAAACAAACTAAAGCACTCTAAAGTAGGCGAACATAAAAAACATAGATCGAGAGAATACACTGAAAATATGCTAATTAGAATGCCGTTTGAAGATATAATCAAAGAAATGAGCATTCATATTAGAGAACAGGACATCGGTTCCAAGGCAAATATTAATTTAAAACATATAATGGATATCGAAACATATGAAAGTCAAACAAAATTATTAAAACTAAAATCCAATAAAAGCCTAAACTAAACCAAACGTGAGGACGTGAAAATGCTTTGCAAAACATCTTTGTAAACAAAGTTCATTGTCTTCCGTTGTGGCTTCCCCTTTTGATCGGTTATTAAAATCCGCAATTCTTTTCTCGATGAACCCTAGAAACAGCAACATGAAGTTGACCATGTGAGAATAATTGTTTAGGCAAAAACAAACCAACATTTTGCAAAGTCTGACCCTAGCTTTTATTTATCGTCATAGCAAACGCGATAGCAACGGGAAATTGTCTACGACGCATCCTAAAAGAAAATCTTGCTTCTGGTGGGGAAACACACATTCTAGATGTTTAGCATGCGTTGCGGGAATCGAGGGGTTTCAAAAACGTAATACAAAATTTTTTGTTATAAACCAAAGAGAATTAGAACAACCACTTGTGACATACGGGATCAAAATGAAGCTAATACAAAAAAGTAAACACCATACAAAATTAAAAACTCAAAAAGCAATACTAAATAAGTGTATGAAACCCACAAACCAATTGAACTATGACAAACACGAGTTCTTCGCCTTCACATAATCGTTCTTCGTAATTTTTTTCTTCCACTTCTTTATCCTTTGGTTTTTCTTCTCTATCGTCTTTTTTATTCTTCGTCATCATCTTCCACCTTTATCTCTACTTCTTCTTTCACGTCTTCTCATGTCTTCTCACGTCTTCCACCTTTATCATTTTTTTTGTTTTCTTCTTCCGGTTTTCATGTGTCACTCATCTTTTCCACATCTTTTCCTTCTTCTTCCTCATCGTCTTCGACTTCTACGCCTTCTTCTTCTTCTTTTTCTTATACATCTTTCGATTTTCTTATTCCTCACCCTTTTCTTTCATCTCCATCATCGTCTTCGACTTCTACTTCTTGTTCCTCTTTTGTTCTGTCTTCATCTTCTTATTCTTCTTCCGGGTTATATTATTCTCTTTCTTCTTCTTTTCTATCTCCATCTTCATCACCTTCGTCTTCTTCGTTCTCTTTGACTTCCTATTCTTCTGATTTTTCTTCATCTTTTTCCTCATCTTCACATTCTACTTTGTTTTATGATCCTACTTTTCTCCAAATTCTTCATCTTCTCCTCCTTTAAAGTCTTCATCCATTTTTTTTCTCTTCCATGTCTTTCCCTTCTTCCACATCGTCTTCTATCTTATGGTTTTTTTCTCCTTCTTCTCCGACTTCTTTTTCCTCTTCTTCTGATTATTCTTTCTTTCTCCAATTCTTATCCATCTTCTTACTCCTATTCTGGTTTATATTTTCCCTTTCTTATTTTGTTTCCTCATATATTCGAGTTCTTCTTCATCATCTTCGTCTTTAACTTGTTCTTCTTTATCGTCTTCATCTTCTTGGACTTCTTATTCATCTAATTTTTCTTCATCTCTCTCATCATCTTCACCTTCGTCTACTTTGTATTATTCATCTTCTTGTCCGTTATTCTTTTTTTTTGTTCAATGGATTTTCCTTCTTCCATTTCATCTACTATGTATTGGTTTTCTTATCCGAATTCTCTTACTTCTTCTTCTTCTGATTTTTTTTTCTTTTCCAAATTCGTCATTTCATTCTTCTTTGTTAAACATCTTCGTCTTATCCGACTATTTTTCTTTTCTTCACTCTCTTCATTGGCTTCGTCTTTTTCTTCTCCCTCTTTTTTATCTTATAGTTTTTCATATTCTTCGTATTTTCCTTCTTATCCTCCATCGTTTTCAACTCCTACTACTTCTTCTTTATCGTCTTCGTCTTCTTTGACTTCTTATATTTTTTTCATTCGGTTTTTCTTCGTTTTATTCTTATGATTTTTCTTCATCCTCATCTTATCCGTTTTCTTCTATCGTCTTTGTATTCTCCTTCTTCTTATTCTTCCACATCTTCTACTTCTTATTTGTGTTCTTCTTCTTCTTTTTATTTGACTTTCAATTTTTTGTCTTCCTCGTATTTTCCTTTTTCTAATTCTTTTTTGGAAGTTTGGAATTTTTCAAATGTATATTTTCACATTTTATATGGGCTTGGTTATCTTTACACAAACAATCATTTTTTAAGAATCTAGTGAAGTAGAAACACATAGATAACATATAAACATATTATCCGACCGTTCTAACATGAACACTCATCTTGAAACGAATAGAAAATATAGTTTGAGAACTGAAACAAAGTCACAATGTCTAATTAAAACACAATACACAATCATCTTAGGATTCTGATTTCTTCGTTACAACTGTTTGTAGCAAGTATAGGCCACAACCGCTGAAGCAGCAACACAAACAACATGAAAAGCGGCATATATATGTATCTTATCGATCACAGCTCTCTAACTATGTTGGTATTCCGCATACCTTAAGTTTCACTATTTATTCTGAAGAAAGTGTTTTCCGCAATTCATCTTCTCGGATTCCGGTTTAAGTTTTTCAATGTTGTTATCACTTTCAAGTTGGTAATCTTTTGAGGTGTCCAGAGGTAATATCTAATTAATATCACCATAAGATTGTCACCCGACTTCTTCTCAAAGATTTTTTAAGGTTTTTCTTCTCCAAATTTATCATCCTCTTCCCCTTCTTATTCTTCAACATTTTCCTCTTGTCCTAATTTTTCTTATTCTTATTCTGATTTTTATTTTTCTTTTTTTCAGTCTTTTTCCTTCTTCTTTTTTATGACTTCGTCCTTCTTTTTCAGTGTTTTCGGCTTCTTTTTCTTCACTATCTTCTTCTTCATCTTATTTGTCTTTCGATTTTTCTTATTACTCATCTTTTCTTTCCTCTTCTTCATCGTCTTCAACTTCTCTTTCTTCTCCCTCTTTTGATTTGTCTTCTTCTTCTTCCTCTTCTGCTTTGTTCTACTCTTCTTCCTATTATTTATCTTTTGGTCTCGTTCCTACCGATTTTCAGGTTGTGGAGATGCATGCAAGATCTAGCACACCTTTGATTTTCGGAAGACCGTTCATGGCTACTGCTGGTGCAGTTATGGACATGCCCAGTAAGAACATCTCGTTCTCGTACATTGAGAAACAGGTCTCCTACGAAGCCATCCCCTCTAGAAGACCTCCCACACAGATATCTTGCATCCCCGTTGGTGCAGGAGAAACATTGATGGTTGATATTTTGGAAGAGCCTAATGATGAGCCAACTATCATAAAAGTTCTGGATCGTCCTCATATCGTCACCAAGAAAGCCATCAAAAAGACTAAGGCAAAGAAGGAGGTGAAGCACAGAAGAGTCGAGAGTGATACATATGTCACCTTAATCCCTCAGAAGTGCGATGGAGATTCGATCGAATACAAGGTGAAATGCAAAGGGACCTCAAAGCCATTTTCTAAGGCTATAATTCTTCTTACTCTGGACCTAAAAGAGAAAGGACAAGAGGTTGTGGAGAACATGTTGTGCAGAACTCTGAACCTGGAGATGTCACGTTGTGGAGCATGTTTTGCTGCAAGCTCTCATTCTTATCCAGACTGATCGTCCGTAAAGTCAAGCTCGTAACGTAATACAAGCGCTGAGTGGGAGGCAACCCACTGGTAAGTCTGTACATATGAGTCTTTTATTTTTCTAGTTTTTGTTTTGTATTTCGTTGTGTCACGTGAATCAGATTCGGAGGTCCCGTATCGATCGATACCACTTGGTATCGGTCGATGCCCGTCGTTAAACATGCACATTCTGGGCCGATCTACATAAGGCGAGCAACTCATTACACACAGTATCGATCGATACCACCTGGTATCGATTGATACTCCATACGCAGGTAAGTTTCCTTATAAACCCTACGGTTTTTCCTTTCTTCTCCCACCGCCTCCATCCCTCGATACAAATACCGAACCTCCCTCTCTCAAAATCACAAATCTTCGTTTCTAAACGGATTTGAGTGATTCTTGGGTCTATTCTGCTCGGATTTTCGTGCTCTATCTCATTCTCTCATTCATTCTCGCGATCTACAAGGTATGCAACACGAATTTTCATCTTTTCAATTCGTGAACCAAGGTTTGATTTTTGACTTTTTAGGCTTTTAGACTTGTTTTGCTGGATGATTATCACTTGATTTGTGTGTTCTAGGCCTAATCGAATCTTGCATTACACTTAATTACCCTTGGTTTGCACTTTGGAGTTTTTGGATTCATGTTCTTCGTGTGATGATCGATACCTGTTTCAGTATCGATCGATACCACATTGGTATCGGTCGATACTAGCTACTTCACTTGGCCGAGATTGCTATATTTGAGAGAGATGTTGAATTTATGCTATGCTTTGTGTTTGATGATGATGCAGATGGCACCTTGGAAGAAAGCACGCACTGATACCGCATCCAGCTCTAACCCACCACTAAAGGAGTACCAGTTGGGTGCTCGGGTCGAATTCTTACACAATGGGGTTTGGACGCTAGGATCGGTTATAGCCTGTCTCACCCAGAATCGTTACACGTTTCAGACTGCAAACTCTACCGACTTCACATTGGCTTTCGGCATCAACTTACACGACGCACCATCCGAGGCTCCTACGCCTTCATCACATATGCCTCCTCATGCAACTGTTCGTTTTCCATGGCCTAAAATCAGTGAGAAGGCTAGGATACGTTTGAGGGATGGTTACGAGGGGTCGGATAAGGAGATTACGGAGAGCAAGGTTTGCACACATAGGCCTATTTCCGAGGAGTGGGACGATCACGATTCGATATTCTACAATGCATCGCAGGAGGTTAATGTGCGCCCCACTCGGTTTATTGATACGCATACTATGAGGCACTTGGGATTTGACAGGGAGCTTGATGGGCTGATCCGCAAGATTAGATTGGGAACGATGCCTATGCGGAAATATGACCTGTACCCTGACTTGGTCCGCTAGTTCCTTGCTTCTGTCGGCGTCTACTACACTGGTGAACCTCCAGTGACTACACATCAGGGTGTTCTAAATTTTCTGATTCGCGGTGTGCGATATAGGATATCTTTTCAGGAGCTCTGCGACATATATGGGTTTCACCGGGACTTCTCGAAGTACGAGCTTCCTCGCAAGTTCATAGATATTGAGGCATTCTGGTCTCACTTTTGGCATGAGGTCTATGACAGTAAGACCACTACACAGATGGATGTGCGCCATCCCGTCTTGCGCTGCCTTGTGAGGATCCTGAGCAACACTTTGTTGTGCAAGATGGAGCCAAACAAGATGAGAGTTGCTGAGCAGGTTGTTCTGTCTATTGGGATTGGAGATCACATTTTTGATGAGGCATATGAGTGGCCTGAGTTGGATCTCGCGGTTAACCTGGGTGCTGTATTCGCACATCACTTGGAGTCGCTGAAGGTTAAGCCTTTCACAGGACGTGGCAAGGCTTCTAGGATTGCAGGTCGTACGAAGGCAGAAACGGTGGGCAGTCTTCTCACTCCCATTTTCTTTCACCTCGGAATCAGGACCACCAGGTGTTCGATCGTGACCTCCCGCGAGCTTATGGATGAGGCGCACTTGGAGAAGCTGCGTTGGCTGAATCTGATATATCATGGTTTTTACCCTATTTAAGCCATGATATAAGTCCATTTTATAGAGTCTTTATAGTATTTTGGAGTCTTTTAGAGTCTTTTACAGGTTTTAGCACATTTTGAGTATTATTGGAGATACTGGAGTTTTATGGAGCATTCTGGGGCGAAACTGAAGTCTGATGACTAAGTGCCCGATCTGAGCGACAAGCATCGATCGATACCCCCAGGACTTGAAGAATTGCAAAAGTGCCCAGAAGACTTTGATATTTACAAGAAGACCCCAATTCGTGTTTAGGTTATTTAATAAGGATTTTCAGCCACTTTGTTGGCCACGCTTATTTTATTCTGGATTTGAGAGAGAGCTTTTGAGGGAGACAAGTCTGATACTTTGTTCGTCTGAGAGAAGATTTCGAACCCTTTGTTACTCTTTCTTATTATTTATTTGAGTATTTATTCAGTAATGTTTATTGTTTCAATCTCCATGTCTGAGTAGATCACCTGTTAGGTTTGGGGTTTTCTCATAGGGATTTCTTTGAATGCTAGGTTGATTATCTGTTAGGATTCACTATCTGAATTAGTTCTTCACCATAGGTTGTTCTCAAAGCCAATTCTGGATTAATCACCTAGAACTTAGATCTTAGGATAATTGATTAGGCGCGAGAGTGCGATTAATTACCTGATAGAACCTTAGGTGAGCAAATTGATTATTCGCAAAGAGATTTGGTTTAATTGATTTGTGAACATATCAAACCTGATATTAAAGCTGATTTAGACTTTAGGATTCACAAAGAGATTTGGAATTCATATGATTTAGATTTAGATAGTTTTCGCAACGAGAGTTGGTTAGCTATATTTTAGTGATTAGAGTTCTAGAACCGTGCGAAATCTGAATCCTGTTAATTAATTTAGCTGCATTCATTGATTTCATGAGAAATACCCTGAACCTATCTACCTCCAACTGAATTTACAACACTTTTAATTGCATACTTGTTTTCAATTACATCTTTTGATTTAGCGTATTTTGGATCTATATAATCTATTGTATGATAACTGAGTTCTTGTGTTCGACCCCTGATTTACTGTATCAACTGCTTTAGTACTATTTAGGGTATTAATTTTAGCATATCAAATTTGGCGTCGTTGCCGGGGACTCAATCTAATGGCGAATTGAGTCTCCGGCAACGGCGCTAAACAGGAAAGAAAAGAAATCAGCTAAGATGAACAACAATCAAGTGGGGTTGGTTCGTGATAAACCTGGCGCTTACAGAGACCAAGAGGGTCGGTTGTGCAATGAGCAAGGACAACGTCTGGATGGAGAGGGGATCGTCATTCCACCTGCTCCTGTAGTCGCTGAGAATGTCGCTGGGAACGCGAGGAATGCTGTGGTTAATCGTGGAAGAACGATTGGTGAGTACAACATGCCGGATTAGTTTTTCGCCAATCGGTCAGCGATTTGTCCTCCTGCGTTTGAGAGTAATGACTTTGAGCTGAAACCTGCTTACTACACTCTTGTGAGACAGCATCTCTTTCATGGTCTTCCTAATGAACATCCGATGGATCATGTGGAGAAGTTCGAGGACTTGGTCACTAGCATCAAGAGCAATGGAGTTCCCTACGACTACCTCTTCTACAAGCTCTTCCCATACTCTCTTGGTGGAGACACGACTTACTGGCTAAGGCAGCTACCTCTTGGATCGCTGACTACTTGGGAGGACACTAAGAGGGCCTTCCTGATTAACTTCTATGATGATGCACGATCTGAGGATCTGAGGAATAAGATCTCCACCTTTTCTCAAGGACCTACTGAGGCGTTCAAGACTGCTTGGACGAGATTCTGATCGTATCAGAGAGATTGTCCATATCACGGATACTCTGATGTGCAGCTGCTGGGTATCTTCTTCAGAGGGATAGATTGGAGGTATCAGATGGCTTTGGACGCTTCAAGCAATAATAATTTCAACACCAGGTATCCTGAGGACGCTTATGTGTTGATTGAGAACTTTGCATCTAGCAGTAGCACAAAGAGTGCAGATTTCGAGCGCAAGAAGCTGGCCGGTAACATGGATGGGTCGCAGATCGCTGAAGTTAAAGCTCAGCTGGATTCTATGCACAGTCTTCTGCTGGGAAAGACAACAAAGGCTATTCACTTTGCTGAAGATGTTGAGGTGTGTAACGAAGGTGAGGCAGAAGATGTCAACTACATTGGTGGTTCTGGTTTTCAGGGACAGAGGAACCAATTCAACAACTATCGGAGCTTCAACAACAACTTCCAGCAAGGAGGATGCAACCACAAACCTGCCCAAAATAGCGGTTACACCAGGAACTACGGAAGTCCTTCTTAAGAGCATGTGTTTGCAAAAACATCAGAGAACAAGATTGAGGCCATGCTTGAAACGCTCGTTCAAGGACAGCAGCAGATCATAGTGACCTTCAATGGTAAGATGGACGCCATGTACAAAGATTTGAGTGGAAGGATCGATGCCATTAGTATTCATCAGAAGAAGCTGGAAACTCAGGTAGCTCAGACTTCAGAAGGTTCAAGAAGACAAGAAGGTTTTCTTAAAGGAAAAGGAGAGAACCCAAGAGCACACATCAATGCCATTACCTTGAGAAGTGGTAAAGAGGTCACTTCAGAAGCAAGAGTAGACCAAACTGCTGGAAATTTTGAGATGTCTAACGATGAGGACACTGAAATCGCCAAGGCATCGATCGACACTACCCAGCATCGATCGACACCGGTCAAAATTCTTACACTGGAAAACTCAAAATCCTGTGTATCGATCGATACCCCCCTATATCGATCGATACCGAACCTGAAAACGATGCAGTACTTGGGGTTACTCAGGAAAAGCCTAAAGCGGTACCAGAGAGAGTCTACATACCGAGGATACCTTATCCCAGAGCTCTTGGGAAGACAAAGAAGGAGGTAGAGGACACTAGATGCAAGGAAATTTTGGACAAGCTGGTTGTTAAACTTCCTTTCATCGATGCTATCAAAACCTCTCCAGCTTTCAGGAGATATGCCAAGAAGATGGTGTCCAGCAATGTGAACCTTGAAGACGGTTTTCTGATGATCACTCATGAGTGCAGTGCAATCCTAACAAACAGGATCCCAACGAAACTACCAGATCCAAGGAGCTTTGTCTTGGATTGCACAATCTTTACTGACAGGTTTGAGCGTTCTCTTTGTGACCTTGGTTGGTTCAAGTGTCAACCTCATGCCATACTCGGTTGCTAAGAGGATGGGAATGACAGACTTCACTTCTACGAGGATCTCACTGATACTCGCTGATCGTTCAGTTAGACTTCCAGAAGGTTTGCTCGAAGATGTTCCGATTAAGATTGGGAATTGCTTAATCCCCACTGATTTCATTGTCTTGTAGTATGATTCGGAACCCAGAGATCCTCTCATCTTGGGAAGGCCATTCCCAGCAACATCAGGTGCTCTGATTGATTGCAGGAATGGGAAGATAGCTCTTAACATTGGTGAGTTGGTTATGACCTTTAACATGGAGAAGATGATTAAGAGACCAACCATCGATGGACAGACTTTCTTCGTTGATACCTTCTGTGACATTGCTGAGGAGTACTTCCTGGAGATGCATCCTGAAGACCCATTGGAGAGGGCATTGGTCTGTTTAACAGAGTCAGAAATCCATTCGAATGATGCTGTTGCTGAATACGGGAAGATGCTCGATACAGCACTGCCAGTATCGATCGATACTCACCTAGTATCGATCGATACCCTGCGGCCAGAAAGAGGTTTAGCCGAAAGTACTAAGCAAGCTGCTGGGCTTGGTAATTGGAGCGAGGAGAAAGCTCCTAAGGTGGAACTCAAACCACTTCCTGCGAATCTGAGGTATGGTTTTCTTGGTCCTAATTCCACGTTCCCAGTAATCATTAATGCTTCCTTGAACAAAGCAGAGGTTACCTTACTGCTGAGCAGGCTGCGCAAGTATCACAAAACTCTTAGCTATTCTCTTGATGATATTTCAGGTATATCACCGGACATGTGCATGCATAGGATTCATCTTGAGGACGAGTAAAGGCTTTAATTGAGCATCAAAGGAGGCTGAATCCGAAACTGAAGGAAGTGGTTAAGAAAGAGGTCATGAAACTCTTAGATGCAGGAGTTATCTATGTCATCTCAGATAGCTCTTGGGTCAGTCCAGTGCACGTTGTCCCTAAGAAGCGAGGGATAACCGTGGTGAAGAATGAGAAGGATGAGATGATTCCTACAAGGACTATCATTGGACATCGAATGTGCATTGACTACAGGAAGTTGAATGCAGCTACACGGAAATATCACTTCCCATTGCCATTCATTGACCAGATGTTGGAGAGGTTGGCTAGTTATCCCTACTACTGCTTCCTTGATGGATATTCAGATTTCTTCCAGATCCCTATTCGTCCAGATGACCAAAGAAAGACCACTTTCACCTGTCCCTATGGCACATTCGCATACAGGAGAATGCCATTTGGATTGTGTAACGCTCCAGCCACTTTTCAGAGATGCATGATGTCTATCTTCACAGACATGATTGAGGATTTCATGGAGGTGTTCATGGATGATTTTTCAGTATATGAATCATCATTCAAGGACTGTTTGGCTAACTTGTGTAAGGTGCTCCAGAGGTGTGAAGAGAAACACTTGGTCCTTAATTGGGAAAAGTGTCACTTTATGGTTCAAGATGGCATCGTACTTGGGCACAAGGTTTCTGAAGCTGGGATCGAAGTTGACAAAGCCAATATTCAGATCATGACGAGTCTCCAACCACCGACTTCTGTGAAGGATATTCGGAGTTTCCTTGGTCATGCTGGGTTTTACAGGAGATTTATCAAAGACTTCTCCAAAATAGCACGCCCACTCACTGATTTACTGTGCAAGGAGATCAAGTTTGATTTAACACCTGATTGTCTCGCAGCCTTTGAGGAGATCAAAAAGGCTTTGGTGAGTGCTCCTATTGTGCAACCTCCTGATTGGACTCTGCCTTTTGAGATCATGTGCAGTGCTAGTGATTTTGCTGCTGGGTCAGTTCTGGGTCAGAGGAAAGATAAGAAGCTGCACGTCATCTACTATGCCAGCATGACTTTGGATTATGCTCAGAGGAATTACAGCACCACAGAGAAGGAACTACTTGCAGTTGTCTTCTCCTTTGAGAAATTCCGATCCTACTTGATTGGGAGCAAGGTGATTATTCATATTGATCATGCTGCTCTTAAGTATCTGATGAATAACATGGATCTCAAGCCTCGTCTTTGTCGCTGGGTTATTTTGCTACAAGGATTCGACATCGAGGTTAAGGACAAGAGAGGCATAGAGAACGGAGTCGCTGACCATCTTTCACGGATGCGGATCGATGCAGACGTCCCTATTGATGATCAACTACATGAGGAAGTCATATACTTCATTGAAACTGGGTTTCAGACGAATCTCGCAGAGAATCAGCAATTTTCACGAGTTGCAGGTTTTAGTATCGATCGATACCCTGCTGGTATCGGTCGATACCCTGGCGATTCCGAACTTGTTTTCATTGTTGATCATCCTGGTGTTTCTGAAAACCATCTCGTCGCTTCAACCGATTCTGGTAATCCATGGTACGCTGATATTGCCAATTACCTCGCTGCAGATGCAGAGCCAAGACACCTCAAGAAGTATAACAAGAAGAAGTTAATGCGTGACATAAGGAGATTCTTTTGGGATGAACCTTACCTGTACAAGCATTGTTCTGATGGTATCTACAAGAGATGCATTGCTGAATCAGAGGTTCCTGGTGTCTTGTTTCATTGCCATGGATCCGACTATGCTGGTCATTTTTCCACTTTCAAGACAGTGTCCAAGGCTCTTCAAGCAGGCTTCTGGTGGCTTACCATGTTTAAGGATGCTCACACATTCGTTTCACAGTGTGATGCTTGTCAGAGGAGAGGGAAGATCAGTAAGAGACATGAGATGCCACAAAATTTCATCCTTGAGGTTGAAGTTTTCGATTGCAGGGCCATCGACTATATGGGTCCCTTTCCATCATCACACAAGAAAAATTACATCATGGTTGCTGTGGACTATGTGTCCAAATGGGTGGAAGCGATAGCTAGTGAGAAAAATGACTCTGCAGTGGTTCTTAAGCTGTTTAAGACCATCATTTTTCCTCACTTTGGAGTACCTCGAATTGTGATAAGTGATGGTGGCTCTCACTTTATCAACAAGGTTTTCGAGAGGTTGTTGAAGAAGTATGGTGTGAACCATCGTGTAGCTAGTCCATATCACCCTCAGACAAGTGGGCAAGTCGAGGTCTCCAACAGGCAGATCAAGGAGATTTTGGAGAAAACAGTGAGTGCTTCTAGGAAGGATTGGTCTACGAAGTTGGATGATGCGCTATGGGCATACAGGACTGCTTTCAAGACACCGCTGGGTACTACACCTTTCCACTTGCTGTATGGGAAAGCATGTCACCTTCCAGTGGAGATTGAGCACAAGGCTGCATGGGCGACGAAGTTGCTGAACTTCGACATCAAACCTGCTGCTGAGAGGAGATTGATTCAGCTGAACGAGCTGGATGAGATTAGGCACCACGCTTATGAGAACTCGAAGCTGTACAAGGAGAGAACCAAGGCTTATCATGATAAGAATATCATATCCAGACACTTCGAGTCGAACGACCAGGTACTTCTGTATAACTCTCGTTTGCAATTGTTTCCTGGTAAACTGCGTTCTCGTTGGTCAGGTCCCTTCACAATCAAGGAGGTCAGGCAACATGGTGATGTAGTGCTGATCAATCGCAAAGGCGAAGAGTTCACTGTCAATGGACAAAGGGTGAAACACTATTGGGCGAAAGCCGAGATTCCAACAGGGCAGATAATGCCTTTGGATGATGCACCAACAGCCTGAATGGCGTTACAGTCAAGCTATTGACGTTAAACGAACGCTTGATGGGAGGCAACCCACTGGTGAGTCTGTCTTTAAGTCGTTTTTCCTTTTATTTTCGTTCGTTTTGTGTTTGTGTCAGGATAAACCCGGTTCTTCCCTCTCTATGTATCGATCGACACCAATCACGAATGTACGGTTCATCAAGTCGATTTAAGCCTATATCGATCGATACCAGGCTGTGTGCCGATCGATACTCGATGTTCCAGCAAGGTAACTTCTTGTTTCTCTTCGTTTCTTCTATTCTTTTGTCTTCTTTTACCTACTCTAGGCTAGATAACACTGGGGACAGTGTTGTTCAAGTCTGGGGTAGGTGTCTGCTGACATTGTGTTTGTTTTTCTTAGAGTCAAAATTATTTTTAGTGAGTCAAAAACTTGTTGGAGACGATGATCATGTGCTTGAACCTATTGATTTGATTTTGTTTTTGAGTGCACGGTGTTACAGGACCAGCTCTAGATCGACTAATGAAAAATCCAAGGACTGACCAGTTGACTAGAAAACATCCATGTCTCCAGCAGAGTTCTTCTGAAGCATGAGCCAAATTTTTGCACTTCGTCAATGTGGTTAGTGTTTTTAGAGCTTGATTCATCATTCATATATGATAAAGGAACCCATGTGTTTAGAGTTATGGTGTCTCTCTCCCCTGTTATAAGTTGATAAATAAGAGCGTAAAAGATTGAAATAATTTTCTTCTGAGTAGAGGGTTAGCAAAATTTCCAGCGATCCCATTATTCTACTTAAGAGGGAATGATCACACAAAGGATTGGAAGCGAGGCTAGGATTTTCCTATAATGCCATTATTCGCCTACATCATTTGATACATAGAGAGGGAAGAACCGGGGATTTGGTGGCAAACACCATCAATACTGGCGTCTCATACCTTAATGTGTATATGCAAAGCTGAAAATAAAAGAAAGAACATAATAAGAAATAAGTCTGGGGGAGAGAAATTGATACAGAAAAGTGTGAAAAAGGGTGGTTCCTTGTCATGATATTGTGTGGTACCGAATCTAGAAGGTTATTGAACATTGGCTGCAGCGATGAAACTGGCGAGGATGGCTTTACTTGAACAATGCTGTGAGATAATGTGTGGAGTCTGGAGAATCTGCGAATGTCTAAGGAGAAGTACATGGTGGTTAGATCAAAAGCTGGTTAGGTAACACTTGGGTACTTGGGAAAAGGATCTCTGCACTGGTCTGTGAAAAGGTGAGTCTCCGCGTTTTCAAACCTCTTTCTCTGGTTTAGTCTTCTATTTGCTTGAGGGCAAGCAAAAGGCTAAGTATGGGGGAGTTGATATATCATGGTTTTTACCCTATTTAAACCATGATATAAGTCCATTTTATAGAGTCTTTATAGTATTTTGGAGTCTTTTAGAGTCTTTTACATGTTTTAGCACATTTGGAGTATTATTGGAGATACTGGAGTTTTATGGAGCATTCTGGAGCGAAACTGAAGTCTGATGACTAAGTGCCCGATCTGAGCGACAAGCATCGATCGATACCCCCTGGTATCGATCGACACTCATCGAGAAATCACGGGCCGCGACTTTTTCCCAAGACTTGAAGAATTGCAAAAGTGCCCAGAAGACTTTGATATTTACAAGAAGACCCCAATTCGTGTTTAGGTTATTTAATAAGGATTTTCAGCCACTTTGTTGGCCACGCTTATTTTATTCTGGATTTGAGAAGAGCTTTTGAGGGAGACAAGTCTGATACTTTGTTCGTCTGAGAGAAGATTTCGAACCCTTTGTTACTCTTTCTTATTATTTATTTGAGTATTTATTCAGTCATGTTTATTGTTTCAATCTCCATGTCTGAGTAGATCACCTGTTAGGTTTGGGGTTTTCTCATAGGGATTTCTTTGAATGCAAGGTTGATTATTTGTTAGGATTCACTATCTGAATTAGTTCTTCACCATAGGTTGTTCTCAAAGCTAATTCTGGATTGATCACCTAGAACTTAGATCTTAGGATAATTGATTAGGCGCAAGAGTGCGATTAATTACCTGATAGAACCTTAGGTGAGCAAATTGATTATTCGCAAAGAGATTTGGTTTAATTAATTTGTGAACATATCAAACCTGATATTAAAGCTGATTTAGACTTTAGGATTCACAAAGAGATTTGGAATTCTTAGGATTTAGATTTAGATAGTTTTCGCAACGAGAGTTGGTTAGCTATATTTTAGTGATTTGAGTTCTAGAACTGTGCGAAATCTGAATCCTGTTAGTTAATTTAGCTGCATTCATTGATTTCCTGAGAAATACCATGAACCTATCTGCCTCCAACTGAATTTACAACACTTTTAATTGCATACTTTTTTCAATTACATATTTTGATTTAGCGTATTTTGGATCTATATAATCTATTGTGTGATAACTGAGTTCTTGTGTTCGACCCCTGATTTACTGCAGCAACTGCTTTAGTACTATTTAGGGTATTAATTTTATCATATCAAATTTGACGCCGTTGCCGGGGACTCAATCTAATGGCGAATTGAGTCCCCGGCAACGGCGCCAAACAGGAAAGCAAAGAAATCAGCTAAGATGAACAACAATCAAGTGGGGTTGGTTCGTGATGCACCTGGCGCTTACAGAGACCAAGAGGGTCGGTTGTGCAATGAGCAAGGACAACGTCTGGATGGAGAGGGGATCGTCATTCCACATGCTCCTGTAGTCGCTGAGAATGTCGCTGGGAACGCGAGGAATGCTGTGGTTAATCGTGGAAGAACGATTGGTGAGTACAACATGCCGGATCAGTTTTTCGCCAATCGGTCAGCGATTTGTCCTCCTGCGTTTGAGAGGAATGACTTTGAGCTGAAACCTGCTTACTACAATCTTGTGAGACAGCATCTCTTTCATGGTCTTCCTCATGAACATCCGATGGATCATGTGGAGAAGTTCGAGGACTTGGTCACTAGCATCAAGAGCAATGGAGTTCCCTACGACTACCTCTTCTGCAAGCTCTTCCCCTACTCTCTTGGTGAAGACACGACTTACTGGCTGAGGCAGCTACCTCCTGGATCGCTGACTACTTGGGAGGACACTAAGAGGGCCTTCCTGATTAACTTCTATGATGATGCACGATCTGAGGATCTGAGGAATAAGATCTCCACCTTTTCTCAAGGACCTACTGAGGCGTTCAAGACTGCTTGGACGAGATTCAGATCGTATCAGAGAGATTGTCCACATCACGGATACTCTGATGTGCAGCTGCTGGGTATCTTCTTCAGAGGGATAGATTGGAGGTATCAGATGGCTTTGGACGCTTCAAGCAATGGTAATTTCAACACCAGGTATCCTGAGGACGCTTATGTGTTGATTGAGAACTTTGCATCTAGCAGTAGCACAAAGAGTGCAGATTTCGAGCGCAAGAAGCTGGTCGGTAACATGGATGGGTCGCAGATCGCTTAAGTTAAAGCTCAGCTGGATTCTATGCACAGTCTTCTGCTGTGAAAAAACAACAAAGGTAGTTCACTTTGCAGAAGATGTTGAGGTGTTTAACGAAGGTGAGGCAGAAGATATCAACTACATTGGTGGTTCTGGTTTTCAGGGACAGAGGAACCAATTCAACAACAATCGGAGCTTCAGCAACAACTTCCAGCAAGGAGGATTCAACCAGAAACCTGCCCAAAACAGCGGTTACACCAGGAACTACGGAAGTCCTTCTTATGAGCTTGTGACTGCTAAAACATCAGAGAACAAGATTGAGGCTATGCTTGAAACGCTCGTTCAAGGACAGCAGCAGATCAAAGTGACCTTCAATGGTAAGATGGACGCCATGTACAAAGATCTGAGTGGAAGGATCGATGCCATTAGTATTCATCAGAAGAAGCTGGAAACTCAGGTAGCTCAGGCTTCAAAAGGTTCAAGAAGACAAGAAGGTTTTCTTCTAGGAAAAGGAGAGAACCCAAGAGCACACATCAATGCCATTACTTTGAGAAGTGGTAAAGAGGTCACTTCAGAAGCAAGAGTAGACCAAACTGCTGGAAATTTTGAGATGTCTGACGATGAGGACACTGAAATTGCCAAGGCATCGATCGACACTACCCAGCATCGATCGACACCGGTCAAAATTCTTACATGGGAAAACTCAAAATCATGTGTATCGATCGATACCCCCCTGTATCGATCGATACCGAACCTGAAAACGATGCAGTACTTGGGGTTACGCAGGAAAAGACTAAAGTGGTACCAGAGAGAGTCTACATACCGAGGATACCTTATCCCAGAGCTCTTGGGAAGACTAAGAAGGAGGTAGAGGACACTAGATGCAAGGAAATTTTGGACAAGCTGGTTGTTGAACTTCCTTTCATCGATGCTATCAAAACTTCTCCAGCTTTCAGGAGATATGTCAAGAATATGGTGTCCAGCAATGTTAACATTGAAGATGGTTTTATGATGATCACTCATGAGTGCAGTGCAATCCTAACAAAGAGGATCCCAACGAAACTACCAGATCCATGGAGCTTTGTCTTGGATTGAACAATCTTTACTGAAAGGTTTGAGCGTTCTCTTTGTGACCTTGGTTCAAGTGTCAACCTCATGCCATACTCGGTTGCTAAGAGGATGGGAATGACAGACTTCACTTCTACGAGGATCTCACTAATACTCGCTGATCGTTCAGTTAGACTTCCAGAAGGTTTGTTCGAAGATGTTCCGATTAAGATTGGGAATTGCTTAATCCCAACTGATTTCATTGTCTTGGAGTATGATTCGGAACCCAGAGATCCTCTCATCTTGGGAAGGCCATTCCTAGCAACAGCTGGTGCTCTGATTGATTGCAGGAATGGGAAGATAGCTCTTAACATTGGTGAGTTGGTTATGACCTTTAACATGGAGAAGATGATGAAGAGACCAACCATCGATGGACAGACTTTCTTCGTTCATACATTCTGTGACATTGCTGAGGAGTACTTCCTGGAGATGCATCCTGAAGACCCATTGGAGAGGGCATTGGTCTGTTCAGCAGAGTCAAAAATCCATTCGAATGATGATGCTGCTGAATACGGGAAGATGCTTGATACAGCATTGCCAGTATCGATCGATACTCACCTAGTATCGATCGATACCCTGCGGCCATAAAGAGGTTTAGCCGAAAGTACTAAGCAAGCTGCTGGGCTTGGTGATTGGAGCGAGGAGAAAGCTCCTAAGGTGGAACTCAAACCACTTCCTGCGAATCTGAGGTATGGTTTTCTTGGTCCTAATTCCACGTTCCCAGTAATCATTAATGCTTCCTTGAACAACGCAGAGGTTACCTTACTGCTGAGCAGGCTGCGCAAGTATCGCAAAGCTCTTGGCTATTCTCTTGATGATATTTCAGGTATATCACCGGACCTGTGCATGCATAGGATTCATCTTGAGGAGGAGTCAAAGGCTTCAATTGAGCATCAAAGGAGGCTGAATCCGAACCTAAAGGAAGTGGTTAAGAAAGAGGTCATGAAACTCTTAGATGTAGGAGTTATCTATGTCATCTCAGATAGCTCATGGGTCAGTCCAGTGCACGTTGTCCCTAAGAAAGGAGGGATAACCATGGTGAAGAATGAGAAGGATGAGATGATTCCTACAAGGACTATCACTGGACATCGAATGTGCATTGACTACAGAAAGTTGAATGCAGCTACACGGAAAGATCACTTCCCATTGCCATTCATTGACCAGATGTTGGAGAGGTTGGCTAGTCATCCCCACTACTGCTTCCTTGATGGATATTCAGGTTTCTTCCAGATCCCTATTCATCCAGATGACCAAGGAAAGACCACTTTCACCTGTCCCTATGGCACATTCGCATACAGGAGAATGTCATTTGGATTGTGTAATGCTCCAGCCACTTTTCAGAGATGCATGATGTCTATCTTCACAGACATGATTGAGAATTTCATGGAGGTGTTCATGGATGATTTTTCAGTATATGAATCATCATTCAAGGACTGTTTGGCTAACTTGTGTAAGGTGCTCCAGAGGTGTAAAGAGAAACACTTGGTCCTTAATTGGGAAAAGTGTCACTTTATGGTTCAAGATGGAATCGTACTTGGGCACAAGGTTTCTGAAGCTGGGATCGAAGTTGACAAAGCCAAGATTCAAGTCATGACGAGTCTCCAACCACCGACTTCTGTGAAGGATATTCGGAGTTTCCTTGGTCATGCTGGGTTTTACAGGATATTTATCAAAGACTTCTCCAAAATAGCACGCCCTCTCACTGATTTACTGTGCAAGGAGATCAAGTTTAATTTCACATATGATTGTCTCGCAGCCTTTGAGGAGATCAAAAAGGCTTTGGTGAGTGCTCCTATTGTGCAACCTCCTGATTGGACTCTGCCTTTTGAGATCATGTGCGATGCTAGTGATTTTGCTGTTGGGTCAGTTCTGGGTCAGAGGAAAGATAAGAAGCTGCAAGTCATCTACTATGCCAGCACGACTTTGGATGATGCTCAGAGGAATTACATCACCACAGAGAAGGAACTACTTGCAGTTGTCTTCTCCTTTGAGAAATTCCGATCCTACTTGATTGGGAGCAAGGTGGTTGTTCATACTGATCATGTTGCTCTCAAGTATTTGATGAATAACAAGGATCTCAAGCCTATTCTTTGTCGTTGGGTTCTTTTGCTACAAGGATTCGACATCGAGGTTAAGGACAAGAGAGGCATAGAGAACGGAGTCGCTGACCATCTCTCGCGGATGCGGATCGATGCAGACGTCCCTATTGATGATCAACTACCTGAGGAAGTCATTTACTTCATTGAAACTGGGTTTCAGACGAATCTCGCAGAGAATCAGCAATTTTCACTAGTTGCATGTTTCAGTATCGATCGATACCCTGCTGGTATCGGTCGATACCCTGGCGATTCCGAACCTGTTTTCATTGTTGATCATCCTGGTGGTTCTGAAAACCATCTCGTTGCTTCAACCGATTCTGATAATCCATGGTACGCTGATATTGCCAATTACCTCGCTGCAGATGCAGAGCCAAGACACCTCAAGAAGTATAACAAGAAGAAGTTCATGCGTGACATAAGGAGATTATTTTGGGATGAACCTTACCTGTACAAGAATTGTTCTGATGGTATCTACAGGAGATGCATTGCTGAATCAGAGGTTCCTGGTGTCTTGTTTCATTGCCATGGATCCGACTATGCTGGTCATTTTGCCACTTTCAAAACAGTGTCCAAGGCTCTTCAAGCAGGCTTCTGGTGGCCTACCATGTTTAAGAATGCTCACACCTTCGTTTCACAGTGTGATGCTTGTCAGAGGAGAGGGAAGATCAGTAAGAGACATGAAATGCCACAAAATTTCATCCTTGAGGTTGAATTTTTCGATTGATGGGGCATCGACTATATGGGTCCCTTTCCATCATCACACAAGAAAATTACATCATGGTTGCTGTGGACTATGTGTCCAAATGGGTGGAAGCGATAGCTAGTGAGAAAAATGACTCTGCAGTGGTTCTTAAGCTGTTTAAGACCATCATTTTTCCTCACTTTGGAGTACCTCGAATTGTGATAAGTGATGGTGGCTCTCACTTTATCAACAAGGTTTTCGAGAGGTTGTTGAAGAAGTATGGTGTGAACCATCGTGTAGCTAGTCCATATCACCCTCAGACAAGTGGGCAAGTCGAGGTCTCCAACAGGCAGATCAAGGAGATTTTGGAGAAAACAGTGAGTGCTTCTAGGAAGGATTGGTCTACGAAGTTGGATGATGCGCTATGGGCATACAGGACTGCTTTCAAGACACCGCTGGGTACTACACATTTCCACTTGCTGTATGGGAAAGCATGTCACCTTCCAGTGGAGATTGAGCACAAGGCTGCATGGGCGACGAAGTTGCTGAACTTCGACATCAAACCTGCTGCTGAGAGGAGATTGATTCAGCTGAACGAGTTGGATGAGATTAGGGACCACGCTTATGAGAACTCGAAGCTGTACAAGGAGAGAACCAAGGCTTATCATGATAAGAATATCATCTCCAGACACTTCGAGCCGAACGACCAGGTACTTCTGTATAACTCTCGTTTGCAATTGTTTCCTGGTAAACTGCGTTCTCGTTGGTCAGGTCCCTTCACAATCAAGGAGGTCAGGCAACATGGTGCTGTAGTGCTTATCAATCGCAAAGGCGGAGAGTTCACTGTCAATGGACAAAGGGTGAAACACTATTGGGCGAAAGCAGAGATTCCAACAGGGCAGATAATGCCTTTGGATGATGCACCAACAGCCTGAATGGCGTTACAGTCAAGCTATTGACGTTAAACGAGCGCTTGGTGGGAGGCAACCCACTGGTGAGTCTGTCTTTGAGTCGTTTTTCCTTTTATTTTCGTTCGTTTTGTGTTTGTGTTAGGATAAACCCGGTTCTTCCCTCTCTATGTATCCATCGACACCAATCGCGAATGTACTGTTCATCAAGTCGATTTAAGCCTGTATCGATCGATACCAGGATGTGTGTCGATCGATACTCGATGTTCCAGCAAGGTAACTTCTTGTTTCTCTTCGTTTCTTCTATTCTTTTGCTTCTTTTACCTACTCTAGGCTAGATTACTCTTGGGACAGTGTTGTTCAAGTCTGGGGGAGGTGTCTGCTGACATTGTGTTTGTTTTTCTTAGAGTCAAAATTGTTTTTATTGAGTTAAAAACTTGTTGGAGACGATGATCATGTGCTTGAACCTATTGATTTGATTTTGTTTTTGAGTGCACGGTGTTACAGGACCAGCTCTAGATCGACTAATGAAAAATCCAAGGACTGACCAGTTGACTAGAAAACATCCATGTCTCCAGCAGAGTTCTTCTGAAGCCTGAGCCAAAATTTTGCACTTCGTCAATGTGGTTAGTGTTTTTAGAGCTTGATTCATCATTCATATATGATAAAGGAACCCATGTGTTTAGAGTTATGGTGTCTCTCTCCCCTGTTATAAGTTGATAAATAAGAGCATAAAAGATTGAAATGATTTTCTTCTGAGTAGAGGGTTAGGAAAATTTCCTGCGATCCCATTATTCTACTTAAGAGGGAATGATCACACAAAAGATTGGAAGCGAGTCTAGGATTTTCCTATGATGCCATTATTCGCCTACATCCTTTGATACATAGAGAGGGAAGAACCGGGGATTTGGTGGCAAACACCATCAATACTCGCGTCTCATACCTTAATGTGTATATGCAAAGCTGAAAATAAAAGAAAGAACATAATAAGAAATAAGGCTGGGGGAGAGAAATTGATACAAAAAAGTGTGAAAAAGGGTGGTTCCTTGTCATGATATTGTGTGGTAGCGAATCTAGAAGGTTATTGAACATTGGCTGCAGCGATGAAACTGGCGAGGATGGTTTTACTTGAACAATGCTGTGAGATAACGTGTGGAGTCTGGAAAAGCTGCGAATGTCTACGGAGAAGTACATGGTGGTTAGATCGAAAGCTGGTTAGGTAACACATGGGTACTTGGGAAAAGGATCTCCGCAATGGTCTGTGAACAGGTGAGTTTCCGCGTTTTCAAACCTCTTTCTCTGGTTTAGTCTTCTATTTGCTTGAGGGCAAGCAAAAGGCTAAGTATGGGAGAGTTGATATATCATGGTTTTTACCCTATTTAAACCATGATATAGAGTCCTTATAGTATTTTGGAGTCTTTTAGAGTCTTTTACAGGTTTTAGCACATTTGGAGTATTATTGGAGATACTGGAGTTTTATGGAGCATTCTGGAGCGAAACTGAAGTCTGATGACTAAGTGGCCGATCTGAGCGACAAGCATCGATCGATACCCCCTGGTATCGATCGACACTCATCGAGAAATCACGGGCCGCGACTTTTTCCCAAGACTTGAAGAATTGCAAAAGTGCCCAGAAGACTTTGATATTTACAAGAAGACCCCAATTCGTGTTTAGGTTATTTAATAAGGATTTTCAGCCACTTTGTTGGCCACGCTTATTTTATTCTGGATTTGAGAGAGAGCTTTTGAGGGAGACAAGTCTGATACTTTGTTCGTCTGAGAGAAGATTTCGAACCCTTTGTTACTCTTTCTTATTATTTATTTGAGTATTTATTCAATCATGTTTATTGTTTCAATCTCCATGTCTGAGTATATCACCTGTTAGGTTTGCGGTTTTCTCATAGGGATTTCTTTGAATGCTAGGTTGATTATCTGTTAGGATTCACTATCTGAATTAGTTCTTCACAATAGGTTGTTCTAAAAGCTAATTCTGGATTGATCACTTAGAACTTAGATCTTAGGATAATTGATTAGGCGCAAGAGTGCGATTAATTACCTGATAGAACCTTAGGTGAGTAAATTGATTATTCGCAAAGAGATTTGGTTTAATTGATTTGTGAACATATCAAACCTGATATTAAAGCTGATTTAGACTTTAGGATTCACAAAGAGATTTGGAATTCTTAGGATTTAGATTTAGATAGTTTTCGCAACGAGAGTTGGTTAGCTATATTTTAGTGATTTGAGTTCTAGAACCATGCGAAATATTAATCATGTTAGTTAATTTAGCTACATTCATTGATTTCCTGAGAAATACCCTGAACATATCTGCCTCCAACTGAATTTACAACACTTTTAATTGCATACTTGTTTTCAATTACATCTTTTGATTTAGCGTATTTTGGATCTATATAATCTATTGTGTGATAACTGAGTTCTTGTGTTAGACCACTGATTTACTGCAGCAACTGCTTTAGTACTAGTTAGGGTATTATTTTGATCATATCAAATTTGGCGCCGTTGCCGCGGACTCAATCTAATGGCGAATTGAGTCCCCGGCAACGGCGCCAAACAGGAAAGCAAAGAAATCATCTAAGATGAGCAACAATCAAGTGGGGTTGGTTCGTGATGCACCTGGCGCTTACAGAGACCAAGAGGGTCGGTTGTGCAATGAGCAAGGACAACGTCTGGATGGAGAGGGGATCGTCATTCCACCTGCTCCTGTAGTCGTTGAGAATGTCGCTGGGAACGCGAGGAATCGATCGATGCTTGTGATTTCTCGATGAGTGTCGATCGATACCTGGGGGTATCGATCGATGCTTGTCGCTAAGATCGGGCACTTAGTCATCAGACTTCAGTTTCGCTCCAGAATGCTCCATAAAACTCCAGTATCTCCAATAATACTCCAAATGTGCTAAAACCTGTAAAAGACTCTAAAAGACTCCAAAATACTATAAAGACTCTATAAAATGGACTTATATCATGTCATAAATAGGGTAAAAACCATGATATATCAGAATCCTCACATGCGTTGGATTTTTAGCACTTCTGTTGGGGACTATCTGGTTCAGCTCCCCAACACCGATTTGACGGACATAGGCGGTGACCCTGCTCAGCTGCTTTTCGCACCCGCTGATGATGACATGGAGCCTGCACCGGTCACTAGACGTCGAGGCTCCGCTACTAGAGCACAGCCACCTGCAGATGACCCTGCTGGGGGTCAATCGCGACACGAGCCATCTCCTATTGCTGTTGCGCTTTCTCTTCCTCCACCACCTGAGATGGAGATGGATCCTTTTCAGCGATACGTCGTCACGAGCTTGCAGACGATCTGGACCGCTATCTCTCGCTACCGCTGCATGACTGACACGGACGCTTGTTCTTTGTCTCACCGTCCTGTTTCACCACGCGCACCCACTGACGCTGGTCCATCTGGCACTGCTGGCGATGACTCTGACGCCACTGAGGAGGATTAGTCCTCTTTCTATCTGGTTTTCACGTTTGTTATTCTTTTTCTTTTCCCTTTTCTTTTTATTTTCGTTTGAACTTTTGTGTCTTTTATGTTTTTGGACCTGTGGATTTATGCTTCTATGATATTTTGTTGCACCTAACTTATGTTTGAGTGGTCTAACAGTGCTTACATTTAACACATGGATCGTTTGACACATTTGTGGTGCTACGTCTGACCGTAGACGTGAAACACGAAATCACCTGAGTGTCGATCGATACCCTGTTGGTATTGGTTGACACCCTACGCGAGTGAACACTTCATCATATCGACTTAAGCCTGGTATCGCTCGGTACCAGGCTGTGTGTCGGTCGATACTCGATGTTCCAGCACGGTAACTTCTTGATTTTTCCCAATCCACTTGGTTATTTTGTTTTCTTTCACCAACTCTAGGCTAGATAACACTGGGGACAGTGTTGTTCAAGTCTGGGGGAGGTAGTTGCTGACATTGTTTTTGTTTTTCTTAGATTCAGTTGTTTTTGAGTCATTCGTTATTTTATTGAGTCAAAACTTGTTGGAGACTGTGATCTTTTTCTTGAATCCATTGATTTGACCTTGCTTATAAGTGACCATTATTACAAAATCAGTTCTAGATCGACTAATGAAAAAATCCAAAGGCTGACCAGTTAACTAGAAGACACTCATGTTTCCAACAAAGCTCTTTAAAGCCAGAGCGAAATTTTTGCACTTCATCAACATGGTTAGTATCCATAGAGCTTGATTCATCATTCGTATCTGACAAAGGAACCCATGTGTTTTAAAATAATGGTATTTATCTCTCTGTTACAAGTTAATTAATAAGATGCATTAAAAGATGAAATGATTTTCTTCTGAGTAGAGGGTTAGAAAAATTTCCAACGATCCCATTATTCTATTTGGTGAGGAATGATCACACAGAGGATTGGAAGCGAGGCTAGGATTTTCCTATGATGCCATTATTCGCCTACACCTTTGATACGTTGAGAGGGAAGAACCATGGATTCGGTGGTTGACACCATCAATACTCGCGTCTCATACCTTGATGTGTATATGCAAAGCTAAAAACAAAAGAAAGAACATAATAAGAAATAAGGCTGGGGGAGAGAAATAATACCAGAAAGTGTGAAAAATGGTGAATCCTTGTCATGATATTGTATAGGAAAGAATCTAGAAAGATCTTGGTATTAATCACAGCGATGAAACTGGCGAGGATGGCTTGATTGAACGATGCTATGAAATAATGTGTGTAGTCTGGGAAGCTGCGAATGCCTAAGGAGAAGTACATGGTGGTTAGATCAAAAACTGGTTAGGTGACATTTGGATGCTTGGGAAAAGGGTCATTGCAACGTTTCAAGAACAGGTGAGTCTCTACGTTTTCAAACCTCTTTCTATGGTTTAGTCTTCTATTTGCTTGAGGACAAGCAAAGGACAAGCAAAGGCTAAGTCTGGGAGAGTTGATATATCATGGTTTTTACTCCATTTAAGCCATGATATAAGTCCATTTTATAGAGTTTTCTACTATTTTTTAGTGTTTTAGAGTCTTTTACAGGTTTTATCACGTTTGGAGCATAATTGGAGATATTGGAACTTTCCGGAGTACTTTGGAGCAAAGCAGACGTTCGTGTAGCTGAGTACCCGATTTGAAGCATTAGTGTCGATCGATACTGCCTAGTATCGGTCGATACTCATCGAAGCAGACACGACCCGCGACTTTAATGAAGAGTTGAAGAATTGCAAAATTGCCCGGAAGACTTTATTATTTACAAGAAGCCCCAAAACGTGATTTAGTTATTTAATAGGATTTTACAGCCACTTTGATGGCTATGCTTTATTTTACTTTGGTTTTGTGAGAGAACTTTTTGAAGGGAGACAAGTTTGAAACTATGTTCGTCCGAGAGAAGATTTTGAACCCTCTTGTTACTCTTTCTGATTTATTTGATGATTTATTGAAACATGTTTATTGCTTCAATTTCCATGTCTGAGTAGATCTCTTGTTAGGTTTAGTATTCTCATAAGGGTTATCTCTGAATGCTAGATTGATTAGTTATTAGGATTCACTATCTGAATTAGTTATTCACCATAGGTTGTTTGCAAAGCTAAGTCTAGATTGATCACCTAGAACTTAGATCTTAGGATAATTGATTAGGAGCGGAAGTGCAATTAATTACCATATAGAACCTAGGGTGAGCAAAATAACTATTCACAAAGGAATTTGGTTTAGTTGCTTTGTGAGCAAATCAAACCTGATTTAAAAGCTGATTTAGACTTTAGGATTCGCAAAGAGATTTGGAATTCCTATGATTTAGATTTAGATAGTTTTCGCAACGGAAGTTGGTTAATTATATCTTAGTGATTTGAGTTTAAGAACCGCGCTAAATCTGAATCCTGATTAGTTAGTTTATCTGCATTCATTGATCTCCTGAGAAATACCTTGAACCTATCTTTCTCCAATTGAATTTACAATCGTTTTAGTTTACGTTCTGTTTTCAATAACATTAATTTTTTAGCTTGATTCTCACATATATAATCTATTGTGTGTCTCTGTAAGTCCTTGTGTTCGACACCTACTTTACTGCAACTACTGCTTAGTACTTTTAGGGTATTAATTTGAGCATATCAAATTTGGCACCGTTGTCGAGGACTCAATTCGCCATTAGATTTTAGTCTGAGAATTTCAACTAAGCCCGTCGGTATCGATCGATACTATCTAGTATCGGTCGATACTATCTAGTATCGGTCGATACTATCTAGTATCGGTCGATACTATCTAGTATCGGTCGATACTCGTCGTTCTCTTTTCGTTGATATCGATCGACACCACCCAGTGTCGGTCGATACTCATCGTGTTACCGAGTTACTAACGTTTTTGACTTTTGTTTTCAGGTGTATGCCTAATCGTGAAACCAGAA
Source organism: Eutrema japonicum (assembly GCA_030161315.1). Lineage (NCBI taxonomy): Eukaryota > Viridiplantae > Streptophyta > Magnoliopsida > Brassicales > Brassicaceae > Eutrema > Eutrema japonicum. The sequence continues at coordinate 34,822,017 of BSQW01000006.1, read as the reverse complement.
AGAACAAGAGCACTCAGCTAGTTGATCTGTCACTTGAGCAGCTAGCACTTTTGGAACACACAAATCGAAGAGCAAAGAAACAAGCAAAGATGAACAACAATCAAGTGAAGTTGGTTCAAGATGAAGATGGTGCTTACAGAGACCAAGAGGGTCGGTTGTGCAATGAGAGAGGACAACGTCTGGATGGAGAGGGGAACATCATTCCACATGCTCCTGTTGTCGCTGAGAATATCACTGGGAACGCTAACGCTGGGAACGTTGTGGTTAATCGTGGTAGAACGATTGGTGAGTGCAACAGACCTGACCAGTTTTACGCAAATCGATCTGCGATTCGTCCTCCTGCTTTTTCGAGGAATGACTTTGAGCTGAAACCTGCATACTACACTCTTGTGGGACAACACCCTTTTCATGGTATTTCCAACGAACATCCCATGGATCATATTGAGAGGTTCGAGGATTTGGTCACTAGTATCAAAAGCAAGCTTCTAAAATTGAATTTACAACTGTTTTAGTTTACGTTCTGTTTTCAATACAATTAATCGTTTAGCTTGATTCTCACCTATATAATCTATTGTGTGTCTATGTGAGTCCTTGTGTTCGACCCCTACTTTACTGCAACTACTGCTTAGTACTTTTAGGGTATTAATTTGAGCATATCACGGTCCTCGGTAAACGCATACAACCCATGATAACTTCCGCTCCGTAGGTAACAAACTCGACTCAAACCACTTATCTAAAAGACAAAAATCTCATTCAAATTTAGTTGGCGTTTTTGAAATCCTTTCTAAAGATTTTTCTGAGCCCATAAAACTTTCTCAAATAATGATGGTAGACTTTTTGGAGTGTTAATCAATTCCTCAAGTCTACTCATATCATTTGTAGTACAAGAGGTATCGAACCAAGGAGTCACAAAGAACAACACACTTGGAATGCAAGAAATGACTTAAGCTAGAGAAAATGTTTTTGGTTTTTATGTTTATGGGAAAAGAAAACAAATGCAAGAAGGAAAACAAAAGATAAAAGTGTTGGATCATGGAATAAACTATCAAAGGAATGATTAACAATCAAATAATGATGACAAAGATTGAATTAAATACTATCATAGAACATGTAATTCATAATTATGACTAATCCATTCTCAAGGCATTACTCACTTTGTTAATCACCAAATCAAGATCAAACTCTCGTTTGTGATAAGATGATTAACAAGCTTTAATCTCCAATTCCACTTAGTTCACTAATCACCCTAGACATCAACTCTCATTGGCTAGGTGATATATCATGGTTTTTACCCGTTTTAAGCCATGATATAAGTCCGTTTTATATAGTATTTCTACTATTTTGTAGTGTTTTAGAGTCTTTTACAGGTTTTAGCACGTTTGGAGCATAATTGGAGATATTGGAGCTTACTGGGGCATTTTGGAGCAAAGCAGAAGTTCGTGTAGCTGAGCACCCGATTTGAAGCCTCAGTATCGATCTATACTGACTAGTACCGGTCGATACTCACTGAAGCAGACACTAGTCGCGACTTTAAATGAAGAGTTGAAGAATTGCAAAATTTCCCAGAAGACTTTATTATTTACAAGAATGCCCAGAACGTGTTTAGTAGTATTTCTTTAGGTTTTACAGCCATTTTGGTGGCTACGCTTTCATTACGCTTGATACATAGATTATTCTGCTTTACGTTTTGGTGAGAGAGCTTTTGAGGGAGACAAGTCTGAAACTCTGTTCGTCCGAGAGAAGATTTTGAACCCTTGTTCTACTCTCTTTCTTATTATTTATTCAAGTATTTATTCAGTCATGTTTATTGTTTTAATCTCTATGTATGAGTAGATCTTCTGTTAGGTTTAGGGTTCTCATAAGGGATTTCTTTGAATGCTAGGTTGATTTATTGTTTAGGGTTCTTAATCTGAATTAGTTCTTCACCATAGGGTTTTCTCAAAGCTAATTATGGATTTATCACCTAGAACTTAGATCTTAGGTTAATCGATTAGGCACGAGAGTGCAATTGAGAAACCTGATAGAACTTAGGGTGAGAAAAATAACTATTCGCAAAGAGATTTGGTTTAGTTGTTTTGTGAACAAATCAAACTTGAACTAAAAGCTGGTTTAGACTTTAGGATTCGCAAAGAGATTTGGAATTCTAGGATGTAGACTTAGATAATTCCCGCAACGAGAGTTGGTTAATTATACTTTAATGATTTGAGTTCAAGAGCCGTGCGTAACCTGAACCCTGATATGTTAGTTTATCTGCATTCATTGATTTCCTGAGAAATACCCTGAACCTACCTTTCTTCCATCGAACTTACAACTCGTTTAATTTACGTATTTGCTTTCAATTCAATTGATCACTTAGCTTAATTTTCATCTATACAATCTATTGTGTGTTTCCTTGAGTCTATATGGATTCGATCCCTAAGTATTACAATCGAAAAAGCTTTAGTACTTTTAGGGTATTAATTTTAGCTTATCAAATTTGGCGCCGTTGCCGGGGACTCAATTCGCCATTAGATTTTAGTTTGAGAATTTCGACACCCTAGTGGTATCGATCGATACCTGTCGTGGATTTTTGTTACTTACGTTTTGACTTGTGTGTTTCAAGTGCATGCCTAATCGAGGAACCAGAAGGAACAAGAACACTCCGCTAGTTAATCTGTCATTGGAGCAGCTAGCACTTTTGGAACCCACAAACAGAAAAGCAAAGAAGCCAAAAGAGATGAACAACAATCCAATGATTTTGGTTCAAGATGCAGCTGGTGCTTACAGAGACCGAGATGATCAATTGTGCAATGAGAGAGGGCAGCGATTGGATGGAGAGGGGAACATCATTCCACTTCCTGTTGTTGTCGAGGAGGTTGTTGCTGCGAATGCAAGGAATGTTGTGGCTGATCGTGGTAGAACAATTGGTGAGTACAACTAGCCGGATCAGTTTTATGCCAATCGATCAGCTATTCGCCCTCCACCATTTACGAGGAATGACTTTGAGCTGAAACCTGGATACTACACTCTTGTGGGTCAGCACTCTTTTCATGGTCTTTCCAATGAACATCCCATAGATCATATTGAGAGGTTCAAGGATTTGGTCACTAGCATCAAGAGCAATGGAGTGTCCTATGACTACCTCTTCTGCAAGCTCTTACCTTACTCTCTAGGTGGAGATACGACTTACTGGCTGAAGCAGTTGCCTCCTGGATCACTGACTACTTGGGAAGAGACTAAGACTGCTTTCCTGAATAATTTCTATGATGATGCACGATATGAGGATCTGAGGAACAAGATCTCCCAGCTTTCTCAAGGCCCGACTGAAGCGTTCAAGGCTGCTTTGACAAGATTTAGATCGTATAAGAGAGATTGTCAACATCATGGGTACACTGATGTTCAGCTGATGGGTTTCTTCTTCAGAGGAATTGATTGGAGGTATCAGATGGCCTTGGATGCTTCGAGCAATGGAAATTTCAACACCATGTATCCTGATGATGCTTACGTACTAATCAAGAACTTGGCGTCTAGCAATATCACAAAAAATACAGACTTTAAGCGCAAGGAGCAAGCTGGTGGCATGGAAGGTTCGTAGATTGCTGAGGTTCAGGCCAAGTTAGATTCTATTCATAATCTTTTGATGGGCAAGACAACGAAAGCTGTTCACTTTGCTGAAGATGTTGAGGTATTTAATGAGGATGAAGTGGAGGATGTTAACTACATTGGTGGTTCTGGTTTTTAGGGTCAGAGGAATCAATACAAAACCAACCGAAACTTCAACAACAATTTCCAGCAAGGAGGATTCAAATCTGAAGCTAATCCAAGTGGTTTTGGGTCGAATCAGTTTAACCAGAAACCTTCCCAGAATAGTGGTTACACCAGGAACTATGAGAATTCATCTTATCAGCATGTACCTGCTAAAACCCTAGAGAGCAAGATCGAGTCTTTGTTTGAAATGTTTGTTCAAGGACAGCAGTAGATATCAGTGGATTCCAATGGTAAGATAGATGCTCTGTACAAAGATCTCAGTGGATCGAAGGATCGATGCTCTTGGTATTCATCAGAAGAAGCTGGAAATTCAGGTAGCTCAGGCTTCAGAGGCTGCGAAAAGACAAGAAGATTTTCTTCCACGAAAAGGAGAGAACCCAAGGGCACACATCAATGCAATTACCTTGAGAAGTGGAAAAGACGTAAATCCAAGAGTGAAAATTGGCCAAACTGCTGAAAATTTTGTCGAGTTTGACGATGAGGATTCTGAAATCCCTAGGGTATCGATCGACACTAGCAAGCATCGATCGACACCGGTCAAGATACTTTCATGAGAAAACTCAAAATCCCGTGTATCGATCGATACCACCCATGTATCGATCGATATTGATCCTGCAGTTGATTCAGCACCAAAGGTTTTGAAGGAAGTGCCCGATGGGGTTGCATAGAGAGTTTACATACCGAGGATACCTTATCTCAGGGCTGTTGGGAAGGCTAAGAGAGAGGTAGAAGACTCTAGATGCAAGGCCATTATGGATAAGCTGATTGTTGAACTTCCTTTCATCGATGCTATCAAAACTTCTCCAGTTTTCAGGAGATATGTCAAGAAGATGGTGTCTAGCAATGTGAATCTTGAAGACGGATGTTTCCAACAGGCATATCAAGGAGATTCTAGAGAAGACAGTAAATGTAACCAGGAAAGATTGGTCGGTGAAGCTGGATGATGCACTTTGGGCTTACAGGACTGCTTACAAGACACCACTTGGGACTACACCATTTCACTTGTTGTATGGAAAAGTGTGCCATCTTCCAGGTGAAGCTAGATGATGCACTTTGGGCTTACATGATTGCTTACAAGACACCACTTGGGACTACACCGTTTCACTTGCTGTATGGAAAAGCGTACCATCTTCCAATAGAAATCGAGCATAAGGCAGCATTGGCTACAAAGATGATGAATTTCGACATCAAGTCTGTTGCTAAGAAGCGATTGATCAAGCTGAATGAGTTAGATGAGCTTAGGCATCTTGCCTATGAGAACTCGAAGCTGTACAAGGAGAGGACTAAAGCATACCATGACAAGAAAATCATCTCCAGACACTTTGAACCAAATTATAAGGTACTTCTGTATAACTCTCGTTTGCATTTGTTTCCTGGTAAATTGCGTTCTCGTTGGTCAGGTCCTTTCACAGTCAAGGAAGTTAAACCACATGGTGCGATTGTCTTGACAAATCCTTCAGGCGAAGAGTTCACTGTCAATGGACAAAAGGTGAAACACTATTGGGCGAAAGCCGAGATTTCAGAAGGACACATAATGCCTATGGATGATGTACCCACTGCCTGAAAAGCAGTACAGTCAAGCTAATGACGTTAAATGAGCGCTTGGTGGGAGGCAACCCACTGGTGAGTCTATATATAAGTCTTTTATTTTTGTCATTTTTCGTTTTTATGTTTTGTGTTTTGAGTGAATCAGATCAAATGTGGCTGCTGTCGACTAACTCGACCAGTATCGATTGATACCACCTGGGTATCGGTCGATACTCCATGCGCAGTGCTAACATTTAACACCTGGATCGTTTGACACATTTTTGGAGTTACATCTGACCTTAGACGCTGAAAACAAATCACCTGTGTCGACCAATACTTGGTATCGATCGATACCTAGTTGGGTGTCGGTCGACACTCGTACCCCACTTCGGTAAATTTTCGTTTTTCACAATTCCACTTAGTTCATTTGCTTTCTTTTACCAACTCTAGGCTAGATAACACTGGAAACAGTGTTGTTCAAGTCTGGAGGAGGTAGTTGCTGACATTGTGTTTGTTTTTCTTAGAGTCAGTTGTTTTTGAGTCATTCGTTGTTTTATTGAGTCAAAACTTGTTGGAGATGATGATCATGTGCTTTAGCCTATTGTTCTGATTTTGTTTTTGAGTGAACAGTGTTACATGATCAGTTCTAGATCGACTAATGAAAAATCCAAAGACTGACGAGTTGACTAGAAAACATCCATGTCTCCAGCAGAGTTCATCTAAAGCCTGAGCTAAATTTTTGCACTTCATCGATGCCGTTGATGTTTGCAGGGCTTGATTCATCATTCATATCTGACAAAGGAACCCATGTGTTTAAAGTAGTGGTATCTCTCTCTCCCCTGTTATAAGTTAATAAATAAGAGCATAAAAGATGAAATGACTTTCTTCTGAGTAGAGGGCTAGGAAAATTTCCAGCGATCCCATTATTCTATTTGTGAAGGAACGATCACACAAAGGTTGAAAGCGAGGTTAGAAAATTTTTCAATGATACCACTATTCACCAAGACCTTTGATACATAGAGAGGGAAGAACCGGGGATTCGGTGGCAAACACTATCAATACTCGAGTTTCAGACCTTAATGTGTATATGCAGATCTAAAAAGAAAGAAAGAACATGATAAGAAACAAGTCTGGGGGAGAGACAACAATACCAAAAAGTGTGTGAATTTGGTGGTTCTTTTGTCACGATATTGTATGAGAAAGAATATAGAAGGTTATTGAACATTAGTTGGAGCGATGAAACTGGCGATGAGGGTTATATTGGACAATGCTGCGAGATAATGTGTGGAGTCTATGGAGAAGTACATGGTGGTTAGATCAAAAGCTGGTTATGTGACATTTGGGTGCTCGGGAAAATGATATTTGCGATGGTTCATGAACAGGTGAGTCTCCGTGTTTTCAAACCTCTTTCTCTGGTTTAGTTTTATGTTTTGCTTGAGGGCAAGCGAAGACTAAGTCTGGGAGAGTTGATATATCATGGTTTTTACACATTTTAAGCCATGATATAAGTTTGTTTTATAGAGTCTTTCTACTATTTTGTAGTGTTTTAGAGTCTTTTACATGTTTTAGCACATTTGGAGCATAATTGGAGATATTGGAGCGTACTAGAGCATTTTAGAGCAAAGCAGAAGTTTGTGTAGCTGAGCACCCGATTTGAAGCCTCATTATCGATCGATACTGACTTGTATCAGTTGATACTCACTGAAGCAGACACGAGTCGCGACTTTAAATGAAGAGTTGAAGAATTGCAAAATTGCCCAGAAGACTTTATTATTTACAAGAATGTCCTGAACGTGTTTAGTAGTATTTATTTAGGTTGTACATCCACTTTGGTGGCTACGCTTTCATTACGCTTGATACAGAGATTATTCTGCTTTAAGTTTTGGTGAGAGAGCTTTTGAGGGAGACAAGTCTGAAACTCTGTTCGTCCGAGAGAAGATTTCGAACCCTTGTTATACTTTCTTTCTTATTATTTATTCAAATATTTATTCAGTCATGTTTATTGTTTCAATCTCTATGTCTGAATAGATCTTCTGTTAGGTTTAGGGTTCTCGTAAGGGATTTCTTTGAATTCTAGGTTGCTTTATTGTTTAGGGTTCTTAATCTGAATTAGTTATTCACCATATGTTGTTCTCAAAGCTAATTTTGGATTGATCACCTAAAACTTAGATCTTAGGTTAATCGATTAGACACGGGAATGCAATTGAGAAACCTGATTGAACTTAGGGTGAGCAAATAACTATTCGCAAAGAGATTTGGTTTAGTTGTTTTGTGAACAAATCAAATTTGAACTAAAAGCATGTTTAGACTTTAGGATTCGCAAAGAGATTTGGAATTCTAGGATTTAGACTTAGATAATTCTCGCAACGAGAGTTGGTTAATTATACTTTAATTATTTGAGTTCAAGAGCCGTGCGTAACCTGAACCATGATTTGTTAGTTTATCTGCATTCATTGATTTCCTGAGAAATACCCTGAACCTACCTTTCTTCCATCAAACTTACAACTCGTTTAATTTATGTATTTGCATTCAATTCAATTGATCACTTAGCTTAATTTTCATCTACACAATCTATTGTGTGTTTCCTTGAGTCTCTGTGGATTCGATCCCTAAGTATTACAATCGACAAAGCTTTAGTACTTTTAGGGTATTAATTTTAGCTTATCAGTAGGCATGAAAAGCTCACAAAAGGTTTGGTTCAAGCATTTCATCGAACACCTCTCGGGCGTGAAATGCTTAAGCTCTAGTCTTGATCTCTCAATCCAAAACTAGCCTTAAGATCAACCTAAGTGAATGATCTAACAAGATACAATCTAAATCATCATCATTTAACCATCAAGACAATTCACTAACGATGCTTAAACATTCAATGCACATTTATTCTTACGACATGGAACACTTTCAAGTAGATTAGAACACTCTCGTGACACTAATCGTTGCATGAATCATCTAAAGTCAGCATCCACCGATCACTTAGATAATCCATAATTTATCACAAGTCCATTTTAGTCAACAATTCATCCCAAAATCAGCATCCACAGATCACTTAGAATGAAAAGCATGCTTAGAAATTTTCTAGATATTTTATCGAACACCTTGTGTGCATGAAATGTCTAAGTTCTAGAAATGATTTTCCAATTCAATCCTAGCATTAATATCCTTCCTAACATGAGAACAAATGTTTATCTAGTCATAAGCATCAACAATCAACCATCAAACCATCCAAATCAAGCAAAATCCAAAATCCAACAAAAAGTCAACTCATGAAAACATGAAGAACAAAAGAGAGAAATACATAAAGATAAAGAAATTGCATAAATAAAAGATAGAGTTGAATAAATCTTCTCTAGAGTGGCATTTGTGATGAAGATCCATCCAAAATCATAAGAAGAGTTTGGGATAAAACCCAACTCTAGAAAGAAGAAAGTTTAGTCATACAAATTAGGTTTTGACTATTTATAAAAAGTCTTCGGCGGACCGGGTTAACCCGGGACAATCCGGGTATTGACCCGGTTGAAAGTGGGTCGAGGTGAGAAGAGCACCGGTTGGTAAAACCGTGATATCTCCTGGAATACATGTATGAATGGTCTCAAACCACCTCCTGTGGACATCTAACTCACTGGGTTACAACTTTTGTGAATACCACCGAGGCTAATTTGGATTGGTGCGATGTCACAAATCGGTATTGTACATCGGTATTAAGGGAATTTTCCCTCTGTTTCCACACTGATTTGTTGCACCGACTTGTGACCTCGGTGTTGAAGAAACCGTCTCGGCCAAGAGGACCTATCTCTGGTAAATACGTCATATCTCTCAAACCACACGTCTGAATGACTTGATTCCAGCTCCTGTGGACAGATAACTCCTTCCCCTACAACTTCCATGAAGACCATTGAAGCTGGTTCTGATTGGAAACCATTCTTCCGACCCGTTCATTGAGACACTCCGGACGGACTCGTTTTTCTCTTATGCTCCATAACTCCAAACATCATCAACTGGCTCTAAAATACTTAAAAACACTCCAAATGATGCAAAACTCACTAGGACCTAATGCAAACACTTAATACTCTAATAAAGACCAACATGCTATAAAAACTATGCAAGACACTTGCATGAGACACAAAACAATAACATAAATGCATATTAAAACGGGTAAAATATGGGAATATCAAGTACTCCCCCAAACTTACTCCTTTGACTGCCCTCAAGAAAACAAATAGGAAACAAGAAGAGAGAGATGTTGAAATGAGATCTCAAATCCACAATATCATCGAAAAAGTTCAAGCTCAATGTCTAAGTTGATAATTCTAGGATGCGATCAAACAAGTTTACTCAAAAAGAGTTAGCTATATCCGTTTCAGCATGAAACAAATCCCAAGTCTCAACCTACACAAGCCTTCATATCATCCAATCCTTTGACATTCATTTCATTGTTCTAAGTGAATCATGTTTATGCAAGACAAGTGAATTCATTTGGTCTTGGTTAAGGCCTTGAGATTAAAATGATCTCAAATGTATGTGGTTGCTCCAAAGCAAATGGGCTCTCCATTATTGAGCAAGCTTAGCAAAATGCTAAGAGTAAAGAGCAATCTATGCATACAAGGATATATTTACATCTACCCAATGCCTAAAAATGTCTCAATCCCTAGCATTTCTAACCATGAAATCCCAACCTATGCTACCCTTTTCTCATAAGGCTTTTTACCTTCTTCTTCCACTTCATCTTTTCTCACTTGGGGGATTTCTCCTTCTTCATTGACTTTGTGGCTTGGTGCTTCCATTTGTTGTTTCCTTAGCTCTTCTTTTCTTTATTTGTTCTTTGCCTTGCCTCATTTCTAATCACTTGATGTCTTAGCCAAATTTTGGCTTCTTTCGTTTTTCAAAGAACATTCTGAGGCTAAAACCAATGCATGAGAGCTAACACTTCACAATATTGCATCTCCTTTTTTCCTTTCCATTCACCTTTGGATTCGCTTCTCTTTTCCACCACAGTCTCATCGATCATATATCTTTTTTTCATACCAAACCCCAAAACTTCCCTCCCTAGCTAGCCTAGCCTAGTCTAACCCTTGATGTTGTAACACCCGACCCGCCACACAGGCTCTGATACCAAATTGTAACACCCGACCCGCCACACAGGCTACGTCAGCGTGTTGACCTTCTGGCCTGGCCCAAAACAATTTGTAACTGAAATACCCACCAACTCATTTGAATCTAAACGCTTGTCTTAACACACTTGCAAGAAAAAAGAAAAAAGGAAAACACATGGGAGGGGATGAGTAATTTAGATTACTCAGGAGAACGAACACAACATAGACTTGCCACACCTAAATTACGACAATACCCAGACTAAGGCTAAAATGACCAAGCAAACAATAGTCCTAAGACTTACGACACACGTAAACATAGCACGCAAAACACATATGAGACTACATCCCAAAAACACCGCCAAAACGCGGCCTAGGATATCACCAACCATAGGATATCACCATCCTTAGTGCCTTACGGGATCCATCGTGCCTAAGCACTTCTTCCATCACATTCGGCTCGTCAGCCATCTTGACCTATTGATACGCTCAAATTAATACCCTATCCAGATACTAAAGTAGTTGTCGTAGTATAGATAGGGGTCGAACATAAGGACTCACAGAGACACACAATAGATTATATAGATCCAAAATACGCTAAATCAAAAGATGTAAACGAAAACAAGTACGCAATTAAAAGTGTTGTAAATTCAGTTGGAGGCATATAGGTTCAAGGTATTTCTCAGGAAATCAATGAATGCAGCTAAATTAACTAACATTATTTAGATTACGCACGGTTCTTGAACTCAAATCACTAAAATATAGCTAACCAACTCTCGTTGCCAAAACTATCTAAATCTAAATCTTAGGAATTCCAAATCTCTTTGCGAATCCTAAAGTCTAAATCAGCTTTAATACCAGGTTTGATATGTTCATAAATCAATTAAACCAAATCTCTTTGCGAATAATCAATTTTCTCACCTAGGTTCTATCAGGTAATTAATCGCACTATCGTGCCTAATCAATTATCCTAAGATCTAAGTTCTAGGTGATCAATCCAGAATTAGCTTTGAGAACAACCTAAGGTGAAGAACTAATTTAGATTATGAATCCTAACAGATAATCAACCTAGCATTCAAAGAAATCCTTTATGAGAAAACCCTAAACCTAAAGTGGATCTACTCAGTCATGGAGAATGAAACAATCAACATAACTGAATAAATCATCAATAAAATTAGAAAGAGTAACAAGAGGTTTTGAGATCTGATCTCGGACGAAGGGAGATTCAGACTTTTCTCTCTCAAACCAAAGTAAAATAAAGCTTACAAAATAAAACATAGCCATAAAAGTGGCTGTAAATCCCTATAAATAACCTAAATCATGAATTAGGTCTTCTTGTAATTATTAAATACTTCTGGACACTTTTGCAATTCTTCAAGTCTTGGAAAACTCGCGGGACGTGTCTTGCTGCGATGGGTATCGATCGATACTAGCCAGTATCGATCGATACCAAGGTTTCATATCGGGTTCTCAGCAACACGAACTTCTGCTTTGATCCAAATGCTCCAGAAAGCTCCAATAATTCCAATTATGCTCCAAACGTGCTAAGACCTGTAAAAGACTCTAAAAACTACAAAACACTAGAAAGACTCTATAAAAAGGACTTATATCATGGCCTAAATAGGGTAAAAACCATGATATATCACCTATCAAGCATCCCGCTCTCATAAGTCATCACGCAACTATAAAGAAGTGCTTTGCCATGCTCAGCCGGAAGATCTCAACGACTGAGCCATGGGAGCCCCCTCCCTTGCAGGACCTATAGCGGTTTCCCGCAATATTGTGTCTCACGCACGCTAACATCACCACATGCAATATAACAATCTTAACAACAAACAAAGTCCGATTTCAATCGTAATCTTTTAATGTACATTCTAGGTTCTCAACCAACAATCACGAGGCAATCAACAATCACGAATCGATTCATTAATTAATATTTCGATTGAATTCTCAATATTCCACACTTAGAACAAATAACGACTAGACTCACATTCCGAAATTATACCTACTTGCAGAGTAAGCAAACAACAAACAAAGATCGGTTTAAACTCGGCTAAGCATAAATCGTAATCTAAACATGGGGAGTAAAGGTTGGGCCCGCTCTCACCTTAGCCACATTACTGATGAAGAACAACTCTTTCTATATTCTACCCTCTTGGACAGGTTCGCTGTCACAACTTTGAAAACATATTTCCTTATGCTCTTGAAGATCAAATTCATTTTCCTTTCACTAAGAGCTATATATACTTGTCCTAAAAGTATCTACAAAGTTTTACCACGATTCAGATTGATCTGCATGTCCATTCACCTCCTCCCGTCGGACTGGTCCGATCTGCGCGATGTACATAACAGTCCCGGTAAGTATGACATAACTCTCACAATACAAACGATAAGGTCGACATATTTTACAGAGACTCCGCTATAAGGGTTATTAAACTCTATTTCAAATTTCATCATCTTCTGATCTCTGAAATACCCGCAACACAAATTTGCCTCTGACTGGTCACATATTCGCCATGCAGATATAGAGTCCGACTAATTAACCATAGCTTTCACATCACAAATCGAAATGGCAATTCGTTTTCTGATTCAGGTAGATAAGCGAGTCATGAAGTTTCTTACCAAGTTTCAGATCAATTAGAGCAGTTTTGATCCTCGGGCATATCAATTAGGGTTTAAAATGATGAAGAGTAAATCGGGCAGAGCTTTGCCGTACAAGTTTCTAGAGCTAAACTTCTCTGCAGAGACACCTTTTTATAGAAAGAGTTGGTTCCTAGGGTTAGGGTTTCATTTTGGGCCTTCTCGGATTTTGGGCCTTTATTTCTGAGATTTTTTTTTAACGGGCCTCACTTTCGGATCCAGGATGTTACACCTATAAATCCCATTATCCATTGATATCACGATCATCCTTATTGATATATATATATATATATATATATATATATATATATATGCAAATCAAAAATAATAGAATTAATCTCATGAAATTGTGCTTTATGGAAATGAATTAACCAAATCTTCAAACTCACCTTTCGTACAACCCCAACGGTCACTCTCTCATATTCATTACCCTCAACATCATCTAAATTTTCAAGTTCTTCATGTGTTAGTCCCATTTGTACATGGACCAAAACTCACACAAATATCTCAAAATTTAAACCCTAAAAATCTTGATTTACTATCAAAACACACAAAAACCCCACGATAATAAAGTAGCTGAATTTCACAAAGAATTATCAAAACTCAAACCTTTCCACGGAATTCTCCTTTCTCAGACGGCAAAATACAAGGATGAAAACGTCCTTTTAAACCTAAACCTCGGGCAGAAAAAAAAATCCAAAAATCATTATCAAATCTTAGTTCTATACAGATGAATTAATTAGTTAATATATCAAGAGAGAGAGAAAGAGAGAGAAAGAGAGAGAGAGAGAGAGAGAGAGAGAGAGAGAGAGAGAGAGAGAGAGAGAGAGAGAGAGAGAGAGAGAGAGAGAGAGAGAGAGAGAGAGAGAGAGAAACGTACAAGCCACGGAATGTACAGATATCCTGGTCAAGCATGACGTTGATCATGTCAGGCTCCTAAAAGTTACCATATACGAAAGCATTGTGAAGCGTAACAACGTAGCTACGATTATAATGTGTAGTTTGGCACAATTGTGGTGATGGAAACGTTTAAAAGAAATTATCATATTCTTTTTCCTTGTAATAGAAAAAATTATCAAAAAAGTCGTTTATTTATTATATAAGGGAAGATGTTTTAGTGTTGTTAGGTTTACCTAAAAAACAATATGAGTTAAGATTTGATGAAAAGTTTTGATAAATATAAAATATCCTATAGAATATATATCTCTTAATTACGCTAAAATCACGAAGGGGTGTTATATAAGTTTAAGTCAATTCCATTAGATTTAAAGTAGAATAGATTTTAAAATTTTTGGCTTATTTAGAATACTCCATTATTCATTTTCCAATCTAAGGTATATAAGTAATCTAAACTTATTAAATATATGGCAGTGTATTTACAAAGTCAATATGATATCATTTGATTGTTAATACATTTATGAAGTTTTAATTGTATCTAGGTTTGGTTTGATTTGATCTATTAAGATTGGATTTTGGTCAAAGAGCTGGAAACGAAAATGTTGTTCCATGTGTTGAGATCTATCCATGGTAAAATATAGTATAATATTGATGAAGAAGTATCTTTTCTTGAATTTGATGATTTTAACCCACCAACCAAATAATAATAAGTTGTGAGATAATAAGTTGGAGAGTGAGGAGAAGAAAGAGATGTGTGACGAGACTATAATAAATTGGATTTTATAATTACAAAAATATGGGGGTAAAATGTTATATTTTGAATGCTATGTTTTACACATGAATATAACTTCAAATTAAGTCAAACTCTTTCACGTAAAATCAATTGTAATAATCTATCAAACATGAATAACATAAGATTTGAATTGATTTATTCAAATTCTTAGTTGAATAACAATGGATTTCAAACACTTTTAATGAAGAGATTGTAAATAAAAGAACTAATAACACTAGGTTTTAAACTATTTTAATGGAGATATTTAAAATACAAGAACCAATAACACTAGATTTTTATAAAAGATTTAAAATCAATCATTGAATAACAATGGATTGTGGTTGGATTTAAATCTATTAAAACCATGATTGAATAACACCACATTAATGAAGAGATTGTAAATACAAGAACCAATAACACTAGATTTTAAACTCTTTTAATGAAGATATTTTAAATACAAGAAACAACAAAACTAGATTTTTATAAGATATTTAAAATTAATCATTGAATAAAAATGGATTATGGCTGGATTTAAAACTATTAAAAACCATGATTGAATAACACCCCATTAATAAAGAAATTGTAAATACAAGAACCAATAACACTAGATTTTAAACTCTTTTAATGGAGATATTTTAAATACAAGAACCAATTACACTAGATGTTTATAAAATATAATAGAATATATCATTGAATAACAATGGATTGTCTTTGGATTTAAATCTTTAACAAAACCATGATTGAATAACACCCCAAAAAATTTCCCAAATTATTCCTTTCTAATTATTTTAATTATAAATTTTTCTACATTGATTAACTTGCTATGAAAGTTATATAATTAACTATCAATTTATTTGACAACTCCAACCGCTTCAAACATTCAGCAGCAACAACATCAAATACACTGATGTCCACAATGAGACGGATCACCTTTTTTCAGCCGATACTATTTGGAATCGATCATAATCAGCAACATCAAATGAAGAAGAAGCGAGGAAGCCAAGTAAATATGCTCTTGATGGTCACAATTTGTTAGGTTTAGCTCCTATTGACATGCACAATAGTGTTGCATCTAACAAAATCATGCATGCTATGTATGCATTTACATGCACAATAACGCTTTCTGTGACTTCAAAATTGTAGATGATAAAATATAGATATAAGCATTCGGAGAAAGATGAAAAGTAGGTTTTTGCGATTGCAAAATTGAATTTCAGATATTCACCAATAATCAGCGTATATAATATGTATATAGAACTTGATGTTCATCTTTTATCAAGGTTTTGGGGTTCTATTTTTTCTTTAGGCATACTTTGATGATTCTAGGAGTTATACGTTCTAAATATTGTAGATCTATTTTCATAGGACCTTTGAAACAAATAGAGTCGTCATCTTTCGACATTAGCCCTTTCATGGAATGTCAATTCCCACCATCACTTCCAATTTCCACTTTCAAAAATATTTTGACTGTGTTTCGCTACATCTATGATCATGGCTCTTAAAACTATGTTTTCAGGGTTCTTGTGAATGAGTGCTTATCAGATGGGAATATTATCCATGAAAGCATATCACACAAAGGTTTCAAGTCATCACACCAAGTGACTAATATAATTTCAGAGACATCACATGATATGCTAGCTACCGGTGATGTAGCATTATCGAGGTTTATTTCTTCTGATTATAGTTAAATAAAATATGTACTCATGTATCTTTTAGTTTGAGTTTCCATGCTATGAATGAATTTTGCTTGGTGCAGCGCGATTGTGCATGACAACAAAAGTTTGAGTCGTCTCGAATTTTGTTTTGTGGTCGAAAACTTATATCTACAATGAGATACAACAAATTGTCGATTAGTATTTTTTTGTCTTTTTAACTTAAGTAGTCTTATTAAAGTATAAAAAGATAGTTTTTTAAAAAATAGTATAGATTTTCTAATTAGTATAGAATTGTCAATAAATGATCTTTTACAAAACCTAATTATTAGTTTAAAATCAAATAAACATATAAAATATAATTAGTATAAACTCAAATTTGTCAATTATTGGTCCAAACCTAATTAGTATAAAACATAATTAATATACAATTTAATAAACATTGAAAACCTTTATTTTTCAATAATAACTACATAATACTTTTACGATTCTACCTTATATAAGATTTATAATCTGATGTAGAATAACTTAATTCAGAAATGTGGTATAAACATCAGTACACACATTGCACAACAAATCAACTAAATATTATTTTCTGACGAAAAATCTACGAATTACTAAGTCAATATATTTGAATTAATAACACTGAAATTAGATCTTATTTCTCATTTAACATTTTTATATTACAAAATTTAATCTACAAAAACTTTAAGATTAGAACCTAGTTCCCTTATTATTATTATTATAATCTTCGGACACCCACCAGAAATAATAAATTTAATATATATTAATTTATATTAAATTTTGAAAAATAAAAATTAATACTTTCTCTTTTTAAAAATATGTTGGTTATTTGAATTAAACAAACATTTTTTTTTTAATTTTTGGAGTTTAAAAAGAAAACTAAAAATATAGTAGTTTTTCATTTAATTTTGTTTATGAGGTAGTTTTTTCATTTTTGTTTATAATCATGTTTTTGCTCGGTTATTAGTCTTGTCATATACTTAACAACAATATTTGTTTTGAACTTAGTTCTCTGACACTAGACGACAATTATGTTTTTTAATTATAGATGATAATTTATTATTCTCGAACATTATTTTTTTTTACAATCTTTAGAGACGAGTTAATAATAATGTAATTTCTTAGGTATATTAATTTATTTTACATTATGTTTTTATAATATTTTAACATTTTAAAAGCCATTGGTTCTTTGAATTAAAAAAAATAGATTTTTAGAGTGCAAAAAACACTAAAATATGGTAAATGTTTATTTAATAATTTTTTTTGTGGTTCATTTTCCATCTATGGTATAATCGTATTTTCCATCTATGGTATAATCGTATTTTGTTCACTCGTTTCCCATAGTCTTCTCTTCGACCCCTGTTGCCATATGCACAATACACGGTCGGATACATGTTGCAGCGCACCCAGGTCATGCCGTTTTGAAGCGGTTAGATCTGCAACGGCCGCCGAGAATATTTTGGTACTTTAAAAAAAAATTTCCTTTTTTAATTAATTTTATTTTATTTACTAATAATTTTTACAGGTTTGGTCTCGATACCTGTGTCGGATGGAGTGTGTCAGTCACCATTCAAAGTTTCTTCGTCGAGCCTCATTACAATTGGAGTGCGGTCCCGAACGATATTATTGATACATGGTTCAAATGTTTTGCGGTAATTTTTTTTTTTGCTAATTATTTTTTTTATTTAACTAACTATTTTTTATCGTTCCTAAATTTTTTTTTCTTATAGCAAAAATGGCACTGGGAGGTTCGGATCAATGAAACCGTGAAGACGAAGTTTAAAGGCAAGGCAAAGTTGCAGCTCAATAATACCTTCTCCGATTGGAAGAGGAAGTGGGATGTGGATGGCGATGCGGCGAAGCCCCCTTACCTGTGTTCCGAAGTTTGGAGCGGCTTGAATCAGCACTGGATAGATCCACATTCGTAGGAAGTGGTCGCGAAGTGTTCGGCTTCTCGGAACACTGTCGGTCCAGACGGTCTTCCGGCAATTACGCATCATACTTCCGGTCAAACGCCTTTTGCGGGAAGACGTCTTCAGATGGTACATATGATTAATTTCTATTTTAGTGATTATTTTATTAACTATAACCATTAAGCATAAACGGTTTTTTCATTTGTTATTTTGTTAAGCAAACAAAGGCAAACTTCTTCCAATGACCAGAGTTTTTTAGGAAACTCACAAAAGGAAAGATGGTGGTTTTGTGGATGCTCGGGCGGAGAATGTTTACAATGACGCTATGACAAAGATCGCCGAGCTTCAAACTCAGCTCTCTTAGACGCTATCACCTGGCAGTAGATCGGTCCAATCCACAGTGGCCCTGACCATTGCCGAGATGGACTCGATATTTGAAGAGGTAATAATTAATTGTTTTTGTTAGGCATTACTTTGTATTTGATTTATTAAATTTAACATTTATTTTTTTTAGGTTGCGGCCGAATTTTAGGGATGGGAACGATCCGAGATAATCTTGTCGCCTCGTCTTCTTCACAGCATTCTTTCGAGGATCAGGTTGTGTTGCGGCAAAAGTTAAACGGCGCCCACGCCGAGATCAACATTTTGCGTGAGGATTTTATAATGTTTTGTTTACTGACCCTACAAATCACCACGTGAACTTTTCCAATGTTTTGTCCTCACTCTCACGGTACCGTAAATCACTTCCCGATAGGTCACCCATCTTTATATTGCTCCAGCTCAAGCACGCTTAACTCTGGAGTTCTCTCTGGACAAGTGACCGAAAAGATAAGTGCACTTTGGTGACACAGGTAGCCAAATCAATTCTTATAAGCCTCTCCGCATATACGAGAAATCGGGATGTTACAATCAACCCCACTCACAGAGCGCAACTCCCTCGTTGCGCACTAGGACCGTTGCCCTTGACGGTGTGAGCCCACATGACTCCACACTCGTTTTTGGATTCGGCTCTGATACGACTTATAACGCCCCGACCGCCCCTACTTGTGGGCCCCACACCCTTTCTAGGCACGTGGGCTCCACCCTCGTCCGACGGCCGGTGCGCTAATCCGGGAGGCTAGCATGTCTTGTTTACTGACACTTGTGATCTTTCCCCATGTTTTGTCTTCACTCGCACGGTACCGCGAATCACTTTCTGGTAGGTCACCTATCTTTAGAATGCTCCAGCTCAACCACTCTTAACTCTTGAGTTCTCTCTGGACAAGTGATCGAAAAGATAAATGCACTTTGGTGACATAGGTAGCCAAATCTATTATTTAAGCCTCTCCGAATATACCATAAATTGGGATGTTAGAGGTAGCCAAATCAGTTCTTTTAAGCCCCTCCGCATATACCATAAAGGATCACTCTCAAAAATCCCCTCGACTCAGACTCACTATGGACGCTTCTTCAATAGAGATCGGTAGAACGGTCACACAAAAAGTGATGAAAACCTTTTGATATTACCAATCGATTTCCTTGATATCACAACAAGTAGATCGAAAATAGTTCACAAGGAACTCAAGAGAATCATTCTCTAAAGCTTTTGTAAACTGAATAGAATTTTAGATAAAAGTTGTGTGTTTGATCAAAGTGATCTTACAAAGTTAAGTAAGCAAATGAAGTGCAAGGGTCTAAAACAAACTCAAAAAATATGAAAGAAATTAAAACAAATGTTGACTTGAATTTCGCATGCCCCTTGAGCTTCTTTGGTCGAATTTTCTTCATAGATGGGCTTGAGAAAGAAGTGATCCAATGCCTCATTAAAAACATGTCATGTAAAATCCATTGGGTAAAAAATATGACTAAGAAAAAGAGTGCACTTGGGCTTGAATCAAAACCAGTGTGGTTTGAAACACTTCTTCCCTTGAGCCCAAGCAATTTTGTCGAGTATGGACTTGTTGGATGAGTCCTCCTAAAGCTTCCTTAAGATTTTTTGCCTTAGCTATAGTCATAGACCCTTCCGGAACAAGCAAAGCATTATCTGGTTCAAGCTGTTCCTCAGCTACAAGCTCAACTACTTGCTTAATCTCCTTTGTGCCGTCGAGGATCATATCAGTGGCTTTCCAGAATCCGAGACTCGTTCTTTCTCTCTAACGCCGCTCCTCGGGTGGGACATGTTGCAATAGAAGACAACTCTGACGAATAGACATTCACCTTGCGCGAAGAGAGGGACCGTATTGCAGGGTTTGTGGCAACTTTAAAGGAGAAACTTGTCGCGGCTGAAGCGAGGATTTCCGAGGTGGAGGGAATCTTGAAGGATCGTAGATGTAGAAATTCCTTTCTCCCAATTTTCCTATTTTTCTACGATGATGTTTTGGACTATGGGCTTTGCCCGATGGATCTAGGTTTGAGCCCTTGTAATTCGCAAACATTTCTTTATTTTGAAATATCTTTTGCTTTGAAGTGTGGTTTGTTTAAAAATGAATCATTCTCCATTTTTCTATAGCATGAAGTAAGAATTGGAGATAACTTCATCGGTTATACTCCCTTTTTACCGTAATATGAGGTGAGAACATGAAATAGTTTCAGAGAATTCTACTCTCTTTTGTCGTAGCATAAGGTAAGAATTTCAAAATTGTTTCAAAGAATTTCACTCCCTTTTACTGTAGCATGAGGTGGGAACTTTGAAATGGTTTAAAAAGAAATTTACTCCCTTTTGTCGTAACATGAGGTGAGAATTTTGATGTTCTGCTCCCTTTTCCCATAGCATGAGGTGGAAATTTGAAATGATTTTGGCCATCATACTCCCTTTTACTGTAGTATGAGGTGAGAACATGGGCCGGGCTGAATCACTCTAATCCTTGCTTCTGGTTCCCTTTCATCGTTTTAAAATAAAAGTTTTGATTCCGGATCCCTCCTTTATCCTTGTTGAATAAAGAATTGAAACCTTACTATTTTCGGACACCGAGTTGCTCTCGCGGAGCCCCACCTCTTTGTGAGATAAATAGTAGTTCCTATTTTAGTAGATGCACTTAACTTTGCAAGTTTCATACATACCAATTTCGGGATCAAGCCACTCTGTAGTCTTTCGTTCGCTCCATCCTGTGTATATAGAAGAAAAGTGATTCCCCTCCTTATCGCGCCAAATTGTTTTGGAGATTTTGTGTCCTTTTGGGGAAGCAGTTTTCTTACACAAGTAACAACGCGTTAAAAGCCCGGAAAACAAGATTGGGGATGTTTTCCGAGGACTCTCAGACGCTCAAGTCAATAAATGAAAGAAAGAAGGGCCACAGTTTTGGCGTCAGGTCCGGAAAGAGTCGGAAAACATGGAAGAGTTAAGTGACTTTGGGTCCGGTTTTGGGAAGGATCTGCAAAGTATCCTTGATTTGTGAGGTTATTTATGGTGGAAGAAATAGAAATAATGAGAGATTTTGGGTGAAACCGGCTAAGAGACAGTCGGACTGTGAACGTCCGAGAACTGCAGGAGACTCGAGGAAAGTCTCTTGTTTTGAGAGAAAAAGTAGTGTTTTAGTGTTTCATGAGTGCATGTATCTCCATAAATAATATTTCAAAGCATTTATCATTCCTTCAAACAATTTATGAAGAATTTATTTCAAATCAAGTCAATGAACTAATAAAAATGTGGTATTAAATTATAATAATACAATCTTGTGGTGTATAATAATTAACACATTTGTGGAACATCAAAAGGATATTCATTTATTCGGCAATTTTTTTTTATCTTTTTAACTTTGGAAGTTAAACCAATCAATGTGGCATTGATATGTTCAAACGGTTATACCAAACATTTATTTGCCTATTTCTTTAAATTAAACAACCTAAATAGAATGATTCACATTGCCATAAATGTTTATCCATTCATATCGTTAAGAATATATAACATACCGATTTTTGGTATATGATGGTGCAAGCGGATATGCTTAAAAGAATTGATTCGGCTACATATGTTGCCAAAGTGCACTTATACTTACGGTCACTTTTCCAGAGAAAACATCAAAGTTAAGCGTGTTTGAGCTGGAACAATTGAAAGATGGGTGACCTACATGGATGTGATTCGCGTTATCGTGTAAGTAAGGACACAACATGGAAAAATATCACGTGGTGATTTTTAAAGTAAGTAAACAAATCTTGCAAACCTCCAGAACAAGTGCACCGGCCGTCAGACGATGGTGGGGCCCACAGGCCAAGAGAAGGCTTGTGGACCCATAGACGTTGGTGGTCGGGTTGTTACAGAATATTCATTGACTACACTAACAAAATGGATTTATTGCTAAAATGCTCTTAATGATATAAATATATTCTATCATACTCTCACTTATTCTCTCTACTTCTCATTCCATCATCTTTAATGTAATCCCCATTTTACCCTTAATGAACCATCATGTTTCCTATTCTAATTTTGTGCTTATGATTGAATTAACGAGTTTATGTAATGTGCAACCAATTTATGTAATGTTTCTTTTCAATTTAGAGATTTCATTGTAGATTTGAAAAATTTGTTTTTTTGTTCAATGGGTTATGAATTTTTTTTTTTTTAATTCTATAAGGATCTTAAATTCGTAATTATAGAGGTTAAATACGCAATGAATCGAAATAATCGTGGTGATTCGTAAGTAAATATAAATTTTATGGGTTTTACTGAGCAAACTGGTATTACTAAGATAAAAATGGGTATTACTAATCCAACTAGTAATACTGAGTCAACTTGTATTATAGTGTGCATTGACATATTACATATTTCAGAGCCATAATAGTAGTCAATGTTATTTTAGTTTTTTTGTATATGTAATTCTTTGATACTCTTTGTTTTGTACAACTACATAAACTGATTTTCGCAATGGTACAACTAAGTTCATTTTCTTTTTTCCTAAAATAACGAAATTAGTTGTCTACTACGGTATCCTCCGCAAAATATTGGAGGTCCATTCTCCGAGAATGATCGACTTGAGGTGCATTGCGTTCTACTGCGAATGGTATAATATATTTTCAAATATCATTTTTATTTATTTATTAGTAACTAACAGTCTTAGTTATTTTCTAGACGCATGAAGACGGCGAACCTCCGGATCACCTGAAAGTGATGGTGAAGACGCACAACAACAAGAAGACCAAACAAATTCAAGATGGTACTGTCAGGGAGATCGTCGAAAAGGTGACGAAGGCACATGAAGAGATCGTGAGCCAGAGATCGCAGGACGGCTCTACCAGTTCCAACGACCTCACTCAGATCGAGATCAACAACCCAGTGCTTGGGATAAGTAATAATTATAGATTATCATTTCAATTTAGATAATTATTTGTTAAGATATAATGTTTTGTATTGTTATTGTAGGAGATACCCGTTAAAAAAGGTCGTCGGCCAGGGTTGGGTAAGGTTGCGAGCTCGGAAACTTTTTCGGCCAGTTTTCCGATGGAAGAAGACATTATCCGCAAAAACGAAGAGCTCACGGGGAAAGTAACAATTTTGGAGGACAAGCTCTCGCCTGAGAAAACAAAGAGAGAGAAAATGGCGGATTTCACGAAATCAAAGTTCCCAGATTTCCCGCCGGATTTATTTTGATTTAGTTTTTTTGTAATTTTCCAACAATTTCTAAACCCTTTAATAATTAATTAATTTTATAAGATTTTTAAATATTAATTAATTTTTCATTTTAGTTTTTAATAAATGAAATAATTAGTTCTATAATTTATTTAATAAATAATTTAATATAATCTATTTATTATTTTTTCTTCTAAAAATTCAATTTTTTATAAATCCCTAGGTAATTCCTCGAAATGTATTCCTCGGAAATCCCTCGACAAATTCCTAAAAAATTTCGACGGATTTCGATTTCCGAGAAGATAGTCCCAACGACTCAAATTCGTCGGAAATCCGTCTGGAATGGCTGTTTCCGACGAAATATCGACATATTTGGCCATCCGGAAAATGTGTTTTTCTTTTAATGAAAGGGCTAATGTTGAAAGATGACGACTCTATTGCTTTCAAAGTTCCTATGCAAAACTCATTGCAAATAGGTCTAAAATATTTAGAACTCGTATAACTCCTAGAATCATTAAAGAATGCCTAAAGAAAACAATGGAATCCTCAAAACCTTGATAAAAGATGAACATCAAGTTCTATATACATATTATATATGCTGATTATTAGTGAATATCTGAAATTTAATTTTGCAGTTACGAAAACCTATCTTTCATTTTTCCCCCAATGCTTATATCTCCATTTTATTATCTACAATTTTGAAGTCACAGAAAGGGTTATTGTGCATGTGAATGCATACATATCATGCATGATTTTGCTGGATGCAACGCTATTGTGCATGTCAATAGGAGCTAAACCTAACACGCTGTTACCATCAAGAGCATAATTACTTGGCCTTCCTCGCTTCTTTTTCATTTGTTGTTGCTGATTATGATCGATTCCAAATCGCATCGGCTGAGAAAAAGGCGATCCGTCGCCAAATCCAAGCGTTTTCTGATTCATTTGATGTTGTTGTTGCTGAACGTTTGAGGCGGTTGGAGTTGTAAAATAAATTATTATTTAAATATAAAATTTTCATAGCAAGCTAATCAATGTAGAAAAATTCATAATTAAAATAATTAAAAAGGAAAAATTTGGGAAATCTTATTGGGTGTTATTCAATCCTGGTTTTTAAAAGATTTAAATCCAACTACAATCCTTTGTTATTCAATGATTTATTTTAATTTTTTTTAATAAAAATCTAGTGTTATTGGTTCTTGTATTTAAAATATTTTCATTAAACAAGTTTAAAACCTAGTCCAAGGCTTTGTGGTCGAGTGGTTGGGGACAGGACCGGGTTGCCACCACACCCCGGGTTCGATCCTCCTGCTGCGCGAAACTAAATCACAATTCTCTTGGACACCCACACGGATATGGGCCCATTGTTTACGGCCCATTTGAAAACCCGAGAAGTGGCCTATCCCTGGGTTGCCTTCCTCCAAGGATTATTCTGGGCCCTTCCATAGGCCTGGGATTTACCCTGAGTTACCAAAAAAAAAAGTTTAAAACCTAATGTTATTGGTTCTTGTATTTACAATTTCTTTATTAATGGGGTGTTATTTAATCATGGTTTTTAATAGATTTAAATTCAACCATAATCCATTGTTATTCAAAGATTAATTTTAAATATATTATAAAAATCTAGGTTTGTTGGTTCTTGTATTTAAAATATCTTCATTAAAAGACTTTAAAATATAGTGTTATTGGTTTTTGTATTTACAATCTTTTCATTAATGGGGGTGTTATTCAATCATGGTTTTAAATATATTTAAATCCAACCACAATCCATTGTTATTCAATGATTGATTTTAATTTTTTTATTAAAATCTAGTGTTGTTGATTTTTGTATTTAAAATATCTTCATTAAAAGAGTTTAAATTCTAGTGTTATTAGTTTTTTATTTACAATCTCTTCGTTAAAAGAGTTTGAAACTCATTGTTATTCAACTAAGAATTTGAATAAATCAATTCAAGTCTTATGTTATTCATGTTTGATAGATTCTTACAATTGATTTTACGTGAAAGAGTTTGACTTAATTTGAAGCTAATTTCATGTGTAAAAACATAGCATTCAAAATCTAATCTTTTACCCTCAGATTTTTGTAATTATAAAATCTAATTTATTATAGCCTCATAACACAATTAGTATCATTTGCATTAATTAATTTGTAGATTTTTTATTTTAAATTTATTATTCATGTGTGGAAAATAAAGAAAATATATGATATGCATAAGGATAATATTGGAAATACATTTTATAAAAATCTTAGAAAAATTTATTAGGTTATTTTAGTTAATTTTAATATTTATACGGTTAGTGTAGCAAATCATTCATAACTTATCATTAGCCAAAATATCAATGTTTGGCACTTAGACTTGTTGGATCGTATGTGTTTAATGAACTCGTAATTATTAACATCACTTTTATATGTGATTTGCTTTTTGTATTTAATGTGCACAATTATTAAACATCTAATATTAGCATCACTGCTAAATTAATTGTTATCGACTATTAAATATGTTAATTAATTAACAATGTATTTATGTATTTAGACGAATAATTTTAAATTTAAATATACAACATATTTTTATACTTATACACAACCATAGTACGAGATTTCAATGTGATTCTATCATAATATACTGCACTTTAGAAAGAAAATTTAGGCTGGCCCAAATACACCGCCATCTTCTTGTCAAAAGAAAAACAAAACAAACAACTTCAACCTGTAAGTTTTTATTTAACGTGATAACTCAATTATTGACTATTAACTTTCATATTAAGTGTGTGAAAAGAAAACGTGCATCATTTTCTCCAATCAAATCCATTGAAGAATATATCCTTGTTTTTAATTGAGAATGATTTCATTTGCCAAAGTTTCCGGGAAAAACTGTGTAAAATGGTTGTTTGAAGGCGTTCTGGTTGTTTTTGTTGTAGGACTTGGAGAAGAACATCAACTCGGTCAAACTTGAACCTAAGTCATTAGTCAACTCAGTACGTTCAAGTCAACTCGAGCCAAAGCTTTCCAAACTTTCTTCTATTGTCGTGGTTAGTTTTACGGTGGTGTTGAGCACAGTTATAAATGTAAAAATGGACCACAAAGAAGCTTTCACGATGGAAGAAGTACGAACCGATTATTTGTTGGAATTGCAACTCATATAATTTCCCTTTTGGAGATGAACTGTTTCTCACAAATCCGAAGCAAATATAATATGTCATTTTTTCTGTTTGTAGTGGTTTTTGAGAAAGGGAAATAAGAAAGAAGGAAAAAGGAACAAGTAACATGAAAGAAGAAATAAAAATTCAAAGTGATAGCATCGGGAAAAGATAAAAAAGAGAGAGAATCTAATTTTTTTTTAATTGTGTGTCACACATTTTGCACGGTTGAGAGAGTGTAGAAGCGTAATCGGAGTATATATTCGCATTGATTACCGTTTGACAACTTTCTCCACTGGCACACCGTGTATGTCGGATAAGGGTAGGATGCTATTGTAGAAAAAATAATAGTACACAGAATAGTGTTTAGTTATGTACCTAAATAGGCGAATCTTCTTTGCTATGAGCTCCAATTTCTCTTAGAGAAAGATCCAACAACAATATAAAAAGTCGACTAAGATGAAATTACTAAACATATAAATATATTTACTCCTAAGTCCTAACAAATATATTTACTCCCTAACAATCGATCTCCCGTGATATTAAAGAGAAAACATAGCCACATAGGATAACATTCAAAATTTTGCACGAACATTTATATTTATAGATTAATGTTATGATTAAAATTCTTTTGAATGGGACATATATTTTTTTTTTTAAATCTATGTTGCTTTTAAAAAAGTTGTCTGTTTTCATAAATTTTCTCTTAATATGCTAAACCCAAAAAGAAATTGTGAGTATCATCACAACATGGAGACGAAAGGGGCGAGCAAGTGGCAATGTCTTGTTTTGTGGCTACAAATGAAGTTGACGCCAGGGGAGAAAGAAGCAAAGGATCTTTTGATTTTGATGCTTTAATTTAACGTGGGACCCTAGAAATACATAAAGTAGTTATAATTACAAAGGTCAAAATTTGTCAATAGGAATAAACAGAGTACTGTGGTTTATTTTTAGAAAAATAAGAACCGAGGTACTACCGAACAATAAACGGAAATTTTGTTGCTCGACTAGATCAAATTGGATTCATAATTGATTTGAACAAGATTTTTGCGGGGTAAATTGGATTTAATATTTCGATTCTCAAGAATGTTTTTACAAGAACAAGAACAAATAAATGGTTGAGTGCTTAAGTGTAAAGCTAATGATGTATGTGTGAAGAGTTGTTCGAGATCCCTTTGCTTTTTACAATCGTCCTTGTTTTATACACCGATATCGTGCTTAACATTACCGTTTACCCGCCTGATTCACCATGAATGGCCTTTAATGAGTCTTTGGTCTCGTTACGTACAGGCGCCTTAATTCACCGATTTGAATGAGTCTTTGGTCTCAGCGGGGTTGACTAACATATCTGTATTTAATCCCCTTTGACCATAAACTTCACTCTGGTGGGCCTTTCAGCTTATCACGTCACGTCGTCTCCTCATTTGACTCTGTCGAGCATTTTTACCATTTTTTTATGGGGCCTATTTTAATGGGTCGGGATTTTCACACCCACAGTTACCCCCCATTCCTTAAACGCGGAGGTTAGACAACCTTTTAAGGAATTACACTCGGTAATTGCCTCCACTAAGCGAGAATTTTTGCTTGACGATTAACTTTTCTTCCTTGTATTGATTCACCTTCTTTAACTGTTGATCGTCTTTGATACTTCAGAACATATCTTCTCTTTAGTGGCATCTTCTCTCGTTATTCGTCCTTAGTCGGAGACTATGTCACCTCCTCCTATCGTTAGCTCTTGGTCAGAGACACGCTGTACTATGGACTCTTTGCCTTTTCTTTACCGTTATTGTGATCTTTTTCAAAGGATCATGGTTATCATTCCTTCATCAAGCGAGAACCCGAAGAGGGCCCCTAATAGATTTTGTTGTGCGTATGAGTCTTTCTTCTGCAAGAGGGGCTTATGTTTTCCTCTCCCAATACTCATGGTTCAATATCCCTAAAGGAATGGCCTTTGCCTTTCCCAACTGACTCCGAGTTTTTTCCGCCACATACTTAGCCTTATCGTTGTGGCTTATGACTCGGGTTCTTCTTTATACAAAGAAGATATCTTCCGGTTATGCTTTCGGTGAAAGACCACGTTCGAGCCGTAGTTATAATCTTTGTGCCTCTTGAAAACCGAGAAGTCATGTTCGGCCTTCCAGGAGAAGATGGTGTTTGGTGGGCGGCATACTTTTAGTTTCGCGTCATCGATCACTCCGTGGAACGATACTCGCCTCCTCTTTTCACAAATTGGACGAGATACTCATGTTTTACTTTGTTACCTTTTTCTTCTGTTGAATCCATTTTAATCTGATGTTGATGGTGTGATCTTCTTCTTCTGACTGTCCGCAGTTTTGAGTTCTTCTCGAAAAACTATGTTCCAAGCCTAAGAGCTGGAATGATCTTGTTGGTGAGATCCTAGTTTCCCTTATTGAGAAAGGGCCAAGCGGGGATGCATGTGCTACTTCGGAAGGTTTGAATATTCCCTCCAATTTCTCGGTTGCGGGGTGCTCAAGTCATTCTTCTTTTAGCCCTTTTTAATACTTTAGGAGTCTCTTCTGCCCCTGACATTCTTCGGACTCCCTCCGATCCCCAGGCTGAAGAGTGGGGGAATTCAGCCCGTCTTCTTTGAACCAACTACATGTTGTGGAAGATGGCCACGTTTCTCCGAAACGTCGACGGATTGAAGCTTCAACCTATTCTCAGGGTGGGTCAATGCATGCGGACTCCCATGAGATAGAAATAGTCCCTATTCGGGAGCCTCTCTCTTTTTATTCTTTCATTCGAACTGAGTGGTATTGGTGGCTTCCCAGAATCCGGGACTCGTTCTTTCGCTCTAACGGGTAGGACATGCTGCAATAGAAGAAAACTCCGACGAATATACATTCACCTTTCACGAAGAGAGGGAACGTCTTGTGGGATCTGAGGCAACTTTAAAGGAGAAACTTGTCGCGGCTGAAGCGAGGATTTTCGAGCTAGATGGAATATTGAAGGATCGCAGATGAAGAAATTCTTTTATCCTCCTTTTCATTTTTTTTTGAACGATGATGTTTTGGACTATAGGTTTTGCTCGATGGATCTGAGTTTCAACCCTTGTAATCCGTCAATATTTCTTTATTTTGAAATATCTTTTGCTTTGAAGTGTGGTTTTTTTAAAATGAATTCTACTCCATTTTTTCGTAGCATGAGGTAAGAATTAGAGATAACTTCATTGCTTCTAGCTACTCCGTTTTACAGTAGTTTGAGGCGAGAACATGAAATGGTTTCAGAGAATTCTACTCTCTTTTGTCGTAACATGAGGTAAGAATTTCGAAATTCTTTCAAAGAATTCCACTCCCTTTCGCTGTAGCATGAGGTGGGAACTTTTAAATGGTTTAAAATAATTTTACTCCCTTTTGTCGTAGCATGACTTGATTATTTTGATGTTCCGCTCCCTTTTGTCGTAGCATGAGGTGGGAATTTGAAATGATTTTGGACTTTCTAGTCCCTTTTATCGTAGCATGAGGTGAGAACATGGGTCGGGTGGAATTACTCTACTCCTTTTTACCGTAGTATGAGGTGAGAGCTCAATAATAATTTAGATCATCTGCTCCCTTTTACCGTAGTATGAGGGGAGAATCACTGTTTATTGGATTTTCACATTGTACATGTGTGTCGGATCGAACCACAGAAAATGGTGGGTCCCCCTTTTTACGTGGTTTGATTTTAAGCGAGTCGTGTGGGGTCTCCCAGTATTGATTTGTTTTGACTCGGGAGAGTAAACGAGTTCTGAGAAAATTTAGGGTCTGTTACGAATTAAATACTTATGTTTCCGAGAGACCTTTCAGGCCTGCCCGTTTGTGTATTACAGTCGAATGAGCCCTTCATCGCTCTTCAGACTTCACAACTGATCAATCTCTCCCGAAATAAAATACTCTTTCACTTCTTTGTCGACGATTCATCATCCTTTGGTTTAGATGATAGGCCCTCCTTTGGTTAAGATGGGGTTTCTTCTGGATTTGTCTGTATTGTTTTGAGGTTAACCACTTCGCTTTCTTTAGATCTTCCTCCGACGGTTTTCCTACAAAACATGGATTCCATGGATGAGATAAGTCCCTAGACTTTATTAAGTACTTCTTACCTGTCTTGTTTTCCTTTTTATGACCGCTTCTTTTGTTTCGAATTACTCAAAGCCCTCGTTAAGGAGATCTCTAGTGGCAAGATACGAGAAGAAACCCGAGGAATTGGTGAGTCTGGTCCAAGTAGCCTTTTGTACTTTCTACGACTGTTTCGTATTTCGAAGAAGAAACAGAGAGGCAGAGTCTTTCCATATGTACTTTTATCATCAAGTTCTCCCATCAGGAAGCTAGCCAGCTCTCGACGAGCTGAATGAGTTTAAAGGATGAGAGATTTGGCACGGTTAAAAAGGAATGTGTGTTCTTTTTACTCCGGAGGTTTGAACGACAATGTGGAGGAGATGCATTTGTTCTTCACCATCGGTAGCAAGAGAGGTTGACTGTTGTTCCACTTTATTGTCGAAGTTCCGTTACTGCTTTTTTACAAGACACAATTAGAGAATTGTTTGTTTCTGTAACTATTTAGAGTTTTAATTTGTACTTTGCGTTGGAACCTCATTTATCCTTGTTTAATAAAGAATCATTGCTTCTGGTTTCCTTCCATCCTTTTTAAATAAAAGTTTTGACTTCAGATCCCTCCTTTATCCTTGATGAATAAATAATTGGACCCTTACTCTTTTCGGACACCGAGTTGCTCTCGGAGCCCCCCTTTACCTCTTCGTGAGATAAAGAGTAGTTTTTGTTTTAGTAGATGCAATTGACTTTGCAAGTTGCCTACGTACCCGCTTCAGGATCTTGCCACTCCGTAGTCTGTCGTTCGCTCCATCATGTGTATACAGGAGAAAAGTGATTTCCCTCCTTATAGCGCCAAATTGTTTTGGAGATTTTTCGTCCTTTTGGGGAAGCATTTCCCCTACATAAGAAACAACACGTTAAAAGCCCGTAAAACAAGATTGGAGAGGAGGGTGTTTTCCGAGGACTTTCTGACGCTCAAGTCAATAAATGAGAAAAAGAAGGGACACAGTTTTGGCGTCAGGTCCGAAAAATGTCGGAAAACATGGGAAGGGTTAAGTGACTTTGGATCCGGTTTTGGAAAGGATCCGCTAAGTATCCAAGATTTGTGAGGTTATCTATGGTGAAAGAAATGGAAACAATGAGAGATTTTGGGTGAATTAGGCTAAAAGACAGTCGGACTGTGAACGTCCGAGAACTGCAGGAGGCTTGGGGAAGGTCTCTTGGTTTGAGAGAAAAATAGTGTTTGAGTGTATCGTGAGTGCATCTCCATAAATAATATTTCAAAGCATTTATCATTCCTTTAAACAATATATGAAGAATATATTTCAAGTCGAGTCAATGAACTAATAAAAGTGTGGTATTAAATTATAATAATACAATCTTATGATGTATATTAATTAACGCATTTGTGGAACATAAAAAAATGATATTCATTTATTCGGCAAATTTTTTTTATCTTTTCAACTTTGGAAGTTAAACCAATCAATGTGGCATTGATATGTTCAAACGGTTATACCTAACATTTATTGCCTATTTCTTTAAATTTAAATGACCTAAATAGAATGATTCACAATGCCATAAATGCTTATCCATTCATATCGCTAAGAATATGTAACATACTGAATTATGGTATATGGTGGTGCATGCGGAGATGATTAAAAGAATTGATTCAGCTATCCATGTCATCAAAGTGTACTTATATTTTTGGTCATTTGTCTAGAGAGAACTACATAGTTGAGCGTATTAGAGCTGGAGCAATTGAAAGATGGGTGACGTACCGGGAAGTGATTCGCGGTATCGTGTAAGTGAAGACAAAACACGGGAAAATATCACGTAGTGGTTTGTAAGGTAAGTAAACAAGTATTGCAAGCCTCCCGGACTAGCGCACCGACCGTCGGACGATGGTGGGGCCCAAGGGCCGAAAAAGGGTGTGGGGCCATAAACGGTGGCGGTCGGGGCATTACAGAATATTCCTTGACAACACTAATAAAATTGACATATGTATATCTGTAATTACCCATTTCAAAGAAACCTACAAACTTTAATTAGGTATTCGTTCTCCATAGCTTTGCCCCAAAACAAAAAACAAAAACAAAAAAAAAACTTCATCGTCTCACTTCATTCTCAAAGTCAAAAAGAAAATGATTAACAGACTTCAAAGAGACAATTTGAAAGAACTTCATCATATTAGAGAGGTTTGGGCAACCAATATAAAAATCTTGAGTTTATGGAAGAAACAAACGTCTAATGGTCCAAGCATTGAGATGATTTTAATGGATGAGCTAGAATGTACTTATCAGTCTTTTAATTATGTTTCCATTGTTAGTTGATTCATGCTAACTCTGATTCGAACTTTGTATTGTATATACTAACTGTGATTACGAATGTATATATTTAACATATCGGTGAATGCTAAATTTAGGATTATATTTTTTTCCGACATTTCTTTTAAATGTTTAATTTTGTCATAGATAAACATATAATATGAAAACTTATTTATTTTCTCGCAATATTTTGGTAGGGTTTAAAATTCTCAGCTAGGATTAATTATGTCATTACTGTTAGAGGTGAGTTTAGCATTTCCCGTTTTAACCCGATTTGAACCAAGACCGGCTCAATTGATTCCGGTTGATGACGGTTTAAATTGAGTAAGGAGGGCTCATAAGCGCAATCAGCAGGCCGAGCTCGGTCTAAAGCCCAACTCGCTGCTAAAACACACCGACCTCCGAGAATTACATAATCTTTTCTGATTTTGTGGGGGAAAAAGGAAGATTTCCTTATCCTGATGGAATTAGGAAAAGGAAATCTCCCTGATTTAGGCCGACTCAGAAACTTATAAATAGGGAGACCCTCGCAACGATTGAAGGATCCACAATCATCTATGAGACCTAAGAGACAGAGAGCTAAGACTTTAGCTGTTTAAACCTCTTAGTTATCGAATCATCTTTTTACGATCTAACATTCTTGTAACTCCGCCGAGTTTAATCAATACACGAGATTCAATCAATTGAGTTTACTGTTTTGCCCCTTGTGTGATTTTCAGAATAAACAATTGGCGCCGTCTGTGGGGACGATTTAGTCTTAAACAAAACAATAAAACTCTCGGATCTTAACTCAGCCATGGTGGAAACTCCGATCACCCCTGTAGCGAACAACGAAATCAACGACGACACCTCGGGCGATCAGAGATAGTTTGAAACATCGACCCCGTCTCCACCAGAAGTTTTCCATGTCATCACGACCTCGGTTCCAGAGAACCTAACCTCCCTGCTACAGTCTTTAACAACGCAACTCGCTGAAAGCGCCAAAAGAAACGATGAACGGTTTGACTCCCTCCTCCCTACCCAAACAACATTCAGTGACCAACTTGCGGAGTTCAGGCAAACATCTTACCGACCTAGTGAAGAAACACTCAGCGAACTCCGCTGAACCCTCTTCTTAGCCCCATATCAACCGATGATCAGGGAACCGGTAGGACCAACCAGAATTCCATGAACCATGATGGTGTAAACCTCGGTGGTGAGGTCTTAACCGGGATAGTCGATGGGACGAAAGGCAGGCGGTCGCCCTCTCCTTTGGTCGATAGATGGTCGATGGTGAGTGGACTTGACACGATGGCGATCGCTTCTCTCGTGTGGAGTCGAGGAATGGGCTGTTGGTGGGATGAATACACGACACAGAGGGGATGGTAAGATCTCTGATACGGTGCAGACTTGATCTTGGCCAAGTCACACGAGCAAGAACAAGACAGATTCGAGAATTCGCTTCTCTAGAACACTTAGAAGAAAGTGCGGCTATTTTATTGATCTATAGTAAAAAGTTGTGAACTACAATGCTGCGTGTGGGGCTTTATAAATATCCCGTCAGCCTGAACCTTCTAGGGTTCTATAAGAAATGACATAAAAGACTCAAAACAACAGGACGTTCGAAATAAAACAACACGAAACAAAAGACTCTAAAAAAGACAATACTCATCGTTTCATTTAAGGCAAAATAAGGAAAGTTTGGACCGAGACACCTAAACTACTTGTTTGGTGTCGTTTCTGAGTGTTCTTTGGAGTTGAAGTACCTGCAATGACAGTGTATAATGTAAACAACTTACATTGATGCGAAGTGGCCCAAGGTGGCGCATAAGGTGCCTTTGAAGGTGATTCTGGTGTTGGTGCGTCCTGTGCGTGCAGCAGCTTGGTGAAGTCTTCTAGGAGGTCTTCTGGAACAGAGAAGCCATCATCTTCAAGTTCTTGCAATTCTTTAGCTTCAACGTCTTCTTTAGCCCTTTGTTGGTTCTTCCCGGCTATGTGGCTTGTGATTGAAGCAGCTGGCTGTTCTGCATCTTTAAGAGGAAAACTACCTGTCCCGTTAGCTTTAAAATATGCCTTTAGTCGAGAGAACTTACCTCCCTCAGTGCTGATTGGATCGTTTGGACGATCGTTTGGACTTGGCTCCTTTGTCTCGGCTAAAACGGTCTCCGAGTAAAGTTCCTCGGCTACAACTGGTTCCGTGGCTGTGGGACAAAAACCACTCGTCCTGTTAGTCTTAGAATGGTCACTTGGACGAGAGAACTTACCTCCCTCAGTGACGATCAGGTCGTTCGGACGATCATCCGGTACATGCTCTTTTCTCTCGGCTAAGACTTGAAATGGGTCGTCTGGCCCGGGTGAATTGACGAAGGCCTGTATGGCCGTCCCGAATCTTCTTCTGAGCTGTTTGGCCTTGGAACGGGTCATGGGACCTTCTGGGACGATGGGCATCTCATTTGGGTCGGTTCTAGAGCCGATGTCCTCATCATTCCCTCCCTCTTCAAGAGGTTTTGTCCACAAAACTGGATCTCCTGTATCAAAGGAAGATAAATCAGTAACATTGAATGTATGTGAGATGTTAAACTCACATGGCAGCTCTAGCTTGTAGGCATTGTCGTTTATTTTGGCTAGAACTTTAAATGGGCCGTCGCCTCTTGGAGCGAGCTTGGATGCGCGCTTGTCCGCGAATCTTTCTTTGGTCATATGTAGCCAGACCCAATCTCCTGGTTCGAATGTGAGCTCCTTCCTGCTTTTGTCATGGCTCTTCTTGTACCCTTCGGTTTTCTTTTCAATATTGGCTTTAGCTCTCTCATGCAACTCCTTGATGAGCTCGGCACGCCTAAGCCCGTCTTGATTGACCTGTTCTATTTGAGGAAGAGGCACTAGATCTACTGGAGATAGAGGGTTAAATCCATAGACAACTTCAAAAGGAGATAGCTTAGTGGCCGAATGAACAGCCCTATTATACGCAAATTCTATGAATGGGATGCAATCAAGCCATGTTTTCATGTTGTTACCAAGAGTGGCTCTAAGTAAAGTGCCAAGTGTACGGTTTACCACTTCCGTTTGACCATCTGTTTGGGGGTGACAAGTAGTGGAGAAAAGGAGCTTGGTTCCTAGCTTTCTCCACAAGGTCCTCCAAAAGTGAGCCAAAAACTTGGTGTCGCGATCGGATACTATAGTTCTCGGAATTCCATGCAGGCGCACCACCTCCTTGAAGAACAAATTAGCAATGTTGGTCGCGTCATTTGTCTTGTCACACGGGATGAAGTGTGCCATCTTAGAGAACCGGTCCACAACAACAAAGATGCAATCGTGGTGTCGGATCTTGGGGAGTCCTAAAACAAAATCGATCGAAAGATCTACCCATGGGGCGTTAGGAATAGGTAAAGGAAGATAAAGACCATGAGGATGTGACCTAGATTTGGCTTTGCGGCATTGGATGCATCTCGCGCAAAATCTCTTCACGTCTTTCTTGAGGTGTGGCCAATAGAAATGATCTTTTACTATGGCCAAGGTCTTGTCTACACCGAAGTGTCCCATTAATCCTCCTCCATGTGCTTCACTAAGCACTAACTCTCTCATTGACCCCTGCGGAATACACAAACGTTTACCTCTAAAAAGAAAATCATTTTGGAGATAGAAGTGACCGTATATTCCTTTGCCGTGATTAGCGTAGCATTCTTTGAAATCAGGGTCGTCTTTGTAGAGGTCCTTGATGTGTTCGAATCCTAGCACTTTGGCCTCCATTGTTGAAATGAGAGCATGCCTTCTTGACAAGGCATCGGCTACTACATTCTCTTTCCCCTTCTTGTACTTAATGACGTAGGGAAATGTTTCCACAAACTCAAGCCACTTTGCATGTCTTCTCTTTAGTGAAGTCTGACCTCTCAAATGCTTAAGAGTCTCATGATCCGTATGGATGATGAACTCCTTGGACAGCAAGTAATGTTGCCAAGTCTCTAATGCCCGGACAAGAGCGTAGAGCTCCTTGTCATACGTTGGATAGTTCAGCGTGGCTCCACTTAGTTTCTCACTAAAGAAAGCTACGGGTCTTTTCCTTTGATGTAGCACAGCTCCGATTCCTAAGCCGGATGCATCACATTCTACTTCGAACATTTCATCGAAATCGGGCAAGGCAAGAACCGGTGCTTGAGTGAGTCGATTTTTGAGCTCGTTGAAGGCAGCTTCTTGAGCTGCTCCCCATGAGAATGTCACGTTCTTCTTGATCACAGCTGTGAGTGGGGCAGCAACAGTACTGAAATCCCTCACGAATCGTCGATAGAAACTTGCCAAGCCATGAAAGCTCCTAACATGCCCTATAGACGTCGGTGTGGGCCATTCTCTTATGGCCTTGATCTTCTCCTCGTCCACTTGTAGTCCCTGTTCACTTACTACAAAGCCTAAGAAC
This sequence comes from Eutrema japonicum, assembly GCA_030161315.1. Lineage (NCBI taxonomy): Eukaryota > Viridiplantae > Streptophyta > Magnoliopsida > Brassicales > Brassicaceae > Eutrema > Eutrema japonicum. Next base: position 34,784,321 of record BSQW01000006.1, on the reverse strand, counting down.
ACAAGTTGGTTAGTACAAAATGTGCACTTCTTAAGGTTAGCATAAAGGCCTTCCTTGCGAAGTGATTTGAGCACTAGTTCGAGATGTTTGAGATGATCTTGTAGGTTCTTACTATATATAAGTATATCATCAAAATAGACCACCACAAATTTACTTATAAAGGCACGAAGAACCTGGTTCATTAGTCGTATGAATGTGCTCGGTGCATTGGTCAAGCCGAAAGGCATGACTAGCCACTCGTACAGCCCTTGCTTGGTCTTGAAGGCTGTTTTCCATTCATCTCCTTCACGCATCCTGACTTGGTGGTATCCACTTTTTAAATCTACCTTTGAGAAGATAGTAGAACCACTTAGTTCGTCTAGCATGTCGTCTAAGCGTGGGATAGGGTGCCGGTATTTGATGGTGATATTGTTGATAGCTCGGCAATCCACACACATTCTCCAAGTGCCATCTTTCTTTGGCACTAACAACACAGGAACAGCACATGGGCTTAGGCTCTCTCGGATGTAACCTTTGTCTAGCAAATCCCGGACTTGTTTCTCCAACTCCTTAGTCTCTTCGGGATTCATTCGGTATGCGGCCTTATTCGGTAAGGCAGAGCCTGGAACAAGATCTATTTGGTGCTCTATTCCTCGTAGAGGGGGCAGGCCCGGTGGGTTCTCTTCGGGAAAGAGATCTTTAAATTTGCTTAATAAAGCATCTACTTCCGGCGGCAATGATATTTCCCTGTTTTCTGTACTTAGACACTCTTTAAACAGCATTAGTAATATAGTGCCTTCGGCACTCATAGCACGGTTTAAACCACCAGCATTGATGTATAGATTAGAGACACTTACCTTGGTCTCCTTGCTCATCCTGGCTTGTAGCTCTTGTACTTCTGTCGGGCTTAGAGGGGCCAAATTGTATTTGCGCTCCTTGTGCACGAATGAGTAGTAATTTGTCCGGCCATTGTGAAGTGTTGCACGGTCAAATTGCCACGGTCTCCCCAGCAGGAGATGGCCAGCTTGCATAGGAACTACGTCGCAAAGCACCTCGTCTTGATACTTACCTACGCTGAAGGGAACACTCACTTGCTCCGTCACTTTGAGTTCCGTGGTGTCATTAAGCCATTGTAGCTTGTAGGGCCTAGGGTGCTTAGTCTTCTCCAAGCCTAACCTGTCTACCATAAACTTGCTAGCCACGTTAGCACAAGATCCTCCATCTATTACGAGATTACATACCTTGTTGTTAATGGTGCATCGTGTGTGGAACAAGTTTTCTCTCTGAACTTTCTCTTCGGGTTGAACCAGCATGCTAAGGACTCGCCTAGTCACTAGTAGCTCACCGGTATCTGGATACTCAACGTCGTCATCAGCTTCATCTACTTCTTCTTCTATCTCGTCTTGAGATTCATATCCACCACTCGCCGTAATGATCATAACTCTTTGATTCGGACAATCTCTAGCATAATGTCCTCTTCCCTGACATTTAAAACAAGTAATGTCACGAGTTCTAGCTTGACTAGTGTTAGGGAACTTACCTTGGTCGGGCCGAGATGCCTTCGGGAAGTCGTTGGTTCGGCTTTTGAACCGAGAGTCGACCTCGACAGCTTTCCCCTTGTCGACCGGCTTGCTGCTGTTTGCTTGCCAAGGCGGGTTGTTCCTGGTTCGGTTGGTGAGTGATGTCTTTCTTTTGATTTGTTGCTCAATTTGCACCGAGAGGTGTAGCAGCTCATGGATCCCACTATACCTAGTTCTCTCCACCTTTCTAGCTATACGTTCTTGAAGGCCGTCAATGAATTGGGCCATCAAAGCTTCTTCGGACTCTTCTAACTCCAATGAGTTCATTAATTTTTCAAATTCCTCAAAATACTCTTCTACGGTCCGGTTGCCTTGTGCTAGTTTCCTGAAACGTTTTTGAAGATCACGGTGATAATGGTCCGGTACATACCTTAGTCGTAGAAGGTATTTCATGTCATGCCACGTTTGGACCGGCCCAAAAAGTTGCCTTCTTCTTTCGGCCACAGTCCTATCCCACCATGCAAGTGCATTCTCGGTGAGTTGTGCGGCTGCCAAGGCTACTTTCTTGCCTTCTCCATAGCCATAGCACTCGTAGATGTACTCCATGCGTCTTTCCCAATCCAAGTACACTTCCGGATTCGATTTTCCTGCAAAAGTAGGAGGTGACAATTTCATGTCATGATTGGGCTCATGTTCTCTTGTCCGGGGCCCTCTAATGGGGTCACGTCTCCTTTGGTTCAGGTGACGTCTAGGATCGGGGGGAAATTCGTCTTCCATCTCCGGCATGCTGTCACGGTCTTCATGCATCGCATCGTGCTGACCGTTCATAGGAACATTCCTCCTCGCCGGTTGATGAGCTCCTTCGGCTCCGCCTAGTTGCGGCTGCTCGAGCTGGCCTATTCTTTGGCCGAGGCCTCTCAGCTCGTCTCTCATGGCCGTAAGCATCTGCATAATGGCATCTTGGGGGACGTTGTTGGCTTCGTCTTCCATGTCGGATCCTGTATTTCTTGTTAACACTCAAAGGAATAGCTTCGTCAAATACCGAATGGAAGCAAAGAAAAATTTGGAAAATGACTCGACAGAAATTTAACGCCTTTGGAAAATTTCCTAGACGTTCTAATACGGGTCCTACACAATTGGCAAGTCTTAATCACGCAGGAAAACATTCTAAAATTCCGAAAAGGGAATTTTTCAAATTGGTACTAGCGATATGGCAAGTTTCCGTTTTTTTTTTTTTTTGAATATACGATTTGCTAAAAATTTAAACTACTCCTATATAATTTTTTTTTTTTGTGCTTTTCTTTAACCTAACAAAGAACACGACAGAAACAAAACCCTAACAAATTTTTTTTGTATTTTCTTGTTTTAAACGAAATTAACAAACCCTAGCGATAGATCTATGAAAAAGATGTGAAGCAAAGGATGGAAAAACCAAAGGTGGAACCTTTGGCTCTGATACCAGATGGTGTAAGCCTCGGTGGTGAGGTCTTAACCGGGATAGTCGATGGGACGAAAGGCAGGCGGTCGCCCTCTCCTTTGGTCGATAGATGGTCGATGGTGAGTGGACTTGACACGATGGCGATCGCTTCTCTCGTGTGGAGTCGAGGAATGGGCTGTTGGTGGGATGAATACACGACACAGAGGGGATGGTAAGATCTCTGATACGGTGCAGACTTGATCTTGGCCGAGTCACACGAGCAAGAACAAGACAGATTCGAGAATTCGCTTCTCTAGAACACTTAGAAGAAAGTGCGGCTATTTTATTGATCTAGGGTAAAAAGTTGTGAACTACAATGCTGCGTGTGGGGCTTTATAAATAGCCCGTCAGCCTGAACCTTCTAGGGTTCTATAAGAAACGACATAAAAGACTCAAAACAACAGGACGTTCGAAATAAAACAACACGAAACAAAAGACTCTAAAAAAGACAATACTCATCGTTTCATTTAACGCAAAATAAGGAAAGTTTGGACCGAGACACCTAAACTACTTGTTTGGTGTCGTTTTGGAGTGTTCTTTGGAGCTTGAAGTACCTCCAATGACAGTGTATAATGTAAACAACTTACATTGATGCGAAGTGGCCCAAGGTGGCGCATAAGGTGCCTTTGAAGGTGATTCTGGTGTTGGTGCGTCCTGTGCGTGCAGCAGCTTGGTGAAGTCTTCTAGGAGGTCTTCTGGAACAGAGAAGCCATCATCTTCAAGTTCTTGCAATTCTTTAGCTTCAACGCCTTCTTTAGCCCTTTGTTGGTTCTTCCCGGCTAGGTGGCTTGTGATTGAAACAGCTGGCTGTTCTGCATCTTTAAGAGGAAAACTACATGTCCCGTTAGCTTTAAAATATGCCTTTAGTCGAGAGAACTTACCTCCCTCAGTGCTGATTGGATCGTTTGGACGATCGTTTGGACTTGGCTCCTTTGTCTCGGCTAAAACGGTCTCCGAGTAAAGTTCCTCGGCTACAACTGGTTCCGTGGCTGTGGGACAAAAACCACTCGTCCTGTTAGTCTTAGAATGGTCACTTGGACGAGAGAACTTACCTCCCTCAGTGACGATCAGGTCGTTCGGACGATCATCCGGTACATGCTCTTTTCTCTCGGCTAAGACTTGAAATGGGTCGTCTGGCCCGGGTGAATTGACGAAGGCCTGTATGGCCGTCCCGAATCTTCTTCTGAGCTGTTTGGCCTTGGAACGGGTCATGGGACCTTCTGGGACGATGGGCATCTCATTTGGGTCGGTTCTAGAGCCGATGTCCTCATCACATGAGCTCGACAGCGTCAAAGCCCAACTCTAGGATATGAGATCCAAATTTCATCAAGCTACCAGCTCGGCGCCCGAGATCGACCCTGTGATTCAGGAAACACAGAAAACTCCATTCGCTCAACGGATCCTTAACATCCCAGTCCGACGTCTAGAAATGTTTAAAATCCAACAGCATGAAGGCAACTCGAACCCCCGACATTTCATGACTTCCTTCGGGATCATGATGAACCGTTTCAGATTACAAATAGAGGAGGAACATGATGCCGCGAGGTGCCAACTATTTATCGAGAATCTCGGCGGGACCGCACTCGATTAGTTTTCATAGCTCGAAACAAATTCTTTCAATAACTATACCGAGCTAACAACCAAGTTCCTCAAACGCTTCACCATGTTCATCAAGACAAAAACCAAGAACGCCGAACTATTGACCCTCAAGCAAGGATTGACTGAACCGCTACATGATTTAATGGATCGATTTAAATCGGTAGTAGTCCACTGCACCATTGATGAAGACGCCGTGATCGAAGCTCTCTACAAAGCAACATGGTATTTGTCGGGTTTTTACATGGAAATTCATCGAAACCGACCTTCAACCCTAGAAGATGCATTGCACAAATCACATACATATATCCATGAGGAGGAGGAACGCCCCGCTAAGGAAAAGCAATACGCCTCCTCAAGACAACCCTCTCCCAAGGAAAAAATCAGGGAAGAAGCCCGAGAGTTGCGATCTCAGTACGAAAAGTGACTTACAACGCATCAGGTAAGCGTTATCCTGGAATACTTAGGTCAAGCCAGAGGAACAACAAGACGACTCAAAGGAAACAACAAACAACACCGAATCATACTGCGAATTCCACAAAATGAAGGGTCATAGCACCGAGGAATGCCGACACCTCAGGGATCTATTACTTCGAAGCTTAAAAAACGGTGACGTCTCACCTCAGGCCACCCTCCGACCTAATAATAAATTCCGCCATAACAATACCAAGAAGCAGGGAACAAACAACAACTCCGAGCGAGCTTAAGAAGATCCTAACACCGATACCGACCTGCCAAAACGAGATCGCGAGGACCAATCCGAGAACCAAACGGCCACGAAAGCTCGGAAGAGAGTTCATATGATCATGGGTGCAATCGAGTCTTTCAATTACTCAGTTCAGGCAATCAAAGAGCACTGCCGCGAAGCAATCACAGCAAAACGAGACAACCGAGTCCCAGAGAGCGGCGTGCCGATAACTTTCACCGAAGCTGATACAATCGGACACCATATGCCCCATAACGACCTGTTAGTCGTCGAGATGCTCATCGGAGATGTGACTGTTGAACGAGTCCTGGTCGACACTGGTAGCTCGGTCAATGTTATCTTCAAACAGACGTTAAAAGACATGGATATCCCGAACTCCGAAATCAAACCATACATCGAGCCCCTGACAGGTTTTTCTGGAGAACAAACTATGACTGCGGGGACGATAAAGATATCGATATATGTCGGCGCAACGATGAGAATAATGAAATTATTGGTCCTGAACAAACCATAACGTCATACTCGGGACACCGTGGCTATTCGCAAGGCACTAATCTACCCCATATGGTACATCTTATGCTATTCGTCTATTTCATCCCTAGAAACACAAACGATACTCGAACAAGATTAGTCGGGAGAGGTTAAAGGAATTCAATAGCGTGGTTCGTTATCTAACTCGAGGAACCACATTTTCTAGAGATTGCATGGAGCACATGATAGGTCACTTCTTTTGTGAAAGCAAAGAATCCATCTCGGAGATTGAAGATCTTTTCGCGAATGCTATGAACGGAAAACTAGTTCGAAGTCTCCATAAGATTCAAGAACAATGGCAGTTTCTCATCATTTGCAACATCCGTGGAGTCGAGTTTAAAGATATTCTTTGTGACTCTGGAGCCTTCCTTAGAATCATGTCAACATCAACCGCCAAACGCCTCAGTATTAAGCATGTGCACCGTACCCGAACAAAAATCAGCATGGCTGATGAGCCTTCTGCTATACCAAAGGGGATCGCCTATGACATGACCATAAAGATTAGAAATTGCATAGCTCCAGTCGATATCTATATTATCAAGACGACAAAATTTTATTCTACACGGGTAATCCTAGGATGGTATTTTTTGTCAATCGTCGGAGCCATTATGGATTGGCCAAATCGACGTGTCTATTTTGCTAACATCGACAAAGATGTGCTCTACACCGCTGTCCCGCTCGAGAAAGAGAGATAACTCACGTCAAAGGATCCCGATCCCGGCTCACAATGGAGAGACGAGACACATGACAAAGAAACCAAACGGAGATCGAAGAAGACTTGTCGAAAGACATTGTGTTTCTACGACTGAGCTCATCCCGCTACCAACGTCGAGCTAAACAATTTTAAACAAAAGCGCTCATTGGGAGGCAAACCATTTTAGATACGATCTTATTTTTAGCTTTACTTTATTTTTCTTAGTTTCAGCTTTTAAAAAAGTCAAAAAAAACCCAAAATTTTTTTTTAAAAATGAAAGGACAAAAAGATGGAAACACGATTCGCAACTGCTCTGTCCATCACGAATCGCGAGGAAATAGTTGGCCGCGGTTCAGCACCTAAAGCCGCGGCCAACTTTCCATTTGCTGCAGTCGCGATCAACCAACCCACGACGAACCTTCCTTTGGCCACAGTCGCACACCTTCGACCCACGGCCAACCCCCTGTCGATTCTCTTCGACCCCCATCTGTTCCTACCGTCCCCACATCCCATTCCCCATCACCACAATACAATCTACCATCCCCCATCCATCACCAATCCATTACCACATCCATTCCACATCCATTCCCCACCACTTCCAAGTAAGTTTTCTTTTTCTCTTAAATTTTTTTCAATTATTAAATACTCTATTTCTCGTGCTTACTCGGTATATTTCACATTGGAGATAGTGTGATTTAAGTATTGATGGAGGACTTTTGCAAGTCTCGAGATCAATTACTCGATATACTATTGCTAGTATAAGAGGTTCAATCTAATGGGTATTGTTTCAAGGCCCCAAGAATACAAAGCACTTCTAAAGTTAAGCAAAATAAGCAAGAGTTGTTGTTTAACCAATGAACTAAGCAATTTAAATTAAGAACAAGAAATAGCAAATTAAACAAGATATAATGCAAGGAATATAAACGAATTCAAAGACTAATTCATGATGCTTAATGAACAAACAAAACTATTCGTAGGTAATGATCATTAAGTGTGACTAATTATCTCTCAAGACATTAATCACCATCATTACAAGAAAACTGTCTATTTCCAACGAAAATTTACGACCGTTTTAAATCGATGTAACTTTACATCGATATTACGATGACTTTACGACGAAATATGCGTTCGATGTAAAATCGTCGTAAATATGTGTCGTCGTAATATCGATGTAAATTTACGACTAGTTTACGACAACATTACGACGACAACATAAATCGTCGTAATGTCGTCGTAAATTTACATCGATATTACGACGAATATGTCTTCTGTATATTACGTTGATATTACGACGATTTGACGTCACATGTTCCCAGTTAGGTAGACCACGTTTTTTAATAGGTCCCCCTACTAAATTTACATCGAATTTACATCGTAAAATTCGTTGTAAATCCGTTGGAAAATCGTTGGTAATTCTGAAAAAATTTCTATAAATACAGCCTAACTTCAAACGAAAGAATCAAAAAAAAAAACAAACAGAATAAAAAAATATATATATATATATGTATATATATATAAATATCTATATACGAACTACGAAAATGGATGTATACGCAAAAAGGATTCAGAGGGAGATTTGACGGAATAATTCAAAGAAGGGCTTGAAATATTCATGTATCAGGCCGGAAATATGCAAACAACCCTGGAAAGTGGTAAGATGTTCTGTCCTTGTCGTAAATGCAAGAATACGAGATATATGTTTATTGAGACGGTGTGGAAGCATTTACTAAATAGAGGGTTTATGCCGCAATATTATGTTTGGTATCAACATGGAGAGGGTTTTGAAAGAACTCAAGCAACGGATAGTAGTAGTAATTATCAAGGTCAAGTAGAATCAAATTATCAAGGTAGTTATGATCTTGGTCAACATCAATTTGATCAGGGTGCAGATCATGATAGGATGCATGCCATGGTTAATGATGCATTTCATGAAACAAATGCTGATAATAGTACTGTTGAGGAACTCAACGTAGACGCGAAGCGATTTTATGATATGCTAGACGCTGCAAACCAGCCACTCTACGATGGATGTAGAGAATGTCAGTCTAAAATGTCGTTAGCTGCTAGGATGATGACAATTAAAACTGATCATAACTTAGCTGAGGTTTGCATGGATGATTGGGCTGATCTTATTAAAGAGTATTTGCCAGAGGATAATTTGGCTGCCGAAACATACTATGAGATACAGAAGTTGGTGTTTAGTCTTGGGTTGCCTTCTGAGATGATAGATGTATGTGTTGACAATTGTATGCTTTTTTGGAAAGATGATGATAAGCTGCAGGAATGTCGATTTTGCCAAAAACTGAGATTTAGGCCCCAAACAACTGGGCGTACAAAGATACCATACCAACGGATGTGGTATCTTCCTATAACTGATAGGTTGAAACGATTTTATCAATCTGAAAGGATAGCTGCATCGATGAGGTGGCATGCAGAACATTCACAGAGAGAAGGAGAAGTGACTCACCCGTCAGATGCAAAAGCTTGGAAACATTTTAACACGGTACACCCTGATTTTGCTAACTCTAAGCGAAATGTGTATCTTGGTCTTTGTACTGATGGATTTAGTCCATTCGGTATGTCTGGTACGCAATATTCTTTGTGGCCAGTTATCGTAACTCCTTATAACCTTCCCCCAGATATGTGCATGCAAAGGAAATTTCTTTTCCTGAATATTTTAGTCCCTGGTCCCAATCATCCGAAGCGGTCCCTTGATGTGTTTTTGCAGTCTCTCATTCATGAGTTGAAACAGTTGTGGTACACAGGAGTGCAGACATATGATTGTTCGAGGAAAAAAAATTTTACGATGCGTGCGGTGCTTATGTGGACAATAAGCGACTTCCCTGCATACGGAATGCTATCAGGTTGGACGACGCATGGTAGGTTATCTTGTCCTTATTGCCTCGATCGGACAGATGCGTTTCAACTGAAACATGGTCGAAAAACATGATGGTTTGATTGTCACCGCCGGTTTTTACCAATCAATCATCCATATAGGAGAAACAGGCGGTTGTTTAGGAAGAACAAAATCGTGCGTGTCCCCCCACCAGTGTATCTATCTGGGGAAGATCTAGAAGCGCAAATGGATCATTTTGGGGGACTAGAAACTGTGAATCGTGGGGGAAATTGGCACACTCCAGCTAATATGCCTGATGGATACGGGGTTAATCACAATTGGCACAAGAAAATCATTTTTTGGGTTCTTCCGTACTGGAAAAATCATCTACTGAGACACAATCTTGATGTCATGCACATTGAGAAAAACTTTTTTGATAACATCATGCATACAGTGTTAAACATGAAAGGAAGAACCAAAGACAGCGGAAAGTCAAGGTTGGACTTGCCAGATATTTGCAACAGAAATGAGTTGCATATAATGAGCAATGGAAAATAACCAGTTCCTATATTTCGGTTGGGTGCAGAACAAAATGCATTGTTGTTCAATTGGGTTTCATCTGACGTGAAGTTTTCTGATGGGTATGTATCCAATCTTGCTAAATCTGTTGAGAAAGGAGAAAAGTTTTCAGGGATGAAGAGTCATGACTGCCACGTGTTTATGCAACGTTTACTTCCTTTCGCATTTGCCGAACTCCTTCCAGAAATGTTCATGAAGCAATTGGAGGTAAGATACTTCATCACATATAAAATTATTGAGATTAATTATATATATATATATGTTACAATGTATATAATTTTGTCTTTGCAGGCATCAGAGCATTTTTCCGGGATCTTAGTACACGGACGTTGTCAGAAGATGTAATTGCACAACTGGCTGCTAATATTCCAATCTTGTTGTTCAATTTGGAGAAGATATTCCCCCCTGCGTTTTTTGATGTTATGGAACATCTTCCCATTCATCTCCCCCACGAAGCAAAACTAGGAGGCCCTGTTCAGTTTAGGTGGATGTACCCATTCGAGCGCTTCATGAAACATTTAAAGGGAAAGGCAAAAAATCTAGCAAGGGTTGAAGGATCAATTGTTGCGGGAAGTTTGCCATAAGAAACTTCACACTTCACTTCATATTATTTCGCTCCAAAAGTCCGCACACGCAGATGGGCTCCCCGACGATACGATGATGGCGGTGTGGGACGAATTTATGCAGTAGAGGGTGTCCCAGATATATTCTCACCAATTGGTCGTCTTAGTGGAAAATTGAAGAAAGTTTGGTGGGATAACGAGCATGACAGGCACAGCGCACATACGTACATCCTCCTAAACTGTGATGAAGTGAGTCCTTACGAAAGGTAATAACAAAACAATTTAATTAATCAGTCATTAATAATTAATTAATATAATTATAATTAAATGTGTTAATTTTTATGTCTATATATGTATTTTGCAGTTTATGTTTTACTCAGGTACGAGAATGCATTGAAGGGGTTTCAGATGATGAAATAAACGACCGTAAAGATCGTCACTTTGTCGAGTGGTTGAAGACGCAAGTAAGTTAATATAGTTATAAATATTTCATTTAATTATATCAGCTTTCAATCTAACTTTTACACCTAACATATGTTGATCATGGCGATCCCGCATATCCATTTTGGTTTCATGAGTTACTCCTAGGCCCCATCGGGAAGATAACGACCGCACCCATGTATTTTACCCGTGGTTATGTGTTTCATACATACAAGTATGGCGTTCGTCGAGCAACTACCAACTACGGAGTATGTGTTAGGGGTGAAATATATTTTTATGGGGTTTTGCAGGAAATAATTGAAGTGTAGTACCCCGGACTGGTTAGGTTGAAATGCGTTCTCTTCAAATGTGATTGGTTCGATCCAACAGTCGGTCGAGGGGTGCGAATTAACAAATTTGGTGTGGTTGACGTCAACAAACCACGACGTTACAACAAGTTTGAGTCATTCATCCTAGCATCACAAGCAGAACAAGTAACGTTCGTTCCATATCCGCGAGTTCGAACATCTGGGATCTCATGGTTATCGGTTATTAAAATAGCTCCAAGGGGTAAAATTGTTGGTGTTGATGATCTTCCAATGCAAGAAGATTCTTGCCTTGATATTACAGAACCAGAGATTACGGAGAACGTTCTTTTAATTGATCCACGAAACATGCAACTTGAATATCTACCTGACGACACAGAAGAAGAAGGCGATTCCGACGAGCTTGAAGAAACTGACAATGATGGACCTGAAGATGATGAACCCAATCAAGATGATGAGCCCAACGAAGATGATGATTCTGATTGAAAGCTTATATATATATGTAATTTTTGGTTTGTTAAATGTTTAAGTTTTTGTTGTAAAATTATATATTAAACTAATTAAAAATCGACGAAATATTGATGAATTAACAGTTTTTGTGAATGAAACACGTAGATTAGGGTTAGTTTAACTTTATTACATAATGCTAAACCCTAAATATACAGCTATTTAATGTAAATAGATTTATTTGTATATGTGTATTGTGATTTAGGGTTTAGGGTATATATTTATTTTATTACAACGAAATTACGACGGATTCGTCGTAAAATCGTTGTAAACTTACAACGATTTTACGACGAATCCGTCGTAATATCGTTGTAATACCCAAAATATTTAATTTACCGCGTGGGGGGGAAATTTCGATAGGTTGAATTTTTGGTTCCAGTATTACGACGAATCCGTCGTAATATCGTTGTAATGTCATATTGGGTTTAGGAGTAGAACGTTGTATTCCCACTTCTGATGATCTGGCCAACAAAGAATTCTGGGGGTCGAGTTTTCTAGATTCATAAAGACCAACCACCATAAGTGAAAGATACATAGAATTGGACATCCTTATATTACGAAGGATTTACATAGATGTCCAATTCTATGAATCATTCACCTATGGTAGTTGAAGATTGTCTTTACTTGAAAACAAGATCCTACAGGATTATTTATTGGCCAGATCATCAAGAAGTGGGAACACAATGATCAGTGTAAAAACTCAAGGAAAAGTGGGTATGTATATATTTAATTTGTGTTTTTTTTTTGAGTTAAAATTGAAGGTGTGGAATGTATTTATAGAAATGTTTTAGAAATTACCAACGGATTTGCAACGAAAATTTACAACGGTTTTACATCAATTACCATTACAACGATTTTACATCGAATATGCGACAAAATTAAGTCGACAAAATGCGATGTAAATAATTAGGTGACCTATAAAAAACCGTGTTTTACCAAATTCTCAGAGTCGACGTGAAATCGTCGTGATACCGATGTCACTCGTTTCGTCGTAACATCGTCGTTATTTTACGACGCGTTTACGACGATTTAGAAATTACCAACGGATTTGCAACGAAAATTTACAACGGTTTTACATCGATTACCATTACAACGATGTAAATAATTAGGTGACATTGAATCTGTTGTTAAATAGTAGAAGTATTAGATGCACAAATAAACTTCGTTCTTACTTCCAGGATATGTGTATTGTGATTTAGGGTTTAGGGTATAGATTTATTTTATTATAACGAAATTACGACGGATTCGTCGTAAAATCGTTGTAAACTTACAACGATTTTACGACGAATACGTCGTAATTTCGTTGTAATACCCAAAATATAGGGTTTAGGGTTTGATTTACTTGTTTGGTTTTTTTATCTTATATCTTGTTTTACGTAAGTTCTAATCATAGTATAAATAATTTTATGTTTTTACAAAATCATTTACATTATTTAAGTCATGCATGTTACGAATATACTTATAAGAACGAATGCTATACATTATTATGTAAGATAAGGAAATCGACGACGATATAGATTCAATCATCGTTATTGAATCTATTGTTAAATATTAGAAGTATTAGATGCACAAATATACTTCGTTCTTATGTCTAGGATATGTGTATTGTGATTTAGGGTTTAGGGTATAGATTTATTTTATTACAACGAAATTACGATGGATTCGTCGTAAAATCATTGTAAGTTTACAACGATTTTACGACGAATACGTCGTAATTTCGTTGTAATACCCAAAATATAGGGTTTAGGGTTTGATTTACTTGTTTGGTTTTTTTATCTTATATCTTGTTTTACGTAAGTTCTAATCATAGTATAAACAATTTTATATTTTTACAAAATCATTTACATTATTTAAGTCATGCATGTTACGAATATACTTATAAAAACGAATGCTATACATTATTATGTAAGATAAGGAAATCGACGACGATATATATTCAATCGTCGTTATTGAATCTATTGTTAAATATTAGAAGTATTAGATGCACAAATATATTTCGTTCTTACGTCCAGGATATGTGTATTGTGATTTAGGGTTTAGGGTATAGATTTATTTTATTACAACGAAATTACGACGGTTTGATTTCGTCGAAAAAATGATTTATTTTATTACAACGTAATAATTTTTTCAAATGGTAATAATTTTTCGCTTATAATTTTATTTATGTAATTTTAATTTGTTATTAATTTATATTATCCATCAACGGTTTGATTTCTTTTTTAATGTCTTTTTTGTTAGGCAAATGGAGGCGAACTTCCTCCAATGACCCGAGTTTTTGCGGAAACTCACAAGAAGAAAGATGGATCTTTTGTAGATCCTCGAGCTGAGGCAATCTACAATAACGCGCATGCAAGGATCGGCGAGCGTCAAACTCAGCTTTCTCAGCAGCTATCACCTAGCGGTAGTTCGGTCCAATCCACTGCGACTTTGACGGTTGCCCTGATGGACGACATATACGCAGAGGTAATTTAACGTTTTTTTTTACAAAAGTTAATGTTTCTTTATACAATTTATTAAATTTTACGTTTCTTTTTTAAAGGTTGCCCCGAAGAAAAAGGGCAGAGTTTTAGGGATGGGATCGATCGTAGATAGTGCCGCCGCATCGTCCCGTCGTCAGCTTTTCGACGATCCGGTTATTTTGCGGACGGAGTTAAACACCGCCAACTCCGAGATCAGCACTTTGCGGGCGAAGCAGGCGCTATACGATGAGAAGATCCAAGGATACGATAAAACAATTCAAGGATACAACACTCTCTTCGATATTATTGCCCTGACTAGCCCGACTTTGGCGGTTGCACTAAGGCAGCAGGAAGGATCGACATCGGGCCAGCCGAGTGATCCGCTCGCACAAGAACGAGCGAATATGGAGCAGAATTGATCGGACGACGAACTTTTTGATAATTTACGTTTTTCAGCTGGGAAATAGTTTGTATTAAGAATTTTATTTTGTATTTTGTATTTTATTTTATATTTTGAATTTATTTATAAATATAATTTTTAAAATTTTTTAAAAAAATTTATTTAATTTATATAAAAATTATATTTAATTTACGACGAATTTACATCGAATATTTTACATCGATTTTACATCAATAGTTTTACATCGATTTTACATCGTTCAAAAAATTACGACGAATTTACATCGAATATTTTACATCGATTTACCAACGCATTTACAGCTACATATTACGACGAATTTACGATGGATTATCAAAACAGAAATTGTATAATTCGATGTAAATTCGATGTAATGTTTCATCCTATTACGACGACTTTACGACGGATTGTCGAAAAACAAATTGTATAATTCGATGTAAAATCGATGTAATGTTTTATCGTGATATCGATGTAAAATCGATGTAATGTATTCGTCTTAAAATCGTTGTATATTTACATCGATTTTACGATGAATAATATACGATGATTTTACGACGATTTTTAGTCCTCCTTAATAGTATGACCAATTTACGACGATTTCGGATTAACGGCGATCATATTACGACGAATTGTTAATCGTCGCGAATCCGTCGTAAACCTTGTTTTACGACCAATTTACAACGATTATGTTTGTTGTAAAAGGGCAGTTTTCTTGTAGTGCATGCTAATTACTAATTCAAGTTCAAACTCTCATTTGTGAATTACTAACTAGCAAGCATTAATTGTAAATAAACAAGATCAACCAAATACACACCCTAGAAAACTACTCTCATAGGCTATGAATGCATATATATTGATTAGATTACCAAGGCATTTCATCAAACACCTTCTGGGTGTGAAATGCCCCTTGGTCTAAATTGGCTTTTTCAAGTCTAATCTAATATTAAAACCACTAATCAAAATGAGAAATAAGATAATCTAACCCTAACCATCAATAATCAATCTTGGAATCACCCTAACTCTAACTAATCCTCAAACTCTAAGAACTACTCACTAATCACCATGTTTTCAACAAGTCTCATAAAAGAAGAGTTAAAACCCATGATCAATTGATTGGATGATTAGAAAATAGAAGATAGATGGATAGAATCAAGGAAAACAATACTCAAATGCATAAATAAAAAGGATCAATCTCTTACAAATCACTCTAGATCACACTTATCTAGGGTTTTTGCTTCGAAAAAGACTTAACCCATGAAAAATAGGTTTATGGGTTTAAATAGTGAATAGTGGCGAACCGGGTCGACCCGGGACAAACCGGATACCGATCCGGTTCAGTTGGGTAAAAAGTGTAGTAGAGAGCCAATACCGATGTCACTCATCGGTGCAACATCTCGGTATTGGAACTGGGTCTGAATACCGATGAGGCACACCGATTTGTGACCTCGGTATTGAGCTGAGATTTCTTGATGTCGTGTGTTAAATACCGATGTCACTCCTCGGTATTGCACATCGGTATTAAGGCTTCTTTCCCTCGGATTTCCCTCGCGAGTTGCACCGATATGTTGTACCAACTTGTGACCTCGGTATTGAACTAAAGGAGTGGTACCGAGAAAGCATACCGATGTGTTCTGATCGGTGTAATTCCCTGAAGCTCCAACACTGATGTCACTCCTCGGTATTGCACATCGGTGTTAAGCTCGATTTCCCCCTGTTTCAGTACCGATGAGCTACACTGATTTTTGACGTCGGTGTAGTCCCCTGAGGCCTCAATACCGATCGGTAGTACCGATATGTGACCTCGGTATTGGCCGACTGAGACTCCTCATGACTTTAGCTCCATATTCTTGTATGTGGTCCGATTGGCCTCATGTTCCGAGTCTCGAGTCTCCTCCAAATTTCCTAAAATACGTCCCGAAACATACCAAACTTCCTAGGACCTAATGCAAACACCTAATATTCTAGTTCAAACCAAATGCCAAACAATGCTATGATTATCCATGCAAATGTCTAAAAGTGTTAACTAAAATGCAAGCTAGAACATGTAAGACGTATGAATATCAACTCCCCCAAACTTACTCATTTGCTTGCCCTCAAGAAAACAAACACGAGCAAGTAGAGAGAGAGGATAAAGAGCGGGAGCTCAAATCCACAAGTATCAAAAAAAGAATTCAAGCCCAATGTCCAAGTTGCAAATTCTAGGATGCGATCAAACAAGTCTACTCAAAAAGAGCTAGCCATATCTATCTGTGCACGAATCAAGCCAAAGTCTCAATCTACATAAGCCTTCCTATCATCCAATCCTTTGACATTTATTTAATAGGTTCAAGTGAATCATGTTTTATGCAAGGCAAGTGAATTCATTTGGCTATGGGATGGTTTTGAGATAAAGATGATCTCAACACAAGTAGTGGTTTCCAAGCAAGGGGATCTCTCAAAAAGAATCGACTAATGCAAAATGCTAAGAGTAAAGCCCAATGGATGCATACAAGAATGACTTCTATCTACCTAATGCCTCAAATCGATCTTAACTCCTAGTTTCTAAACCCCAATGAAGACCCACCTTAAGCTACCATTTTTCACAAGGCCATTTGCCTTTACTACCAATAATGTCTCACCACTTCTCTTTCATTCAAGCACTTAGGGGATTTCTTTCTTCACCAAATGGTTTGGCTTTCAATACTTTTCTTTTACTTAGCTCTTCTTTCACCCTTTCTAGTCTCTCTTATTTCATTTTCTTTTGCCTTAGCCATATTTTTTTATTTTCTTTTGCCTTAGCCATATTTGTTTTGGCTTCTTTTCTTTCCTTTTGAGAGTTAGAGACTATTTTTCTTTGATACTTAGAGTTATTTTAAAAAAATTTCTTGCCAACCATTTCAAGCAATCGCTTACCCCCTATTTCTTCTTCCGCTTTTTTCCATTTTCCACACTCCCTTTCTTACTTCATTCCCCAAATTCCATCCTATCTAGCCTTACCATATGTCTAGCCCTTTGACTTAGAGCTAGCTCTACTTGGAAGCTTCTCCTTGTCGTTCTAAACTCAATATTTTTTGCTTAGTCGATTCGGAAAAAGGCCTCCCGTCACTCACTAATGGTTCATGACTTGAAAGACGGTGGGGTTATGGGAATGATTAACAGTTCCAATAATGGGAACCGGCTATTTGAACTAACAAAGAGTGGTAAAAAGAGGAAGATAGCCCAAATATGTGTATTGGTATCCATGAATTCGCTATGCAATGCACAAACATGATAATTAGATGTCAAAATTACGGTTTTCACTTAAGTAGAATTGGACATCAAATCACAACTTGCTTTGGCTAAGACATGGGTAATGAAACATGACATCAACATATGGTTCATCCTTGATTTCAAACATGAGATCAAAAGCATCAAACAACTAGAAACGAGGGCATTGGACCGAGCTCTTAAAATGATACTCTACAAGGAAAAATCATCATTGCTCCCTATGCACGTGCAATGCAACCTATATGCTACTAGACTCGATCCTACTCATGAATGCTACTACAAGATTTCTTTTTGTGTTTTTCAAAAAATTTCGATTTTTTTGATTTTTCTATGCCTTAAATGGAATGCATGAGATCCATGAAACTCAAAATGCGAAATTGAAAATAAGATCAAAATAAACATGATTAGATATCGGCTCCTCCCCCAAACTTAAATCACACAATCCCGATGTGAAATAAAGTCAAGAGAAAGGCCCAAAATAAGAGAAACTATACAATGGAAGACTCAATATAAGAAAAACTATGTACAATAGTTTCGGGAAGTACCTAAAAACTTTGAGACGGGGATGAAGACCCAATCGAGTATGATGGATTGCTTGAGACGAGAGACGGAGACCGCATTGCTCTCTTCTTTTTTGCTTTCTCCGCTCGGGCCGTGGGTCGGCTAGTGCTCTCGGCCAATCTCATATCTCCACCTTGTGGCGCGATGGTGGTATAAATGACGACATCCCCTTCTGCTCGGGTCCTTAAAGAACTTGCTCCACAACCTCCACCCTTGATCTCATTGATGGTTCGACCCATGGCTTTGACCGTCTTCTTCAAAGACTTGATCATCTTAACCATCTTCTTCATGTTGGTGTTTTGCCACTTTCACATGCGTTGCAGGAGTCGAGTTTGGTGATGAGTGTGCCTTGTTGCCGAGTTAGGCATAGCCCCATCATAAGGTTCAAAATGGTAGCGCTCACTACCATAGACGGTTTCGGGTGATGACTTATTGGGCACTTCCTCTTCGAGATCAAGAGACTCGTCGGTGACGCTTCTTGTCTCGGTGGTTCTCTTCCTTTGTGCTCTCTTGCGAAATGTTTGCATTGGTGGGTCGGCGGAGCGGTTGTAGAGGTACTCGTGGGGAGGAATAAACATGACGTTCCTTGGATCACAAAAGTTGGTGAGTACGGGACTAGGCAACAAGACTTGTGCAAGGGATGTCTCGTTGAGTTGAAGGTTGTAAGCTAACTTGCCTTTGACTATCCCCTTATAGAACCTAGTCTTTGAAAGATAGGCCGCATCCAAAAACTTCCACTCGTTGGAGCTAACCGAGAGTTTGACACCCTTCGCCATGAGAATAGGGGTGATAATACAACTGATGCGTTGGCCCTTTTTTGCCTTTGTCTTCCAAGCCCAGTTCCGGTGAGCAAACAATTGCCTTACCAAGAGCGTCGCGAGACAAGGAAGTCTCTCCGGACCTCCGAACTCTCTCCCATTGCGGAGAGTAAGGAGAATGGGCTTTAAGCAGATTCCCAATAATTCCATTTCCTCCGTCATAAACGTGTCAATCTCCACCTTGTTATAGAACATGTGAACCAATGCCTTGTGCGCGTAGCGAAGAGCCGGGTGCCATATGCTCGCGTTCTTAGAGGAGCCGGCCACGAATTCACCGGATGCTATTGTTGCCCAAAGATTCTGGAGCTCGAGCAATGGATAGTCAAAGTATTGCCCACCGTAAGTCACTTCTTCCTTGAATCCGAATATCTCGCATATCTCGTGGAAGGTGACCGAGTAGGTGATGTCCAAAATCCTGAACTTCAAGACCCGAAACCCGAAACTTGAATCTCCCGTTTCGTCAAATCTAGCTCGGAGGGTGGCGAGGAACATGTTAGAGAGCACCTTGAAAGCTTCATACTTCATGCTCATGAACTTACTAAGACCCTTATGCTCAAAGAGCATCCACACGTCTTCGTTTATTATAATCTTATTCAAGATCTTCGAATTTGCATTGCTCGAACTTCATTTGGCAAAACTTGTCTAAGTAGTCCCTCTCGTTTGGCTTTGCCAGTTGCATTTCCGCGCTTGAGCTTCCGTCGTCCGAGCTCTAACTTCGTTCTTCGTCTTCCTCAACTCTCTTGCCTTTACACTTCTTGTTGGATTCCTTGACTCGAGCAAGTGTCGACCCGCGAGGTAGAGTCGTAGATGCCACACCTTTTCCTTTGGCTTTGGTGCTCTTACCCGCGGCTTTTCCTTTGGTATTCGAAGCTTTGGCAATGGCTTTGCCCTTTGCAGCGGTTGAAGCATTGGTCCTTGCGCAGGTTGATGGAGCATCATTGTCCGTCATTGTGCCTACAAATAATCTCGAGAAAAACCGTGAACATTGGCACAATGACATCGATTTTTTTCAAAATAAGGTTTCTCAAATCAACAAGGAAAAATCCAACTCAAGGCAAGCAAGATATGCATGTCGATGCACTTGACTTCAATAAACACAATCGAATTCTCCGAATTTCAATCTCCAATTCCAATCTACCTCAAAATTTATATTTCTCAAATTTTTCCAATTAATTCTGAAAATAACCACATGATTCAACAAGTTTAGACATAGAGAACCTAGCCCCAAGGTCTATGCACAAGTGAAATTCATGTTTAATCACTTACAAGAACTTATCACGTAAGCACAATTCCATGGTTTTTCAAAGTTTGAATGGATGAAATACCTTGGGAGTTTGGGATTAAATGTCTAGAACAATGATGAATCCAAAAAGCCCAGAGAAAATCGAGAGTTTAGCACTTTGAATCACAAATTTTGAGTGAAAATTGAGAGAGTTATGAAGAAATAACGGAGTTAAAGATCGATGGTGTCTAAAACAAATCGTGAGGGAGGCTGGTTTTTGTCGCGAGGAAGGAGAAAACTTACCTGGGCGGGTCGGGTCTTACCCGGGTCGGGAAGCGGGTCGGTCAATAAAACCTAGAAATTTGGCCAATACCGATGTCACATGTCGGTATTGCACGTCGGTATTGGCAAATTTCTAAAGTTTCTCGCGACATACCGATGTAACAAATCGGTATTGCACATCGATGCTAAGGGGATTCTCCCCTCGGTTTGGATACCGACTTGTTGCACCGATTTGTTACCTCGGTATTGCTCCTCTATTTTTCTCGGTGTGGGAATACCGATGTCACTCCTCGGTGCAACATATCGGTGCTAAGGGGATTTTCCCTCGGTTTGGATACCGATTTATTGCACCGATTTGTTACCTCGGTATTGCTCCTCTATTTTTCCCCGGCGTGGCAATACCGATGTCACTCATCAGTGTGACACATCGGTACTGCCTCAAGAAACTTGGAGTCCCTAGAACACTCAATAAAAACATCAAAACGAACTACGAAAAAGAGAAAATAAAAATCCTAAAAGTATATACAATGATAAGTTTGGGGTATCTCCCAAGAGCACTTTGTTTAACGTCACTAAGTTCGACGTTTGTTACCACGTTCAAGCGGTAGAAGTATCATCAAGGGGAAGTGAGACTCCCTCCTTAATGATTTCGTTGGCGTGGTACGGTTTGAGCCAATGGCCATTCGTAACAAATTTTTCTCCATGCTTGTTCACAAGAATGATGGCTCCATAGGATCTCACTTCCTTGATCACAAAGGGGTTGGACCATCTATAGCGTAACTTTCCGGGAAACAACTTGAGACGCGAGTTAAAGAGCAAGATTTGGTCTCCTTCCTTGAAGTCCTTGCGCACAATCTTCTTGTCATGGAAAGCCTTAGTCCGTTCCTTGTAGAACTTGGAGCTCTCATATGCTTCGGGCCTAATCTCATCAAGTTCTTGAAGTTGGATCAAACGCTTCTCTTGTGCCGTCTTGAGATCAAAGTTTAGTAGCTTCACGGCCCACATGGCCTTGTACTAAAGCTCGAGCGGTAAGTGGCATTACTTCCCGTTGAGAAGATTGAACGGTGTAGTCGTGAGAGGTGTTTTGAATGCCGCCCGGTAAGCCTACAATGCATCGTCTAACTTCTTCGCCCAATCCTTTCTCGAGCTACCCACGATTTTCTCCAATATGGCCTTGATTTGTCGATTTGAAACCTATACTTGGCCGCTCGTTTGAGGGTGATACGGAGTTGCCACCTTATGTCTAACCCCATGTTTCTTGAGTAGACTTTTGAAAACCTTGTTGATGAAGTGGTTACCCCTATCGCTAATCACAACTCTTGGAACTCCAAACCTTGGAGAAACGGTGTCCAAAAGCATATGTATCTTTGGTAAGGCACCACGGTATAACGTGCTCAAAAGTGAGGCATCCGAGAATCCGTGGTGTGGACATTGGGTGGTGTAACTTCTAAATCTCTCCCAAGCCTCATTGAAGGTCTCATGATGCCGTTGAGTGAAACTAGAGATGTCATTTCTCAACTTCGTGGTTCGTGAAGGTGAGAAGAACTTGGCGAGAAATGCCTGCTTGCACTCGTCCGAAGTAGTGATCGAACTTGAGGAAGACTCTTTTCCCATTGATGAGATTTATCACCGAGAGAGAAGGGGAAGAGTCTTAGCTTGAATCTATCCTCCGATATACCGTTCATCTTTGTGAGGCCACATAGCATATCGAATTGATCGATGTGGTCAAGAGGATCTTCCATGGCCAAACCGTGAAACTTGATGTTTTGGACCATGTTAATCAAAGCGGCTTTGACCTCGAAGTTATTGTTCTCGACCGGAGGAGCTTGGATACCTTGGCAGTTCCGGTGAGCATTCACGGCATCACCCGCACCTACCACATCGGGAGCTCGTGGATGGTGGTTTGGAGCCCTCACGTTTTGGGCGGGTGGGTGTGGGTTTTGGCCGTTCGCTCCTTGTCATTGGTGGTTCCCTTTACCACCTTGCCTATGATGTGGAAGGTTGTCCACATTGTCATGAATGTTCCCAAGTGGAACATTGTGAAAGTGATCCATGTCGATCTCAACTTGTTATAGTCTCACACGTGCTTCCCTTGCTCTAACCCCGCGATACGAGCGATGAATGTCGTCCCTCGGTTCAACTAGGTTGTGGTTCCCTCGAGAACGCGTATGCATACACCTACAAGATTTGGAGATAGCAATGGAAGGTGAAAGTCATTAGTAATCAATAATCAATCTTGGAATCACCCTAACTCTAACCCATCCTCAAACTCTAACCCATCCTAAAACTCTAATAACTACTCACTAATCACCATGGTTTCAACAAGTCTCATAAAAGAAGAGTTAAAACCCATGATCAATTGATTGGATGATTAGAAAATAGAAGATATATGGATAGAATCAAGGAAAACAATACTCAAATTCATAAATGAAAAGGGTCAATCCCTTACAAATCACTATCGATCACACTTAGCTAGGGTTTTTGCTTCGAAAAAGACTTAACCCATGAAAAAATATTTTTATGGGTTTAAATAGTGAATAGTGGCGAACCAGGTCGACCCGGGATAAACCGGGTACTGATCCGGTTCAGTTGGGTAAAAAGTGTAGTAGAGGACCAATACCGATGTCACTCATCGGTGCAACATCTTGGTATTGGACCTGGGTCTGAATACCGATGAGGCACACCGATTTGTGACCTCGGTATTGAGCTGAGATTTTTTGATGTCGTGTGTTAAATACCGATGTCACTCCTCGGTATTGCACATCGGTATTAAGGCTTCTTTTCCCTCGGATTTCCCCAGGGAGTTGCACCGATATATTGTACCGACTTGTGACCTCGGTATTGAACTGAAGGAGTGGTACCGAGGAAGCATACCGATATGTGACGTCGGTGTAATCCCTTGAAGCTCCAACACCGATATCACTCCTCGGTTATGTACGTCGGTGTTAAGCTCGATTTCCCTTTGTTTCAGTACCGATGGGCTACACTGATTTGTGACGTCGGTGTAGTCCCCTGAGGCTTCAATACCGATCGGTAGTACCGATATGTGACCTCGGTATTGGCCGGCTGAGACTCCTCATGACTTTAGCTCCGTCTCTTTGTCTCCGGTCCGATTGGTCTGACGTCCCGAGTCTCGAGTCTCCTCCAAAGTTCCTAAAATACGTCCCGAAACATACCAAACTTCCTAGGACCTAATGCAAACACCTAATACTCTAGTTCAAACCAAAATGCCAAACAATGCTATGATTATGCATGCAAATGTCTAAAAGTGTTAACTAAAATGCAAGCTAGAACATGTAAAATGCATGAATATCAAGTATGGGGGAGGATTTCATCCCTTACTAATCACCTTTTCTTTCATGAGTGTTTGCATTTTTCATTTTTCAAGCTTTCTTTTTAATTTTTTTAATTTTTTCAATAAAGTAGGAATACTTTTTGAGGGAATGATGAAAGAAATTCATGATGATAACTGACCAATGTGCTTCTACGCTATTTCCTAGTAACATGCTCTTTCGTACTTTGGTTATATACTAGACGGTAGCTAGAGTTTCTGTTAATGCGAAATCCCCAGATGAATTTAGACCGTAGAGATTCTTTAGGATGGAATATACTAGCTCTATTGTACTTGGACTTTAAATTGACTTAATTTCTCATCATAGGTTTAGGCAAATATCATACATTCAGGACGTTCTTTTACCTTTTGCCACTCTTTGTTGTACTTGAATGGCCAGCTCATCTTAAGATAGTACCCCCACCCGAACTTTAACCATTTTTCAAACCTCATTCATTCTCTCTTTGTGTCTCATGTGTAAATATGTGCAAAAACACCGAAGAAGGAGGAACGACACAGTTTTCAGCCACTAAAGACGAAGACTATACGCGATCGGTGGAGGTAAAATCAATAAAGACGAGAGCTTGGTTCCGCCTTGGAAAAACACAAAATCATGGTATATTTTCGTTCCCCTAAGTCTCTATCTCAATAAAAGGCGTTTCCCCCTTTCAAAAAAAAAACAAAAAAATATTAAAAAATATTCAAAAGGGAAAGGATACGAGAGCCTAAAGAGAGTCTAGGTTGGCCGAAATTCTTATGAGACATCCATGGTTCGTTTGTGAGAAGTCTGTCATTCCAAGCACACAGAAAAATCTAAGGCTGGGGGAATGACAAAAAACTTCTGTTTTTGGAGAAATGAGGAAATGCAACATTTTCACTCAAGAAGAAGTGAATGTAAGTTGTGATTCTCAATAGGTCATTCCTCTCTTGATGTTTTGCATAATATCTCGCACCTTCCTGTGAAATTACGATAACCCGAAACACTTTTAACCTCACCTTTAAATGCCTTTAATACCTAGCATCGATTATCTTGGTTTGATCATTTTTATGAGAATTTCACATATGCACTTAATGAATTTAGAGAGTTAGTTGACCAGAATTTTTGATTTTGAAAGTTTATATTTCATATGACAGATACCGTGGATTAGTGTTACGGAAACTTCTGGTGAGAATTTTCTAGGCTATATTGCGTTTGATGCAGTTTGATGGTCATGGTTTAGAAAGACGGTCTCCGAGATTTCGAGTTGCTTATGATTTTTGTTTGATCTTTTCGAGCTTTGGTTTTGTTTTTGTATGAGGACAAACAAAGTCTAAGTCTGGGGGAGTTGATAACACCATATTTTTACCTATTTTATCGTCTATTTTAGAACGCTTTAATAAGTGTTTCATTCGCTTTTATATATTTTTATCGTAGTTTTTGAAATTTTATAGTTTCAATACTCTTTTCAGGTTATTTAGGGAAAAGCATTGCAAATTGGAGAAAAACCACATTTTTGGCTCAAAGTCAAACTGTCATAAGTTCAACTGCCAAAGCGATTCTTCTCACCGTCTGATCCAGCCCAATTTTGGAGATATTCAAGAAGGACCAGCTACCTTTTCCATTCCAAGTTATTTGAAGACGATCAAACGCTTCAATCAAAAGATACATCAAGAACAAGACGTCCCAGTTAACCACGGGTAAAAGCTCTCTACCCGCGGCCAAGAGGCAGTTCACCACGGGCAGAAGCTTCCCACCCGCAGCCAAGGAGTGATTCGCCACAGGCATAGTCCATGAACCCGCGGCCAGCCCATGTTCGGTCCCGTAAGCCCTTTTGCAAGGCCCGTTCAAATCCCGTCAATTCAAATAATAAAGGCCGAGGAAAACAAGAGAGAAGACCGTTGATCTCTAGAACTCTTTCTTATAGATGGCAGTTAATGCATGAATGTAGTGTCATGAACTAGAGGCTGATTCCTAGGTTTTATAAGAACCACCAAAAGTGCTGAATCTAACCACCCTAATCGTTAATCTATAAGAATGTATCGCGTCATAAGATAGGAAAGTATACTTATGGAGTGCCGTTAGCAATTAAGAACCATCGATTTTAATTCTTCAATTTATAAGCAATTTTTCCGTTTTCGTACTTTACAGTTTTCGACACAAAAACCCTACAAAACTTTATATTTTCGTTTTAGACATCCTTACTAATTCTCTGTCTATGTTCTCACAGAAAAGGATTCTCTCCCTGTGGATCGATAACTTAAGTCCTATAATGCACATCTGAGCACTTGCAGATTTTTAGGTTTATAAATTTAAAACCTGAAGTCGGGAAAACAATCTCGCTCGCATCAAATATCACCACTGAAATCTGTTAGTGTTGATCTCGGTCCACGTAGATCCGACTTCTCTATCCCTATTTGTTTTAGGGTCTTCAAAAATATAACATTAGTCGTACTTCTTGTATCAGTCGTAATTAGGTTGATTCTTTTCTTTTTTTAACTATGTTCCTGCTCGGGGTGTTCGAGCTTATTTGGATCCTCGTCATTTGACTTTGCGGATCCCAAATTATGTATTTTAACTTCGCTAAGCTTTCCTTCTGCATACATGTCAACGAGCACATCTTTCAACATGTAACATTTTGCTGTTGAATGTTCATATCAGTTGTGGTAATCACAGTATGCTTCCTTATCCTTGCTCAACGTGTTGTCAGACCTCGGAGGTCAGTCATCGCTGCTTCTCTTTGATTCTTTTTGGAACGCAAAGGCATGTAGTCCACTAGTCTGACTTCTATCTCTGTGTTCCCTTCTTTCATTTCGGGGAGTAGTTAGGATTCTAGAAAACTGAGGTTTTGAACTTTTGTAACGCTCCGCAAGTGCGAGTCGTACTTCTTCGGTTGTTGCAAAGCCTGCACCTCGGTGAAGTGCGTCTTGAATTGTAGCCGGTGTGTTAACCACAAAATCATCTATGAACTTTGATTCATGCCACAATCTCATCTTTAACGCCGCCATTGCCGTTTCGTCATGGACGATTGGCATCCTAGCGATGACTTTGTTAAACTTGATAAAGTCGGAGTGAATCCCGAGGTTGATGTGTGGTAAACCTTCTAACAAGTTTTACCCCTAAAAACAACTACAAGTGCACATCAATCACAATACTATATTAAGGGATCAAATGCACATATACTTGTGTACTTAGAACTTCGAGCTAATCTAAATTTGCGTCTAGACTTATCAAATTTCACAGTGAGTGTCATGATTTGTAGCAATGAAAATAAATAAGCAAAACAGATAATAAACGATGTAAATTAAAGGATTAAACACTTTGGGCGGCATGGAATTCTTCGGGGTTCGTGGATCGAATCAAACAAGCATTAGTTAGGATTTAAAGCGAATTTGTCGTCTAGGTTCTAGAACTGGAACACGTAATTGTGTCTAACCTACTCGCGTAGAACTACACACCTAGATCTAAACAACTTAGCTACTCTACTTTCGTTTGTAACTATGCAGAAAAATAAGCAATAAAATCGAGTTCGTAATACATTCACAAAGCCCTATAAGTATGTTTTCGTATCTTGTAACACAATTTCTCGCTTACTCTAGTTCGGGTTAATAAATTCAGCATAATAGTGGTTTTATCTTCCTTAGATCAGTCGCTAGATGATCAATCAAACAACATGAATTAACGAACAAGAATAGAACGAGGAACCAAATAAATGATCCTAAGTCTAACAACCTAATAAGATAGATCCATGATTAAACCCCTTTCGAAAACACTTAAACCCCAACAAGTAAACTACTCATACATGGAATCGCAAAAAAATCATCATATTAATAATGAATTGCGAAAACAGTAAGAGTAAAAGAGTAAGAGGGTTTGAAAATCTTCTCTATGAAGTACATAGTTGAGATCTGCTCCCGAAGAACGCCTAAAAGCTATAAAATCTCGAACTATGCTAAGTTTAAAGTAATTATTAAAGTGTGTCTTCTTGGTGACGCCCTACACACGGTTTTTATAAGGTCTTCAGCATCTCTTGAGGCTCTGAGGGTTTGCTTTCGTGCATCCAAGTGACGGATTTGGAGTGAGCTTGCGATTGGGCTTGATACGGGCCAAACTGGAGATGTCGCAGGGTAACAGCTTATGGGTTCTATGGCCGCAAGCACAAGCGTCAGGTTGCAGCCAAGAGTGCTTTCTCCCACTTCTGATTCAACTTGATAGGGCTTCAAAGTTGTTGATGGTACTTGGGATTGAACCGTTGATCATCTCCAAATGACATGGATACGAAAGCTGGCCGTTCCTTCTATCTTGTGTCAAAAAATTGAGATATAACAAACGGTGATAAGGTCTTCATTTGATGTTGAACTTCTGACGGTCTGAATCTGTCCAAAAATGGACTTTTGCTTCACTTTATGTTTCTTTTGCCCAATATACCTGAAAATAATTTTAAAACTCCAAAACACTGAAATCACTTGAAACTCATTAGAAATCTAGTTAAAACACTTGCAAAATATCTTAAAATCATGTCCAAAAATGTGTAAAAATGGGTTATATCAACTCCCCCATACTTAAATATTTGTTTGTCCTTAAACAAAACAAAATCAAAGTTCGGAAAGAATTTTGAAAATCAAAGGAACTAACAAAGCCCAGAGACCGTCCTTCTAAACCATACACAATCAAATTATATCAATATAAACTCAGCCCAGAAAATTCTCACCAAAGTTCACGTGTCACTAGTCCACAGTGTTTGTCATGCGAAACCCAACCTATCTAGATTCTAAATTTTGGTCAACTAGCTATGTACATTTATTAAAATTTTGTGTGAACTTCTCATCAAAATGATTAAACAAAGCTAACGAGGCTATGTATCAAAGGCTTTTTAGTGGTGAGATTAAAAGTGTTTCGGATTACCATTTTGGCTAGAGGATGCAAGATATTATGCAAAACAGCAATAGAAGAAAGACATATATATCACCGCAGTTTCCACTCACATCTTCTTGCACAATGGTTGTTGCACATTCCTCCTTTCCGGTATTTCTCGGCCATTCCCCCAGATTTAGATTTTTATGCGGGATTCGAAACGAATGGCGTCTGAGCTTCTTACGAACGAACCATGGGTTGCCTTCTTAAAAAATTTTGCCAAATAAGACTCTTTAGGCTTTTGTTTCCTTTCCCATGGGTTGCCTTCTCGAGTGACTGAAAACTGCGTCGTTCTTCTCCGTCCTTTTTGCACATATCTGCACATAAAAAAGACAAGAGAGAATGCATGAGGTTTGAAAAAATAGCTGAGGGTTGGGTAAGGTACCAACTAAAAGTGAGTTGGCCCTTCCGGTACAACAAAGAGTAGTGAAAAAGGAAAAGATGTCATGAATATCTGATTCGTCGTTTCGCCTAAAACCTTTGATGAGAACAATTAAGTCATATTAAGTCCAAATCAAAATAGAGCTAGTATGTTCCGTCTAATGAAATCTCTACAGTATGAATTCCTCAGGGGGTATTGCATCACGAGAGCTCTAGTTACCGCTTAGTCTAGAACTGAATCTTGAAAGAGCCGTTACAAGGAGATAGCGTAGAAGTACACTGGTCGAACTCACCATAAATTTATTTTATCATTCTCTAAAAACACGATTAAGTTTGAAAAGACATAGCAGATGTCTTTTCAAAAGAAAAATACGTTATTAACGGATAAACATCATTCCCCATACCTAAATCACACTGTCCACAGTGTAAAAAAGTTGGTAAAATGGTGGAACATACTCGATAAAAAGAAAATGAAAATGAAAAATAAAATTAGAAAAGATAGAGAGAAAGTGGCGATGAAACCATGATGATGATCATGATCAAGGTGAAGGATCACGTGAGCCAGCTGCCTCTGTGTTAGAGGAGGAACCATTGTAATTGTCACTCTCTTTAAGGTGGCGCGTGAGTCGAGCAAGATGTCTAGCTTGGCATGCAAGACTCTTTTGGAGCTCTGCGTAAGTTGGGTCGCTCGAACTAGATGGTCCAGCAGGGGCTAGAGCTGCTCGTGCAGGAGGTGTTGGACGGTATGGCAGCTGCTTCCAGTCTAGCCTTAATGGCTATGAAATTGTTGATGGTGAGAGGCATTCATGAGATAGATGGCATGAGTTCAGTTGCTGTAGGGTCCCATTGTGGCGGACCATCTGAAAGATGCAGGACTGAAGAAGAAGGCATAAGTGTTTTGTACAATTTCTTCGCACTAGAATAGAACTTGTAACCAAACTGTTACGGATCAGTTCGTGCTCCAACAAGAAATATTTCTTTAGATATTCGACGGAGATCAAACACGTATCATTAATTGGTGTCTTCGATGTCAAGTCAACTCATGCAGCTTCAAGAATTGCAATGATGATACCACCAAAGGATGTTGACGATTCCCCTTGGCTAGTAGTGATGATATCATGCTTGATTTTGACAAGCTTTGCAACCAGAGATCTGGAATGTGGACATGAATAAACGCCATCAGGAGGATGACAAGATCTGGAATGTGGACACAAGTTTGGTTTATCCGCGAAACACTACAAGAAAACACAGTTTTTGTGACTATTTTTTGCTACTACTTTTTTTAGTCACAAAAAAGAAGGACGATATTGTTACTGATTTGCGACTACTCATAATGCAGAGGCATATTCAAACCTTCTATGTTCTTAAAGTTTAGGGTTTAGGGTTTAGGATAAAAGTTTTTTATTGTCACAAAATAGTCCCAAATTTGGGACTGTTTAGCAACCCTAGTCGATTTTTTTTTAATAGTAGTCACAAAATAATCCCAAATTTGCGACTAATTTGCGACTAATTTGCGACTAATTTGCGACTAAATGATAAAAATAATGAAAGCTTCTCATTGGCTAGTTCATTAAGACGAGGATCGAGATCCTCCATCGTTAATTGGTTTAATCCAACGGTGGAATATTTAAAATACTTTATCTTTTTTTTTTAATTGTTTATTCTCCTTCTTCTGTTTCTCTCTCCTTCCCACGATTCTTTTTCTCCTCTTCTTCCTTCTCTTCATTCTTCTTCCTTTGTTGATCTAACTCTTTTTTTTTTTGCAGATCTAGGCGCAGTCGGAATTTGTCACCGGAGGAGCAGGCTGGCCAGAAGAGCAGATCCATGTTTTTATGGCGGCTTCTTCTTCTCCAGCCGGCGAGCTTCTTCTTCTCCAGCCGGCGAGCTTCTTCTTCTCCAGCCGGCGAGGCTTCTTCTTCTCCAGCGGGCGAGGCTTCTTCTTCTCTAACCGGCGAGGCTTCTTCTTTTCCAGCCGGCGAGGCTTCTTCTTCTCCAGCCGGCGAGGCTTCTTCTTCTCCAGCTGCCGGCGAGACTTCTTTTCTTTCCAGATCCAGCCGCCGGCGATGAAGGAGTAGATACGCCGGAGTGCATAGGAGCAGAACCGCGGAGGAGCAGATGCCGGAGCAGATCGGGGATGCAGGCGGAGGAGCAGAACCGCGGAGGAGCAGCCGCCGGTGATGAAGGAGCAGATGCATCGTTTTAATTTTTTTTCTTTTATTTTTTATATTTTTTATTTTATTTTTTTGTAACTAATTAATTTATTAAATAAAAATAGTTTTTTGGAATTTTGTTTTAGTTTAAAAAAAAAAATTTATTTACAAGTAGTCGCAAATTTAGTATCTAAATTAGGACTGATATTAGAGTCACATATTAGTCGCAAAAGAGCGACTGTTTTACTACCATTGTATTTAGCGGCCAATTAGTTGCGACTAATTTTTTTAGTCCCAAAATAGTCGCAAATCACTCATTTGCAACTATTTTGTGACTATTTTGGTAGTTGCAAAAAATGTGTTTAAAGAAGTGCATTGGCTATCATGCTATGCATGAAGCGAACTGTTGGATGTGTCAAAAGAGCTGCTTTGGAGCGCCCTTTGTCATAAGCATCTTGTCTTATAACTAACCAAATATCATTTTCAAACGCCTTCTCGATATGGATCTCATCATGGTACTCTAAGTTTAGAACATCATAGAGCTGCATAATGGTCAAAGAGTAAGCTCTACCACGAATCGTGGAGGAGAGAGTACCGCCAGATGCTCGAGGACTTCTGCATCATGTGTAAGAGAGAGTGACTGAAGCAACAAACTCTCCAGAGAAATCATCATAAGTTGGTCGATCAAGCTCCATGAATTGGCGAAGTTTGACAGCATCGAGGTACCAAATCACATCATTAGTGATGCTTGGCCGCGGGTCGAACCCTCCTTGTCGCGGTTAACTGGTGGGTTGCCGCGGGTGGAAGCTCTCTAGCCGCGTTGGACTCTTCTTCGAGGCAGCTTCATCTGCCTTCGGTGCTTCGAGTATATTTAAGGATTCAACGATTAGATCATCTCCAATCCAATTGCATTTGAAAGCTAGTTGTATCTACTTTGTTGTGTCCAAATTTGGTGATTATTAGACAGTGCGAAGGTCTTCTTTGATTGCAAGACTTCTGACGGTCTGAGTTTATCCAAAAATATTTTTTTCTTCGAAATGCACTTTGTTATCCCAGGTTACCTGAAATGTCTTCCAAAACTCTAAAACATGAAAACCACTTGAAAACCGGTGTTTTCAACTAGGCGGTAACTAGAGTGCGTTGTAATACTTAAGGTATCGATCCACAGGGAGGGAATGCTGTTCTGCGAGACCTTAGACACTGTATAGTAAATAAACCTAAGGTCTCGCAGGAGTGGCGAACTCGTATTTGGCCACTGGTGGGAGCTCTCAACCCGCGGTGGACTGCTTCTCGGCAGCTTCATCGGTCTTCGGTGCTTCAGATATATTTTAAGATCTAACCATTGGATTGTCCCCAATTTAATTGCATTTGAAAGTTGGTTGTCTCTACTTTGTTGTATCCAAATTTGATGATTATTAGACAGTGAGAAGGCCTTCTATGATGGCAAGACTTATGACGGTCCGAGTTTATCCAAAAACTTAATTTTGTTTCGAAATGCACTCTTTTACTCAGAGTTACCTGAAACGTCTTTCAAAACACTAAAACATAAAAATCATTTGAAAACTATTGAAAATGGAGGTAAAACACCTGCAAAAGAATAATAAATTGATCCATAAAAATGGTCAAAAATCGGTGTTATCAACAGTCCACAATTATGCTCCTGAAGTAGTCCTCTGAATATATAATGAGTATGGCTTGAGAAAGCTAACCACTTGAAAACCGGTGTTTTCAACTAGGCGGTAACTAGAGTGCGTTGTAATACTTAAGGTATCGATCCACAGGGAGGAAATGCTGTTCTGCGAGACCTTAGACACTGTATAGTAAATAAGCCTAAAACGAATATATGTTTATAGGGTTTTTTCACGAACTCGAAACTAGGAGTCTAAACTATACTAAACTAAACTAAGCGGGAAAATAAGAAAGCTAACGAGACTAAACTAAGCTAAACTAACAGAATAAATAAATCTAATCTAAGTGAACAGTAGCAAGCAATAATTATTTTAAGATTTTAAATCAATTAACGAAGAGTTCGGCAATCGAGAATTTTCTATGGTTTATGGCAGATTTTTACCGAGGAAAATTCTAGGATTTATAAAAGCGACTTTTTGTGGTGATATGGTGATGGGAATGGATGTGGGCGTAATTGGGAATGGGTTTTGAATAGATCGGGGATCGAAACAAATCGATCGGGATCGGGAGGGGCTGGTTGGGGGGTCGGGCTTATGCAGCTGCGGTCATTGGCAAGCTGGTCGCGGGTCAGTTGATCGCGACCACGGCCAAGGGCTGGTTCGCCGCGGGTCAGTGAGACGCACCCGCGATAGATCCTCTTTTGCGGTAAAGTCCTTCATCCCGGTTCGGGCTGGACCGAGCAGCTTCGAACCTTGTCTGCATCTTTTTGTCTTTTTGGTTTTTTGGTTTTTTAGAAAACTGAAAACTAAGAAAATAAAAAGTTCGTAGATAAAGAAAGAAAAACTTAAAAGAAAATGTACTGAATGGGTTGCCTCCCATAAATCGCTTTTGGTTAAAGTCGTTAGCTCGACTTCGGTAGCTCGGTGAGCTTATTTGAAGAAAAACCTTGTCCGAAAACAAGTTTTCCTTGATTGAACCTTGTAATCCTTCATATAGAACATATCACGCAATTCCCACTCGAGATTTCTGTCATAAAGTCCAAGATGGTGATCAATTGCGTGATCACAACGGAAAATCAGATTTGGAGCTTCTTTGGAGGATGCTTCTTCTTCTTTGATATTCTCGGATGGTAGAGCCATGTTGCACGATGCATAGATGGTAGGCTCTAGATCAGTTTGTGTCTTGGTTGGAGCTTGAGTGCTGATGGAGAGCAATCTTGCTCGAGGAAGTAGGATCGGGATGCAAAACGTCGAAGTTGAGATGAACATGGACTGGCCGCGTGTGGAGGTGGCGGAGCCGGGCAAAAGGAGGCTTGGCCGTGGGTAGGTGATGCGCACCCGTGGTGGAAGGAGGTCTGGCCACAAGTGGAGAAGGCACGGCCGCGGTGGAGGTTTCTCGGGTATAGTTGCTCGGCTCGTCGTCTCCTTCGTCTCCAATGATGTATTTTGGTCCTAAGGGAGTATTTGGCTTCTCCTTGGCTTTATTTAAGTCTACATCACGTCCGATATGAGAAAGTGTAGAGTGTGCATCAAAAGAGATCTTTTTGCACGTCAAAATTATCGGTTTGATGTTTTCCTCTAGTGTGACAGGTGCACCTTCTTCTAGAAAGTTTTCAATGTTCTTTGTAGCTTCTCCAGAGTCTAAGAGTGGTCCATCTCCGCTGCATGTTTTCATCAAATGGGAATCACGAAATTCTATTACCTTGATCGAGCATGGAACGTCAAAGTTTTCGGGATCCTTCTCCTTAGAAAACGTCTTCAATGGCGGCTCAGGTGTATCCGTTAGTGTCTCATCCTTCACGAGGTATGTCTCACACTCAACATGGTGAGGAACAGAAGGAGGAGAAGGCTTTGGTTCGACGAGTGGAGGCAGCTTGTGGTCTTTTTTGTCGTCTTCAAAACTCTCAAACGAATCGATAGAGATAACATCGTCAGAAGGAATAGAAACGGGTCCTTCTTTTCCTTGATGTTTTGCTTCGTTGAAAACCATCATTTTCATGCATAGATTCGTTGAGTTCTTGAAGAATATTCTCCATGTGTGCCTTGTAGACCATCGGCTTCTCATAATCTTCATCGGTTTGTTGAGTTTGATGGTTGAGTCGAGTTTTAAGATCATAATCTTTCAAAGCAAGGGATATGATCATTGCATCGAGTCGCTCCAAAGGAAAGCTAATTTCCAAGATATCATCGTGCTGGTCCGAGGTTTGATGAGGAAGACCGTAAGCACTTTGTTGTGAGTCGACAAATGGAGGCTCAAAAGGATAATCTTGGCAGTAATGAGGTTCGTAGCATCTTTGAAAGTAGTTGGTTGGTGCCGGTTTCCAATCTATGTAGTACGAATCATGTTAGTGGTGTGAATCATGAGAGTAGTGAGCATAAGATGGGTCGTAGGAACCCTGCTCGTAGTAGTCATCTTGCACCACAGGCGAGTTCACGTTTCAAAGCCTGAAACGAAGAAAAATCAAAAAGAAAAAATTGTCTTAGAGTTGATTTACTAACCTCTAAAGTGTGGCAGAACGAGTAGCGATTGCCTCCCCGGCAACGGCGCCAAAAACTTGATGCGTATCGGATTCGTCTCCGAAACTTCAGCTTTTAAATTTTTAAACCTTAAAGCCTGCAAGTGCACATATTTGCGTTGTATTACTTAAGATATCGATCCACAGGTAGGGAATACTGTTTTACGAGACCTTATACACTGTATAGTAAATAAACCTAAAACGAATATATGTTTATAGGGTTTTGTCACGAACTTGAAACTAGGAATCTAAACTATACTAAACTAAGCAGGAAAATAAGAAAGTGAACGAGACTAAACTAAGCTAAACTAACCGAATAAATAAATCTAATCTAAGTGAACAGTAGCAAGAAATAATTATTTTGAAGTTGTAAATCAATTAACGAAGCGTTGGGCAATCGGGAATTCTGTAGGGTTCATGGCCGATTTTCACCAAGAATTCGCTTGGATTTCTAAAGCGACTTTTTGTCGTATTTGGGTTCTTGAACTTGGAACATGTACGTTGGGTGTATTCTACTCACGTAATCCTACAAACCTACCCAATTCAGTTCTCGGACAGTAGCTTTCGTCTCCGCCCGCGCAAAAAGTGAATGATACTCTCAAAGGTCGTTTACGCCCACAATTCCTCCGTAAGTATACTTTCAAAATCCTACGACAGATTTGCTCGTCTACCCTAGGTCAAGCGATTGGATTCAGCACCCTCGTGGCTCTGAACACCTAATATCAGTTGCTAAGACAGTTAGTCAAGTAACGCATTAACAACAAGGATAAAACGAAGAACCCTAATCGGTATCCTAGTCAAAAAACTCAATCAAAAATCGAACCATGAGAGCCCCTTTGAATTTCCATACCCAAGGAGAGAACTACTCAACCACGACCATGCAAGACAAAATCAAGTTTCTAAATTGCACAATCAATAAATAAGAAATCAAACAAGAGGGTTCACGGGAAATCCATATCTCCCTAAACAAAGAACAAAGAACAAGAGCAAAAGTTTGGTGCAAAACAAGTCTAAAAATGTAACAAGAGGGGGTTACGGAATTGTGGCTGTAAAAGAAGTATTTATAGTTCTTCAACTCGTTTTGGTCGAGTTAGAGTTTGACGAAAAAGACGGTTTTGGCCTCGGGTGAAGAAACGACTTGATTTAGGCGAAATTGGCTATGGCCGCGGGTCCGTGCTCTCCAGGAGTGGCGAACTCGTGTTTGGCTGCGGGTCCATGCTCTCCAGGAGCGTGAACTGGTATTTGGCCACGGGTGGGAGCTCTCAACCCGCGGTGGACTGCTTCTCGGCAGCTTCATCGGTCTTCGGTGCTTCGGATATATTTTAAGATCCAACCATTGGATTGTCCCCAATCTAATTGCATTTGAAAGCTGGTTGTCTCTACTTTTTTGTATCCAAATTTGATGATTATTAGACAGTGAGAAGGCCTTCTATGATGGCAAGACTTATGACGGTCCGAGTTTATCCAAAAACGTAATTTTGTTCCTAAATGCACTTTTTTACTCAGAGTTACCTGAAACGTCTTTCAAAACACTAAAACATAAAAATCATTTGAAACCTATTGAAAATGGAGTTAAAACACCTGCAAAAGAATAAGAAATTGATCCATAAAAATGGTCAAAAACCGGTGTTATCAACAGTCCACAATTATGCTCCTGAAGTAGTCCTCTGAATAAATAATGAGTATGGCTTGAGAAAGCTAACCGAGATTTGGGAGAAAATATCACTAGATTGTTCTTCCAATCTTGAGAACCAATCAAGGGCTGGCCCTGAGATGTGTTCCGTGAAAAGTTTACACAGTCCGACATACTGTTCGTACTCATTGAAATGAGCTCTTCCAACTGCGATCCTAAATACAGTTAAGTGCGACTTATGATCCGTTTTCCCCTTATAGATGGGTAGGTTAAGATTTCCCACCTTTCTGATGGGGGCACACGAGCGATCTCGGGAGATGCACTAGGGGCGTTATGGACTAGTGAATTGACATCATGCAGTCATTCCATAGTTTCCGCCAGCCCCCGATGGATGTATTCAATATTCACAGAAGCTATGTCCCTTCTAGGGTTGCCAACGAACTGGTCGTGGTTCCCTGCCATTTTAGGACCATACTGGCCTTGTCCGTTCATTTGCTCGTGATTCGGGGTCGGGAAGGCTCTCTGGTAGACACAAATATTTGCCTTGTCCTCCCTCCTTAGCAATACCAAGTTTACTCTTCACTTGCTCTCGGATTTCGGGTGGAGTTTTGTTTGAGAAGGTGATGGATGATTTCTCCTTATTGATAATTTGACCCGCAGCAAGTTCATACGATTTAAGGATATTTAAGAGAGCTTCGCAACATTGAGGGTTTGTTTTGCAAAAAACATCGTATCATCCGCAAATAGAAGATGGTTTATCCTCGGGCTGCCCCTTGAGACTCGGATCCCAGAGAGAAGGCCACTATCCTGAGCTGCTTTACAAAGACCCGACAGAACTTCACCACATAGAATGAAGATATAAGGGGATAGAGGGTCTCCTTGTCGGATTCCTCGATGAGGAATAACTAAGCCTTGTGCTGTCCCATTGACGAGAAAGGAGTATGAGAATGTGTAAATGCACTGGAAGATCCAATTAATCTATTTTGGGTGAAAGCCGAATCTCTCCAAAACCGCAATTATGAAATCCCATTCTAGCCTATCATAGGCTTTGCTCATGTCCGTTTTGACGGCCATAGAGCAATGAATTATCGCTCCCGATCCCTTTAGGAAATGCAATGTTTCATGTGTGATGAGTACATTGTCGGAGATGGCTCTGCCAGGGAAAAAAGCCGATTGGGTTTCGGATATGAGAGAGTCTAGAACTGGCTGAAGGCATTTGGTGAGGATCTTAGAGATGATTTTGTAGTAAACGTTGCATAAAGCAATGGGACGATAATCCGAGACAGCTTTCGGGCTTTGTATTTTTGGGATTAAACGGATGTGAGTGTTGTTTAGGGATCTTGGGATAATACCAGAAGAGAGTATTTCCTTTATTTCCTTCGTCATCTCCGATCCCACCACTTCCCAGATTGTTTGAAAAAAACTGGCAGAGAACCCGTCGGGCCCTGGTGCTTTTTCTGGGTGGATTGAGAATAGAGCTGAGCGGACCTCTTCACTTGTCGGATCAGCTATAAGGAGCTCATCGGTTCTTGCAGAGATACATGGCTTAATTGCCCGAGCTACTGTTTCCTCACAGTCATTAGATCTTGACGTGAAGATATCTTGAAAATAAGATCCTATTGCTCGCACTATCTCCTCTTCCTCAAAAACAGCTTGCCCCCTCGATGTTTCAAAGACTGAGAATTTATTCAAAGTTCTCCTGCCTCGGGTTATAGCATGGAAGTAGCCAGAATTTTTGTCGCCCAAGGAAAGCCAGAGAGTTCTGCTTCTTTGTCGCCAATACTCTTCCTCTGCTTTATAAGCCTGTTTCAGTTTTTGGTTTATCTCATTGATCAGCAGTTCATTAGGTACTCTTGATGTCATTGCTTTTTCCAGTTTATCCTTTTCCAAAGCTATGACTTTTTGACTGTTGGTGTGGTGATCTCTCTTCCAGCGAGAGATAGCTTTTCGGCAGTTTGTGATCCTCTGTTCTATCGAAAGAAGAGGGTTTGCGGTCCAAGTTTCTGCTATTAGCTTTGTGATTTCAGGGATCTCTCTCATCCTCCTATCATATCTGAAAATACCTCCTTTTTTCAGTCCCGCTGGTTCGAAGAAAGACACCACCGGACGATGGTCTGAGCCCTCAAAATTAAGATAATTGCATCTGCCAGAAGAGAATAATTCAGCCCAGGCGCTATTAGCTAGGGCTCGGTCAAGTCGATAGTGTACTAGGTGTGTATGCCGGGTTCCACGCCATGACAGTGCATTGCCGGAATGTCTGAGATCGTATAAATCGCACTGGGACAGAAAGGCTCGGAAGTTGCAAAAAGTCCCTTCTGCTTTAATCGGATCTCCTGATTTCTCTGAATTGTCAATAATGTCATTGAAATCTCCCGTGAGGATCCATGGTTCATCAGGGGCTGTAGCAAATAATTATTCTTAGTCACAATATTGTTGTGTTGTTTGGTTTATTCATTAAAATATTTATCAACTGTTTTATTTGGTTTTGTATAATTGAAAATGATTCAGAAACTTTCGTTCTCTCTTAACAATGAGAAAAATCAATTGATTTTAAGACTAGTTTTTTAAAAAAACATTTGGAATGGAGAAATTTCAGGCCCGAGCTTGAGTTCAAGCTGGACTAGTCCATGTTTGCCTCCCTTATATTTATAAAAATAATTTTATCCCTGAAATTTCAAAAGATCTTTTTGGGTTAAAGGTAAAATTATAAAATATATCTTTCAAAAGGTCATACTTAAGATGATAAACGGTCTACTTTTTAAGGATTATTTATTTGAAATTTAATATGGTAAAACAGCCAAACAATTTTTTTAACTAGCGGCTATCTAAAACTCAATTTTACTTCGATCTGCTTCAGAATCAAACAACAGGTAAACCTAGGAAAAGTTAACTTCCATTTATGAAGAATGTTTTCACATTTTTTTTTGTTTTCATCTGAATCTTTTCAATTATATAAAACAGAGGAATACACATAATACAAGGTGGAATGCGGTTTTAGTATACCAAACCAAAATTCCTCGGAAAATAAGCCCGATATACAGGAAACTAAGCCCGATACATAGGAAATTAAGCTCGAGTCCAATACACGGGAAACTAAGCCCAAAATACAAAAAACATAAAGAAAAGACTAATAACAAAAACATAAGCCACAAATTCGTTAACCCCGAACTCAAACTTAAGAAGAAGCGGCCTAAGAAACGAGAATAAAATGGCTGAACAACGAATCCTTCACCTATATGTTCTGAATTTTCATAAATAAAAAATTCGACTGATGAGAAAAAGTGCTTTTTATGGCGTGTGAGTTGTGACGTAAGAGAGACAAAATTGAATCTTCCTTTTACCCAAAAAAAATAAAAAAAATTTGATTCTTCCTGCTACGTTGTTTTCTTCCCAAAGTGGAAATAACGAAAGATCTGAAACGAATATACCCAAAAAAATATCTAGGGTGTAGCAAAACCACACATATCAATTAAATATATCTTTTCTCTGGTCAATTCAATATTTATTGTAACCAACTTGATCAACGAAAAGTAGCAAAACAAAATACATGAATTTTTAACCAAAATGCTAAAACGACACAAATTTATAGGAGATAAAGCTAAATTATCTTAATGATATAAAACTATTCTACCATACTCTCAATTATTCTATCCTTTTTATGTAAATTATTATTACATCCTTAATAAATAATTCCCTTTATTAATTTTTTTAATTAAAAAAAAAGAAAACAAAAAATTAAAAACGCCGCCACCCTCCCCACAGGAGACGCGCACCTCGTATTCGACCTCGAGCTCCCCTCTGTGTCTCGCCGGTGACCACAATTGAAGCTGATTCATCTCAA
Organism: Eutrema japonicum; assembly: GCA_030161315.1. Classification (NCBI taxonomy): domain Eukaryota; kingdom Viridiplantae; phylum Streptophyta; class Magnoliopsida; order Brassicales; family Brassicaceae; genus Eutrema; species Eutrema japonicum. The sequence goes on along the minus strand of BSQW01000006.1, from coordinate 34,743,210 downwards.
TTGAGGTTAGTTTTAGGCCTAAAAATGTGTTTTAGCTTAAATATATGGGGTATGATATTTGATTTTGATATAGAAACTATTTCTTTCGTTTTTGTATTTGCAATTTAAGGATTTCAATAGAAAAGAAAATTTTGGTGTTCATAATAGACATTGGGTTGGGTTGGGGATTGGTAACCATATCCGTTCTCTGGGTCGATTAGGACATAGGTTTTGTTGAATTGTATCGAATCGTAGGACCTCATTGCAGATTTTGATCCGAATGTCGAAGCTGCAGATCTGGTAACAATGGGGTATTACTAAGAGAATTGGATCAACTGGAACAACTGTGTATTACTATAGAAGTGGTATAAGTAGAACAACTGAGTATTACTATAGAAGTGGAATAACTGGAACAATTGGGTATTACTATAGAAGTGGAATAACTGAAACAACTGAGATTACTAAGATAAGTTGTTAAAAAATTTAATTGTTTTTAATTGTTTTTTCAAGCGACAGTGAGCAACCGTTCCACAATTATAATTTTCTCTATTGGAGGATATAATACCGGTGATGGTGATGATTTCCGATGGATATCAAAAGAGCATCGCATGTACGGGATAAAGTTTAGGGCATCATCTATAGAAGAGATAACGTATAAGTTGTTAGTGGATATGATATGCATGAAATTTGGGGTAGATGAATATATGACGAAGCTAAAATTGAGTTACCTTCCGGTGCTAGTGAATGACAGTCTTCCTATATATATTTATGATGATGAAGACGTTTATGGTTATCTAACGGTTGTGGATAAACAACTATGTAGAAATGCTTTGCATGTAGAGGTCATATAAGATCTTTTGGGATGTGGATATAGTTCATTTGGTGTGAACTATGGTGTTAATGCTAGTGCCATAATTTTTCACGCATGAGACGAAGGAGCAAAAGAACTATATCGTATAGAGGATGTTGGTATTGGAGATGGCGAAAACAATGTTGATGACGTTGTTGAGTACAGTGTTGATGAAGGTGTTGAGTACGGTGTTGATGACACTCTGGATAGGTGTGCGATAGTTGAATATGATGAGCTTACACGTCCTGCAGAAGGAAGTCAGTATGTAGATGCATGGGAAGATGGTACAAGTCTGGAATTAAATCAAGAATTTGAATCTAAGAAGACAGTGATAGATTTAGTTCAGCTTCACATGAAAATTGTTTTGGGATCAGATTAAGAAACTGGGATAAGACTCGATGGGTGGTAAAATGCGGTGCTGAAGGAGAAGGTTATTCATGGTATTTACGAGTTGCAAAGGGTTTAAATTCAACATGTTTCAAAGTTATTAGATACAATAAGATGCATACATGCTCTCGGGCGGGTACCAGCTACCGTAGTACGAGAGGCACAAAGCGATTAATTAGTTGCATATGTTTTTAAGGAAGTTTATCCAAGACAGTTACATACCTCAACTCCTAAATCTCTCATGGGTTTGGTTCAAAAAAATATAGGTGTGTCAGTGTCATATGCTACTGCATGGAGAGGGAAACATCTAGCTATTAATAAAGTGTGTGGTAGTCCAGAAGAGAGTTTCAAGTTGCAGCCTTATTATTTGTACATGTTAGAGCAGGTGAATCCTGGTACCAAAACAAGATTAGAATTGGATGAAGAACAGAAGTTTACGTACGTATTTATCGCTCTGGGAGCTTGCATCGAAGGGTTTCAAAAAATGAAGAAAGTGATCGTTGTGGATGCAACTTTCCTAAAGGCTGGTTATAACGGTGAGCTAGTTTTTGCAACAGCTCAGAATCCGAATCATCACCATTATCCCATTGCCTTTGGTGTAATTGATGGTGAAAAACATGCAAGTTGGATTTGGTTTTTCGAAAATTTGAAAACTATTATTCCGGATAGTGCTGAGTTGGTTTTTGTTACTAACAGACATCAAAGCCTGATCAATGCGATAGTTGTAGTGTACCCGAGCTCTCAACATGGATTTTGTATCTATCATATGTCGCAGAATGTGAAATCCCATGTTTATCATGTGAACAAAGATGAAGTTGTTGGGATATTAAGGGAATGCGCAAGGATGTACTCAGAGGATGAGTTTCTGCAAAAGTTTAGTGAATTTAAAGAAAAGTATCCTAGCGTAGCCAAATATCTTGAAAATAACCAAGAGACCATCAACAGCGACAAAATTCAGCATATGTCTTCTCGCGTCGAAACCATCAACAGCAAGAAATATCATGGTGCCTTATGTGGAGAACGTATTGCACAACATATGTCTTCTCGCGTCGAAACTAGAAGTGGTTGAGCTCAACAGTTTCCAGTTAGAGTACAAAGTCAACGGAAAAGATGGAATGGGTTATGTGGTGGACTTGTTAAAGAAAACTTGCGATTGCAAGCTTTTTGACATAGACAAGTATCCTTGTGTCCATGCATTAGCCGCATCGATTAAATTGTCGAAGCAAAAAGATAGACCTAGAGATATCCATTATCATGAACTGTGCTCAAGATATTATTGGTTGGATCATTGCGTGTTGGCGTATGTGAGTACGATATATCCAGTGGCGCAAAGGTCTCAGTTGATTATTCTGGCTGAAGCACAAGAATTGATATATTTACCTCCGAATTTCCCCAAACGCAAGGGAAGAAGGAAAGAAAAAAGGTTTACATCGACTGGAGAACATCGCCAGGGAAATAAGAGGGTGCCATGCCAGAACTTCGCTCCTTGGTTTATTTGTTCAAATTCCAATGCTACGATCTAATTTGTGTATCACTGGAACAACTAAGAACTACTGTTTGTTCAAATTCCATTCCAGACACTATTGTCTCTTCTTTTAAGTGTCACTTGAACAACTAAAAAATGTTGTTTGTGATTTAGTACTATTGTTTGCAATATAGTACAACTGGAGAAACTAAGAATTATCGTAATATTTTCTTACAAACTACGAATTTTCCTAATATGGTTCAAATTCATCACAATCAAGCCTACTTTATAAATTTTGTTTGTATATGTAATTCTTTGATACTATAAGTTTTTTTGGATAATGGTTTTTATCATATTCTTGTTTTCCCATCAAACACCTTATACTTTTATGATTACTTAGTTAATTTTAACCACCTTATAATGCAAAAGATACGAAAAATATGCATTAAGACATATTATTGCATGAAAACATTGGAAATGTAGTTAAGATACCAAATGTCATTGGTACAACCAGCAAATTTAACTTAAATTCACGGTAATAGTAATATAAGTAAAATAACCCAAAATTACAACTGTTTGGAAGCCGGAACAACTATACAACTACAAGGCATAACTATGTTATATGTTTTCCTCCATTTTTAATATTTTTTTTAGATTTTTCGTTTTCCCTTCAAAAGGGGTCTAATCCCTAAAAGAAGTTTAAAATGGTAGAATAGTTTTTGTTTTTCATTTCTAACTTCGAAAAAAAAAACTAGAGAGATTCGTGGATTTGATCGAGATTCGGTGATACGCGAAAGGTAAGCGATTTCTGGGTTTTATGTGTAGGTTCGCGATATATGGATTTTTAATTCATGGGTTCCTAGATCTCGGGTAATGGATGAGAAATTTTTTCGTTTTTATTACAGTGATATGGGAACTTTCAGCTACAGTCAAAGCTCTTCCTCCAGAGCAACTTTTAGTAGTGGTTGTTGCAGAGCTGATGGTGAATTTGGAATTCCGATTACTTGTTCATGTGGTGGACAAGGGATTGTGCAGACATCTGACACAGAAACCGACCCAAGGAGGAGATTCTTTACCTGCCAGGATCGTGATGTGAGAATCTTCACATTTGTGATTTTGATTTCTGGATTTTGTGATGCGATATCGTGGGCTTGCGGGTCTAATTCTGTTTGTTGTTGCATGTTTCCTCTTCTTCTTCTTCTTCTTCTTCTTCTTCTTCTTCTTCTTCTTCTTCTTCTTCTTCTTCTTCTTCTTCTTCTTCTTCTTCTTCTTCTTCTTCTTCTTCTTCTTCTTCTTCTTCTTCTTCTTCTTCTTCTTCTTCTTCTTCTTCTTCTTCTTCTTCTTCTTCTTCTTCTTCTTCTTCTTCTTTCCTCTTTCATCATACAACACCAAACTGCCTCCTCCATTTGCCTCGTTCACAGACAACTCCACGTTTTTAATTATTCTGTAATGGTCATCTAGCTTCTCCTACATTTCCTTAAACCCATTTACCACTATTTTGTTCAAACACTCTAACCCTGCGATCGTTTTTTTCCATTTCATTTTCCGAAGCAGGCATCGAAGCATATACCTTTTTACCAACTCGACCTTCTATTCGGATAAAAGGTTTTTTTCCCTTCGCTGTTTCGGCAATTCACATCTTGCTTGTACATCTCCTCGAAGAATATATCTCTCTTTTCTTCCACCAAAATCTTTTTCCAACTATCAACAACTGTATCAACTTCATCTTGCTCCCAATCCTCATCATCCATGATTCCAGCCAACAGTTGCTCCTCATCCTTGGATAGAGTCAACACACTATGAATCTCCTGTGAATACCAAGACAAACAATTTCTAAACAACCTCATCTTGCTCCCAATCCTCATCATCCTTGTAACATTAATTTACATAAGGTTTGATTACTAACCGTAGTTGCATTAAATTTCAGATTTATTTCCGAAAGTGCAAAACCTTTCAAATGACCTTTCTTGAACTTGATCTTGCACATCCTTGGACATCTACTATTTGCTCCAACAAAAGCTTCTCTGAGCTGGCTTCCAAGAACTGGAATTGCCTCAAACGCTAGAAACAATACATGACACATCAAGTATTACTAAACAAATGCTAAAGGATAGTAATACTCAGTTGTGCATATTTTCCTCTATAAGATGAATGAAACTAGGAATGACTTTGTTCGCACCTTCAGGCACTTTTCCATCAAAACTTTCCACTAGCTTACGAATGTATTTCATATTTTGATCATATGCAAATCGTCCCCAAGGAAACATTTTACACAACTCAAGATCACTCGGCGCTCTTAGAAAGAATGGCTCTACACCTGGGGCTCCATCTCCTGTCTTCACCTTCCCAACAATCATGTTGGCTACGAAGTAAAGCACATCAATATTCAACCTACCTTTACCAGGTTTCCCTCTCATTGACTCCAGCTTTTCATCGACATCCTTCAGTGTTACTTTCTTATTCCCTTTCCCAAAATGCTTCTCAACAAACTTACCACTATCCCCGCCTAAACTTTGGTAATCATCTGGGTAGCTACGGTAGTTCAAACCAGAAATAGGCCCTAACTCTCTCAGAGAATACCATATGGGAACACCATTCACTACAAACTAGAATTACTTCTTCTTTCTTGATGACACCATGCGTAGAAGGAGCATCCACATACCCATAGATTTATGGCAATCCCCCAAGTACATGTGGAAGAAGTGATTGAACTGAGGGTGTGTTTTGAACCACCTCAACTCGCTTTCATTTAGCAGTTCTTTTAACGTATTTACTGCCTTCTCAACATAGCACCTTTCAGACAGCTTGATGGAGATGTTATACTCAGATGGTTCGAAGAACATCTTCTCTGGTGGTATAGCTTGGATTTTAGACTCCTCATCCTCCTTCTCCTCCTCCTCCTTCTCAATGTTCTCCTCTTCCTCATCAGAGCTCGGCTACATTAGAAGTTCCAATACTTAGTTGTTCCAATTTCACTCAGTAGTCCCAATTTTACTCAGTTGTCCTAGTATTACATATATTTAAAACCAAAACAACATCAGGGTTTCGAGAGACATACCGAATACATTAGGGAAACGACGCTTCATTGAGGAATCGGCTTGGTGTTGAGGGCGGTGTTGAGTCTCCTGAGTCTCTGTATCAGAAAGAGCCGGGGAAAAAAGGGAAAATAGTAGAAAAATAAGAGGAGTCTGAAAGAAGGGAGGTCCCTAAAATAAGTGTGTGTCTTTGCGGCTTGGTGCAAAGGAGAACCGCATTTTTCAGTCTTTCATGCTTTTTCCATTGTCTTCATACGGGGCGGCATTGCTGATGAGTAGAAGAAGAAGAAGAATAATGATGAAAAATTTACAACAACAATCCATCAGAACATAGGGTTTCAATTTTTGTTTCAATTATGGGTTTAATTTCAGCAATTCACCTGAGGCATATTTACCTAGGGTTTCGACGGAATCGCGATTTCGATTCTACTGCTACTTCAACGTTGATTGATGGAGTGCCCGAGCTTTCGACTAACACTCCCAAAAATGAGCTTCGCCCGTCTTAGTTGTCCTAGTATTTCAAGGAGAAAAGCAACGAAGGAAGATCGGAACGGAAGGGTCATTTTTCGAATTTGTAAGTAAGAAATGACAAAACAAAATTCCAAAATAAAAATAATGGCTAGATCCCACCAGATTCTACCGGATACCGATCCAAACCGTGGTTGGGTCTGTAATTATGAAGGCTTTGATTGGTTTTTTGAGTTTTTGACAACTTTTTCTAATTAAAACAAAAAAACAAAAACTGATTATTAGATGAGGAGTATTTTAGAATACAGTTAGACCAAAAAGAGCATTTCAGCATTAAGTCCCAAATTTATAAGAGTAACCTAAAATTACAACTTACTTATACATCTCTAAGGCTTATAGATAATAAAATTTAAGGCATTTCGAGCACTAAAAGAATACATCCGTTTTCCAAAGGCCATATCGGTCGGAAAACCATCGGAAAATGACTTTCCGGACGAGTTTCCGAACGATTTGGCCCTTCGGGACTGTCGCGTCGGAAATAAAAAATGGTCGGAAATTGGTCGAGAATTTCCGACCGATTCCCGACTAGCCATTTCCCGACGATTTACCGACGCTAAAGAGCGCTTTACCTACCAAAAGTCCGATGAGCGCTTTTCCGACCAAATATCGACCATAATTATTCCCGACTAAATACCGACCACACTTATTTCCGACCATATGCCGACCAATTCCGATGGGACGTTTCCCAACAATTTCCGACCAGAATTATTCCCCACTAAATACCGACCAGACTTATTTATGACCAAATGCCGACTAAACCTTTCTCGACCAATTCCCAACTAAACCTTTCCAGACCAATTCCTGACTAAACCTTTCCGGACCAATTCCCGACTAAACCTTTCCCGACTAAATTCCGACGGGATGTGAAATACAGTATTTTGAAATTATTTTGAAAAATTAATTAATTTTGATTAAATAATTTAAATTAAATTAAATTAATTCGAAAATGAAAATGAAAATGAAAATTAATATTAATATTAATATTAAAAATTAAAATATTTGATAATAAAATTGTTTTGAAATAAGAGAAATGTTTTGAAAATACAAAAAATATTAAACATTAAACATCTCCCGTTGCCGATCTCATTCCCCTCGTTCCCGGGAAATCATGTTGCAGACATGCTAGAGATATTTGTCCATCCCGTTGCCAACATGCTAGAGATATTTATCCTTGCCTCCGTAAGCTCCTCTTGCGTGGCACCTAACTTGAATTCGGTGTCCGCTTTCGCCGCCTTCAAAGCTTATACTTTGAACTTCAGCTCTTCATTCTGCTGGACGAGATCTTCAAAGAAAAAAGAACCCAAGAAGACCCGTCGTCCATAAACGGGATCGTACCCAAACCCCCGCGACGCCTCCCTTTTTTATCAAGGGGAAATTCCTGAAGAAAATATAAATAAATTAGAACATTATAAAATTATAATGTAAAACTATAAGAAAATAAAAACTTACGTTGATAACGAGACGGTTGACCTCTTCGCGCATCAGCTCGAAGGAAGAGGAGGAGTCACCTAGTGACTGTTGGGTCAGCTCGGTCAAATAGGCAACTTCTCGTAGATCTCCCTCATGAGGGGATCCTGAATAAGCCTGGTTGTCTTGCTCGTGTGTCACCTCTTCATTGAGTCCAAGTGATTCGGACGCACACCTCCGGCCTCGTTAGTCTATAAAAATGAATAAATTTAAATATGAATAAATAATTTAATAATTAAATATAGAAAACAATGTTAACAATAAAAGATAACTATTTGAATTTCTCGGGTCTGGGCTCGAACCGGAGTTGTGGATGTACTGTCCCTTCCAGTTGCGGTCACTCTTTTGGTTTCTCGAATTTGGCTTCGAGACTTTCTCTGTCTCCGGGTTTTGCCAATATGGTCTGTAGCCATTCCAAACATCCGGATTCAAGCCTTTCGGCTTGTCTGCCTCTTTCCTCCACTTTTGCTTCCACTCGTTCATGTATCTCTTGAACTGCGTACGCGCTACCTTCATAAATAACTTTTCCACCATGATAGTGTGGGAGGGATGCCATGTAAACTCTTGTTACGAAAACATATATAAAATACTTTGCAAAATATTTTAAAAAATACTTATAAATATGGGAAAAATATAGCAATTGACAACTTACCGCAAATTGTCTAAACCAAATTTGCTTCTCATCAGACGGGATTTCTGAAAACTACGTGTACGGTTTGTCGAGGATCAAATGCACCATCTTCAGAATGGCCTTGCTAATCCCGTTGTTCGATATACCAAACCTACAAAACAAAAGATAAACTATAAACAATTTGATATTAAAAATATATATATATATATAAAATATGAACTATATATATTTACCATGTCGATCTTCCAACTCGACGTGGATCAAGCCGGATGTGCGAGTCCCGGCCCGATTGTTGGACTAACTCCTCGATGGACATGATTTGAGGAACTTGACTGGTCGACTCCGGGACATTGGATGCCGGCGGACTTTGTGGTTGTGTACCTCGACTCGAACCACCGCTATGTGCACATGGTTGCATCCCTCGAGCAGAACCACCGAGGTGAATGTTATCGAAACCCTCGTACGACCTAGAAAAAAATGCAAACATTGTTAGATGTTAAACCTAAACGCAAACTAAAAATAAAACGCGAACTTTAAAAACCCCAAAATATTACCAAAAACTCGATAAAATTATGAAAATTCTCAAAACGGTTTTTATGAAAATTATGAAAATTCATAACATTTTAAGAAATTTATGAAAAATAGTAATGATAAATTTATTAATTATGCAAAACAATAATGAAAACGTTTTATATACCAATGAAAAAATTAAATCTTTTCAAACATTCTAAAAAACGATTTCTATAACATTTAAAAATTATCTTTTATTTTTTTTTTTAATCTAAAATTATGGAAACTATGAAAAAAATTAAACCTTATGAAAATTATGAAATATAAATTATTAAAAAAAACCTTATTTATTTAACATTTAAAAAACTAATAAAGTTTTATATAACTATTTATAACAAAAATTAAAATTAAATAAATCTAACAAAATATTACACAAAAACCTAAACCAAAAACAATTATAACCTGAACTAAAATCTAACCTCAAATCTAACAACAATCTAACCACAAATCCCACTAATCTAACGACAAATCTACCAAATCTCACATCCAACAAATCCCAACAACTAAGATCCAAATATTCATGCTTCCACTGGATCATACGATTCCCGACCATCTTAAAGTCGTCGGAAATTCCCGACCAAATACCGACGGTTTTGTTTTCTTCGGAATTTCGTCGGTATTTGGTCGGGAATTTTCGACGACTTTAAGATGGTCGGAATTCTGGTCGGAAATCGTTATGTTTTCTTGTAGTGGAGGTTAAACCGCTATCAATATGATGAATAGATAAAATATATACTATTAAAATAAGAGCACTATTATAATATGTTTCCCAACCCTTATTATTTATTTTAATAAATTGAATATGTTGCCAAACATTTAAACAGTCTTATTTGTCATTTCTTATGATTTCTTATTTTTGTATAACAATTAAATTATTTCTTATTTCTTATTTCTTATTTCTTATTTCTTATTTCTTATTTCTTATTTCTTATTTCTTATTTCTTATTTCTTATTTCTTATTTCTTATTTCTTATTTCTTATTTCTTATTTCTTATTTCTTATTTCTCACTTCATATTTTATATATTTTAAATTTTAATTTACAGAAAAACTTATTCCGCCCGGGCGCACAAATTAAAATCTAGTAAATAGTTAAAATGTATGGGTCAAATCGATGGTCAGAAAAGCCAATAAAAATGAAACGAGGCCATTACGAACCAACAAATAAACAAATGAGTTTACAACCGTCTTTCTTATCAAATAGATGGCTGGATATTTATTTTTTTTGCCAACAGCCTAAGTACCTATATCGGTTCAGTTAACCAAATCGAGGGATACCGAGTTTACATAAACTAGATCTAATGGGTAGACACGAGCACATCGTGCTAATTTTTCTGCCTATGTGTTGTTTTCGCGTGGAAAATGTGAGATTGAGAAGAAAATGAACTCCTCCTTACTCTTCACGAACACCTCTAAGTGTAACGTAAAAGCCAATCACTCCTCAGGTATACACACCATCTTCACCAACTCGGAGCATTATGTTGCAATAATTATCGCCGTCTTCTGGTTTGCAATCATGCAGTGCATCGCCAAAATGAGTGCTTCAAGTTCTGCTTACAGGGGGAGATACTTTGTCTCAGATTTCTTGCTCCCATTTTGACTCCTTCGACGCCCTCCTGAAAATAGTACCATCCTAAACCAGAGAAATTGTTAGTATCCTTCAAAGAGCCATCAATATAACATCTCCATCCACCGTCTCCAACGTGTTGATCTATCGCCAGTGTAGAGCCAATTTGTTGTAAAGCCATGGCTGGATCACATCGTTGTGCCGATTCCCAAGTCATTGCCTCAGTTTCCGCTATCCTTGGTATTTCTTGTGGACTTATATCCACATTTGAGTAGATCTTATCATTCCTTTCCTTCCAAATATACCACACAATCCAAGAGAAATTTGTATGCTCATTGTCGTTTGAAAGTCTCTATGAGATTATCAAAATTAGAGAAGACCGAAGACATTGGGAAAACCCCTGGGCCGATGGTATCCGAGAGAGTGCCCATGTTTGTAACGCCGGGGCACATTCAAAGAAAACGTGATTTATCGTTTCCTCTTCCGCTCCACACCGTGCACATTGTTTATCGCAATTAATTCATCTAGCGCGTAAGTTCGATGTAACCGAGAGACTTCCATGAATGTATATGCAATATTTTCACTTCCATGAATGTCGTAATTTCGGTGAGTATTGTAACTTCCATGAATGTATCTGCAATATTTTCACATTCGGGCCGTAAGAACAGTTCATGCCGCTGTCTGGTTCTTGATGTTCAATCTGATAACCCGACCTAACCGTATATTTTCCCCTTTTTTAAATGCCAGTAGGCATACACCAAATAATTTCCGCATCGGCAGGGTCAATAATTGCATTAATCAAACCCATATTCCACATTTGTGTCACTGGATCAACCAGATGATTGACCATGAGATTTGGATAGTAATTACACCCCTTACATGTTGCCTGCTTAGGGGAAGAAGATGGTATCCATGGGTCATTCCATACTGAGATAGAACCAACTCTCTAAATTAGCCCTTTGTTGACCAGAAATATAGCTGACTTAATACTTCTTCATCCAAACGATGGGGAGTATGATGTTATAGGATCTAAAGGGTATGTGCTCCAAAAATATCGACCCTTAAAGACCCGATCAAACAATGAATCCCGTTTATCTATTAGCCGTCATAGTTGTTTTGCCAATAAAGTTGTGTCTGATGTTTGAAACCCGATTCCACCTTCTGATTTACTCCGACACAATTTCTTCCATGCTAACCAATGCATTCCTTTATATTGTCTAGTTGAACTCCACCAGAACCGTGCTGCCACACTAGTTAGATTTGCGGTTATATATCTTGGTAGATGAAAACATGACATAACGAATGTAGGCATAGCTGATTACACCGATGTAATTATGACCTCCTTACCTCCTTTAGACAAAAGCCTCGAGGTCCATCCATTAATTCTATCATTGTGTCTCTCAACGACATAATTAAATCTTGCTTTTTGCTCCATCGAGACTCTGCGGAAGGCCAAGATATGAAACCATCCCTCCCATATTATAGATTCCCAGCAGTTGTTTAATCTCTTCATGTGTCGCTTCGTGTATTGTATGTCCGAATTGTAAGGAAGATTTTGTGAAATTGATATGTTGCCCGGAGACCGACTCATAATGTTTAAATATGTTTAATATAATCTGACATTCCTGTATCGTAGCCTTACATAAGAAGAGACTATCATCCTCAACGAGTAAATGTGATACCGCTGGGCTTGCCTTCACCACCTTTAACCCCGTGAGTAAACACTCTCTTTCCGCCTTTCGTATATTTGCTATCAATACCTCCGTACAAAGGATGAATATGTTTGGTGATAAGGGGTTGCCTTGACGAAGCCCTCATTGCGGAATTATTTGGCATTTGGGTTGATCGTTAATGAGGACCTTATATTGTACTGATTGAATGTACCACATCATCCATGTAATTCATTTTCCGCAAAATCAAATTTCCGTAAAAGGTGTTGAATAAAAGGCCATTCCACCCGATCAAACGCTTTGCTCATGTCCGTTTTTATCGCTATAAATTTTCCCTTGCATGACTAGTTGGTTTGCAAACCATGAAACATTTTCTAAGCGATCAGAATATTATCTGAGATTAGTCGTCCTGACACAAAGGCTGATTGAGTCTCTGATATCAGGTCCGAGAGCAATCTCTTTAACCTCTGGCATAGAACGTTTGATATAATTTGGTATCCCATGTTACACAGGCTAATAGGTCTTAACTCCGTCATACGAGTAGGTCGTCATGTTTTTGAATTAGACAAATATTCGTCATGTTCAACCGTTTATCGAAACAACCATTCGCCATAAAACTGTTAACCAACCCTACAATATCCGCCTTTATAATGTTCCATGATCGTTGGAAAAATGATGTCGTCATTCCGTCCGGACCCGGGGCCTTTTTGGGATGCATCATAAAAAAGCCCTCAGTATTTCCTCTTTGGTAGCCATTGCCGTAAGTATCTCGTTATTATGTTCTGAAACTACAGCCGAAATTTCACCCAACGCATCCTTAAAATCCGTCGGAGAAGTAGATGTAAATAATTCCTCAAAATAATTTACCGTCACTTGTTCAACCTCATTTTTTGAAGTTACCCAGGTTTCAGATGCATTATGCAAACCAACAATCCAATTTTTCGCCCGTCTTTTCTTAACTTGGGCATGATAGAATTTTGAATTTTTATCCCCCGCTGTTGCCCATAAAGTACGGCTTTTCTGTTGCCAGAAAAATTCCTCGTCTAGATATGCATCTTTCAATTTTCATGTGTTCTCCATCAGTTCCTCTCGGGTTCTAGTGTCATCATTGTAACTCCTTAATTTTCTCCTTGTCGTATGGTAAGTTATTTTTCCACCATTTAGATACTTCTTGCCGGAAAATACCTATTCTTTCTATAAAGGAGGTCTCACTGTCACCTGAATTGATATCCCAGCCCTTGGAAATCGAATCCATTAACCCATCCTGACCAATCCACCATTTATCAAATTGAAATTGTGCCCGTCTCCGTGGGAGTTTGTCCTCTACAGTAGCGACAATTGGTATGTGGTCTGGCTCAATCATTGCTAAATATTCGACAAATGAATGTGAAAAAATTCCATGCCAATCGTCGTTAGCTAAGGCCATGTCCAATCGACACCGAACAATTTTCGAATTCCGTTTTCCTCTCCAAGACATAGTATTTCCGAAACAATAAAATTTCACAAAACTGCAATGTTGAATCATGAGATTAAATGACATAAATAATGACGCGGTCTTAAATTTCCTCTTAGCTTTTCATTATTACCGGTTATTTCATTTAAATCACCAATTATAAACCACAGATCCGTCCGGGATAAACTCGTCCGTGTTAAACGTTCACAAACTTGATCTCGTAATTTCGGTACCGGATCCCCATAAACAAACGATAAGAGACTTTTTTTTCTTGAACAACCGCCTCAATATCAATTATTCAATTATTTGAAAATAAAACATTGACATCAAACGAACTATAGTAAAATAAAGCAAGTCCACCGCTCGCACCACACGTTTCAACCGTGAACAACTTATTATAACCGAAATGTAATTGAAATTTTTGCAAAAAAATAAAATTCATGTTTGGTTTCTAAAAGAAACAAAAATTCCATTTATTTTTCTTCCAAATCTCCCGAAGATAACTTCTTGTGTACCGATTCCCGAGTCCCTGACAATTCCAACTCATAATCCTCATTAATTAAATATTTTTGATTGAGCTGAGCTAGTTTTCGGATTTGATAAAGCCTTCGAACCAGTGATCTTCGATTCCTCCCCAATGCGATTTGATAACTTCGCCATCGCCTTCTTGCGTGGTGATATCATCCAGTACCGTGCCTAATGTACAAAAAATTAGGCAATGGCCTAAGGCCACATTAAAATTAACAAAATTATAGGACCACATTTGTTTCCCAAATTAGGCTTATATATATGTGTGTGTGTGTTTAGCTTATTTGTTTGAACATTTTGTTGTTATAAGAGAAATTAAATAGTTTGGTTATCATATCTATAGGGAGAGAGAATTAGTTATAAATTTTGAATATGTAAATTTGATAAATGATTTTGTAGAAAAAGTAAGAAATTTTGTAATTTAGAATTTCTATATTATCATTATTTTTGTATGTTTTATTTCAATATTATAACTTTTAAAAATAGTTTAATTTTTATAATAAAGGCCACATTTTTAAAATTCGCCATAGGCCTCTATAAACCTAAGCACGGCACTGATATCATCGCCTAGACTATCCTCTTCTTCGATCCGCCACCATAAACCATCGAACCCGTTTTAATAAGTTTCTTTTTTGCCCCTTGATTAATCTCGCCCATGGCGACTTGTTTATCCTCATCCAGAAGTGATTCCTGCATAACCTCATCAACATTACCTTCGGAAGTAACTGATATCTCTGTATCGTGAGTGGGAACCAGATAATTCTGCTCATGTGACTCTTCCGCTAGTCCAACAACTTCTCCTAAAATTCATTTCTCCTGCACTTGTTCCACTATGTTCCCGTCCGTTCTAACCTCACCGTCCTCCATAACCTCATCCACAACCAATTTTTCTTCCCACATGTACTACGCGTCGATTATGTTCCCTTCACGTCATCTGGAAAGATATCTGAGCTCAAAGAGTGAAGACTCTTCCCATGGAAAGCATCAAGCTTATTCCTTTCTTGAACCGAGAGTTCCTCACCCAATCTGGTGTGCTTCAAATCCTTAACTCCTTTAGTGGATATTGCATACCTTTGCTTCAATTCATATGGAGGGACATACCCTGAATTTTTGTTGTACCGTACTGATCCTTCTCAAAACTTCCGTTCATTTCTTCCCTTGTGTGGCTGAAACTCATTCCCAGCCCGATCATGTTGCGAACTTTCGTTGCCAGCCTGACTAATATATCTCCCTTTGTAACTCCCCTTGTAAGGTTGTATCGTTCTGGTCCCCACCAGAAGAAACCACCGCCTTAAAACTCGCAGCACTTGGACCCTGACCAAAATCCTTGCGGTGCCCTGAAGGATCAGTCTCCTTCTCCTTCGTTTCTCCCGAGATGGACATTTAAAGTGATCATGGCAGAGACTATGGCAGTTACGACAATAACCAAACAGCCTTTCATACCGCAAAGACACCGTTGTCTCTTCACCGCTATCGAATTCCACTAGTGTTGAGAAGACGATTGTTTGAAAACCATCAACCATTCCCTCCTCCAAGTCCACTGCCTTAACCTCTCCAAGAGCCTCCCCAATGGTACGTGATATATCATGGTTTTTACCCCTTTTAGGCCATGATATAAGTCCGTTTTTTAGAGTCTTTCTGCTATTTCATAGTGTTTTAGAGTCTTTTACAGGTCTTAGCACGTTTGGAGAATAATTGGAGATATTGGAGCTTTCTGGAGCATTTTGGAGCAAAGCTGAAGATCGTGTTGCTGAGTACCCGATTTCACGTCGAGCATCGATCGATACCTCCTTGGTATCGATCGACACCCATCGAGGCAGACACGACCCGCGACTTTAATGAAGAGTTGAAGAATTGCAACTTGGTCCAGAAGTCTTTAATATTTACAAGAAGCCCCAATTCGTGATTTAGGTTATTTATAGGGATTTTACAACCACTTTGTTGGCTACGCTTATTTTTTATTCTGGATTTGTGAGAGAGCTTTTGAAGGGAGACAAGTCTGATACTCTGTTCGTCGAGAGAAGATTTCGAACCCTTTTGTTACTCTTTCTTATTTTCTATTGAGTATTTATTCAAACATGTTTATTGATTCAATTTCCATGTCTGAGTAGATCTGTTGTTAGGTTTAGGGATTCTCATAAGGGATTTCTTTGAATGCTAGGTTGATTAGTTATTTAGGGTTCACAATCTGAATTAGTTCTTCGCCTTAGGTTGTTCTCAAAGCTAATTCTGGATTGATCACCTAGAACTTAGATTTTAGGATAATTAATTAGGCACGACAGTGCGATTAATTACATGATAGAACTTAGGGTGAGCAAATTGATTACTCGCAAAGAGATTTGGTTTAATTGATTTGTGAACATATCAAACTTGAAATAAAGGCTGATTTATTCTTAGGAATTTGCAAAGAAATTTGGGATTCTGAAGTTTAGATTTAGATAGTTTTCGCAACGACAGTTGGTTAATTATACTTTAGTGGTTTGAGTTCGAGAACCGTGCGTAACCTGAACCCTAATTAGTTAGTTTATTTTGCATTCATTGATTTCCTGAGAAATATCCCTGAACCTATCTTTTTCCCATTGAATTACAACTCGTTTACTGCTTACTGCTTTTTGTTTAATCTGAATAGCTTAGCTTGATTTGATAACTATACAATCTATTGTGCGATTTCTCTGAGTTCTTGTGTTCGACCCCTGATATACTGCAGCAACTACTTTAGTACTGTTTAGGGTATTAATTTGAGCATATCAAATTTGGCGCCGTTGTCGGGGACTCAATTTCGCCATTAGATTTTAGCTGTCGAGTTTCGACTAAGCCCGTCGGTATCGATCGATACTACCTAGTATCGGTCGATACGCGTCGTTTTATTTTGTTGATATCGATCGACACCACGTGGTATCGAATCGCAGCACTTGATTTTTGTGTTTCAGGTGCATGCCTAATCCGGAAACCAGAAGAAACAAGAGCACTCCACTAGTCAATCTATCGTTAGAGAAGCTAGCACGTTTAGAACGCGCAAACAGAAAGACAAAGCAAACATCAGGGATGAACAACCCAATGGTTTTAATAGCTGATGAAGCTAGAGCCTTGAGAGACCAAGAGGGTCAAGTGTGCAATGAGAGAGGGCAGCGACTTGATGATGCTGGAAACGTCATTGCCCCTCCTGCTGTTGTTGGTCAGATTATCGCGCCAGCTGCGCAAGCCAACGTTGGGAATGCTGAAGTTGATCGAGGTAAAACACTTTGTGAACACAACAGACCTGATCAGTTCTTTGCCAATCGAGCTGCGATTCGCATCCTAACTTTTCAAAGGAATGACTTCGAGCTGAAACTTGCGTATTACGCTCTTGTAAGTCAGAACCCTTTCCATGGCCTACCTCATGAGCATCCCATGGATCATATCGAAAGGTTCGAGGATTTGGTCACTGGTATGAAGTACAATGGAGTGCCCAATGAGTTCCTTTTCTGCAAACTCTTCCCGTACTCTCTTGGTGGGGATGCTACTTATTGGCTGAAGCAGTTAGTTCCTGATTCGCTAACTACATGGGATGAGACGAAGAATGCATTACTGATCAATTTCTACGATGATGCAAGATCTGAAGAGCTCAGGAACAAGATCTCTCAATTTTATCAAGGTCCAGCAGAGGCACTCAAAGATGCTTGGATTCGTTTCAAATCATATCAGAGAGATTGCCCGCACCATGGGTTCAATCAGGTTCAGCTGTTGGGTACTTTCTACAGAGGGATCGATTGGAGGTACAAGATGGCTTTGGATACTGCGAGTAATGGAAACTTCAACACCAGATATCCAGATGATGCGGTTGTGCTGATTGAGAACTTGGCGTCTAGCAATAGCACCAAGAATTCTGATTTTGAGCCGAAGAAGCAGGCTGCAGGAATTGATGGATCATAGATTGCTGAAGTTCAAGCGAAGTTGGATATTCTGCTTGGGAAGTCGAAGAAGACTGTACATTTTGCTGATGGAGTCGATATCATGGATGAAGAAGAGGTGGAGGATGTTAACTACGTTGGTGGTTCTAGTTTTCAGGGGCAACGATTTGGGTACAACAACAACCGAAACTTCAACAACAACACTCAGCAAAGTGGATACAAGTTTGAGGGGAACCAATTTTGTTTTGGAGCGAAACAGTTTGTTCAAAACCGTTACAGAGCAGCGGTTTCAGTCGGAATTACGGGAACTCTTCGTACCAGCCCATATCTCCAAAGTCCACAGAGAATAAGATGGAATCCATGCTTGAGCAGATTCTTCAGGGATAGCAGAAACTGCAAGTGGATTTCAATGGGAAGATTGACCATCTGTACACTGATCTCAATGGGAAGATTGACCATCTAAATGGGAAGATTGAAACTGCAAACCTTTATCAGGGGAAGCTGGAGACTCAGGTTGCTCAGACCGTATCAGCTGTTCAAAGGCAGAGAGGTTATCTTCCAGGAAAAACTGAGAATCCAAGAGCACACATCAATGCCATTACCTTGAGGAGTGGAAAAGAGGTGATTGCAGGGAGAGTTGATACCCTGGTATCGGTCGATACCCTACGGCCATAAGGAGAGTTGGTCGGCGGTTCTAAGCAAGCTGCTGGGCTTGGAGATTGGAGTGCAGAGAATGCTCCTAAGGTGGAACTAAAGCCACTTCCAGCAAATCTGAGGTATAGTTTTCTTGGTCCTAATTCTACTTACCGAGTCATTGTTAACGCTTCTTTGAACAACGCAGAGATTGCCTTACTGCTGAACAAGCTGCGCAAGTATCACAAAGCTCTTGGCTATTCTCTTGATGACATTTCATGTATAGAACCAGACTCATGCATGCATCGGATTCACCTAGAGGATGAATCAAAGTCTTCGATTGAGTGTCAGAGGCCAACCTTCAGTGGGCAACCATCGATGGGCAGACATTCTATGTGGACACCTTCAGTGACATAGCTGAGGAGTACTTCCTGGAGATGCACCCTGAGGATCCACTGGAGAGAGCATTGGTCTGTTCGGCCACTTCGGAGGTCCGTTCATGTGACGACACTGCTGGATACTCGAAGATTCTTGATTCAGTATCACCGGTATTGATTGATACCCCTCTAGTATCGGTCGATACCCTACGGCCAGAAGGAGAGTTGGCCGGCGGTTCTAAGCAAGCTGGTGGGCTTGGAGATTGGAGTGCAGAGAATGCTCCTAAGGTGGAACTAAAGCCACTTGCAGCAAATCTGAGGTATAGTTTTCTTAGTCATAATTCTACATACCCAGTCATTGTTAACGCTTCTTTGAACAACGCAGAGATTGCCTTACTGTTGAACAAGCTGCGCAAGTATCGCAAAGCTCTTGGCTATTCTCTTGATGACATTTCAGGTATAGCACCAGACTTGTGTATGCATCGGATTCACCTGGAGGATGAATCAAAATCTTCGATTGAGTGTCAGACGAGGCTGAATCCGAACCTGAAGGAGGTGGTCAGGAAGGAAGTGATGAAGCTGTTGGAAGCAGGGATTATCTATGCCATCTCAGATAGTTCTTGGGTTAGTCCAGTTCACGTTGTACCTAAGAAAGGAGGCATAACTGTGGTGAAGAACGAGAAGGACGAGCTGATCCCTACAAGGATAATCACTAGTCATAGGATGTGCATTGACTACAGGAAGCTGAATGCGGATACAAGGAAGGATCACTTCCCGTTGCCATTCATTGACCAGATGCTGGAAAGGTTAGCGAGTCACCCATACTACTGTTTTCTCGATGGGTACTCGGGCTTTTTCTAGATTCCTATACATCCAGAGGACCAGGGAAAGACGACTTTTACATGTCCCTATGGCACATTCGCCTACAGAAGAATGCCATTTGGATTATGTCCAGCGACCTTTCAGCGATGCATGATGTCGATTTTCACAGACAAGACTGAGGAGTTTATGGAGGTGTTCATGGATGACTTTTCAGTGTATGGATCGTCTTTCAAGCATTTTTTAGATAACTTGTGCAAGGTACATCAAAGATGCGAGGAGAAGCACTTGGTTCTTAATTGGGAGAAGTGTCACTTTATGGTACAAGATGGCATTGTTCTTGGGCACAAGGTTACTAAGGCAGGGATCGAAGTTGAGAAAGTTAAGATTCAGGTCATGACGAGCCTGCAGCCTCCACGATATGTTCCTGAGATACGAAGCTTCCTTGATCATGCTGGGTTTTACAGAAGGTTCATCAAGGATTTCTCTAAGCTTGCACGCCCACTCACAGCCCTGTTATATAAGGAAGTCAAGTTTGATTTCACATCTGATTGCCTTGCAGCCTTCGAGGAGATTAAGAAGGCATTGGTGAGTGTTCCTATTGTACAACCACCTGATTGGAGTTTATCTTTTGATGTTATGTGCGATGCAAGTGATTTTGCTGTTGGAGCTGTGTTGGGCCAGCGGAAAGACAATAAATTCCATGTTATTTATTATGCCAGCAGGACGTTGGATGATGCTCAGCGAAATTACAGCACCGCTGAGAAGGAGTTGCTTGCAGTCGTTTTCTCTTTTGAGAAATTTCGGTCCTACTTAATTGGGAGCAAGGTTATTGTTCACACAGACCATGCTGCTCTCAAATACCTGCTGAAGAATAAGGACCTCAAGCCTCGTTTATGCTGATGGGTTCTTTTGCTACAAGGGTTCGACATCGAGATCAAGGACAAGAGAGGAGTTGAGAATGACGTTGCTGACCACTTATCGCGATTAAAGGTCGATGAAGTCGTCCCTATTGATGATTGCTTGCCAGAGGAGGGTATTTACCTCATTGAAACTCAGCTTCAAGACCTTTGTCCCGAAAATCTGTAATTTTCACGAATGCAGACTTTCGGTATCGATCGATACTCCCCTAGTGTCGATCGATACCCGTCGCGATTTGGACCTGTTTTGTCTGCAAAGCACTTAAACTCCTATGATGTCTATCTAGCTGCTGTCTCTAGTGCTGCACGTCCATGGTACGCAGACATTGCCAACTACCTTGCTGTAGAAACTAAGCCAAAGTATCCCACAAAGTATGCAAGGAAGAAGTTTATGCGCGAGATGAGGAGGTTCTTCTGGGATGAGACTTACCTATACAAGCACTGCTCATATGGTATCTACAGAAGATGCGCTGCAGAGTCTGAGGTACCAGCGATTCTTTTTCACTGCCATGGTTCTGAGTATGCTGGTCACTTTGCTACGTTTAAGACGATGTCCAAGGTTCTTCAAGCAGGCTTCTGGTGGCCTACTATGTTCAAGGATGCTCATTCCTATATCGCACAGTGTGATGTCTGTCAGAGGAGAGGGAAGATCAGCAAGAGATATGAGATGCCACAGAATTTCATCCTTGAGGTTGAAGTTTTCGATTGTTGGGGCATCGATTTTATGGGTCCCTTTCCCTCATCATACGAGAACAGGTACATCCTGGTTGTTGTGGACTATGTGTCCAAATGGGTGGAGGCGATTGCTAGCCGAACCAATGATTCTTCGGCAGTCGTTAAGCTGTTTAAGACCATCATCTTCCCTCGATTTGGGGTACCTCGGATTGTGATAAGCGATGTGGTTCTCACTTTATCAACAAAATTTTCGAGAGGTTGCTGAAGAAGTATGGTGTAAATCATCGCGTGGTTACTCCATATCACCCTCATACCAGTAGGCAAGTCGAGGTCTCCAACAGGCAAATCAAGGAAATTTTGGAGAAGATAGTAGGTGCTTCTAGGAAGGATTGATCTAAGAAACTGGATGACGCGATATGGGCGTATAGGACTGCTTTCAAGACACCACTGGGTACTACACCATTTCACTTGCTGTATGGCAAAGCGTGTCACCTTCCAGAGAGGAGATTGATTCAGTTGAACGAGTTGGATGAGATTAGGCACCACGCCTACGAGAACTCCAAGCTGTACAAGGAAAGGACTACGGCCTATCATGATAAGAAGATCATCTCCAGACATTTCGAGCCAAATGACCAGGTACTACTGTATAACTCTCGTTTGCAATTGTTTCCTGGTAAACTGCTTTCTCGTTGGTCAGGTCCTTTCACAGTTAAGGAGGTCAGACCACATGGTGCCATCTTGCTGATTAGTCCTACAGGAGATGAGTTTACTGTCAATGGACAGCGGTTGAAACACTATTGGGCGAAAGCCGAGATTCCAGCAGGGCAGATAATGCCTCTAGATGATGCACCCAATGCCTGAATGGCGTTACAGTCAAGCTAATGACGTTAAATGAGCGCTTGGTGGGAGGCAACCCACTGGTGAGTCTATATATATATGCATTTTTCTTTTATTTTTCGTTTTGTGTCAGGATGAACAAGGAGTAGACTAAAAATCGCCCGAGTGTCGATCGATGCCCATCAGTATCGGTCGATGCCCTACGCGATTGAGAAAGGTTCATATCGACTTAAACCTAGTATCGATAGATACCAGGCAGTGTGTCGGTCAATACCAGACGTTCCAGCACGGTAACTTCTTGTTTCTCTTCGTTCTATTATGTTCTTTTGTTTTATTTTACCTACTTTAGGCTATATAACACTGGGGACAGTGTTGTTCAAGTCTGGGGGAGGTGTCTGCTGACATTGTGTTTGTTTTTCTAAGAATCAGTTGTTTTATCGAGTCAAAAACATTTTATTGAGTCAAAACTTGTTGGAGATGATGATCCTATGCTTGAATTGTTGTTTTGATTTTGTTTTTAAGTGACCAGTGTTGCAGGATCAGCTCTAGATCTAGTAATAAAAAATCCAAGGACTGACCAGTTGACTAGAAAACATCCATGTCTCCAGCAGAGTTCTTCTGAAGCCTGAGCCAAAATTTTGCACTTCATCGATGTGGTTAGTGTTTACAGAGCTTGATTCATCATTCATATCTGACAAAGGAACCCATATGTTTAAAGTAATGGTATCTCTCTCCCCTGTTATAAGTTGATAAATAAGAGCATAAAATATGAAATGATTTTCTTCTGAGTAGAGGGCTAGGAAAATTTCCAACGATCCCATTATTCTACTTATAAGGAAATGATCACACAAAGGTTGAAAGCGAGGTTAGGAAAATTTTCCGTGATACCACTATTCGCCTAAACCTTTGATACATAGAGAGGGAAGAACCGGAGATTCGGTGGCAAACACCATCAATGCTCGCGTTTCGGACCTTGATGTGTATATGCAGATCTAAAAAAAAAAAGAGAACATAATAATAAATAAGTCTGGGGGAGAGAAAATGATACAAAAATTGTGAAAAATGGTGGTTCCTTGTCATGATATTGTATGGTAAAGAATCTAGAAGGTTCTTGAACATTGGCTGCAACGATGAAACTGGTGATGAGGGCTTTATTTGAACAATGCTGCGAGATAATGTGTGGAGTCTGGAAAAGCTGCGATTGTCTACGGAGAAGTATATGGTGGTTAGATCAAAATCTGGTTAGGTGACATTTAGGTGCTTGGGAAAAGGATCTCTGCGATGGTTGCTGAACAGGTGAGTCTCCGCGTTTTCAAACCTCTTTCTCTGGTTTAGTTTTCTGTTTTGCTTGAGGGCAAGCAAAGGCTAAGTCTAGGGGAGTTGATATATCATGGTTTTTACCCCTTTTAGGCCATGATATAAGTCCATTTTTAGAGTCTTTCTGCTATTTCGTAGTGTTTTAGAGTCTTTTACAGGTCTTAGCACGTTTGGAGAATAATTGGAGATATTGGAGCTTTATGGAGCATTTTGGAGCAAAGCTGAAGATCGTGTTGCTGAGTACCCGATTTCACTCGAGCATCGATCGATACCTCCTTGGTATCGATCGACACCCATCGAGGCAGACACGACCCGCGACTTTAATGAAGAGTTGAAGAATTACACCTTGGTCCAGAAGTCTTTAATATTTACAAGAAGCCCCAATTCGTGATTTAGGTTATTCATAGGGATTTTACAACCACTTTGTTGGCTACGCTTATTTTTTATTCTGGATTTGTGAGAGAGCTTTTGAAGGGAGACAAGTCGATACTCTGTTCGTCGAGAGAAGATTTCGAACCCTTTTGTTACTCTTTCTTATTTTCTATTGAGTATTTATTCAAACATGTTTATTGATTCAATTTCCATGTCTGAGTAGATCTGTTGTTAGGTTTAGGGATTCTCATAAGGGATTTCTTTGAATGCTAGGTTGATTAGTTATTTAGGGTTCACAATCTGAATTAGTTCTTCGCCTTAGGTTGTTCTCAAAGCTAATTCTGGATTGATCACCTAGAACTTAGATTTTAGGATAATTAATTAGGCACGATAGTGCGATTAATTACCTGATAGAACTTAGGGTGAGCAAATTGATTACTCGCAAAGAGATTTGGTTTAATTGATTTGTGAACATATAAACTTGAAATTAAGGCTGATTTATTCTTAGGAATTTGAAAAGAAATTTGGGATTCTGAAGTTTAGATTTAGATAGTTTTCGCAACGACAGTTGGTTAATTATACTTTATTGATTTGAGTTCGAGAACCGAGCGTAACCTGAACCCTGATTAGTTAGTTTATTTTGCATTCATTGATTTCCTGAGAAATATCCCTGAACCTATCTTTTTCCCATTGAATTACAACTCGTTTACTGCTTATTGTTTTTTGTTTAATCTGAATAACTTAGCTTGATTTGATAACTATACAATCTATTGTGTGATTTCTATGAGTTCTTGTGTTCGACCCCTGATATACTGTAGCAACTGCTTTAGTATTGTTTAGGGTATTAATTTGAGCATATCAGTACGAGATGTTGGTTCTGCCCAGATATGTAATGGAACTCCCATCACTCGAATCCAGATCATGATGGCTGATGGATAATTCCGATCAACCACTGGTTCCCACCGAAACCAGAGAAACCATCCAGTAATCAAAATGGAAGGACTCCATTTTCATCACCTCCTTTATATCCTCCTCTCTGTCGAAATCAAACTGAAATCTTCCAAGCCCCAGATCAGCACCCGCCACTCGATCCTCGACATTCCAGATTTGTGGCAACATGAACAGTAAGGTCTTCATGTCTTGTATACTTGGGGTCATACACCTTCCAATTAAGGTCCGTGAGTAGCCCGCAATTAAACTCGTGTTATCCAATTTTGGAACAACAAACTTCATTCTCTTCACAATGCTTGCCCTCTTGTCTCCCGACCAAGCTTTGTTCACCAAAATACTTTGCATCATGCTTTGGCTCTTGATAAACCAGAAGAGAAAAACGAATTGAAAAGACTGAAAATTGAGAGTAATGTGTTGCCACCAGAAAGTGCACTGCTTCTCTTCTTTATATTGCTCAAATAAATCTGGTGACAGCTCGAGATCATGCGAGATCTCCTTATCGCATTTAGTGAGCTTGAAAATCCTTATTGATACTACGGGACCCGACCAGATACGTAACCAAGTATCTATATGTGATATCAATATAATTCCAAACGAAGCCGTTCTCATCGAAATCCAAAATTTGAAACCTAAGTGAATCCGTAGTAGCTCACGAGAAATCAATCCCAATCTTCTTGAGACCAGAATCACGCTTCTTTCCCTTCTCAACCATCCAACCCGAATCACCAATCGCATCCCCAAAATCCCCCATGATCTCCCTCTGACAGAGCCATGATTTGCTTCAAAATCCCCATTGGTCAAAACCAATCGCCGAGATCGGAGTAATAAAACCAATAGATCTCTGATATATCCCCGAGAAATAACCATCGAGTTCCTGTAATCTCTCCCATGTGACAGATCCCCGTACTTAAGACCGCTATCCTCCGAAATCCATATCCAAAAGAAGCTAAACCCAATTGTAAACCATAATCCCGTAGATCCTCCTGGTGGATCGAATCGCATCCTTCAAACCGAAGTCGCCATCGTCGTCGCCTTAGATACATTTTTGAAATAAAAAATATAAACCCAATGCTTGTAGAATTTTATTTTTAAAAAGAGTAAATTTGAAACCACGTGAATTTTGTTTCGGGCAATTATACAAAATAGTACCAAAAAACTTAAAGTTCAACAATTTAGCACCCAAGAGTGAAAATCCCAAAATTAGCACCCAAGGGTGAAAATCCCAAAATTAGCATTCATTAATATAACAAGCAAAAAAAAAACCGAAAATCGAGAAAGAAAATAAATCTCCGTTCTCCGTTAAGGTTGGTTTAGCTCAGATGCTCCGTGGTGGAGTTATCATGGATTTGGTCAACGCCGAGCAGGCTCGCATAGCAGAGGAAGCTGGTGCTTGCGCCGTCATGGCTTTGGAGCGTGTTCCGGCGGATATTCGCGCTCAAGGTGGGGTTGCTCGGATGAGCGATCCTCAGATGATTAAGGAGATCAAGCAGGCCGTTACGATTCCGGTGATAACCAAGGCTAAGATCGGTCATTTCGTTGAGGCTCAGATCCTCGAAGCAATTGGAATCGATTACATCGATGAGAGCGAGGTTTTGACTCTCGCCGATGAAGATCACCACATCAACAAGCATAATTTCCGGATCTCTTTTGTTTGCGGTTGCTGGAACCTCGGCGAAGCTCTGAGGAGGATCCGTGAAGGTTGGGTGATGATTAGGACCAAAGGTGAAGCTGGGACTGTGAACATTGTGGAGACCGTGAGGCATGTGAGGTCGGTTATGGGTGACATTGCGAAACATGGATGATGATGAGGTCTTCTCTTTTGCTAAGAAATTAGTCGCTCTGTACGATCTCTTGATGGAGACCAAACAGCTTGGCCTCATTAAAAAAAACTTCATTCAAGAACAAGTTTTGAAGGACGCTTCTTCTTCCATGTTTTAAATAGGATACAATAATAGGGAAAAGAAATTTGATTCTGATGATTGCAGCCACATTGCTTCATTGGTGGTTGGGCTTTTTCATTTCCTTGAACTTATTGATCATCTTGTCGTTTTTGTTTTCTTTTTTTGTTTGATTGTACCAGATTGTACAATCGTTTTTTGATGTTGTGAACGATACTAGTGTATTAGGAGTGAGCTTTGTGCCTTTTTTACTGAGATCAGTTGGTGTTTCGAAGGGAATGCTTCAACAAGAAGAATCAGATTTCTGTAAATGGGGCGAGATGTTGCTTTGTGATTCTTTGAATGCAATAAGTATGGACCAACAACAACTCGTGTTGTCTCTGCATCTTGAAGTAGTAAGCCCCTACATATATATGTATATCTTCCTCATCTGTAATAGCCACGCTTTCTCGACAGCCAGTACATCCCTTTTTATTTTAAAAAACTTTCTTGTAGGAAAATCATATTGACAATTGCAAAATAACGTATTTAGAAACATATATAACGTATTTAGGAAAACTTTCCTAAATGATGAAAATGATCATTTCTGGAAATGAACCGTATTTAGGAACCATTTAGGAACATGTATAACGTATTTAGGAAAGTCTTCCTAAATGATGAAAAATGATCCTTTCTGGAAATGAAACGTATTTAGGAACATATATAACTTATTTAGGAAAGCTTTCCTAAATGATGAAAAATGATCATTTCTGGAAATGAAACGTATTTAGGAATATATATAACGTATTTAGGAAAACCTTCCTAAATGAACAAGAAACATAAAACTATAAAAAGACTATTAACCGTTGATTTTCATGCGCAAATGAAGCATCAGAACATGTGTTGTTGTTTGACTACACAAAGAAAGAAATATACAAATGATGAAAAATGATACTTTCTGGAAATGAAAGGTATTTAAGAACCATTTAGGAACACTACAAGAAAACACAGTTTTTGCGACTACCAAAATAGTCCCAAAATCGTCGCAAATGAGTCATTTGCGACTATTTTGAGACTAAAAAAATTAGTCGCTAATATTTGGTCGCTAAATTGAATGGTCGCAAAATAGTCGCTCTTTTGCGACTAATATGTGACTAACATATCAGTCTTAATTTAAAGACTGATTTTGCGACTACTTATTAAAAAAAATTTTAAAAAAAAACAAAAACAAAATTCAAAAACAAAATAATTTTATTTATTAAATTAATTAATCACAGAAAATTAAAATAAAAAAAAATATTAAAATAAAAAAAGAAAAACGACGGGAAACTTCAGATCTGTGTGCGGCGAGGAGCTCCTCTCTCCGGCGAGCTGCGGCAAGGTGCTTATCTCTCCGGTGAGGTGCTTCTCTCTGCGGCGAGGTGGTTCTCCTCTCTATCTTCTTTCATCACGCTCTCCTTCATCTTCATCTTCACTCATCATCTTCATCCTATCGCCGGCGGATCTGCTAGAAACCATTGAAGAAGAAGAAGCCTCACCGGCGGATCTGCTCCTCCTGCAAGACTCGGGGGCTCCTCCGTCAAGACTCGCGGGTTCCCCCGGCCAGACTCGCGGCCGCCACCGTCCTCGCCTCGTTGCAAGGTACAAAGAGCATCTCCTGAGGTCGAGAGTTCAGGTTGTCGAATTTGAGAGGCTCTTCTCTAACCTTAATCGATCAACATTGAGGCGAGAATCCGGTACAAAGTTGTATCTTTTATTTCCATTCGGGGACTCAAATTTGGATTGAATTTTGGCTAAGTTTGGAGTAATGAACGTTTCAGGAAGTTTGTCCAGTGCGATCTTTCTCATAACTCTCTCCAGATCGTAGGAAGAGAGAAAGAAAAGTAAAATCAATAAAAATAAAAAAAACAGTTTAAATCCTCCACCGTTGGATTAAACTAATCAACGGTGGAGGATCGCGATCCTCGTCACAAGGAACTAGCCAATGAGAAGCTTTCATTATTTTATCATGTTGTCGCAAATTAGTCGCAAATTTTGGACTATTTTGTGACTATTATTAAAAAAATCGACTGGAGTTGCTAAATAGTCGCAAATTTGGGACTATTTTGTGACAATAAAAAACATTTACCCTAAACCCTAAACCTTAAGAACCTAGAAGGTTTGAAAATGATTTTACAATGATTTTGTGTATATATCAGTTCAAAATATGTTAAAACTTAAAAATAAGTAAATTTTGAGAGAATTTTTATATTTCAAAATCATTCCTTATAAAACACATGTAACACTTAGTAAATGTTATGATTATATTAAAAAAATTTAAGTGTTATATTTTTTTGTTTATTATTTGATGTTTATGTGTAAGATATAGTTTACAATTTAAGATTTATAGTTTATGATTAAGGGTTAGAGGTTTAGGGTTTAGAATTTAGGATTTATAAAAGGGATTATAAATGATCATATTTAAAAATTTGTAAGTTTTAAATTTTTTGTATAATATTTGATGTTTATGTGTAAGATTTAGTTTAAAATTTAAGATTTATATCAAGTTTATGATTAAGGGTTAGAGGTTTAGGGTTTAGGGTTAAGGGTTTGTGGTTTGAGTTTAGAATTTATTGATTTCTATACAAAAAATCAAGTGGAGTTGCAAATTAGTCCCAAATTTGGGACTATTTTGTGACTACTATTAAAAATTAGACTTAATTAGTCCCAAATTAGTCACAAAAACTGGGTTTTAGATTTAGAGTTTATGATTAAGGGTTAGAGTTTATGATTTAAGATTTAGAGTTTATGATTAAGGGTTAGAGGTTTATGATTAAGGGTTAGAGGTTTATGATTTAAGATTTATATTTTAAAATTTAATATTTAGAGTTTATGATTAAGGGTTAGAGGTTTAGGGTTTAGAATTTGAGATTTATAAAATGATTATATTTAAAAAAAAATGTAAGTGTTGAATTTTTTTGTATATTATTTGATGTTTATTTGTAAGATCTAGTTTACAATTTAAGATTTAGATCAAGTTTATGATTGAGGGTTAGAGTTTTAGGGTTTAGGGTTTGTGGTTAGAGTTTTAGGGTTTAGGGTTTGTGGTTTGAGTTTAGAATTTATTGATTTCTAAAAAAAATCAAGTAGAGTTGCAAATTAGTCCCAAATTTGAAACTATTTTGTGACTACTATTAAAAATTAGTCTTAAATTAGTCACAAAAATTGGGTTTAGATTTAGAGTTTATGATTAAGGGTTAGAGGTTTATGATTTAAGATTTAGAGTTTATGATTAATGGTTAGAGGTTTATGATAAAGGGTTATAGGTTTATGATTTAAGATTTATATTTTACAATTTAAGATTTAGAGTTTATGTTTAAGGGTTAGAGGTTTAGGGTTTATAATTTAGGTTTATAAAATTAGAATATTTAAAAAAATTGTAAGCTTTAATTTTTTTTTGTATATTATTTGATTGTTTAGGGTTTAGAATTTAGGGTTTAGAATTTTTTGTATATTATTTGATGTTTATTTAAAAAAATCGAGTGGAGTTGCTAAACCGAAGCAAAACAGTCACCAATTTGGGACTACTTTTGCAAGTCCTTAAACAGTCGCAAATAAGCGACTCTTTTCTGACTAATTTTTTTAATCGGTAATTTGGGATTATTGTTCATCTGTTTTATGGGTAGTCGCTTATTAGTCGCAAATCAGTCACAATTTTGTCCCTCTTTTTTGCGACTAAAAAATAGTCGCAAATGGTAGTCACAAAAACTGTTTTTTCTTGTAGTGGAATATATATAACATATTTAGGAAAATCTTCCTAAATGATGAAAAATGCTCCTTTCTGAAAATGAAACGTATTTAGGAACATATATAACGTATTTAGGAAAGTTTTCCTAAATGATGAAAAATGATCCTTTCTGGAAATGAAACATATTTAGGAACCATTTAGGAACATGTATAACGTATTTAGGAAAGTCTTCCTAAATGATGAAAAATGTTCCTTTCTGGAAATGAAACGTATTTAGGAACATATATAACGTATTTAGGAAAGCTTTCCTAAATGATGAAAAATGATCATTTCTGGAAATGAGACGTATTTAGGAGCCATTTTGGAACAAATATAACGTATTTAGGAAAGCCTTCCTAAATGAACAAGAAACATAAAACTATAAAAGACTATTAACCGTTGATTTTCAGCCCATCTTAACCATAAGAAACAGAAAACTATAAAAAAACAGGAAAGCACCACTACGGTTGTTAAAATCGTTGATTCAAGAATCACTTTCCCTGTTTCAACAACAAAATCTCATGAATAATATGTCATTATAATGTGGTATTGTCCCAAGAATTATCAGATCATGAAATCCCATTTTATATTATTAATCAGAAATTGGTATGCATCTGAAGAGTTTATTTCTAAAATCCTGCAACAGTAAACACAAAGGCAGACGACATTCTTCAAACACCAATTCAAAATCAGAATCCAAATTAAATTTTGTTTTTTTTTTTCACCTGTGCCCCTAACAAGGAATCAAAATCTTGCCAAATGGTATCTCTTGCATAATACGCACACTGTACACCTGAAGACTTTGTCATGGAAAGATGAACAAGCAGAGATCCCACTGATAATATCATCACAAGGAGCGCAATCCATTTTATTCTAGATTTGAACACCACCTCCTACCAACCCAAAAATCGAGCTCTTTCCCCAATTAAAGAACCATGAGAACCAAAACAACAGAAAAGCATCAAAATCCAGTGGATGTATATTCCACAACACACAGAATTCGGAATTACACACAGAAAATCGAGCTTCTTTCTCCTCTTTATTGTTTTATTTTACCCAAGACGAATAATCCAAGGCGAGATCCAGGGTCAAAAGAACAACCTCGAATTGCAGGAGAAACGAAGCACGCTCATGATCTGATTAAACCCGCGACGTAATCGGACTGAGCGTCACTCTCGCCTTCGCTAATAACCAAACCTCACTCGTCAAGCGTTTCCTCCTTCTTCATCGTATCAATCACGAAACCCTCCGATGCTGAATCATCCCTTCCGATCATTGCAGATTTTGAATCACTCATTTTTGTAAAACAGGTTCATGTTTATCTTCATCGTCGTCTCGTCGTCTTCTAAGTAATTGTTTTTTTGTCTTTAATGAATGCTATAAATATGATTTTTTGATGTAGGTGCTAGTTTGGTCATAAATTTTTCAAAAAGTGCTATTTTGATCAATTTCTATTTTGTTTCGGTTGAATATCTATTAATTTTAAATATATTTATGGGCAAATTGTTGTTTTTACCCCAAAATTTCGTTTTTATGACAAAAATACACCGTACTTTCAATCAAATGATGCACTACACTTTCGGGGGTGGAAAATTACAGTTACCCCCTTATGACCAAACAAAAAACGCGAAACCGCTATTACCATTTTAACATTCGCGACATGTCAGACTTCTATAGAGGTCTGACATTTAGACTTTAATAGAAATCTGATTGATTTCTCTTACCAGACTTCTCTCAAACGTATTCGAGAAGTCTAATACATATTAAAATAGTAAATTTAAAAATTAAAAAACAAAATTTGTTAAAACGTTTTTCTAAAATAATCAAATATATACGATTTTGATGTAAAGAAATTAATATTTCACAAAATTAAAACAAATTAAACAAGGTTAGTTAATTATGCTTATACCTCAATAAATATCAGACTTCTCGTCGAAGAAGTCTGATACAGATTTAATTAGTAAATTTAAATTTAAAAATTATAAAAAATTATTTTGTTAAAAATTTCTTATACATAAATTAAATATAGACGATTACGAAGTATTAAAATTAAATTTCATAAAATTGAATCAAATTAAAAACATGTAAGGCAAAGTAGATTGTAAACCTCAAAACATGCTTTGTAATGGAAACACTTACATATAACTTTAGGGTTAGATTCATGGTTTACCAAATTTACATTTGAAATTTTAAATTTGCATATATGTGTTGTAATGTGCATATATTTCACGAATTTGATGCTTCCTAGAAGTTATGTTTTAATATTGTCACTCATAAGTGTTAAATATTAGATTTAGGGTTGCTCGGACTTATCGGAGAAGTCTGAGAGAATCGGGATTTCTCAGACTTCTCAGAGATTACCAGACTTCAATTTTAATCTGATTTTTTAAAAGTTAATTGCAAAACTACCCTCTCGTTGACCATATGGGTTTCATCAGACTTCTAAATCAGTCTGAGTATACAACTCAGATCTGAAAATCGACAATATGCAAAAATTCGTACCTATATCCGTTTAGAGTTTGTTTTCACCCTTGTCGAGCGCCCAGAACGTCTAATATCACCGAAATCCCGCAAGCCCAGTCGTGTTTTGCCGTTTTATGCCATAATTTCCGATTTCGGTACGTTTGAATCGGAAAATTAGTGGGAAAATGGTAGAAATCGGAGAGAGAAGTCGTGAAAAGTGTTTACGAGCTCTATTCTTGAGCTTTAATGGCGAAAAAACGGGTTAGTTACTGCATTAACTCGTCTACGATGGTGGTTGTCATGGTTTCTCAGACTTTTCAGAGAATCGGGGTTTCTCAGACATCTCAGGGAAGTCTGAAACGTATTTAATTTGAAAATTTAAATTTAAAAAATACTAAAATTTAGTTTTTAGAAATTTTTACTACATAAATTACACATACTCATTTTTGCTGTATATAAATTAAAAGTACATAAAATTTAATCAAATTGAATCATTGGAGATGAATTTGGATCTAAACACAAGTTTACGGTTTCTCAGACTTCTCGGAGAAGTTTGAATTGTATTTAATATGAAAATTTAAATTAAAAAAATAATTAAAAAAAATTCATACAAATTTTTGATACATTAATTAAACATAATCATTGTAGATGTATATAAATTTAAATTACATAAAAGTTCGTCAAAATGAGTGAGTATGAGATAAATTTGAATCTAAACACCATGTAGGTAAGAGTTTACGGTTTACGGGATCAATATTTGTTAGATTAGGGTTCAAAGTTTGCCCTTGGAGTGTAATTAACTATAAAAGAGTGTGAATATCGAGTTATATATTGCATTGTGCAAATAACAAATAAAACAAGAGTTTTGTCTATGTTCGACATATGAAGTTGGATATCATGTTCTTATCTGTAGGGTTAGATTGAGATTTTCTAAATTTTTAATTCATAATATTTTTCTTACATATACTGGTTAGTTTGTGACTAAGTTAAACGAGTTTGATGTTTGTTATAAGTTTTCTATATAATATGATGGTATTTAAGTAGTAATTATCAAGTTTAGGGTTTATCAGACTGTCATTTCAGTCTGATCATGTCCATGGTTTATCAGACTTCTTGATGGGAACCAGTGAATTAACCTGAAATATCCCATATATAAACTAAAGTTACCAACCAAAATCGGTAAAAGTCATTATCGACTCTCTTTCTCTAAAACATGAAGAATCTCTCTCTCTCTCTAAACTCTCTCAAACATCTCTCCGGAAACCCTCGTCGCCACCGCCACCGCCGTCGTCAGCTTCTTCAGTCTGGTAATTACCTCTCCTTTTTCGTGTCACCTTACCAGTCCCTCCATCTATCTCTCTTCATCTTTTCATCACAACTCCATTTTCTTAGAGGTCGAATCGCCACCGCCACCGCCACCGCCCTCGCCGTCGTCAACTTCGTCTTTGCAACTGAATCAAGCTTCCTAGAAACAAGTTTTTCGCCTTCTACTCTACTTTTTCTGCAAAATTGTTAGATCTATACGAAATAAGACCATTTTTCCATGTTCTTTGCCTAGATCTAAACAAACAGATGGGTTTTTAATTAATTCTGTTTTAGATCTACAAGATAGAAGTCCATTTTTCTATGTCAAACAAAAGTTCTAGGTATGGTATGTATTTTGATGCTTGATTGTATTCAGTCCAAAAAAAACTTGAAAATTACTATATTCGAAGTCTGAAAGTGAATTAGACTCGATACGAAGTCTGATACTTGACCTGATCTGAATTAGACTCGATTAGAAGTCTGAAATTGTACTTTCATTTAATTAGACTCTGTTAGAAGTCTGAAATTTGAGTTTGTATGAATTAGACTTGAGAAGAAGTCTGAAATTAGACTTTTCTGAATTAGACTCTTTTAGAAGTCTGAATTTCTACTTGGTTTTAAATTATACTTTATTAGAAGTCTGGCTTTAGACTTGTTTTAATTTTTGCGACTGTTTTCTGGTACACAGGATGGGGCGATTAAGTCACCTTCCAACGTCGAGTAGTTCATGTTCAACAGGTCGACGACGATCCGGATCATCCTATGGATTCCCCAAGAAATGCTTCTGCGGTCTGGAGCCCGTCATGCAAACATCCACTACTACTGATAATCCGGGAAGAAGATTCTTCGGATGTCGTAACTATGATGTAATGGCCTTTATATGCCATGTGGTTCGTTTTTTTTCCTGCTTATCATAATTTGGGATCTTAATATGATTGTATAAATGTGGCTGTGTAGGATGGTGGTTACCATATAATGAAGTGGTGGGATGAGGATATTAGTTTAACGATGTAAAGTTGTATGTTGACCAACATGGTCAACTAATTGATGGTATGTTCGTTTCTAATGCTCAGAGCGACAAGTATTTGTCCACGTTGCTCGATGACGTCAAGGTAATGAAGGCAGAGATAGTTCAATTGAAGGAGTCGTTGACAGAGAAGCCATGTGGCCAGATAATGCGTGATGTCGAGTTGAAGAGTCTGACGTTCGCTAGTGCTATTATTATCGTCCTGATCATGTTTATCTGTTTTGGTTTCTTGTAATATGTGACAATTTGTAACCAAAATTTCTATTTTTTCCATGGAACGAGTTATTTGATTATGAAGTCGGTTTAATTTTTATGTGTCCTTCTTTACTATGTCAGACTGTTTATGAAGTCTGAATTTATTAGACTTCTTTCGAAGTCTGAAAAACTTAAACTTTTGAAAACTTTCACAAGTCTGGTCCTGAAAATATCACCATTTCAGACTGCAAAACGAGTCTGGCAGTAGAAGTATTTGAAAAATACTTCTAAGCGGCAATTAAAAATATTAGAAAAAAACCCCGCAGAAAAAAGCGGGAATTTTGCCGCCCAAAATTTCCAGACTTCTCTCTCAGTTATCTCATCACTATCAGACTGCTAAAAGAGTCTGATATCAGAATGCGTTAAGAAGTCTGACATCCGATTGCGAAAGAGGTATTTTTATGTGGTAAAACCATTTTTTTAACCACCGCATAGGACACATATAAAAAGGTTTTTTTTTTACATTTACCGAAGGAAATAACAAAAAAAACAACGATTCTCTCTCGGAGAAACTGAACTGACATCTTCGTTGTCGCTGCCAGAATTCGTCGCTTACATCGTCTCTTGTGCCTTCGACGGTAAGATTCTTCTACTCCTCTCTTCGCCGCAAACCGTCACCTTCTCGATATTGATTTCTAGAAATCTGCGCTGAACTCTTGTCTTTTTTTATTTCCAGATCTGGTTTCTATCTCCTCGCCGTTGTCACCTCTCCTTCAAGTCTTCCATAGAGGGTAAAAGATTCAAATTGAGCAATAATGTTTAGATCTTTGGGTTTGAGTTGTATTGTGTTCTGTGGATTTTTGGGATTCGTTCGATTACATCATGAATAGCCTTCGTAGTTAACTCTGACTATATTTCGTCAGACTGCAAATATAGTCTGAATTTGAGTAGTCAGACTGCATATGACGTCTGACTTTAAGTTTTCAGACTGCTAATGGAGTCTGGTTGTGGTTAATGCAGGTTTTAGACATAATGGCAGAACGTGAATTCCCTCCAAGGATGTTCACAACCGGGTATGAGCCTCAACCAGACAAAAGCATACACTACTTCAGCGGTAAGAGAGATCTCATGGACGCTCTCCAAGAAGCGCTGGATGATGATGAGGGGGAAGAGCTTCGCAACTCAGCCTTTTGGGTTTTTGTGAAGTGGCATGAGCTGAACTTCGTATGGTGTTCAAGGATGGTGCACTACATGCTTACTATGCAACTAGAGGTAGATCAGAAGCATGAGCTTTGGTGTCTTCTTGGCCTTCAACCGGTGAGGTTTTCCCTCCATGAGTTTCAACAGATAACCGGACTCAATTGCAACTATGTTGAGAATTTGGAGTACCCGGAGGTTGAGTATACAGCCGATATGAGAGCAATGTGGGAGCTTCTTGGGCTGGATTTCAAGTTAGGGCCAAGTTATTTTCAGTTACTAGACGCTTGCAACAGATGTCGAGGCTGGGAACGGCAAGATAGGATTTGGTTGGGCTACCTAGCCATCTACACGAGCTTCATTGAGGCTCAACATTGGTCAGTTTCCGCAAGGGCTGACATGACTAAGATACTGCTGTCTCCTGGGGCGTTAGAAGCATACCCATGGGGAAGACTGGCCTTCAAAATCTTGGTAGACTCTGTCAAAACAGAGGCAAACAAAAAACTCCAAGATGACAAAAACTATCAAGTTGGGGCTTCGCTAAGGTCTTGAACGTATGGGTATATTGGGCCTGTCCCGGGATTGCTACGCTTTATGGAATGCACTTGTAAGATAACCCAGCCCCACCACTGTGGGCTTACAAAGGATCAAGGAATCGGAAGAAAGTTGATTTAGAGTTGCGCAAGCAGGTATTTTACTGACATTTTTTCTTTAAAATTCACCTTTGATTGCTCTATGTCAGACTGCAAATTCAGTCTGATAAGTTATCAGACTAATTTTGAAGTCTGAATTTTTCCCATACTTAATTTGCAGTATGAAAGTTGTTGCCAGACTGAATTTGCAGTCTTAAATATTGAAGTCAGACCTTTTTTTAAGTATGAAACTTTGTACCACACGGGATATGCAGTCTGGTAGATTTTATTTATTTTTTACATACTATTATACATTTTGCTCATTGACTTGTACTTGCAGACCCGCGTCACCAACTTCGTCATCTAGGAGTTTGAGAACATGTTCCCCCGGTGGGACGATGGTGAGGATGATGAGAAAGTTGTGAACATTGTGAAAGCAATGTTGGGTGAGTTTGAGCGCCCTTGGCGGTGGAGTTTTAAACACTGGAAGTCCGAAGGTGTGTTTGCCATTGTCAAGAAAGAGGTGCCCCTTATTAAGTCCGAGGTGGCTAAGTCTGAGGGTGGTCTGAAGAAGGCCAAGGGAAAGGGTGTTAAGAGGAAGGTTGTTGATGATGATGGTGAGGATGTTGATGATGATAAGAAGCGAGCAAAATCAAGCGGTGATGATGGTGGTGAGGTTGTTTACTTGATCAAGTCGGTGGGTTCTCAGATGAATTCACTTTTTAGTCTTGTTAAAGAAGGTTTTAAGCAGGTGGGTGAGAAGATGAATGCACTTGAAAAGGAAGTTAGGTTATTAAGGGGAGAAAAGAGGAGGAAATCTGGTGTTGAGAAGTCTGATGGTGGTGTTGAGAAGAAGTCTGATGATGGTGGTAAGGTTGATGATGGTGGTGATAAGAAGTCTAAGGGTGGTGAAGATGGTGGCCGAGCTGGCATCGATGGTGGTGAAGATGGTGGTGAGGTTGGGACGGGAAAACGCAAAAAGGCTCCGTGGAAGAATATTACACCCACAAAAATTGTTGTGAAGCCTCTTAAGCCTGCCGAGGTTGTTGAAGCTGCAGACCAAAAAGAACCTGAAAAAGAAGCTTCAGCTTTAGAGGATGCAAAGGAAGCCCTGGCTGAAGACAACCATGCACAACCTAAGGCCAAGATTCAGACTGTGGTGGATGTTGGGGTTAGTGTCCCAAACCCTCAACCAAAAAATGTTCAAGAAAGGAGAAGTAGTCGAAGACTTAAGGACAAAGCCGTTGCTTAATATGCAGTATAAATGTGATAGTTGTTCGTAAAAACCTGAACCTATGTGCAACTAAAAACTAGTTATTTCGCTTTGTTGTTGTGTTCGATGTGAACATGGTTATCTGGTATTAGACTGAGATTTAGGTCTGATTTTGGTGTTATTTTAATCTCTGTTCGATTTTGTTTTGGATTTATATTGCAGTATGTAGGTGGCGTGGATAGTGTTAAATTATTTGTCTTAGACTTTTATTGCAGTCTGACGGTAGTGTCGTGGGCAGCGAACAAAGTGTTCTTATCGTCGATAAGGCGGCCACGGGCATAAACTTCGATGCTGCATATATGGCGAAACAAGACACTAAGCAGGCAGCTGTTGGAGCTTATGTAAAGGCGAAGGCTCAAGAACTCAAACAGAAAGAGCAGGGTAAGAAGGAGAGAAAGAGCTCAACCCAAGTGCAGATCACACCGACATATGATCCTTATGCTCCGGCAACCAGGACGGAACTGAAGACACTTAATGATCACGTCAAAAAACTGCCGTATGTCGTCACAATCTACCTATATTCTAGAATAATTAGCTCGATGTCTAACACGCGTAATATATTATGTAGGGGTTATCCGAAGAGGGAGGCGAACACATCCCTATCTTGGTACTACGATCTGTGCACCCCCAAGGAATGGCTGCATGACACAGTTAGTATATAATCTGGTCGGGTTTAATGATTTTATGTTCTCAGATGTGATTTGCAGTTTGACATTGTTGTTATCTCTTTTAGACTTCCTTCAGACTTCTTTAGAAGGTTTGGTGTCAGACTTCTTTTCAAGTCTGGTGAAAGAATTTCTTTTCTCAGGCTTGTTTTGCAGTTTGACATTGGTGTTCTCTCTTTTAGAGTTTCTTTAGACTTCTGTTTAAGTCTGATATTTTTTGCACAATGTTGACTGAATGCAGCAAATAGATGATGGGATTGATCTGATGAGGCTTCGACAACACGAACACCCGGAATGGTTCAGGTCCGAGAGGCTGACCTTCATTGACACACTTATGGGTAATTTGTGGAAGAAACATTATGAAGATTTTGTGAAGAGCGGCGAAGGAGAAAATGTGATGCCCACGGCAAGGAGGCTACCACCTGGTGTATGGGATTACCATTTTGGTGAACTACCCTTATTGCTGAAATCAAACAAGACTTGGGGGCTGGAAATTGATTACATCTACACTGCCTTGCACGTTGGGGGAAATCATTGGATAGATATTATGATTTCTATCCCGGATAGGCACGTAACCATATGGGACAACATCATTGGACCGAAAACCGATGAGGTGGTAGGAGCGGCAGTGGCACCTATATGTGAGATCTTTCCCTTCGTGATGCATTGTTTGGTCCCAGTAGATGATAGGTGGAATTATCTCCTTGAGCGATACACCTACACGATTGTAAGGAGCCCGGAACTTCCCCAAAACATCCAGACATGTGATTGTGGGGTGTTTTGTTTGAAGTTCATTGAGTTCCATTCTCTTGGGATGCCGTTTCCGAAGTGGATGTGTGATAAGAACATGAAGACTTGCAGAGAGAAGCTTGTGTATGAGATATTAACTAAGCTCTGCCGAACAAGTGAAGAGGCTCGTAACGACACCGAGAATGAATTTCTAGACGTCTACGAATAGGTGAAGTAGAGTTCCTCTTTAACTTTTGGATTCTCGAGAACAATAGATTCTTGCATATATTTATCTTTTGTAGATGTAAGAAAAACTTATCCATCTTTTGGCTTACATTCTGCGGAAATTTTTTGTGCCATGCCAATTGTGATGTCAAAAGAGTGTTGGGCATAGGTAGGGTATTTCTAGGGTAATTGGTTTAAGACTTCGATAGAAGTCTGGTGTCAGACTTCTATTTCTATCTTTTGTAATGAATTTCTGTTATTAAACTTATATTGCAGTTTGGAAAGGGTGTGATTTTCTTAAGACTTATTTAGACTTGACGAGATGCAGCAAACACATAAGTACTACAAATTAAGTTTAAACCAACAACAACAACCAACGTTTAACACAACAAGTTCTTAGACTTAGACAACTTAAAAACCGACTTGGAAACGAAATATTGTACTGGAAAGACACCAACAGACTCCTCTCAGACTTTCTTCAGACTTCTCTATCAGACTTCTAAATTGCATTCGTCAGTACATCAGACTTCCACTAGATCTAATCCTTCTTAGGTTTGGTTACATGTCTCCACCGAAAAAGACAGCAGCTTCTCATATACAGTAGATAGATGAAAACAAATATAAAACAGGTGAGTGTAAGGTGATTTTGCTTACACAATTTGGTTTTTTGTGGCATGTTGTTTGCAATTAGAACAAGTATATTGCTTGGGAAGCTTCCGTGGTTTATTGCCCTTTGTCTTGGCAATTTCTAGCCAAGTTTGCCACCTCGACTTCTGAGGTCTTCCAGGAGGACGAGGATTATGCGGGGGAAGGACATGTACGGTGTCAGGAGCTTTCATAGTATAGTTCTTCGGAAGGATGTTCATTGCGTATGCCTGAAACAGATAGTCCCTACCGTATGATGGGAATGGCAGCGTATATGGGTGTAGCTCAAGTTCTTGTGCAGCGCAGATTGCATGTGAGCAAGGTATATTTTTGTAATCCCACACACTACATTCACACGTTCGGTTGTGCAAGTCGACCACACAATCCCTATGTCCTCCCTTAACAACGAATCGATACCCATCAACGTGTTCCGCCGTCATGAAGTCCGCATAATATTCACGAATAGCCATCAAATTTTCAACTCCTCGGCTAAATTTTGTTGTGAGACTCAATGCATCTAGCCACCTTTTACAAAACCACGTCCCTAGCTTCTCTTGTATGAACTCCAAAAGGAAAGATATAGGATATCCTTTTGCCTTCTTTACTACGGAGTTTATAGTTTCGGCAATGTTGCTCGTCTTTATGTTGTACCTTTCTCCAACAAAGTGAACGCGGTTAACGCAAGTGAAAACAAGACTGCATAGAAGTCTGATAAAAATCAGATTGCAATAGAAGTCTGATAAAGACGAATCAGACTGCACAATAAGTCTAATAAGAAAAATGCATTTTCAGATTATACATGTCTCCATCGAAATGAATGTGTGACCATAGACTCGGATCCGCCTCCTCCAAGTATCTAGCAAGGTCAGGATTTACCGCTCGTAAGGAGACCATTTATCTGTTAAAATCGTACATCGTATATGCGTACGCCGTGTTTTTCACCAAGTACAAAAGATATTTTCCCCTGAACTTTGTGACTAAGTTATTTTGTAGATGGTAATAACAAATCCTTCGCTTTTCCCAAGGAATAACCTTTTCAATAGCATTCTTGATGGAGGTGTGCCTATCTGAGACTATGACCAGAGGATATTGGTCTGAAATGCAGTCTCTAAGCTTTGTGAAAAACCACTCCCACAAGGCATCATTCTCAGAGTCTACAATGCCAAAAGCCAGCGGAAATATTTGAAAATTGGCGTCTTGTGAGGCCGCCACTAGCATAACACCTCCATACGACCCCGTAAGATGCGTACCATCTACCACAATGGCTCTTCTAAGATACTTAAATCCCTCTATGGAAGCTCCAAATGCTAGAAATAGATATTTAAATCTATTCTCCTCATATAGTTCTAGAGCAGTTTGCGTTCCCGGGTTGGTTTGCTCGATTCCATGCAATAAAGCAGGCAGTCTCTCATAGCCATCTTCCACTGATCCTCTCACCAACTTTTGAGCATGTAACAACGTTCTGTGTGCGGTTGTGTAGCTCATCTTAATCCCATACTGCTTGTTCATTGATACTATGACATGCTTTGGTGTAATCTTCTCAATTATTCGAAAACATTCTAGAAACAACCAACCAATATAACGCGGAGTATGGCATTTTTTCTTAGCCTTCCGGTCCAGCGTTGAACATGTGTGGGCTCTATTGTAGATCATCACCCAAAACTTTTTTGGTTCGTTCTTGACAGTCGCTCGAATCTTCCAGTTGCATCCTTCCACAAGACATTTAGTGACTAATAGGCTCTTGTCAGACTTATATACTGTAAATGTGTATTTCCTCATTATCGCCGTCAAACGCAGCTCTGATATAAGATCTTGCTTGCTATCAAAACAATTTCCGAGAAAGATGCCGTCGG
Source organism: Eutrema japonicum (assembly GCA_030161315.1). NCBI lineage: Eukaryota > Viridiplantae > Streptophyta > Magnoliopsida > Brassicales > Brassicaceae > Eutrema > Eutrema japonicum. Next base: position 34,700,439 of record BSQW01000006.1, on the reverse strand, counting down.
ACCAATTTCTTACTCGACCAGCAAACCATTCAGCCACACGCTGCAACTCGTAAGTCTTATTATCTGCATCTTCTTTATCATCTTTATCTTCATCTCCCACTTTCTCATACATGTTATAATCTACACCATCATAGTAAGACTCAGCGTGTTTCTTGAAAACTTGTTCTGGCCCATCACCACCACCACCATCATCACCACCACCACCACCACCACAAATAGAATCATCTGATACTGAGCCCACATCTTTGTCTTCCCAGTCTTTTTCTTCGTCATCTTCATCTTCATCTTTTACATCGTGATTCGCCGCATCTTGATATGCCAAACCGGATCGGTTCGAGACACAAATGCGGATTAAATGCATACTAGCTAACTCGACCATGCTCCTTGCCTATCATTTGTGACATAAATAGGAGGGCTATCTGGACCGATATGTTGCAACAGTGGTTCCGGTAATGGATATGATAACTCCACCAACTCGGTTTTCTTGTCCAGCATATAATCATCTTGTACCATCTCAACAAGTTCACAATATGTAGAACGATCGCCCAAAGTGATAAACCGCCCTCCTTTGAGAGTATCCACCACAAAATACCAAATCTGGTCTCTCACAACCCATTCACCAAAATTAACAGGTAGATGCACCATTATATGTAAAAACAATCATGGAAAAACAACATTAGCGATCTTAATGGAAATATCATACTTCTTCGCGAAGTCTGATTCTATTAGCTAAATTGCCAGAATTATTAAAAAAAAATATTTAAAAATAATTACCGAACATAAGCATGTAAAACTAACGCATGAGGAACATATACAACTAACACACATATAAAAAATTTAAAATCAACGAAATTCATCACAAATATACAAAAAAAAAACGGTTTAAAAAAATTTGTCAATCCAGACTACCACAGAAGTCTGACAAACAGTACGTCAGACCTCTATGGCAGTCTGAAAAATAGGGTATTTTTGCAATTAGAATGTTACAAAGCAGACTGCGGATGTCGTCTGACGAAAAGTTATCAAAGCAGACTTCTATCGCAATCTGACAAAAAGGGTATTTTTCCATTGACCCAAACTTTGACTTTTTTGTCAGACTGCATTAGATGTCTGAGAAAAAGAAAAAGGTATTTCTGCAATTGATCAAAATTTTGACTTTTTTGTCAGACTTCTCCTGCCGTCTGAAAAAATTATGGGATAGTTTTGCAATTGACTGAAGTTTGACTTTCGTTCCCAGACTTCCAGGGCAGTCTGAAGAAATCCTTCTTTTGAAATCCTTCTTTCGTTCCTAGGCTTCTTTCGTTCCCAGACTTTCAGAAATTTATTTTGTCTTTTGAAAAAAACGTTAGACTCTAACAGCAGTCTTAGGAATGGCATTTGCGTGAATACCTAGATTCTTAAAGGGTAATTCGTGGGATTCTGAAAAAAATGAGAGGAATGGGGCATTTTTAGTTTTGACTTCAAATTGTAGGGTATTTTTGCAAATAGGCCTATATTTATTTCTATCCTTCTTAAAGATTTTTTTAATTATAACATAATCATTTATACTTTTAGTTATTTTTAGTTTTTAATAATATTTTTTTTGTCAACAGGTTAACTACCTATACCGGTTCGGTAAGCCAAACCGGGGTACCGAGTTTACATAAACGAGATCTGATGGGTAGACGCGAGCACTTCGTGCTAACTTGTCTGCCTATGTGTTGTTTGCGCGTGGGATGTGTGAGATAGAGAAAAATGTGAACTCCTTCTTACTCTTCACGAACTCCTCCAAGTGTAATGTAAAGATCGGCCAATCATCGGGTGTAGACACCATCTTCACCAGCTCGGAAAAGTCTGTTTCAAAAGATATTGCCATCTTCTGATTTGCAAGCATGCAGTGCATTGCCCAAATGAGTGCTTCAAATTCTGCGTGCATGGGGGAGATACTTCTTCTCAGATTTCTAGCTCCCATTATGATTTCTTCGACGCCCTCCTGAAAACAATACCATCCTAATCCAGCAAAGTTATCAGTTTCCTTCCAAGAACCATCAATATAACACCGCCATCCATCGTATTCAACGGATTGAGCCAAAATCGGATTATGGCCAATTTGTTGAGAGACCATGGTCGGATTGCTACATTGCGCTAATTCCCAAGTTGTAGCCTCAATTTCCGCAATTTTCAGAATATCTTGTGGGTTTCTATCCACATTTGAGTAGACCTTATCATTCCTTGCTTTCCAAATATACCACGCAATCCAGGAAAATTTGGATTCTTGTTTTCTTTAGGAACTCTCCAAAAGAGATGATCAAAATTATAGAAGACTGAAGGCATTGGGAAGACCCCTGGGGCCGATGGTATCTGAGAGAGTGCACATGTTTGTAACGCCGGGGTACATTCAAAGAGAACATGGTTAATCGTTTCCTCTACCGCTCCACACCGTGCACATTGTGTATCAGAATTAATACCTCTCGCGCGTAAATTCGCTGAAACCGAGAGACATCCCGAAACGGCTTGTCAAATAAAATGTCGCAATTTCTGTGAACAATTTAATTTCCATGTATGGGCCTGTAACTTCTTCACATCCGGGCCGTAGAAACCATTCAAGCCGTTGTTCGATTCTTGGTGTTCGATCTGATAACCCGACTTAACCATATATTTTCTGGATTTTATATAATGCCAACCAAAAATGTATGGTGTATAAGTCCTGCTTATAGGTATGATGCGGATGATTTTCACATCGGTCAGGTCGATAATTGCATTAATCAACCTCATATTCCACATTTATGTCATTGGATCAATCAGATGATTGACCCTGAGATTTGGGTAGTAATTATACCCCTTACATGTTCCTGACATCGGGGAAGAAGATGGTATCCATGAGTGATTCCATAATGAGATAGAACCACCTGAACCAACTCTTTTAGTTAGCCCTTTTTAACCAGAGATCTAGCCGAAATAATACTCCTCCACCCAAACGACGGGGAGTATGATCTTATAGGATCCAATGGGACTATGTTCCGATAATATCGACCCTTAAAAACCAGCGCAAACAATGAATCCGGTCTATCCATCAGACGCCATAGTTGCTTTGCCAATAATGATGTGTTAAACTCCTCTATTGTCCGAAAACCGATTCCACCTTCTGGTTTGCTCTTGCACATTTTCTTCCACGCTAACCAATGCATTCATTTCTATGTACCATTTGAACTCCACCAGAACCGCGCTGCCGCACTGGTGAGTTTTCCTGTGATAGATTTGGGTAGACGGAAACACGACATAACATATGTAGGCATAGCTGATGCCACCGATTTAATTAGGACCTCCTTACCTCCTTTAGACAATAATCTTGATGTCCATCCATTAATTCTAACATTGTGTCTCTCCACGACAAAATTAAGAATCTTAATTTTTTCTCCTCCGAGACTTTCTGGAAGGCCAATATATGAGCTCATACCTCCCATATTGGAGATTCCTAAAAGTTGTTTAATCTTATCTTGTACTACACCGTGTATCGTATGTCCGAATTGTAAGGAAGATTTTGTAAAATTGATTTGTTGCCCGGAGACCGAGTCATACTGCTTTAGTATATGAAAAATTATTTGACATTCCTGTACAGTCGCCTTACAGAAAAAGAGGCTGTCATCCGCAAAGAGTAAATGTGAGACTGCTGGGTCACCTTTAACCCTCGCCACCTTTAACCCCGTGAGTAGTCGCTCTTTTTCTGCCTTCCGAATATTTGCTATCAAGACCTACGTACAAAGAATGAATATGTACAGTGATAAGGGATCGCCTTGACGAAGCCCTCTGTGCGGAATTATTTGGCATTGGGGTTGAACGTTAATGAGGACCTTGTATTGTACAGATTGTATGCACCACATCATCCATGTAATCTATTTTTCCGCAAAACCAAATTTCCTTAAAAGGTGTTCAATAAAAGGCCACTCCACCCGATCATATGCTTTGCTCATATCCGTTTTTATCGCCATGAATTTGCCTTTGCATGACTTGTTGGTTCGTAAACCATGAAACACCTCTTGAGCGATCAGAATAGTATCTGAGATTAATCATCCTAACACAAAGTCTGATTGTGTCTCAGATATCAGGTTCGGAAGCAATCTCTTTAACCTCTGGCATAAAACCTTTGATATAATTTTATATCCCACGTTACACAGGCTTATGGGTCTTAATTCCATCATGCGACTGGGGCGTTCTGTCTTCGGGATTAGACAAATATTTGTCATATTCCACCGTTTATCAAAAGAACCCTTCGCCATGAAACCGTTAACCAATCCTACAATATATGTCTTTATAATTTGCCATGATCGTTGAAAAAATAATGTCGTCATTCTATCCGGGCCCGGGGCCTTTTCCGGATGCATCATAAAAAGAGCCCTCCGTACATCCTCTTCAGTGGCCATTGCTGTAAGCATTTCATTATTTTGTTCTGAAACAAGTGCCGGAATTTCATTCAGGGCATTCTCAAATTTCGTCGGAGAAGTAGTGGTAAATAATTCCTCAAAATAATTTACCGCCACTTGTTCAACCTCCCTTTCTGCCGTTACCCAAGTTCATGATGCGTTATGCAACCCCACAATCCGATTTCTCGTCCGTCGTTGCTTAACATACGCATGATAGAATCGTGTTTTTGTCTTCCAATGTTGCCCATAAAGTACGACTTTTCTGTTGCCAGAATAGTTCCTCATCTAAATATGCTTCTTTTAATTTTCTTGTGATATCCATCAATTCCTCCGGAATTCTAGTGTCATCATTTTGGACCTTCTCTAAAGCTTGTTGTAAATCTTTGATTTTCTCCTTGCCGTATGGTAAATTATTATTCCGCCATTTTGATATTTTCCTCCGACAACTACATATTTTTTCTATAAATGAGATCTCACTTCCCCCAGGATTTATCTCCCAGCCCTTCAAAATCGAATGCATTAAACCTTCCAGACCAATCCACCGTTTGTCAAATCGAAACGGTGCCCTTCTCCTAGGGACTTTATCCTCTATCGTGGCAACAATTGGCCTATGGTCTGATCCGATCATTACTAAATATTCGACATATAAATGTGAAAAAGTTTCATGCCAATCCTCATTAGTTAAGGTCCTATCTAGTCGTCAACGAACAACCTTCGAATTCCGCTTCCCCTCCAAGACATCATGTTTCCTAAACACAGGAATTCCAAAAAACCGCAATTTTGTCTCATGAGATTAAAGGACGTAAAGGATGAAGCATGTCTTAAATTTCCGCCTTGTTTTTCATTATTTCCGATTATTTCATTTAAATCACCAATTATAAACCATGGATCCAATCGGGATAAACTTGTCCGTGTTAAACGTTTCCAAACTTGATCTCGCAATTTTGGTACCGGGTCACTATAAATAAAAGATAAGAAGAATTTTTGCCCTTGAATAACCGCTTCGATACCAATTATTCGATTATTTGAAAATAGTACATTAACATTAAAAGAATTATCGTAAAATAAAACAAGTCCACCACTCGCACCACACGGTTCAACCGTGTACAATTTGTTATAACCAAAATGAAATTGAAAATTTTGCAAAAAAAAAAATCTTGCTTGGTTTCCGAAAGATACAAGAACTCCGGTTTATGTTTCTTCCAAACCTCCTGTAGATAACTTATTTTCCACCGATTACAAAGACTCTGACAATTCCAATTAAGAATCCGCATTATACAAGGTTTGAGAAAGTCGAACCATTTTTCGGGTTTGAGGTGCTCTTGGTCTCCCCTGTGTATAATCCATCACATATTCGAACCGAATTCCTCGACATTGCCTTTTTCCGAGGAGATATCAAGCCTTGTACCAATCGTTTCTTCAAGTTCCCACCAATAACTGTTGGGTTTGTTTCGAAGAGCTTCTTTCTTGCACCACTTTTATTCGCGCCTGCAACGATTGCTTTAGCTGCCTCATTCAACTCGTCCACATTCCCTATGGCCTGAGTACCATTAAATTCCTCCAAATCCTTATTCAATTCCCCAACCACAGTTTTCTCTTCCTCCATACCTTCCTCAAATTCTCCTTCCTCTTTTGTCGAGGTACCTTCTATCTCCACCTGGGTTAATAACGATTATGATATTGCATCCATTGGGTCCATCTGTTCCACTTGATGAACCGTTATCATCTGTGAGAACTCAGATTTCCCATCATCACCAGAATTATCCAAATCATTATCACATTCCGAATGACTCATATCGTCCCTATTGACCACCTCTAAGTACTGCGTTTCAAATAAACCTATAGAATCCTCCTTAAAAACAATCCCCTTTCGCACATTATTACCCAAAGGTGAGACCGTAATTGACATACCTTTGTCGTTCTCTGCATTCACCGCTGATTTTTCCAGGTCCATCTGTTGATCCTGAGATTTACCTTTGACCGCATCCAACAATTTCTCATTATCCAGAAGCCATGGCCCACTGTTGTGTGCTTCAACTTGTCTACACCAGCATTAGATGCAACATACCTTTTTAAAAAATCTTGTGGGGGAATATAGCTTGATGGTCTGCTAAATCTTGATGATCCTTCCCCATGTTTCCGTTCTGGTCTTCCGTTGTTTTGCCGATGATCATTCTCAAAATGATTATGAGATTTCGAAAGCCTCCATTTTCCTTTATTTTGATCGTTAAAGGTATGAGCCGAATTTCCCCTTTTAACCGTTTCTTTGTTGCCATTTAAGTCTAACCCCGCTGCAGCTTTGTAACTGACCGCTCCTGAGCCTTGTCTCGGCTCATCTGGATATTGATCCTCTCTCTTATACTCTACCGCATCTCCTCGAGAGGGACACTTCTGCTGAACATAACAAAAGCTGAAGCAAATTTTGCAGTAACCAAAGAGCCGCTCATACCGCAGGGACACCGTAGTTTCCACACCACCTTGAAACTCAACTATGGTTTCGAAACACAAAGGTTTGAAACCGTCTACCACCACCTGATTTTTCCCTTCATCCAGATTCACCACCTCCACATCTCCGAGAGCTTCCCCGATACACATAAAAGTCTGATCTGCCCAGAAGTGAAGAGGTACACCGAGCACACGAACCCAGAACATAATTGTTGATGGATAGTTTGTATCCACCACAGGTTCCCAGCGAACCAAAGGAAGCATCCAGTAGTCAAAATGGAAAGGTTCCATTTTCATGACCTCCACAATATCCTCCTCCCCATCAAAATCAAATTGGACGCCCGAGACCCAAATCCGCCCTTGCAACCCTCTCTTCAACTTTCCAGATCCTTGGAAGCATATACAACATCATCTTCATGTCTTGCATAGCCAGATTCATACACCTTCCGATCAGTGTTCTGGAGTAGCCTTCAATCAAGCTCGAGTTATCAAAATGCGGCACCGTAATCTTCAGCCGTTTCAAGGACATCTCCACTTTCTTTCCCGAACCATTGGCTTTGACTAGATTGGTCTGAGACATTTTGCAGATAGTTTTAAAAAACCAGATCAGTATGAAAACTGTCGTATAAGATAGATATATGACTGAGTGATGCCAAACACATCTCTTCTTCTCCTTTTTATACCCAGCGAACGAGATCTTTTGAATCTCTGCCATCAAATTACCGTGGTAATGAGCAAGATATGATACCAATCCATGCCCAATACGTAATCCGTGATTTTCTCCATATGATTTGAAAAAACCATCAAACCAGCACCATTCACGTTCTCCGTTACCAACACAAAACGATTCTAAATTGACAAATCCCTGAGCTTGCCCTGATTTCCCCTTATACGACATATTATTTGTAACACAAAATAATAGTTACAAATCCCTGATTTACCGTGGTAATGAGCAAGATATTTTTTCTTATTTAACTGCTATCAATTATAACTATTATTTTTCCATTTTTGTAATAAACACATTTTTTGTCAATTTTTAACATATTTTCTCTAATCGTGTTCTCTGTAACCGCGAAAAACCTTAACCTTGTTAAGGTTTATAATTTTCTTGTTACAAAAATATAGCGGTTTGATTTTAGTATGTCCGAAAGGTAACCAATTGAAACTAAAAAAGTGGAATTTTTTTTTACTCTGAACCCATTTATGTAGAGTAAATATTTGTTTTTGTTATCACTTGTTTTACTTTTTTCCAGCATTAAAGTTCCCTGTGCTTAAAAAGGGGAAAAAGTTTGCTCTATTATGGTGTACTCACATAATTTTTTAACTCTATTTTATTACGTTCAATTTTTTATTATGCTCTATTAATTTGTTTTTACCTATTATGCTCTATTAATTTTTGAGTTAACTGGGTAAAAAACCATATTTGACTACGAAATTGGTAATCTAACCAAACCGTCGTTGAAACAATAAAGTTCTGTTTTGGTGGTCATCGGAAATGACCAAAATAACCCCCATGATTATTGCCACATCGGTTAAGGTTTCGTCAAATAGGGGAATCAATGATGATGTAGAGTGGCATAGGTTTTCGTAGGGGCATATAATATCTTGGCAATTGAATAGTAGATCAATGTAGACCATACATTTGCTACGAGTTTTTCTTCCCCACATAGTATTTCTCTCTCTTCATCCTTCTTTTTTTTGCACATTAAAAATACAGTAAAGGCAATAAAAAAAATTGATCTGACCATATTTAGGACAATGATTTCGTTTTTAGCAAAAAAAAGGCGAAAACCAAACGATTGTACGATGAAAATCCGGCGAAAATTCGATGAAGATCTAACAAAAATCCGGCAAATGTTATGTTTCCGATGATGCAACATATTTTTTATTGTGGGTTCGATTTCAGTGATTATTTTGGTTAAGCTTAATAAGATTTGATGACTATCCGGCGAAAACTCGGTGAAACTCCGGCGAAACTTATGATATATATATAATAATTATAGTTTTAATTTACATGATTTATAACGTGTTAACATTTATTGTATCATGTATAAACATATATGTTTAGTTCTAACAACTTTTATAACGCGGTAACTCAATTATTATCTGCTAACTCAACATTTCATATGTATATGGTTCAATAACAAATATTTTAACAAGTTAAAATTTTTATTGTATTGTATAACATCATAATTTAACTATAACTTGTATGTTAACATTGTAATTCAATAGTTATCGTGTTAAAATGATTTAGTGACAATTCGGGTGAATATATGGCAAAGATCCAAAAAAAATCTGATGAAGATGCGGTAAAAATCTAAAATTCGGTTTTGATGATTATAAAGATTGTTCATAGTTCTGGTATTGGATCATCATTATCTCTGATCAAATTTCTTGATGAGCTCCGGCGGCGGCCCTTAAGATATTATGAAGACCAATAGATCTTATGTATATACATTATAGTAATGAGTTACATGTTTTGTTACGGGTTAACAATTATTGTATCATATAAGAACACATAAATATACATATAGCATTATGTTTTACACGGTAACACACATGTTAGATTGATAACTACACTACAAGAAAACAAGCGCATTTCCGATGGCGTTTTCGACAGGGTATAAACCGACGGAATACCGATGGATTTCCGAGGTTATTTCGACGGACTAAAAATGTTCGGAAATCGGTCGGAAATTTCTGACCGATTGATTTCCCTCAGAAATCAGTCGGAATATTCCGACGATATTCCGAGGGACTGCCGACGAATCTATACTCCCTCGGAAATCGGTGGGTAATTTCCGACCAATTTTTGACCGATTTCCGACGGATATATTACTTGTGTTGTAAATAATTCTTCTCTTGCATATATGTTTGCTTTGTTTGTAAACATATATATATACGTTTCCTGGCTATGGAATTTTGAAGATTCGATATATGTGTATATATAGTTGGAGAGAACATGCAAATTAAATATTTCTCTATAAAAACTTTTCCCAACAAATACGCCTGTCTTTAATTTGTCACATTTGCGAAATACGCCTTATTTTTCAAAACGATGCATTTTACGCGGGAAACTGATCGTAAGAGATTCATTTGTCCATCTACGGTCAAGATTAAGTCCAACCCATGGATTTGTGACGAGGTTGAAGAGGGAAGGGCCCGCAAGTGTCAGCGAAGTTCCTCTGGCACCAAAAAGCAGTGGTAGCTGGGGGCTAGGCTTGGCAAGGCAAGGGAACCAGACTCTGCAAGAATACCATGAAGAGTTCGTGCGGACTATGGGACTCTTTGGGCTTCACCGATCTGCAGCAGAAGTGGCGATGATCTTTTTCCAACGACTCCGACCTGACCTTCGACTGCAGCTTACCGAGATGGGACAACATGACCGTGGAGAGCGCATCAACATTGTCCTACAGAATGCTCGCCTCGCAGAGACCGAGCTCAGCCGAGTGGTTATAGACGACTCGTTCGATAGTGAAATTGAAGACGACGACCCATCCTTTTAGCCTATTTTTCAAATAATATGTTCTACTCCGATCCTCCTTTTACATTAATAAAAAGAGCTTAATTTGGGTTTTTTTAACTTGAACTTGTTTTATGAAATCCCAGGAATATATACTTAGTATTATAATAAACTTTTTATCGGCTAAAATCCTAAAATCCCATAAATACCTTGAAAATTTCAGAGGGATTTCTGACGGTTTAGGATTTTATCCGAGGAAAACTGAATCCCTCGGCTAAAACTTGCCCGGTATCAGTTTTAGCCGGGAGTTAAGAGATTGCCTCGGCTAAAACTTGCCTGGTATCAGTTTTAGCCGGGGGCTTCTGTTTTCCTCGGCTAAAACCATAAACCGTCGGAAATCCGTCGGAAATTTCCGAGGGATTTCCGACGGTTTAGAATTTTAGCCGAGGAAAACTGAATCCCCCGGTTAAAACTTGCCCGGTATCAGTTTTAGCTGGTGGATTCAGTTTTCCGACAGATTAGGGTAATAAACCCCGAATTTGCCGGATTTTGAACATGTTTGGTCTTGATAGTTGTAGAAGTAAGAAAAATAAACTAGTTTCTGTGAAATATTTTTAAGAATCAAACGTTTTAAACGTTTTAATTAAAACCTGGAGCAATCCCGTAAATGTTCATAGATGTTCTAGGAGTTGTTATGAAACTCGTTCATCGATCGATTTTTATAAAATCCAAAATAAATTGTTTTGATTGGTTGTCAAAAACTTTTCTTATTAGTATGTAAAACTAATTGTTATTAAACACAAAAATTTATGAAATCTTCATAATCTAAACCCTATATCCGTCGGAAATCCGTCGGAAATTTCCGAGGGATTTTTGACGGGTTTAGATATCTATAATATCAAACGCGTTGACTGCATGCAGTTTGACGGTCCGTCGGAAATCCCTCAGAAATTTTCGACGGATGATGAAATTTTGCCCGGGAATATAAACCGCCAATCGAAAAAAAGAAAAATCGATTACCGAGGGATGTAATCCATCGGAAACTTTTTTATATATCGGATCCATCTTCTTCTCTCTCAGTTTCATCGATCGAGAGCTCAGTTTCTTCTTCCGCCGAGTCCGCTGCCGCCGCCGCCGCCCCCTCCTCCTCTCTTCTTCTCTTCCTCCGCCGAGACCTCTTTTCTTCTTCCGCCGCCGTGATTCTTCTTCTTTCGGCCGCCGCCTCCTCCTCTGGTCGAGTCTCCGCCGCCGAGTTCTTCTTCTTCCGTCCGAGACCTTCTTCCCTTCTGGCGAGTTCAACCTGAAAATGTGAGTTTAATTAAAAAAATGTGTTGTTGTTAGATTTTTAATTAGTTAGGTTAGGTTGTAAGTTTAGGTTAGGTTCTTGTTAATTTTTGTAGAATTAGATTAGGTTTTTAGATATTTTGGAATTGTTAATTAGATTTTTTTTGGAATTGTTAATTAGATTTTTGTTAAATGTTAATTAGATTTTTTGTGATTAGATTTATTTGTGTTAATTAGGTTGTTAGTTTTTGTTGAATTTGGGATAATTAGGTTGTTAATTTTTGTTGAAAATTATTAAAAACGTTTTTGGAAATAATATATATCTATATAATTTTATAAAACATTTCTGTAAATTCGTTTTAATATATATATATGTATGAAAAAGTTTTTAAATACATATATATATGTATTTACAATATATATGTTAAAAAAATGTATGTAAGTTTTTTTTTTAATATGTATTGATTTTTAGAAATTGTATTTATAATAAACGTTTTTTATATATGTATTTTTTGAAAAAATTGTTTTGGTTTTTTAGAAAATTATTTATGATTATTTATATGTATTTTAACACTGATGCGTTTTTTTTTTGTAGGTCTTACGGTGGATTCGATCAAGACCGTCAGAGGGGTACTGACGCAGGTCTTAGCCAGAGTACTGTTCCGGACACCGAGAGTGTAGCTCAACCGAGGATCATGACCATCGAGGAGCTCGTTCAACAGCCGGGACGAGAACTACTCAAAGTTCTCGATCTGGAACTCCGGATTCCGAGATCTACTTCGTAATAATTTTTTTAACTCTTAATTAATGATTTTTTGGGTTTGATAACCGTTTTTAATTTTTTTTTCATAGGTTTGAAATCTCCGGGAATGGCATTAGCAAGTCCATTCTGAAGATGTTGCACAACATCCTCGACAAACCATACCCGAAATTTTCCGATATTCCGTCAGACGAACAAAACATATGGTTTCGTATGTTTGCGGTAAGTAAATCTTTATTTATTTGTTGTAATATATTTTGAGATTTTGTTAACATCTATATTTCTATTTCTTTTTTGTAGCAAGAGTTTAATTGGAATCATACGATCACAAAGACGGTGGAGACGAATTTTTTTTCGGAGGTTATGATGCAATTCTCGCGCCACATGAATGAGTGGAAGAAGGCTTGGAAAAAGGGGAAAGATAAGCCAAAAGGCTTGAACAAGGATGTGTATACGGACTACATCCCGTATTGGCAACAGCAGAAGACCGTAGCTCTATCTCAAACTAACTCCCAGAACCGGAAGAGTCGTCGAAGCGGGAAGGGAGAAGCTATCCACAACAACGGGGCAAAGAGCTTCAAGACAACCGAAATCGAAATGGTAAGTATTTTTGCGGTTTTTAGTTCTTTATTTATAAGAAAACGATTATCTGTAACGGGTTTATTTATTTTGTAGACGGAGGAATACGGCGAATTTCCCGATCTTCTGCAAGTGATGGTGAGGACGCACACCAACAAGAAGACGGGCCGAATTGACGATGGAGCCGTCAGGGAGATGGTCGAAAAGATGACGAAGGTGCAAGACGAGATTCTCACCTAGGGATCGCAGGAGGGCTACACCGGATCCAACGAAATCACTCGGTCCGAGATGAACAACCTAGTCCTCGAGGTAAGTAAAAAATATCGATTATTATTTCAATTTAGATAATTATTTGTTAATAAAAAATTATAATGTTTTTTTATTGTTTTCGTATGAGGTACCCGTTAAAAAAGGTCGTCGGTCGGGGTTGGGTAAGCTTTAGACCCAACGTGCATCTTCTTCGGCCGGTTTCTCGATGGATCCAAAACTCATCCGTCGAAACGAAGAGCTCCAGGAGAAGGTTACGGTTTTGGAGGAGGAGCTCTCGACTCAGAAAACGAAGAGCGACAAGATGGACGGGTGGTTCAAATCGAAGTTCGATGATTACCCATCGTTTTGATTTCAAATTTTTTTTTTTGTAATTTTTCAACTTTCAAAAACTTTTAAAATTTATGTTTTTTGTTATTTAATTATATAATTAATTTTCTATTTATGGTTAAAATTATTTAATTTAATAAATAAATTATTCAATATTTTATTTAAAAAATATATTACAAATTAAATAAATAAATTTTCTATTTTTGTTTTAATTTTTTAATCCGTCGGAAATTCCTCGTAACTTTCTGAGGGATTTCCGACGGATTGAGCATCGATCGATCTAAAATTGTGATCGATCGATCCTCAATCCGTCGGAAATCCCTCAGACAATTGCGAGGGATTTCCGACGGATTGTACCTTCGGATTTGTCCTCGGAAATCCGTCGGAATTATCCCCGACGGATGATGCCTCGGAAAAACCGTCGGTAAATTTCTCCCTCGGAAATCCGTCGAAAATTTCTGACGGATTTTTTTTTCCGACGAAATAGAACCACGACCAAAATCCATCGGAAATGGCCATTTCTGACGGGATTCCGACGTATTTGGCCATCGGTTCTAGCATGTTTTCTTGTAGTACTATAATGAGTTATATTGATTGTTAAATGTGTTATTGATTTACTTAGTGTGATACACATAAATTTATCTAATATTATGTTTTATACGGTAACAAATATGTTAGATTGATAACAATAATGAGTTATATATATTGTTAAAGATGTTATTGATTTGGTTAGAACGCTATAGATAAATATAACACTTTATTAAATTTGTTACCGGTCTAACCATTGGATTTATAAGACTAATTCATATTTCAAAGATACATGTTATCACATATGTTAGCAGCATATCATTGGTTGCTTCGTCGGTTTGAGCACGAAGACGGTTTTCCTCGCAAAGAAAGCCGAGAAGGAAACTTCTGTAAGAGTGCGTCGGTTATAGAGATTCTCTTGGCTGGATCAAACACAAGCATCCTCTGTAACAAATCTATAGCTAGAGGATTAGCTTGCGGGTAGAGATTGGATAGATGGGTACCCCTCGAGAAAGGAAGATACTTTATAGATCTTTGGGCTTTCGGGTTGTCTATAAATCAGATATCTGATTCTTGTTTGCTACCAACAACATTGATGATTAGCTTAAGCTGGTTGAGGCATTATGTTCCCGGAAAAATTGGTTTTCTGCCTAGAATCTCACATCTGAAACAAAAAGTATTTGCAATGATCATCAGAAAGAGACTGAGAGGATTTGATGATCTGATGAAGATCAGTATCCATTAGCTCATAACCTAAATAAACATCTTTGAAACTCGATCTATTCGAAGGCAACATAACATCATTAAGCGCAATCACATTATTGTGAACTCCCCCCCCCCCCAAAAGCAAACTTTCGGCGTAATCATAATTCAAACTCTTTATCGAATTCAAAAAAACCAAAATTAACTCAAATTTCGCAGTAAAAGCAGGTGAATCATGCAAAAAAACAAACAAAAAACAGAGATTTCAACATATCCAAATTGTAATTATAGAAGCCGAATCGTTGTTATTGTTGTGGTGCTTGTTTGGTGATCAGAAAAAGAAGAGAAGGGTATGATTGGATTTGAATTGAGATGGCTTTTTCATAGTTATCAAGAAGATAAAAGAGAGAGAGAGAGAGAAAGTTAGGAAGTTGTGAGACCCATATGTTGGAATGTTAGAGAAGAGGAAGAAGAAGTTGCTTAGATGTTGTATGTATACATATATGTATCTATTTATACTACAATATCTTATAATATCTACCTAATTGCGTAGATGATGTAGGGAGTTTTTAGTATTAAAATTTTTGAAATAGTGTATTGAATAAGGTTTAGTTAGATTTCTAATTAGGATCTGTTTCTTAGCTATATAGTGTAATTTCTCTTAATTTTTTATCTATTACCTATTATGCTCTATTAATTTTTTTTTTTAATTAAATAATTAAATTTATAACAAAAAAAATTTTCAACCAATCATAATATGACACATCAGTTCAAGGATGTTTCAACTTTTTTTTTAGTATTTTATTTGAGACACTCATGTTTTTTTCTTTTTCTTTCTTTTTTTATTATTATTTTTTGCTTAGTGGAGGAGTTCTCAGACTCCCATGTAGATGCTCTATTGCTCTAATATCAATCGTCAAAGACCTTCGAAAAAAAAAACATGACATGAGACGTAGAAACGTCAAAGACCATAGAATAGTAATAGTATTATATGTGATCACAAAAGTAGACAGCGCCACCACAAATCTCTGTCACACTCTCTCCTTCCTTTTCAACCTTGTATATTATTTTCCTTTCTTTTTAATTATTATATATCTCTGTAAATCTCTTCTTATAGACACAAACATCGAAACAAAGAAAAAAATTCTCTATTGAAACAAAAAAAAAACATCGAAGAAAGATTTTAACATGAAGAGCACCCATTTGTCTTTGCCTTTGCCTGATGAATCCAAGGAACCAATCTCTCACCGGAAACAAAACAAGGAGGTCACGAATACATGTTTGCTGGAGATCATTACGAGTCACCGGAATATTCAAGACCAGCCGAAGACGGCGACGGTGTTATCGGGACGTGAGAGACTAAAGAGACACAGAGAAGAAGTTGCCGGCAAAATTCGGATACCGGATAGTTGGGGAAAAGAAGGATTGCTTATGGGGTGGATGGATTTCTCTGCCTTCGATGCTACTTTTACATCTAGTCAGATTGTCTCTGCTCGAGCTGCGTTAATGGCCGACGCCGGAGATGATGCCGGAGCTAGAGGAAGTAGGCCTCAACGGCTCCGGGTTGAGAGTTCTTGTTGATTTTCAATTTTGCTAGAGAAATATTTATGCAAATAATACTCATCATCGTGATGTTGAATGTTGTTTAGATTCCTATCTTCATATTGATTTTTGGATATTGGACCATTGATACTAGGGCTGGGATTATTATCCGGTATCCGGTATCCGATCCGGTATCCGCTCCGATCCGATCCAAAAAACGGATATCCGGATAATCCGGATACAGATACGGATAATAAAATAACGTATCCGGCGGATCCGGATACGGATTCGGATAATAGAAAAATTCAAAAACGGATAACGGATATCCGTTTATATTTGTTTTTACTAGTCTCACAAATAAAACGACAGCGTTTCGTTATCATACAAAAGAACATAAATGGGCCGACTTTTAATGGGCCTAAAGTAAATAGAGATGCAATAGAATTTTCATTTTTTCTCCTTTTTTTTCTCTTTCCTTGTCCCCTGTCTCTCTTTTCTCCCTCTGCTTCTCCTTCTTTGCCTGAGGCGTGTGTTTCCAGCCGGCGATTGTGGGCTTCCATAGCCACGTCGTCGGTTCTGCTGGTGTTTTATTGAATTTCTCGTTCTTCTCTTTGTCTAGCGATGTTGTTCATCGTTTTAAGGCTTTTTTCTGTTTTTCGTGTTCTTGGTTTTGAGTGGGCTTTGTCTTTTTGTTTGACTTGTTGTTGGTCGAGGAGCGATTTGTGCTGTGAGGATTGCCGTTTTCAGATTTGGTGGGTTTTATTTGGCTGGATGAGTGGAGACGCCGGTTCTGTTTGGATCATATGTGGTTCGCCCGCAAACGTTTTCAATCTTCGTTTCAGATCTAGATCTTTTCGCCGATCCGAAAGCTTCAATCTTTGTTTCCGATGTTTTGTTTTCTCCCGGTTTGTTTCAATCGGTGTGTATCAATAATAATAATCAGATGACAAAAAAAACGTCTTCAATCTTCGTTTCAGATCATTATAGTTGTTCTTTCTCTTTTCTTGGAAACGAAGAATATAAAAAAATCAAAAAAAAAAAAAATTCAAAAACGGATCCGGATATCCGCGAATATCCGAGTTTTTCAACAAATATTCGGAACCCGGATATCCGGAGCTTTCGGATCCGGATTCGGATAATGAAATTGATTATCCGACGGATACGGATACGAATACCTTAAAAAAACCGGATATCCGCTCCGTTCCCAGCCCTAATTGATACAACAATTCAAAGTTTCCAATTAGTAATTGAATTTATTTGTTTAGGGAATTGCCTCTAACAAACATACATTTGGCTATATATAATAGATTTAATTGTGTACTGTCCATTATCGTAAACGTCTCTTATTGCTACACCGTGTAGCGTACATTATTGTAAACATCATACCGTTCATGGGCACTTTTAGGTTAAACAGTAATCAAAAGTGCTACTTTGTATTACACTTTCGAAAAGTGCTAACATACTAAAGTGTTACTTTGTACTACACTTTCGAAAAATGTTAACATGCTAACGAAAAGTATAATAAATGACCGTGGGTGCAAAAACCCCTATATTATATAGTTTGGTTCAAATGAATAATTTATTTACTATTGAAAATTAGGAGATATCAATTGGGAATATGTATTAGTGTATGTTTACTAATTTATAGGTTGTTGTATTTGTAGGACCAAAATTATCGCACAATAGACAGGAGAGATTTAATCACGATTTATATAAATAAACAGTAAGGAACAGACGATTCATAAAACGATAAAGCAATAAAATAAATCTAAGGAGGCGAGATGAATCTCTTTCCTTAACTCTAAGAATCTCCCGTAGTGCGACGGGTTTTAATAGATCCATGAGTCCCAGGATACAACCAAAGTAATCTGTATCATCTACACTTGATATCAGATCTATCGAACATTATACTACGATACTCTCGAATAAAGACTTACTCTAAGCTGTGGAGAATTGAAGGAACTTTTTCTTTTGTAAGTGTGTTTTCTGTGTGTGATTGAATACCTTTCTCTCAAGAGAGGCGATCCAATATATAGGAGAAGATCATGTCCCTCAGTTTTCCTTTTTTTTAGGTTTTTCCTTTTTAGGTTTTTCCTTTTCTTAAGGCTTTTCCTTTTTCTTAAGGCTTTTCCTTTTTGTAGGCTTTTCCTTTTTTTAAGGTTTTTCCTTCTTTTTTAAAGGTTTTTCCTTTTCTTAAGGCTTTTCCTTTTTTGTAGGCTTTTCCTTTTTTTAAGGCTTTTCATTTTTTAAAGGCTTTTCCTTTTTTCAAGGTTTTTCCTTTTTACATTCACAAGGCTTTTTTACTTAGCCCAAATGTCTCATTTCAATTCACACATACACATATTTATAAAGCCCTCAAGCTCTTATAAATTTTGTTCCAACAATCCCCCACATGAATAGAAATGACTCTAAACATATGAAAATTGAACAGACTAGACTTTACTATACATACTTGACTAGACTCATCTAGACGTAGACAGACTTTCGAGAGTATACGAAAATGTAACTGTATCTGAGAGGTAGCATTTTCCAGCTTTGAACCAAACATTTTTAATATCTGTCGAGTTTACTCGGCCAGGAGGTGAACATGATGTCTTGAACCGCCCGGATTTTTATGTAAACTTAGACAACAGGTATCGCACAGAGACATCTTCTCGTAGAACTTTGTTCTCTATTGTGTTCATTTTGGCCTTGAACATTCCTGGTATTCGTGAGTGAATTTGGAGAATATAGCCTTCTCTTTCATTCTCCTAGAAACGGCCCCATTTCACACTTCACTAGGTGATCTTTTATTAGCTTGTTTTTCAGAAGTGTCCTGTCACACTCCACTATCTACATAGCTATGCAATCATTAAAAGCCAACGCTTATCCTTACTATCCACAGGTAGCACTGTTATATCTTCCTAGGAACTGGGCAGAGACATAGTCTCACAGTGCTCAATTCGAATCAGTTTAATTTTGTTTCCCTTTGAACCTAGATCTTGGGATCTCCAGTCACATAGGTGGGGTATCTGTCAAACATCATCTTTTTTATAGGCTTTAAACCCATTCCTTTTGATGATTTTACAATTTGATCTCGCGGCAAACCTTTGGTAAACGGATCCGCTAGGTTATCAGCCGACTTGATGTAATCTATCGTTATTACACCAGTTGAGATCAATTGTCTAATGGTCTTATGTCGTCTTCTTATATGACGAGACTTGCCATTATATAGATTACTCAGTGCCCGAGATATAGCCGACTGACTATCACAGTGTACACGTAATGCTGGCACTGGTTTCTCCCACATTGGGATATCTTCCAAAAAGTTTCGAAGCCATTCTGCTTCCTCAGCAGCTTTGTCTAAAGCTACAAACTCTGACTCCATGGTTGATCTGGCCAGGAGTGTTTGTTTGGAAGATTTCCAGGATATTGCTGCACCAGCAAGAGTAAAGACATATCCACTCGTGGATTTGGAGTTTCTTGAATCTGAAATCCAATTGGCATCACTGTACCCTTCCAGCACTGCTGGTTCTTTACCAAAGTGCAGCCCATAACTTTTGGTGTATCTTAGATAATTTAATACCCTAGTTATGGCTCTCCAATGGGTATCACCTGGATTGCTCGTGTAACGACTTAGTACGTTTACCGAGTGTGCTAAATCGGGTCTAGTACAATTCGTTAAGTACATTAGACTCCCGATGACTCTTGCATACTCCACTTGTAACACTGCTTCACCTGAATTGTTTGTCAAGTGAATATGAGGATCAAGTGGAGTTTTTGCAGTCCCATTGGAGTAGATCTTAAACCTCTCTAGGATTTTTGTAGCGTAATGATCTTGAGACATAATTATTCCTTTTGAATTTCGAATAATATTAATCCCTAGAATTACATCAGCTAATCACATGTCTTTCATATCAAACTTTCCACTTAGCATGTTCTTTGTTTGAATGATTATATCTTTGTTGCTTCCCATGATTAGCATGTCATCTACGTACAAACACAACAACACATAACCTTGTGAAGTACTTTTGATATAGATGCACTTATCACATTCATTGATGTGAAAGCCATTTGACATCATTACACTGTCGAATTTTTCATGCCATTGCTTCGGAGCTTGCTTGAGTCCATATAGCGATTTGACAAGTCTACAGACTTTCTTCTCTTGTCCGGGAGCAACATAACCCTCAGGTTGATTCATATAGATCTCTTCCTCTAAATCTCCGTTTAAAAAAGCAGTCTTAACATCCATCTGATGTATTTCAAGGTTTCTTAAAGCTGCGATTCCAATCAACATGCGAATCGAAATAATTCTCGTCACTGGAGAATAAGTGTCAAAGAAGTCCAATCCTTCCTTTTGACGAAATCCTTGTACCACAAGCCTGGCCTTATATTTGTCTATAGAGCCATCGATTTTTAGCTTAGTGGTGAAGACCCATTTACAGCCCAGAGGTTTACAACCTTGAGGTAGGTCTACCAACTCATAAGTATGATTTTGCATAATTGAGTTGATTTCACTGTTAGATGCCTCCCTCCAGAAAGGTGCATCAGGTGTAGACATCGCTTCCATGAAAGTTCTTGGACCACTTTCCGCTAGGAATGCCATTATGAACTCAGAGCCAAATGTCTTCTCCTTACGAGCTCTCTTGCTTCGTCTCGGTTCAGCTTCTTCTACTTCTGTAGAAGTGCCTGAAGTGCTTGCCTCATTGCTAGCATCTCGTTCGTCACGAGTTCGTTTAGGATTTCCTCTATCCTTACATGGAAACACATTTTCGAAGAAGTATGCATTCCTTGACTCCATTATTGTGTTTACATGAATGTCTGGTATATCTGATTTATGTACCAAAAATCGATAGGCACTACTATTGTGCGCGTATCCGATGAAAATGCAATCTACCGTTTTAGGTCCGATGGTGACCTTTTTTGGAAGTGGTACTGCAACTTTTGCCAGGCACCCCCACACTTTCAGGTATACATACGAAGGTACATTACCTTTCCAAAGTTCATAAGGAGTTTTTCCTGTGACTTTGTGTGGAATTTTGTTCAGGATATAATTCGAGGTAAGCAGAGCTTCCCCCCACATGTTCTGGGCTAACCCAGATTCCTGCAACATTGCATTCATCATTTCCTTGGGAATTCTGTTTTTTCTTTCAGCAACTCCATTGGATTCCGGTGAGTAGGGAGCAGTTGTTTGATGAATAATGTCATGTGCTCTACAGAATGCATCAAATGGTTCACTATATTCACCACCCCTATCACTTCTGACCTTTTTTATGGTCTTCCCGAGTTGGTTTTCAACTTCTAGCTTGTATTCTTTAAATTTGTCCAAGGCTTCATTTTTACTTCGCAGTAGAAAGATGTAACAATATCTCGTGCAATCATCTATGAAAGTCACGAAATATTTCTTGCCTCCTCTGGTTTGAATATTTTTCAAATCACATAAATCTGTGTGAATTAAACCTAGAGGTTTTGTTGTTCTTTGAACGCTGGGTGATGGCGTTTTAGTGAGTTTGGCTTGGACACAAACCTCACATTTGTCTGTGCTTAATTTGCATTTAGGAATCATGTTCATGTTCATTAATCTACTCATAGACTTGAAATCAACATGTCCTAATCGTTCATGCCAAATATTAAAAGACTCAGCGAGATAAGCAATTGGTTTCTTATCATTAATCTTAGGGTTCTTCGAGGTGGAAGCCTCGGTTACATTATCCTTTCGGATTACTGCCTCAACAGACATCTTAAACAGATTATCACAAACAAAACCCTTACCCAAATACATCACATTCTTCGTTAGGATCAGCTTATCACCTTCCAGCTTCACAGAGAATCCATGCTTACTTATGAGCGATCCAGAGATCAGATTCTTGCGCATATCTGGTACATGGACGACGTTCGTGAGTACCAGTTCCTGTACAGAGGTGAGCTTCAGAACAACCTTCCCGTGACCATCAATTGTCGACGAGGCTGAATTACCCATTAAGAGTTTTTCACCATTCTTGGTCTTTGTGTATGTGGAGAACATCTCTCGATCCATACAAATGTGTCTGGTTGCACCAGTATCGAACCACCAAGTCTTTGGATGGCTTTCAGCAACATTGGCCTCAGTGACCACAGCACACATGTCAGCTTCTGTCAAGTTGGCTTGAGCCTTCTTGCTACGACAATCGACGGATTTGTGTCCTTGCTTCCCACAGAAGTTACACAGTCCTAAGAACCTTTGAGAAGTTTGACCATTCTGACCACTCTTGTTCTTGAACTTTTGGAAGTTCTTTGGTGGCATCTTCCCTTTGCCTTTGTTTAGGCGACCTTTGTTCTGCCACTTGCCTTGATTGGGGTTTTGGTGTTCAACCATGTTCGCATTGTGTTCGCGAATTTTCACACCTACATTGATCTGTTGTTCCCGATTCGTAGACTCTACGCGGAGCTTAACAATCAGATCTTCAAGGCTCATCTTCTTTTTCTTCAGCCTGAGGTAGTTCTTGAAGTCCGTCCAACCAGGAGGTAGCTTCTCAATGATGCAGCAACCTTGATAGGTTTCACACAACCGCATTCCCTCAGCAAAGATATCATGTAGGAGCCTCTGCACCTCATCGACTTGTTCCATTAGTGGTCTTGAATCCACCATCTTGTACTGCTCGAACTTCGCCACAGTGAATTTCTGAGTACCAGAATCTTCAATGCGGTACTTCTTGTCTAAGGAATCCCACAGATCCTTAGATGTCTCAGCATTTTCATACACCCCAAACAGAGAGTCCGAAAGGCTATTCTGAATATAGCCCTTGCACAAGAAGTCAGCATGTTCCCAGGCGTGGACACTCGCAAGCGCACATGGATCAGTGTTATCTTCTGGGAGAACAGGTTTCACCTCACTGGTGTATTTCTGCAGATTCAATGTTGTCAGATAGAAGAACATCTTCCTTTTCCACATCTTGAATGCTGTCCCATCAAACTTGGTTGGAGGAGCGACATGGTTCCCAGATGGAACTTTGACCGTCTCGATCTGACTCGCAGTTAATTCAACCTTTTCACTGGTTTTATCCACCAATCCAGAGTTGTTTTCCACATCAATTGTCATTTTTTCTAATAAGACAAAAGAAACAACTTTCAATTAGTATCGATATATAAACTTTAAGAATCGCAATTCTAATATCGAACTAAATCGCATTGGTGTCGATCCATACTCCTTGGTATCGATCGATACACACACAATGTCTATCGATACACCTCGGTGTTGATCGATGCTCAGCTTGTGTCGATCGATACACATATAGTGTCGATCGATGCACCATGTGTGTCGATCGATGCAAGTGAATTTTTACACATGATCGATCGATAAACCACAGTGTCGATCGATACATATTAATATTACACAGTATCGATCAACATAGACCCAACTGGGTCGATGCACAGTATTGATCGATACACCTCAGTGTCGATCGATACAACTCGATGCAAAGTATCAATAGATGCACCTTAGTGTCATATGATACAACTATTTGCATGGTATCGATCGATGCACCTCAGTGTCGACCGATACAATTTTGTCTAGTATCGATCGATACCATAAGGTGTCGATCGATACTCACAAGGTTTCGATCGCAATCGAACCTATCAAGAACATGATTTGTGTTCGTTGATTCTACCGTTCATTAATCGCAATTAAAGACGGTATTTAGAAGATGTTTAAAGCAGTACTGCTTCTACTACACGTTTCAAGTTGCTAAACAGCTTTTTGATAACGTTTGAGTATCACTAGCAGATTAACATCTTCTTAAAAATAGAATAGATGGAGATTGCCTCTACTACACGTTTCAAGTTGCTAAGAAGCTTTTTGATAACGTTTGAGTATCATCAGCAGTAGAAGAATCGTTTTAGAAAACCGTTTGAAAACGTTTATTTACTCGTGATTAAAGATCCAATTGAAGTAATAACAAAAATTGGATCTTCTTAGAGTTAAGATTGTATGACCAAAATTATCGCACAATAGACAGGAGAGATTTAATCACGATTTATATAAATAAACAGTAAGGAACAGACGATTCATAAAACGATAAAGCAATAAAATAAATCTAAGGAGGCGAGATGAATCTCTTTCCTTAACTCTAAGAATCTCCAGTAGTGCGACGGGTTTTAATAGATCCATGAGTCCCAGGATACAACCAAAGTAATCTGTATCATCTACACTTTATATCAGATCTATCGAACATTATACTACGATACTCTCGAATAAAGACTTACTCTAAGCTGTGGAGAATTGAATGAACTTTTTCTTTTGTAAGTGTGTTTTCTGTGTGTGATTGGATACCTTTCTCTCAAGAGAGGCGATCCAATATATAGGAGAAGATCATGTCCCTCACTTTTTCTTTTTTTTTTAGGTTTTTCCTTTTTAGGTTTTTCCTTTTCTTAAGGCTTTTCCTTTTTCTTAAGGCTTTTCCTTTTTTGTAGGCTTTTCTTTTTTTAAGGCTTTTCCTTTTTTTTTAAGGTTTTTCTTTTTTTTAAGGTTTTTCCTTTTCTTAAGGCTTTTCCTTTTTTGTAGGCTTTTCCTTTATATAAGGCTTTTCCTTTTTTTAAAGTTTTTCCTTTTTACATTCACAAGACTTTTTTACTTAGCCTAAATGTCTCATTTCAATTCACACATACACATATTTATAAAGCCCTCAAGCTCTTATAAATTTTGTTCCAGCAGTATTATCATTTAACAGGTTTGTATTTCCCCTTTTGTGGAATCTCATGTATTTCTTGGTGAGCTTCTTCCTCTCCTGAATAATATATTTGGGTTGGAAAGCCAAAAAAAAAAAACAATTTTTCAACGTTACCATCGAACACTGTATTAATACACCACTACTCTCGATATTTTAAACTCCTGATGGTTACTACTTTGCTTAGGGTGATTAATATTAGATGAAAAATCTTATATATAATAGCAGAGTTATCTTTCCATCTAAGATGTCAACAACAGCAAAACCACAAATTTTAACATTAAAATATATTTAAAATATGTATTTAATATATATCTATTTATATTTATCATTACTTTTATTTAATAATTTTTTTGATATTAGTGTAAATAAATAGAAAAACGTGACAATTCGATATTAAAAATTAAAGAAAATTGTGATACTAATTGCATAAAAACAAAATTATTTTGTTGAAAACGATATATTATTAATTTTCAACCAAAATTTGAATTAAAGATTTATCCTATTTAAAATATTAGAATGTGTTTATGAAATTAAGAATGTAAAATAGATTTTACTTCATATAGCGAAAAAAATAATTTATTCAATTTTGTTCAAGAATATATAATTTCTTATAATGAAATTTACATCATTTGAGAGTCACAAAAATACTATAAATTTGTGGTAAAGATAAGTTTCTACAATTAATTTTACAAAGTCGAGAACATGTAAAATATGACAAATATAGAAATAAATAAAATTATGAATAAAATATAGTAGAAAAATAGATTTAAAAAGGGATTAACTGATTATTAATAGTGAGAACTAAATAAAAATGAGTGTTAAGAGATAAGAATTTCAAAAAAAAACAAAGATAATTAAGTTTTTTGGAAATCTCTCTACAAATTTGTTCTAGAATATGAGAAATTAGGTCAAACATTTTTTTTTCTTTGATTACATATATAATAGATGGAAGTCTAGTATTTACACGTAAATTTCATTGGAACGGTATAAAAATAACTTGATATTTTTTTACATGACTTGAAAAAGTGTTATGATATTGTGTGCTTTAAAATATATATATATATATATATATATATATATATATATATATAAATTTCAAAACTAAAATAGTAAAAAACAAATGCTTGAGAATGTTCAAACACTACCACAACAAAATATACATGTAAAGAGTGATACAAATTATTTTGTACCATATCGCGAGTGGAAATGCGATTCTACACCATATTTCAAAAGAAACACATGTTTGAGAATTCTTTATTCGTATCAAATTCTAACAGTTTAATGGAGTCGAAGAAACGAAATATTTAAAACATGCTAAGTTTTGGGAAGAATAAATCGTGGATGAATTCCACAGTTAAACATTTTTAATATTAAAAAATAGATTGCATGTCGTTGGTGTTGTTGTATATACCAAATATTATGATGAATAACACTCTAATAATTTTTTTTTTTAAAAATATATAATCGCACAAGGATATTAGATCATACAGTTTTAAAAATATACAATTTTTAGCACAAGAGAATCAAATCAAAACCTATATTGAGCTATTTTTGGTATTGAGTATGTTGAGTTAGTTCCAATTTCTTACCATCCATGTACTATTAACGTGTAATAAATATAAACAGAGTAATAAAAAGTAAAAAACAATTGTGGCTTTTATCACAAAAAAACAAAACAATTGTGGCACAAAACAATGTCGTCAAGGAATGTTGACAACACAAAGAAATACGACACATTTGATGTCTTAAAAATGGTGGCAAGTATAATATTTTTTTTAACCATAAACATATGGAAAATATTATGTAGGTTATGCAAAAAAGTATATAAAACTTTAGAAGAATACAAATATTAAATTTATTTAATTAAACCTTTAGTGACCAACCAAAACATTAAACTATATTAAAAACGTAAAAAGACAAATACTTAAAATGAAATTAAAAAAATAACGAATTACAATTTGATATAGTTTTAATTTCGCGTAATGCGGGGGTCACTTATCTTTTTTTTTTGGACAACACTTTCTTCTCATTAATTAAGTTTCCACAATACAAACAGAGGGAATTAAGCATCCTCTTTCGCTAAGATATGCCAAATGAAAGACAATAAAGATAAAACCAGATAGATCTTGAAAGAATGACAGCGAATTTGAGACTAAGCTCAAATGCGTCGATAGCGGAATCACGACAAAGCCGGAACGCTTGGAAATAGTCACCTTGAGTTGTGACGTTGAAACTGAAACTCTACTTCCGGGAATCGCCGAAGCGATCCGGTTTGCCTCTTCTGGTCCCGTACAGACCGTTACGCAAGAAGAAAAATCAGTAAAGCCCTTCAAAAGGTTTTCCGGCAAGAAACGCGGGAGTAGGACACATCTCGGAGAGACGGTTGGGGGATGCAACTTTTGACGAAAAGGTACACGAATTGACACCACAGGCGAAGACGCCTTGGATTTACTCACAAAACCTTCAGTTTGGCATTTGAAAATTGTGAGAGTTTCGGGGGAGTGTATGGACACCACAAGCAAAAATGCTCTGGATTTACTCAGATCTGTTGTACTTCCTCTTAGCAGGCCATTCAACAGGGAAAAACCCAGCAAATTAGATTCTTGGCCAAGGCCCAAAATGGTGAAGTCACCGAGATTCCTCTCGGAACAGAATGCGACGAGACAGACGAGACATGAGCTTTGGCTCGTCACGATGACAGAGCGTGGAAACAGGCGGTGGAAGAGCTTGGGGGCGGTTGATGAGGGTGGTCGAGAAGCTCCGGCGGATGAGAGAGGTCGAGAGTCCGCGCGCAAGCAAGGAGTGAAGTGGACGGTTAAAAGAACGGTGACCAAGGTTCGAGAGTTAGGAGGAGGCGGATCTGGAGGCATCAGAGGCGCATGAGGGTCCGGCGGTACCCAGCTACAGAACCCGCGGTGTGGCGCTTCCAAGGCTCGACAAAACCTTCTCACCAAACCCGAGGAGGGACACCATCCTCCAGCAACCGACGGAGAGGAGGTGAGAAAGGCAGTGGCAACCTCGACCGAGCGACACCTCCGACAAACCCAAGCAGGCTATGGCACCAGCAACACCACCGACGACGAGCAAAACAAAAGACCACCAACGGCGGCGGATCGGACGGGGGTCGGAGCCGCGCCAGAGAAGTAGCAGTCACCACCGGAGTTATGGGAGAGGAGGAGAGCAGCTTCATAGAAAAGAGGAGAGACCTACGAGATTGAAGCGGCGAAGATCCATTCTCGGTGATGTGCGGCGGCTTCCTTGGTAGACGTGCCTCCGCGGGGGTCACTTATCTAGTGTTTAAAATGTCCGAGAATTTTTAAACACATTCTCATGATCTATTTTATTTATTTATTTGCATGTACGAAAAACGATAACTTATACGAACAACAAATCTCTTAGGAAGGGTAAAATCTGTCACACATATACCGATATACCCATATAGATAGTATATTCCCTCCCACGAGACGTGATTAATTTGGTACATACATATAAAGTATCTACATTCACCTGACGTAAATAAATCAATTGGAAACAAAAACAAATGTCACACATATTTGATAAGGCAATTAGAGCTTCTATAGGACTTGTATATATATATTTCGCTTACGAGATTTATACAAACAACCTTTTCGTAATAATATAGTATTATGATTTAACTCGCGCTAATTATAGCGCGAAATAATTTTTTTTAAAAAAATTGTTTTGAAATTTAAAAAAATTGTTTTTATAATTTACATGACATGAGACGTAGAAACGTCAAAGACCATAGAATAGTAATAGTATTATATGTGATCACAAAAGTAGACAGGGCCACCACAAATCTCTGTCACACTCTCTCCTTCCTTTTCAACCTTGTATATTATTTTCCTTTCTTTTTAATTATTATATATCTCTGTAAATCTCTTCTTATAGACACAAACATCGAAACAAAGAAAAAAATTCTCTATTGAAACAAAAAAAAAACATCGAAGAAAGATTTTAACATGAAGAGCACCCATTTGTCTTTGCCTTTGCCTGATGAATCCAAGGAACCAATCTCTCACCGGAAACAAAACAAGGAGGTCACGAATACATGTTTGCTGGAGATCATTACGAGTCACCGGAATATTCAAGACCAGCCGAAGACGGCGACGGTGTTATCGGGACGTGAGAGACTAAAGAGACACAGAGAAGAAGTTGCCGGCAAAATTCGGATACCGGATAGTTGGGGAAAAGAAGGATTGCTTATGGGGTGGATGGATTTCTCTGCCTTCGATGCTACTTTTACATCTAGTCAGATTGTCTCTGCTCGAGCTGCGTTAATGGCCGACGCCGGAGATGATGCCGGAGCTAGAGGAAGTAGGCCTCAACGGCTCCGGGTTGAGAGCTCTTGTTGATTTTCAATTTTGCTAGAGAAATATTTATGCAAATAATACTCATCATCGTGATGTTGAATGTTGTTTAGATTCCTATCTTCATATTGATTTTTGGATATTGGACCATTGATACAACAATTCAAAGTTTCCAATTAGTAATTGAATTTATTTGTTTAGAGAATTGCCTCTAACAAACATACATTTGGCTATATATAATAGATTTAATTGTGTACTGTCCATTATCGTACACGTCTCTTATTGCTACACCGTGTACCGTACATTATTGTAAACATCATACCGTTCATGGGCACTTTTAGGTTAAACAGTAATCAAAAGTGCTACTTTGTATTACACTTTCGAAAAGTGCTAACATGCTAAAGTGTTACTTTGTACTACACTTTCGAAAAATGTTAACATGCTAACGAAAAGTATAATAAATGACCGTGGGTGCAAAAACCCCTATATTATATAGTTTGGTTCAAATGAATAATTTATTTACTATTGAAAATTAGGAGATATCAATTGGGAATATGTATTAGTGTATGTTTACTAATTTATAGGGTGTTGTATTATCTTTTAACAGGTTTGTATTTCCCCTTTTGTGGAATCTCATGTATTTCTTGGTGAGCTTCTTCCTCTCCTGAATAATATATTTGGGTTGGAAAGCCAAAAAAAAAAACAATTTTTCAACGTTACCATCGAACACTGTATTAATACACCACTACTCTCGATATTTTAAACTCCTGATGGTTACTACTTTGCTTAGGGTTATTAATATTAGATGAAAAATCTTATATATAATAGTAGAGTTATCTCTCCATCTAAGATGTCCACATCAGCAAAACCACAAATTTTAACATTAAAATATATTTAAAATATGTATTTAATATATATCTATTTATATTTATCATTACTTTTATTTAATAATTTTTTTGATATTAGTGTAAATAAATAGAAAAACGTGACAATTCGATATTAAAAATTAAAGAAAATTGTGATACTAATTGCATAAAAACAAAATTATTTTGTTGAAAACGATATATTATTAATTTTCAACCAAAATTTGAATTAAAGATTTATCCTATTTAAAATATTAGAATGTGTTTATGAAATTAAGAATGTAAAATAGATTTTACTTCATATAGCGAAAAAAATAATTTATTCAATTTTGTTCAAGAATATATAATTTCTTATAATGAAATTTACATCATTTGAGAGTCACAAAAATACTATATATTTGTGGTAAAGATAAGTTTCTACAATTAATTTTACAAAGTCGATAACATGTAAAATATGACAAATATAGAAATAAATAAAATTATGAATAAAATATAGTAGAAAAATAGATTTAAAAAGGGATTAACTGATTATTAATAGTGAGAACTAAATAAAAATGAGTGTTAAGAGATAAGAATTTAAAAAAAAAAAACAAAGATAATTAAGTTTTTTGGAAATCTCTCTACAAATTTGTTCTAGAATATGAGAAATTAGGTCAAACATTTTTTTTTCTTTGATTACATATATAATAGATGGAAGTCTAGTATTTACACGTAAATTTCATTGGAACGGTATAAAAATAACTTGATATTTTTTTACATGACTTGAAAAAGTGTTATGATATTGTGTGCTTTAAAAAAAAAAAATATATATATATATATATATATATATATATATATAAATTTCAAAACTAAAATAGTAAAAAACAAATGCTTGAGAATGTTCAAACACTATCACAACAAAATATACATGTAAAGAGTGATACAAATTATTTTGTACCATATCGCGAGTGGAAATGCGATTTTACACCATATTTCAAAAGAAACACATGTTTGAGAATTCTTTCTTCGTATCAAATTCTAACAGTTTAATGGAGTCGAAGAAACGAAATATTTAAAACATCCTAAGTTTTGGGAAGAATAAATCGTGGATGAATTCCACAGTTAAACATTTTTAATATAAAAAAATGGATTGCATGTCGTTGGTGTTGTTGTATATACCAAATATTATGATGAATAACACTCTAATAATTTTTTTTAAAAAAATATCTAATCGCACAAGGATATTAGATCATACAATTTTAAAAATATACAATTTTTAGCACAAGAGAATCAAATCAAAACCTATATTGAGCTATTTTTGGTATTGAGTATGTTGAGTTAGTTCCAATTTCTTACCATCCATGTACTATTAACGTGTAATAAATATAAACAGAGTAATAAAAAGTAAAAAACAATTGTGGCTTTTATCACAAAAAAACAAAACAATTGTGGCACAAAAAAA
Source organism: Eutrema japonicum (assembly GCA_030161315.1). NCBI lineage: Eukaryota > Viridiplantae > Streptophyta > Magnoliopsida > Brassicales > Brassicaceae > Eutrema > Eutrema japonicum. Next base: position 34,668,817 of record BSQW01000006.1, on the reverse strand, counting down.
TGTCGTCAAGGAATGTTGACAACACAAAGAAATACGACACATTTGATGTCTTAAAAATGGTGGCAAGTATAATATTTTTTTTAACCATAAACATATGGAAAACATTATGTAGGTTATGCAAAAAAGTATATAAAACTTTAGAAGAACACAAATATTAAATTTATTTAATTAAACTTTTAGTGACCAACCAAAACATTAAACTATATTAAAAACGTAAAAAGACAAATACTTAAAATGAAATTAAAAAAATAACGAATTACAATTTGATATAGTTTTAATCCCGCGCAATGCGGGGGTCACTTATCTTTTTTTTTTTGGACAACACTTTCTTCTCATTAATTAAGTTTCCACAATACAAACATAGGGAATTAAGCATCCTCTTTCGCTAAGATAGGCCAAATGAAAGACAATGAAGATAAAACCAGATAGATCTTGAAAGAATGACAGCGAATTTGAGACTAAGCTCAAATGCGTCGATAGCGGAATCACGACAAAGCCGGAACGCTTGGAAATAGTCACCTTGAGTTGTGACGTTGAAACTGAAACTCTACTTCCGGGAATCGCCGAAGCGATCCGGTTTGCCTCTTCTGGTCCCGTACAGACCGTTACGCAAGAAGACAAATCAGTAAAGCCCTTCAAAAGGTTTTCCGGCAAGAAACGCGGGAGTAGGACACATCTCGGAGAGACGGTTGGGGGATGCAACTTTTGACGAAAAGGTACACGAATTGACACCACAGGCGAATACGCCTTGGATTTACTCACAAAACCTTCAGTTTGGCATTTGAAAATTGTGAGAGTTTCGGGGGAGTGTATGGACACCACAAGCAAAAATGCCCTGGATTTACTCAGATCTGTTGTACTTCCTCTTAGCAGGCCATTCAACAGGGAAAATCCCAGCAAATTAGATTCTTGGCCAAGGCCCAAAATGGTGAAGTCACCGAGATTCCTCTCGGAACAGAATGCGACGAGACAGACGAGACACTAGCTTTGGCTCGTCACGATGACAGAGCGTGGAAACAGGCGGTGGAAGAGCTTGGGGGCGGTTGATGAGGGTGGTCGAGAAGCTCCGGCGGATGAGAGAGGTCGAGAGTCCGCGCGCAAGCAAGGAGTGAAGTGGACGGTTAAAAGAACGGTGACCAAGGTTCGAGAGTTAGGAGGAGTACTACAAGAAAACAGGTGGAAATCCGACGGAAATTCCGACGGCAATAATTCCGTCGGAAATTTCCGACGGATTTCCGACTAACTTCTCATCCGTCGGACATCCGTCGGAATTCCGTCGGAAATATTAACCCGTCGGAAAGCCGTCGGAAATTCCGACGGATTTCCGACGACAATAATCCGTCGGACACTTTCCGACAGATTTCCGACGACTTTTTGACGCATTCTGATGTTGCCGACATACTGCCGACGGATTTCCGACGACGTTCATCCGTCGCGGATTTCCGACGGATTTCTGACGGATTTCCGACGGCTTTCCGACGGATATCCGACATATGCCGACATCGATAATATCTACTTTATATCCGTCGGAAATCCGTCGGAAAAGGACAAAATTTTCCTTATAAAAACGTTTCCACGCTTCATTTATAAGCACAACCAAAAAAAATCTCTGTTATCTAATTCCTTACGAAAATGTCTTCTTCAAATCCTTATAATTATTTTCGATCATGGATGGACAAGCCTCATCAAATTCCGGACACGGGCTTAGTTACGGAGGAATTCAAAAAATGTCTACAGGAATTCATGGCATTTGCGGGTATGCAGAAGAAAGCAAAAAAAACCGGTAAAATCTATTGCCCTTGTACCAATTGTGGGAATCGTAGATTTATCGTGATAGATGAAGTATGGTCACACTTGTATTGTCATGGGTTTATGTCGGGTTACAAGATTTGGTATTATCATGGAGAAAATGATACAATGGTGGATAATTATGCTAGTACTAGTGAACATTATATTGGGGATAACACTAGCTTAGAAGAACCCGCAATGGAAGAACAAAGTACGGTAGGTCATGTTCAGATGGTGAACGATGCATATCGTGAAAATATACCATCGGTTGCTGAGTATGGAGATAGGGGAGAAGAACCTAATTTAGAAGCTCGGAGATTTTTTGATATGTTAGACGCTGCTAAACATCCGTTATATGATGGGTGTAGAGGTGAACATTCCCCTTTATCAACTGCAACAAGGATGATGGGTATAAAGACGGATTTCAATTTGAGTGAGGAGTGCGTGGATGCAATCGTTGATTTTGTGAAAGAAATTTTGCCAGAAGATAATCTTGCACCGGCATCATACTATGAGATACAGAAACTTGTTCAAGGTCTAGGATTGCCGTATCAAATGATAGATGTATGCATAGACAACTGTATGCTCTACTGGAGAGAGGACGCAGATCGTACGACATGTCGTTTTTGTCGCAAACCTCGGTATAAGGAAACAGGTGGAAGAGTGCCAGTGCCATATAAACGGATGTGGTATTTACCGTTAATAGAGAGATTGAAAAGGTTATATCAGTCAGAGCGCACAGCAGGAGCAATGAGATGGCATGCGGAGCATACAACAGATGGACAAATCGCCCATCCGTCAGATGCAGGAGCATGGAAACATTTTCAATCCATTTATCCCAGCTTTGCGTTTGAGGCAAGGAACGTATACCTTGGATTATGTACCGATGGTTTCAGCCCTTTTGGGAAGCACGGCAGAAAATATTCTTTGTGGCCAGTAATTGTAACACCTTACAATTTGCCGCCATCTTTGTGCATGCGAAGGGAGTTCTTGTTCCTTAGCATTCTCGTTCCTGGACCAGAGCATCCGAAGAGATCACTTGATGTGTTTTTGCAACCATTGATTTATGAGCTGCGAATGTTATGGGACCAAGGTATTGAAGCGTTTGATGTTTCTTGTCACCAAAATTTCATCATGCGGTCGGTACTTTTGTGGACTATTAGCGATTTTCCAGCATATGGCATGTTATCAGGATGGACAACGCACGGAAGGTTATCGTGCCCGTACTGTCAAGATAACACTGATGCGTTCCAATTGAAGCACGGACGGAAAATGTCTTGGTTTGATTGTCATAGGCGATACCTACCTAGCGATCATCCTTATCGTCGGAGCACCACATTGTTTAGGAAGAACCGGAAAGTATTTGACGGTCCTCCTCCTGAGTTAGATGGTGAGTATTTGTTGACTCAGTTCAGAGATTTTGGTGCAGAGAGGACCGTTGATTGTGGTGGTAACGGACATCATCCTGTTGATGGTTGTGGCAACGTTCATAATTGGCACAAGAGGAGCATTTTCTGGGATTTCCGACGGATTCAGTTGCATCGGCTAAAAAATCGATCCCTTGGATATAACCCAGATTCAACTCAATCCGTCGGAAATCCGTCGGAAATTTCCGACAGATTTCCGACGGATATTTAAAAATCTTGTTTAGGGTATAGGGTATAGGTTTTTTTTTGTGGCAAAAGTTTACAAACACTTGTATGATGTATATAAAATAGGTTAACCTTGTATATACATCAAGAAAATGTGTTATATAGATTTTAAAAATTTTGATGGAAGTGTTTGTATAAGTTATAGTATAAGATATAGTTGATTTATGTGAAACGATATGTTTTGATATTGTATAATTTTTAAACTAATGCAAAGCCTTTAATATTGATGAACTTAATATATATATTGAATGAAACATGTAAATAACATGTCCCTAAATCATATAAAGAAACCCTAAACCCTAAACCCCAAATATACCCTAAATCCGTCGGAAATCCGTCGGAAATGTCCGACGGATTTCCGACGGATATGAAAAATAGACACGTGTTTGTTGACTGACCAATCGAAAAACATGCAAGGAATATACCTTATCCGTCGGAAATCCGTCGGAAATTTCCGACGGATTTCCGACGGATACGAAAAATTAGACACGTGCATGTTGACTGAGTCCTTATCTTCTCCAATCCGTCGGAAAGCCGTCAGAAATTTCCGACGGATTTCCGACGGATTTAGATATTTTCGAGACCGCGGGAATATCAACCGCGTAAATGAAATTATTTTTCGAAATCCGACGGATTTCCGACGGCCATCGAATTATATCGAAGAAACGTAAGTTTTTTTTCTTATTTCTCTCTTCTTCCTCTCTCTCTTCCGTCGCTTCTTCTTCCTCTTCTCTCAAAATTTCTCTAATCGGAAATCTCTTCTTCTCCCTCTTATCTTCTTCTACTTCACAATTTCAGTTTTTATCTTCAATTCATCAACTCCTCTTCTTCAATTCCTCAATTCTTCTCCAACAAAACCATGTAAGTTTAATCAATTCCTTTAATTTTGTTTTATATCAATTTAGTTTTAGGGAATATATTAGTTAGGTTGTTAGAATTTTATCGAAAATGTGAATTGTTAAGTGGTTATAATAGAATTTGTTATTTAGAATAATATTAGTGTTATGGTTTATGTGTTTAGATTGTTGATTTAGAATTGTTAGATCTAGATATTGTTTAAAAATATATGTATATATTAAAATCGTTTTTAAAAAATTGTTTAAGTAATAAAAACGTTTAGACAATATTTTTATATATTAAAAACGTTTTTAATATATTTGTTAAGTAATAAAAACGTTTTCATAATATTTGTATATATTAAAATTGTTTATAATTTTTTTTTAAATTTGTAATAAATACGTTTTTATTATATGTGTATATATTAAAATCATTTATAATATTTAAGTTGATCTTAAAATATTTTTTAAATTTGAAAAACGTTTTTATAATATGTGTATATATTAAAATCATTTATAATATTTTATAACTAATAAAAACGTTTTTCAAATATTTCTATATATTTAAAAAATTGTTAAAATATTTTTTTAATTTGAAAAACGTTTTTATAATATGTGTATATATTAAAATCCTTTATAATATTTTATAACTAATAAAAACGTTTTAAATATATTTCTATATATTTAAGTTGATGTTAAGATATTTTTTTAATAATACAAACCTTTTTCAAATATTATTTTAGAAATAAAATCGTTTTAAATATTTTTTATAGTAATAAAACGTTTTCTAAATATTTTTATATATTAAAACTGATTTTAAAATATTTTAGCAAATTTTGAAATTTTTTGAAATATTTGAATTTTTAGTAAACTTTGAATTTTTCGGAAACTTTGAATTTCCGGAAAATTTGAATTTTTCCTAAATTTTTTTCCGGAACTTTTGAATTTATTGTTAATTTACTAACAATTTTACCGTTTTCCGCAGGGATCACGACGATGTTCTTCAGTTGGGAGGCGGCAACCAAGGACGCCGTTCTCGAAGTTCTCGGTGTACGCCTCCTCCGGGACCAACGAGCTCGGGAACTCACATCCCAGATTCCCAGCAATCCGCTGCTCGGAGCCACATTGAGATCGAGGAGCTAGTCCGGCAGCCTAACCGGGGCCATTGCATTCGACTCGACCCGAAGTTTGAGGACGGCACTTGGTAAGAACTTTTTGGTACATTATTTCAATTTATTTAGATTTTTAAACTTAACATATTTATATCTTTTCATAATGTTTTCAGGTTTAAGCTGTCGACTCAGATCAACAAGGCGATATTACGGATGCTCCACAACATGTTGGACAAACCGTACAAGAAGTATTCCGACATGCCTGCCGAGGAGAAAGACGTGTGGCACCGGACTTTCGCGGTACTTTCTTTATTGATATATTATTTATTTTGAATTTCATTTTGTCAATTTTTCTTTCTGATATGTAACAAAATTTTTTTTAAAATTGTAGCAAGAGTTCACGTGGGACTCTCATCATACGCGCAAAGTCATTGACACCTTCGACAAGTATGCCGCAAACTCGTACTCGAAGCACATGTACGAGTGGAAACAGAAGTGGAAGCATAACAAAGACAAGCCGAAGGATCTTGACGACGACGTCTGGAAAGGCTTCTGTGAGTACTGGAGTAGGCCTGCGACGACAAAGACCTCCGAGCAACAGTCGAAGAACAGAACTAGCCAACGAGGCGGGAAAGGGGTCTACATCCACAACGCGGGCGCAAAGACCATCGAACGGGAAGCGATGGAAATGGTAAGTTTAATTTAAATTTTTTATTGTGAATTCTGTTTTTTTTTTTTTATTTAACTTAACAAATTTTCGCAGGCGAGAGCATCTGGTTCCGAACCCGATTATCTTCAACTCATCGAGAATAGACACACCAACAAGAAAACCGGTCAGATACAGGACTTGGGGATGCGGGATGTTGTCGAGAAGAGCAAGAAGACGAAGCTGGATCGTGAACTATCAGCATCGCAGCTCAGTCTCGAAGGATCGACGTCCTCGACCGCTTTGTCCCGGGAAGAGATAAACCAGATTGTACTTGAGGTAAGTTTTAATTTCATTTCGTTTTTTTATATTTTCGTTATTTATTAATTATCGGTTTTAATTATTCGCAGCAAACCCGGCAAGTGAAAGGTCGATTCGCTGGGTTAGGCACCCTTCCGACCCAGGAATCTTCTTCCTCGCTTCCTCGTTATCCTTCGGAGTACCGGGTAGAAATCGAGAGGCTCACCCAAACGGTGCAAGAGCGTGACCGGCAGGTTGAAGAGCTACGGACGGAGCAACAGACTACCACCAAGAAGCTCTCCTGCTTGGAGAAGATGATGGAAAAATGCTTCCCGCATACGTTTCGGGATAATAATCCCGACGACGGAGATTCTCCAACCGTTTAAATATTTGCTTTTAATGCTTTTTTTTGAACACTTTATTTTAATGTGTAATGACTTTTTTAATTTTGTTTAATGAATTTATATATTTATTATTTCTATTTTTAATTTATATTTCAAATTTCTATAATTTTAATATATAAATTTCCAAAAAATAAATAATTAAATAAAATTCAAAATACCAATTCTGTCGGAAAACCGTCGGAATAAGTTACTGTAACATCTCGATTTCTTGTATATGCGGAGAGGCTTATAAGAATTGAATTGGCTACCTATGACACCAAAGTGCACTTAGCTTTTCCGATCACTTGCCCGAAAGAACTCCAGAGTTAAGCGTGCTTGGGCTGGAGTAGTCTAAGGATGGGTGACCTTCCGGGAAGTGATTCACGGTAGCGTGTGAGTGAGGACAAAACACGGAGAAAGGTCACGTGGTGATTGCAGGGTCAGTAAACAAGTATTACAAGACTCCCGGATTAACGCACCGGCCGTCGGACAAGGGTGGGGCCCACGGGCCGAGATAAGGCATGGGGCCCACGGGCCGAGAGCAGGCATGGGGCCCACAGGTATGGGTGGTCGGGGCGTTATAGTTACCGTCGTAAATCCTTCGGAACCTATTTCCGACGAAGAACCGACAGACTTCCGAGACAACTTCCGATCAAATTATCCGTCGTAACGCCGTCAAAAATAGTTACCGTCGGAATTCCGTCAGATTCATTCGATACCTATCCGTCGGAAATCCGTCGGTAATATATCCGTCGGAAATCCGTCGGAAATCTCCGACGGATTTCCGACGGCATTTACGACTGAATATCCGTCGGAAATCCGTCGGTAATATATCCGTCGGAGTATCCGTCGGAAGTCCGTCGAATATCCGTCGGAACGTACGTGGTCGGAAATCCGTCGGAAATGTCTGACGGCGTTCCGACGGCACAAATCCGTCGGAAATTTCCGACGGATTCCGACGGAAACCACATTTCCGACGAACTGTAACCGACAGCTTAAATCCGTCGGAAATCCGTCGGAAAAGGCCCTTTCCGACGGATTTCCGACGGATTTGACCGTCGAAAATAGCCCTGTTTTCTTGTAGTGGAGGCGGATCTGGAGGCATCAGAGGCGCATGAGGGTCCGGCGGTACCAAATACAGAACCCACGGTGTGGCGCTTCCAAGGCTCGACAAAACCTTCTCACCAAACCCGACGAGGGACACCATCCTCCAGCAACCGACGGAGGGAAGGTGAGAAAGGCAGTGGCAACCTCGACCGAGCGACACCTCCGACAAACCCAAGCAGGCTATGGCACCAGCAACACCACCGACGACGAGCAAAACAAAAGACCACCAACGGCGGCGGATCGGACGGGGGTCGGAGCCGCGCCAGAGAAGTAGCAGTCACCACCGGAGTTATGGGAGAGGAGGAGAGCAGCTTCATAGAAAAGAGGAGAGACCTACGAGATTGAAGCGGCGAAGATCCATTCTCGGTGATGTGCGGCGGCTTCCTTGGTAGACGTGCCTCCGCGGGGGTCACTTATCTAGTGTTTAAAATGTCCGAGAATTTTTAAACACATTCTCATGATCTATTTTATTTATTTATTTGCATGTACGAAAAACGATAACTTATACGAACAACAAATCTCTTAGGAAGGGTAAAATCTGTCACACATATACCGATATACCCATATAGATAGTATATTCCCTCCCACGAGACGTGATTAATTTGGTACATACATATAAAGTATCTACATTCACCTGACGTAAATAAATCAATTGGAAACAAAAACAAATGTCACACATATTTGATAAGGCAATTAGAGCTTCTATAGGACTTGTATATATATATTTCGCTTACGAGATTTATACAAACAACCTTTTCGTAATAATATGGTATTATGATTTAACTCGCGCTAATTATAGCGCGGAGTAATTTTTTTAAAAGAAATTGTTTTGAAATTTAAGAAAATTGTTTTTATATGAATTTTATAATATAGCTAACTAATGATTACAGATAAAACTGTCAATTTGTAATAATTTGTCTATTTAACCCGTTTTGCAGTGAATTAAAATATTATTTGGGCAAACCCGTAAAAACTTATAATCTTGAAAACATAACTCTAATATGCACCGTTAAATAATTCTAGTTTTTGTGGTTAGTCTGCGAACTTAAAAAAAAATAGTTTATAGTAAAAAATATAGCAAGATTTTGAATAGATTTTTTTCTTTAAATATATATGAATTGATTATTATTTTAAAATATATAGTATTAAAAATAATTAAAATAAATAAAAAATAAATAACATCTTTAATGCAAAATATATACTTGCCATATTCTAATCAATAATTTAAAAAAAACTATTATATCCTTTCCTATTTCAATTATTCTTTATTATTTATAGTGGTATTTCATGTAATAACTTACAAAACAAAGTTCATTTTTAAAAATGTCTTCTTAAATAATATTATAGAGATTAGAGTCACAAACGGCTAACCTTCGAAACTAAGCCATCATCGATCTAAGAAAAAGGAAGAGCAGGCCCGACTCTACCCCATGGCGAGAGGGGCGTAGGCTCTAGGCCCATTTTTTTTAAGGAAAAAAGCCCAAAATTATGGGAAAAAATAATATATATATATATATATATGTATATATATATATATATGTGAAATATCGGACTTCAGTCAACATACGACTTGGGCTAGTAATTGGGCCTTAGAAAGTTTCTAGGGTTTATTGGTTATAAATACATGTGTATTACTCAAGGAATATCTAATCCTGAATCTTGAGGAATCCGAGCACTTTAGAGACGGCTCATAAAACGTGAATGATCTTGTAAACCACATCGGATGTGTTTTCCGATTCTTCATAGTGGATGTTGTGGATACATGATCCACCCCAGACGTAGCGGTTAGAAGCCGTGAACTGGGTGAACAATTCTCATGTTCGATTGGGACAAGGAAGATTAAAGTTTAAATCCCAACAGCGGTATCAGAGCCCGAGTTCAGAAAAGGTAGACCTGGAGAAGTAGCTAGGTGTGGGCTGCATGTTCGTCAAAGACTATAGAATAGTAGAAACGTCAAAGACCATAGAATAGTAATAGAATTATATCATATGACATGAGACGTAGAAACGTCAAAGACCATAGAATAGTAATAGTATTATATGTGATCGCAAAAGTAGACAGCGCCACCACAAATCTCTGTCATCTAGTGATTAGGGGTGTCGGTGCTTTGTGTCGAAAGTCTTCCTGACGAAGCAGAAGATCAGGCGGCGGGTTTCGTTGGTGATTACAGCGGTACAAGATGGTTGCCAGGTTTCGTTGCAGGAGAGGCCAATGGTGTGTGTGGTCCTTGGTTTGAGGGGAGGATTGTTGGGATATCAATCCAAGTCCCACATCGGAAGTTTAGACAAATATTATCTAGTATATAAGTAATGTCCAACTCCAATTTATATGAGGCCTTTTGGGAAGGAGCCCAAAAACAAATCCGTGCGAGCTTTGCCACTTGGGCACAAAGCGGACAATATCATACTAATGGGGAGTTGGACATGGGCTTGAAAAGTCCAACAGTGGTATCAGAGCGTCAGGTTCTTCGATTCACATGTATTCGACGAGAACATCAAGATCTCACGGAATAGGAAGAACGGTTGAAGAACTGGTGAAAGGTGTTTGAAGCTTCTAAGTGGAACATAGGGTTTCAAGATTTCAAGGTTTCAAGCTTCACACGTGGGAAATTTTGATTGGGGAAATTCTGATTGGGGAAAATCATAGTGAGAAATCGGTGAAGGAGATTCAAGGAGTCGCATCTTGTCTGGTCAAATTTCTAGAAGATTGACAAACTTATTTTCAGATGTTCGTCGATCAGAGGCTTCACGGACTGAAAAGAAACCAGAGAAGTCATCAAAGAGAAAAAAAAAAGATGATGGAAATTGCAGGATTTCGCCGGAGGATGCCGCCGGGAGAATAAGCTTCGGTAATCAAGTCTTCAGGGAGAATTCGCCGAAGGCAGCAGAGGAGAATTCGCCTGAAATTTCCATAAAGTTCGGCGACGGATAGAGATTCTCGCCGGAGAAGTCACGCGTGAAAGAGAATCGCGAAGAAAAGGATGAGAGATTCTTGGTTAGGGTTCACAAGCTTCTTGGTGGCGAGGAATTGCTGGGAATTGCAGAGGTCGTCGGAGAAGAAGATGGCGGCGGTTACATGTTGAAGTCGCCGGCGATGAGAGTCCTTGTGTGATGGGAACGCTAGGAGGCAGAAGCAGGCCGACGGCGAGGCTAATCGCGGTATGAAGATGCCGAGATTCTGGCCGGTAAACGGCGCCAGCGACATGGGCAGAGCGGCGGCCGAGGAACGTCGGGAAAGAAGACAAGAGAGAGGCTAGGGTTTTTTCTTCCTGTTGGGCCCGAGTTGGGCCCGGGAGAAAAAAAAAAGGACTGGGCCAGAAAGAAAGAAAGAAAACAAAAATTGAAGTTGGGCCTCATTGTTTCTGTTGGGCCAGAAAAAAAGAAAAGAATTGGGCCTATGTCTTTTGTTTTTGGGGCCCATCCGAAAATCAGAAAAGAAGGCAGAAAATTCAGTTGGGCCAGGTTAATTCTTCTTCAGTGGGCCTGTCCGAATTTAAAAGAATTTGGAGGAAAATTTTTTAGCTGGCCAAGGATTAAAACAAACCCAGTTTTAATCAAAGGGAAATTATCTAAAATAGCATAAGGAAATATGCAAGGATAATAGACAGGAGCTCAAGGGACAGTGATATGATTCCGGACACGGAGGTTCAACCCGAGGCGTTGCATGTACCGGAAGGAGCAATCACCCGCGCAAAGGCACGGAAATTGGCGGAAGCAGTTCGGGGCTTACTTGGCGAAATCCGGATCAAGTCGGATCAACTTACGCATCCAATCCTCAACTCCGTATCAACGAGTTCTTCTTGAGGTTCGTCCCGTTGAGTAAGTTGCGTTGTACTCTTTTTCCTGTTACGGTTTTATCCCATTGGGTTTTCCGTAAGAGGTTTTAACGAGGCAACCGGCTTACTCCGCTAACGGTTCGTTTCCGCAAGAAAACTCCGCGGACTTTCCCGGGGAAATTTTCGGTGGAATTCTCGGTGGGAATTCCATGGGTCATTCTCGGCCAAGTCAAACTTCATTTATTTCAGTCTTGGTCAAACCTTGTAATTTGTTTCTTGTAATTTGTTTTCTTCTTTTTCGAGGCAAGTGATTACTCACTTTGACTCACCCCTTCCCCTTCCTTCTCTTCTCTATTTAAACTCCCCCCTTGTAATCGAAAATCATTAAGCAATTTTTATAAACTCTTTTCACTCTCTCTTGTCGAGAATTCTCTCTTCATTTTCGTTTCTTAGAAGGTTTTATTCTTTGAAACAAATCGATCAAACCGTGAAGTGTTCCGCGACTTCCCGACGTGATCTTCGATCCGGCGATTGAGATTGTTCTTCGCGCAAAGCTGGGGCATAAGGATCTTCGACTTAACCGTCACGCCTTATCATCCGCTTTCCAGAATTCTCCCATCGGCGTAGCCACCGCCTCGTTTCCTAGTATTCTCGATCGATTGGGCCTAAGGAATTTCGGAGTGAAATCCACGCCTTAGCATCTTTCGACTTGAATCCTTCGAAGTCAAGGATTATCCGATCATAACCTTTAGATAAGCAAGCCGGTCCTAGTCGAATCGTAACAAGTGGTATCAGAGACACTTGCTTCAAAATCGGTGATATCATTTCTATCTCTTCATCTTCTTTTAATTTTTTTTTATTTTCTGCAATTTTCGTTTTAATTAATTCATAAGTCAAAAAAAATATATATATATATATATATATATATATATATATATCTAGATCCTATTTAATTTCCGCAATATTTTAAATTTACAATTCAAAAAAAATATATATATATATATATAATTGTTCACCATTGTTTTCGAGAAAATCAGAATTTTAAAGGTCATTTTTTTGGTTCTTTGATTTCTCTTGAAATTTGTCATTCACCCCTTTGTTTATTTTTCTTACGAGGTACCATGGACGAGGAAATCGAATCCGCGACATCACGGTCGAGGAGAACACGGGAAGAAGCTATAAACCGAAAGGTCGAAGGAATGGACCGAAAGGTCGAGGGAATGGACCATAAGGTCGACGGCATCGCCCAGCTACTCCGAGAGATGCGTGATCGCATGGCCGCGTTAGAAGTGCATACCCCCGCACAAAATCCCGGAAACCATGGCGGAGGAAATCGGTCCGATCGGAGCATTGGCCGAGAACCGGCAAGAACTAGACGCGATCGACCGCGACGTCCCGAACCCGAGGAAAATCCGTACTATGATTATAGCGGATCGTCCGATGAGAACCAGCAACGACGTTTGCCGAACCGAAGGCGAAACGATGACTTAGGTGGAATGAAACTTCGGATCCCGGCGTTTCATGGAAAGAACGACCCGGACGCCTTCCTAGAATGGGAAAAGAAAAGCGAACTTGTTTTCGATTGTCAACATTTCTCCGAGAGAAAGAAGGTAAGTTTGGCCGCAACCGAGTTTCACGACTATGCTGTAGATTGGTGGGACCAAGTCGTGACCAACCGTCGGAGAAATAGAGAAAACCCGGTGGAAACGTGGAATGAAATGAAGCATCTAATGCACAAACGGTTCGTACCAAGTCATTACTTCCGCGACCTTCACCAAAGGTTGAGACGTTTGACACAAGGTAGTAGGAGCGTTGAAGACTATTTCCAGGAGATGGAAAAACTCATGCTAAAGGCGGACATCGAGGAGCAAAGAGATGCCACGATGGCAAGGTTCCTCGCCGGTATGAATCGCGACCTACAAGATCGTGTCGAGATGGAAACTTATGGAAACATCAAGGAGATGTTACACAAAGCAGTCTTGTTCGAACAGCAGCTCAAACGCAAAGGCATCACACGCCCAGCATTCAAACCGAGTTTCCCGAAAGGAGACAAGTCGACTTACCCTCCCCGGATCGATTCAAAACCGAAAACCGATTACAAACCAAGCTCATCCGGAAACGATTTCAAAGGTAAGATCGAATCCAATGTTGTTCGTAACCGTGATATCGAATGTTTTAAATGCAGAGGCAAAGGTCATTTCGCAAATAAGTGTCCAAACCCGCGAGCAATGATGATCCTTGCCAATGGCGACATCGTTACCGACGACGAGGAAGAAACCGAAACCGAAACCGCCCCGATCTATGACGAATACGAGGAGCATGCGGTTGATGGTGAGTTATTGGTAGCAAGGCGAGTCCTTCTTGCCCAAGAACCGGTCGTTGAGAACGAGCAACGAGAGAACCTATTTCACACCCATTGCAAAATTCAAAACAAGGTATGTTCTCTCATCATTGATGGTGGTAGTTGCACTAATGTGGCGAGTACTACGTTGGTAGAAAAGTTAGGTATGGAGACGAAGAAACATCACCGACCATATCATCTTCGGTGGTTGAACAACCAACGCCAACTCAAAGTTACCCGGCAAGTTTCGGTTCCGTTGGCGATAGGAAGATACGAAGACGAGGTCGTGTGCGACGTCTTGCCTATGGAGGCTGGCCATATTTTACTTGGACGTCCGTGGCAGTATGACCGCAAAGCCGTTCATGACGGATTTACCAACAAGCATTGGTTTGAGCATAAGGGTCGAAAAATCGTTTTGGCACCTTTATCTCCCCGTGAGGTATTTCTCGACCAACTCAAACTCGAACAAAATCAAGGTAAAAGCATTGTAAGTGATCCCTCACCCACTTCTTCTCTTAAAATTAAAAGTGATGGATCCCCAAAAAATGATAAACCACTCGTAAATGAATCTTTACTTATCAAACCGAGTGAACTTAAGCATGCTCTTATTTCGCGGCAACCGTTTATTTTGTTAGTCTTTAGGGATGCTCTTTCGAGTATGACTAACCCTGAGCCGGAAATCCCGAGCAGCATATCTTCTCTTTTGCAGGATTTTTCCGATGTTTTCCCGGAAGACGGTCCGATCGGTTTGCCCCCGATTCGCGGAATCGAACACCAAATCGATTTCGTACTCGGCGCGACGCTTCCAAACCGTCCGGCTTACCGAACCAATCCTGTTGAGACCAAGGAACTTCAGCGTCAAGTTGACGAGCTGATGGTTAAGGGACATATACGGGAAAGTATGAGCCCGTGTGCCGTACCCGTTTTACTTGTACCAAAGAAGGACGGAACGTGGCGAATGTGCGTGGATTGCCGAGCAATCAATAACATTACGGTAAAGTACCGCCATCCGATCCCCAGGTGAGACGACATGTTAGACGAGCTTTATGGTTCAAGCGTGTTCACTAAAATTGATCTTAAAAGTGGTTACCACCAAATTCGCATGAATGAAGGTGATGAATGGAAAACTGCTTTTAAAACTAAACACGGCTTGTATGAATGGCTTGTAATGCCGTTTGGTCTAACTAATGCACCTAGTACTTTTATGCGGTTAATGAACCATGTTCTTAGGTCGTACATAGGTCTCTTTGTGGTCGTTTACTTTGACGATATTTTAATTTATAGTAAGAACCTAGACGAACATATCGAATATTTGCGATTAGTTCTAGAAGTGCTTAGGAAAGAACGTTTATTTGGCAATCTTAAGAAATGCTCTTTTTGTTCAGATAACGTGGTCTTTTTAGGTTTTGTTGTGAGTTCTCAGGGCATACAGGTTGACGAGAACAAGATCAAGGCCATCCGCGATTGGCCGACTCCAAAAACCGTTGGCGATGTGTGAAGCTTTCACGGCTTAGCCGGATTTTATCGACGATTCGTCCGTGACTTCAGTACAATTGCCGCGCCTTTAACCGAGGTCATCAAAAAAGACGTGGGATTCCGTTGGGAGCAAGCTCAAGAGGACGCCTTCCCACTACTCAAAAACCGACTTACTCACGCCCCTTTACTTGTTTTACCCGATTTTACTAAGGCATTTGAAATTGAATGTGACGCATCCGGTGTTGGTGTAGGTGCTGTTCTAATGCAGGATAAGAAGCCCGTGGCGTTCTTCAGCGAGAAACTTGGAGGTGCAACACTCAATTACCCGACTTACGACAAAGAGCTTTACGCCTTAGTCCGCGCACTCCAAACATGGCAGCATTACCTATGGCCGAAGGAATTCATCATTCACACCGATCATCAATCCCTGAAACATTTGAAGAGCCTGCAAAAGCTTAACAAGAGGCACGCACGTTGGGTTGAGTTTATTGAAACGTTTCCATACGTTATTCAATATAAACAAGGAAAGGAAAACGTGGTCGCCGATGCCTTGTCCCAGAGATACACGCTTATCTCTACACTCGACGCTAAGGTTCTCGGGTTTGAAATGATCAAAGACGCATATGCAACCGACTCCGACTTTCAGGAAGTCTTTCTTTTCTCTTCTAAATTCGCTTGTGGAAAATATTTTCAAAGCGACGGTTTCTTGTTTTACGAGAACCGTCTTTGTATTCCTAATTCCTCTTTGCGAGATTTACTTGTTAGGGAAGCTCACGGCGGTGGACTCATGGGTCACTTCGGAATAGCTAAAACACTTCACATCGTACAAGACCATTTCTATTGGCCGCATATCAAACGTGATGTGGAACGCATTTGTAGCCGATGCACGACTTGTAAGTACGCTAAGTCCAAACGCCAAAACCAAGGTCTGTATACTCCCTTACACATTCCTAGTGCACCGTGGACGGATATCTCTATGGATTTCGTTTTGGGTTTGCCTAAGACTAGGAAAGGTAGTGATTCCATTTTCGTGGTTGTTGATAGGTTCTCAAAAATGGCACATTTTATACCATGTCATAAAACTGACGATGCATCGAACATAGCTGATTTGTTCTTTAGGGAAATAATTCGATTGCATGGCATGCCTAGAACCATTGTTTCGGATAGGGACACAAAGTTTCTAAGTTATTTTTGGAAGACCTTATGGTCGAAATTAGGTACAAAACTTTGTTTTTCCACAACTTGTCATCCGGAAACCGATGGGCAAACTGAGGTAGTCAATAGGACTTTAGACACTCTCTTGCGAACTGTTGTTAAAAAGAATCTTAGAGCATGGGAAGAATGTTTGCCGCATTTAGAATTTGCATACAATCATGCGCAACATGCTACTACTTTGTTTTCGCCATTTGAAATTGTTTACGGCTTTAATCCGCTTACTCCACTTGATTTAACTCCTCTTCCTTTGAGTGAATTTGTGAGTTTGGACGGAAAGAAAAGAGCTAAAAAGGTTAAGCAGATGCACGAAAAGGCGAAGGCGAACATCGAACACAAGACGGAACAATACCGCAAACACGCCAACAAAGGACGGAAGAAAAAGACGTTCGAACCCGGCGATCTTGTGTGGATTTATCTTCGAAAGGAACGGTTCCCGAACGAAAGGGATTCCAAACTCAAGCCGCGAGTCGATGGGCCGTTCACCGTTTTGGAAAAGATCAACGACAACTCCTACAAACTTGATCTCCAAGGTAAGTACGCCGTTAGTTCAAGCTTCAATATTGCTGATATCATTCCTTATTTTGCAGATGAAATAGATTTGGGGTCAAATCCTTTTCAAGAGAGGGAGGATGATATGATTCCGGACACGGAGGTTCAACCCGAGGAGTTGCATGTACCGGAAGGAGCAATCACCCGCGCAAAGGCACGGAAATTGGCGGAAGCAGTTCGGGGCTTACTTGGCGAAATCCGGATCAAGTCGGATCAACTTACGCATCCAATCCTCAACTCCGTATCAACGAGTTCTTCTTGAGGTTCGTCCCGTTGAGTAAGTTGCGTTGTACTCTTTTTCCTGTTACGGTTTTATCCCATTGGGTTTTCCGTAAGAGGTTTTAACGAGGCAACCGGCTTACTCCGCTAACGGTTCGTTTCCGCAAGAAAACTCCGCGGACTTTCCCGGGGAAATTTTCGGTGGAATTCTCGGTGGGAATTCCATGGGTCATTCTCGGCCAAGTCAAACTTCATTTATTTCAGTCTTGGTCAAACCTTGTAATTTGTTTCTTGTAATTTGTTTTCTTCTTTTTCGAGGCAAGTGATTACTCACTTTGACTCACCCCTTCCCCTTCCTTCTCTTCTCTATTTAAACTCCCCCCTTGTAATCGAAAATCATTAAACAATTTTTATAAACTCTTTTCACTCTCTCTTGTCGAGAATTCTCTCTTCATTTTCGTTTCTTAGAAGGTTTTATTCTTTGAAACAAATCGATCAAACCGTGAAGTGTTCCGCGACTTCCCGACGTGATCTTCGATCCGGCGATTGAGATTGTTCTTCGCGCAAAGCTGGGGCATAAGGATCTTCGACTTAACCGTCACGCCTTATCATCCGCTTTCCAGAATTCTCCCATCGGCGTAGCCACCGCCTCGTTTCCTAGTATTCTCGATCGATTGGGCCTAAGGAATTTCGGAGTGAAATCCACGCCTTAGCATCTTTCGACTTGAATCCTTCGAAGTCAAGGATTATCCGATCATCACCTTTAGATAAGCAAGCCGGTCCTAGTCGAATCGTAACATACAGAATATCACAGAGGATACAGAAAAGTGCAACAAGTTAGAGATTGGTTTAAGGTGGAGTTATCTCCGGTATTTGATGGGTTATTGGTTCGGATTAAGATCAGGGTTCATAATTGCATCATCAATCTCAATGGTCAAACCGTGGAATCACAAGGTACAATTTGTGATGTTTTGATTGGTTGTTTCTGGTTGCTCAAGGTATGCAAAATTCAGGGAATTGAAATTTTGGGAGAACACAAGAGATAGTGTTCATGGTTCAAAATTTGACATTGGGAGAGAATTCATGGGACTGAGGGACGCCTTAGAAGTTTGAATTTTATGTGTTTGGCTGTTTGAGGATCAAAGAAAGGTTTCAGTTCAAGGAGAGTTGCAGAGTGAGTAGGGAACAAGATCAAGGAATATACTGGGGTTAAAGGACATATTGATAATGGTTTGAGGAGTTTTGGTTTGCAGGCTTAGTCTCCAGTTGGTGGATAGAGGTCCATGAGCATATGGAGATGTCTACAGGTTCAAACATAATCAGGTTGCAACCGGGGTTAGAAGGAAAATTTTAGAACTTTGTTGCTTGATGGTGGTGAAGACATATGGATATCAGTTGCAAGTGTTAGCAATTGAAGAGGAATCCAAGAAAGGATCAGAATGCAGAGGATAAAAAAGCTGCATTGGGAAAAGAGAACAAAGTTCTGGTCTACCTATTTGCATCTTAGAGAGGTCTGGTGGATGAATCTTTTGTAGGATTCACTTGCAGGAGTTCAAGTGAGTTGGAGGCACACCTAAAGAAAGCTCATGAGTACGAGGTGAAGATTCAGGTTGATTTCTAAGGGAGAAGATGTTAGTGCCAAGGATAGGTGGATTTGCATACATGTGATGTGATGCAGGGTATGTTTACAGCAAGGAAGCAGCTTCAATGGTTCTAGAGATGAAGTGCTAAAGGCTATAACATGGTGTCTCAGGCATTATACAAGGTTGTGGATGTGAGACAAGTTTACCAAACAGTTCGAGTCTGTTGGTTGGATGGTTCTGCTGATGCAGAAGGGATTTGAACAGAAGGTTGAACAAAGATATTTGTATCGAGAGTCTTCTTAGACAGGTGGAGTTAGGAGGAGGGTTCTGCAGGCAATAGCAGCGGTGCAAAGTGATGTTCAAAAAGTTGTTCATGTTCAGTGGTGTCTTGGTAAGTCAGAGACGGTTTCAGGGAAATGAAGCATAAATGACTTAGAGGTTTTCTGCAGTTGATTCAAGAGGAATTGGTTTGTCAAAAAGGTTCTGTAAACCATGATGCATGAACATGGTTGTGTGGAAAATCTGTTCAGCAGTATGGTTAGATGGCGTGTTCTGTTAGGAGTAACAGCGGTACAAAAGGAGTTCAAGACTGATATGTTTTGTCAGAGAGGGTGTTGAATCAGGGATTGTTTCAGGTTTGAAGCATGTATGATTCAGAGTTTGATGCACATAAAGGTCAAGGAGTTTGATTCAAGATTCAATGCGCATGAATAGAATCAAAAGGCTAGTAAAGGTATCAAGTTGCAGAGAAATAAAGACAAAGAAAGCTATGAAGAAGATCAAAGTGCCAAATCTAGAGCCAAGAGTCAAATGTTCTAAGAGGCAATTCACAAGGAGGCTTCAAGTTGAGCTCAAGGTGGAGATCTCATAAGAAGCAATCAAGAAGAAAGACAAAGGTATTATGAGGTGCGGAGAAGTTGAGAGTTGTCTGAATCTGAATGTGGAGATTGTGAGATATCGGACTTCAGTCAACATACGACTTGGGCCAGTAATTGGGCCTTAGAAAGTTTCAAGGGTTTATTGGTTATAAATACATGTGTATTACTCAAGGAATACCTAATCCTGAATCTTGAGGATTCCGAGCGCCTTAGAGGCGGCTCATAAAGCGTGAATGATCTTGTAAACCACATCGGAGGTGTTTTCTGATTCTTCATAGTGGATGTTGTGGATACAGGATCCACCCCAGACGTAGCGGTTAGAGACCGTGAACTGGGTAAACAATTCTCGTGTTCTGTTAATTTGTGTATTGAAGATAGATTGGGACAATGAGGATTAAAGTTTAAATCCTAACAATATATTTATAGGAAAATTGCAATGCATAACCATTAAAAAACTATAATTAAGAAACTAACCAACAAAAAATTTGCAAGAAAACCCATCACCACAGAAAATTGCAGGTCAACCCTTCACCCGACAGTTAAACCGTAATATAACCCTCGGTCGTGTATAGATTTTTAAAACCGTATAAGACCGTGTATTGATTACAAAACTACGTCGTTTTGGGTAAAATAATTGGGAAAATTATGTAAAATGGTGGTTTGAACCCTCCACCTCACAGATATAACACATGCACCCTACCAACTGTGCTAACGAAGTTAATTAGAAAACTTCAAACATATATATATATAAATACCCGAAAAACACTGAAAACCGAAAACCTCGAAAATCCCGAAAACCCGAAAAATCCCAAAAACCCGAAAAATCCGAAAAACCCGACCACGAAGTAATTAAACCGAAGCAAAATTCCCGAACATAACCGAACCCGAACCGAAAAACCGAAAAACCCCGAAGTTAATTGCAAAACTTCAAACATATATATTTATAATATCCGAAAAACCCCAAAATCTGAAGACCTCGAAAACCGAAAAATCCGAACCAAACCGAACCAAAATTCATCAATGGAATTTTTTGGTTCAGGGTTTTCGGGGTTTTCGAGTTTTCTGTTCGGGAATTTTTCTTCGGTTAACTTTGTGGTCGGGTTTTTAGAATTTTTCGATTTTTTTGGATTTTTCGGGTTTTCGGGATATTCGGGGTTTTCAGATTTTTTGGGTTGGAATTTTGCTTCGGTTTAATAACTTTGTGGTCGGATTTTTCGGGATTTTGGGATTTTTTGGGTTTTTGGGATTTTCGGGGTTTTTGGTTTTCAATGTTTTTTCGGGTATTTATAAATATATATGTTTACAGTTTTTTAATTAACTTCGTTAGTACAGTTGGTAAGGTGCATGTGTTATATCTCTGAGGTGGAGGGTTCAAACCATCATTTTATATAATTTTCCCAATTATTAACCGAGGATTATATTGCGGTTTGACTGCTGGATGAGAGATTGACCTACATTTTTCTGTGGTGATGAGTTTTCTTACAAATCGGAACCAGAAACAGTTTTTTTTATAGAAAACCCTTAAATTTATGATGAAAGTGCTTGAGATGTAAATCTCTCTTTATTAAACGGCAACTTAACAAAAACATTGTACTGAACCCAGTAAAAGCCCATATTGAATTGCCTCCGGCCAAATACAAACAAAACGAGGATAAATAAAACAAAACGCCAAAGTCGCGGCTCAATTCTCCGTCGTTGCCAAACACTTTTCTCTGCTTCGCCGGAGAAGTCTATTCGAATTTTGACGGGTAAGTCTTCTATGCTCCGGCGATATGAATTATTGGCCGTGAGTGATGCGAATTTTACCGTTTTCCGTTTCCAACCTAATTTTTTTTTAAAAGAAAATCGATTCCTATTTTTATCATCGCTTCAAGCGATTAACGAACTCTACAAGGAAAATAGGTAGATATCATCTGAAATTCAATTGGTTAAGTTGTTTATGCTTTGTTTTGGTGGTTTTTATTAAGATTTCGCAACAAAGTATTAAGCTTTCTAGAGAGGGAAGAGGGTTTAGAAGGACGAATCTTGTGGAGATTGATAGTTTAGGAATTTCTAGTTCCTCTCTGAAAGTTAAATACTTGTTCATGTTGTTGTTGTCTTTACGGTTTTTTTTTTTTTTTGTACGAGTGATATATTTTAAGGGTTTTACAAGATGGATATAATCTCACTGTTGCTATTTGATAAGTAAGAGACCTATTGAGTAATAACGATTTCCCTTTGTTGCTATCGATGCCGAATCCTTCTCTTAGGGTTTTGCTTAGTGAAGATGCCAGAAGCCAAAATTGAAGGGACAGTTTGTGAAGATAGGATTAGTGAGTTGCCAGAAGATTTGCTGGTAAAGATATTGGGTCTTGTCCCGACAAAAGACGCAGTGGCTACCATGTTTCTGTCGAAACGATGGCTCTCTATTTGGACGATGGTACGTACACTAGAGTACAAAGACAGCAGCATAGAGGAGAAGGATGATAATGATGAAAGCAAAAAGAGCATATGGTGGTTTCTTGACAAATCATTGCAACTCCACAAGGCCCCTGTAATAGACGAGTTGTGTATAAAACTCGGTCCAGGGTGTCCTACTGATGCTGATGTCGGAAAGTGGGTTGCAAATGCTGTTGGTCGCCTCGTGATTAGTCTATATTTCAAGCTACTCTGGTCCGCAGATCCAACCAGCTTGCCCGAGAGCCTTTATTCCTGCAAACTGTGTTTTAAAAGGCGCGCCTGAGGCGCGCCTAGGCGCAAGGCTCACCAAGGCTCAGCCTCTATCGCCTAGCATAGCTGGAGCGAGGCTCTGTCCCAAAGGCTCACTGGAGCGTGCGCCTTGCCATGGAGCGAGCCTGAGCCTAAGGCGCGCCTCAGCGGAAAAATGTAAACTTTCTCTAAATTTCATTCTGATATAATTTTATAGGTAAATTATACTTAAACCCAATATATTTTGTTGCCTTTTTATGTTTTCAATACCTAAAACATGTTTGGAAACATTCTTATTTCTGATAAACAAGAATTATTGTCACTGTTTCTGTGTTGCATTAAGAAAGTAGCTGTATGTAGTACTATGTAACTCATGATTACCTCAGTGCGCCTCAGGTACCAAAGGCTCACGAGGCTCCGCGCCTAGGCTCAAGGCTCAGGCTCAAGACCTTGGAGCCTCAGTGCGCCTCACGCTATTTAAAACACAGCCTGCAAATCGCTCCAGAATCTGGATCTCTCTCACAAGATTCTCGTGGATTTCCCTTCTTCTTCTTGCCTCCCATCACTCTTAGTTCTTAGATTGTCCTATGTGGTGTATAAAGACGAGGCTTCTCTCGTTAGGTTCCTATCAAGCTGCCCCGTTCTTAAGCTCTTGGTCGTGGAACGAAACAAGGAGGACAATGTGACAAAGTTTATTGTGAAAGTGCCTTCTTTATGTTTCTTATTGTATAGAAATTATATCTCACTACCAGAGGACAATGATGCAGTAGACACCAGTAGGTGTTTGGTTATGGATACTCCGGCCTTAGAAAAGTTTATCATCACTGATTATTCAAGAGACTCTTGCTCGGTAGAGAATATGCCTTGTCTCAAGGATGCTTATATCAATGTTCAGTCTTTCCATGGTAGTAACAAGTTCACAAGATCTCTTTCCTCGGTCTTGTCTCTTGAGTTGTATTTTACCAATGAAGTGGTAGATCTCTTTATCTATCGATCGCTTGTCTAGTGTGATCACATTGTTGCATTTACTTACGTTGTTGTTTGTTCTGTCGCAGGTTATACGTTGTAGCACCATCAACTTCTCTCAACTTATAAAGTTAAGAATATGTCCAAAAGAATCAGATTGGTTGGAACCACTTATGCGTTTACTTAAAAATGCTCCAAAACTGAAAAATCTTACGGTTGATTGTGTATGTATCCTCTTTCTCTCCTCTTCTAGCTTTGATGGACTAAAATACTAGTCAAATTTTGCTTAATATATAGCCATCGTTGCTTCACAGGAATTTAGCTATAAACCCGAGGATCTCCCACTTTCATGGAACCAACCGAGCTCTGTTCCCGGATGCTTGTCGTCACATCTCGAAATATTCGAGTGGAATGCATATGGGGATACAATAGAGGAGGACGGATTCTTGACATACATCCTAGCTAACTCTAAGTGTTTAAAGACTGCAACAATCTCCTTGAGACCCACTGTCGATATTCTTGAAGAACAAGACTTGATCATCGAGGACTTGAAAGATATTCCTAGGGTTTCACCAGTATCCCAGCTTTTGTTCAAAAGAATTGTTGAACCTATTGATTCTTTTGTTTGAATGAACTCTTTAGTTTCGGGAAAATTGCTAAAAAAACTTTTTAATAAACCGAAAAATACTTCAATTGAACAACACTGCGAACCAGCAATTGAGATCTGAACCACTCACTGTCCCATTAATAATAGTTGAGGAGCAAAACATAGTTTTTACAAGAGGCAAGCAAAAGAAAGAGGACTACATGTGTTACTAAGAGTCAAGATTTTAATTTTGGGTGGGTTTAATTGTTGGGTAAACGATATATTTCTCTCTGGAAAAGTATTACCTAGTAAAAGTATTAATTGGTGGGTTTTAAATTCGGTTTTGTATCGGTATAAGTAGTTTAGCTCGCAAACCATTCAAACCGACGAATATGGGTAAATATGTTTCGAACTTTCGGATTAGGGAGAAATATGTTTTTAACTTTCAAATTAGGGAAAAGTAAAACGAGGGTGAAACTTCGTGTGTATTTGTTACTAGATAATACTTTTCTGGGGGAAAATAGGTTGTTTACAAGAGGCAAGCAAAAGAAAGAGGACTCCATGTGTTACTAAGAGTCAAGATTTTAATTTTGGGTGGGTTTAATTGTTAGATCAGATTAATACCGAGACACGAGACGTTGATGTCGAATTGTTATGGAGTTAAATTATGGTGTTGGCGTTGGTTACTTATTAAATCGGGTCTGGTTATTTAATTAAATCTCCTAAATTAACTTAAACCCATTAAACTGTGACTTTGGATTATTTTAGGATTAGCTAATTAAATCAGAATCAA
Source organism: Eutrema japonicum (assembly GCA_030161315.1). Classification (NCBI taxonomy): domain Eukaryota; kingdom Viridiplantae; phylum Streptophyta; class Magnoliopsida; order Brassicales; family Brassicaceae; genus Eutrema; species Eutrema japonicum. The sequence goes on along the minus strand of BSQW01000006.1, from coordinate 34,643,924 downwards.
AGAATTGTTGTGGATTTAATTAATAACCGATTTATTTTGGGTTTGGATATTTATCCGAGAATAACAAACTAATTTAAATCGTGTTTTATTAATTTTAAATCAATGTAGTCTGAATTTGTTGCTGAACCGGAATCTCTTTACATTCAGTTCCCGAGACCTCAATCCGATTTGCTAAGTGAGGAACAAGATTGTGTTGTCCCTATATATCCGTTCATCTCTGTTATTCGTTTAGTCTATTATTAAATCAGACATACCTACGAGTTACATATAAATAAGTAACACATATTTGTTTGAGTATGTATTATTATACTCTAATTATATATAAATATTTATGTATATATGTATCACCTAGAAGTATTCTTTAATTACAGGAAAAGAATATTGTTGTGTGTTGCATGTTGGGTGACTTGTTTGAAATGCACGTTGAATGTTTAAATGTAAGAGTTAAGTGGTTTTATTGAAAGACGTTTTGAATTGAAATGAAGACTTGTTGGTTATTTCCGATTAAGTGTTGGTTTCTTGTGGTATAAGTTAACATGTGACATGCCGTCTAGAGGAAGTTAAAATACGAGTGTTACATGAACCACTCATTGTCCCATTAGTAATAGTTGAGGGGGGAAAGTTAGATTGTGACACCCCGACCCGCCTCGTTTAGGCCGGATTAGTGAATCGTTCGTGTTGATCAGCCCAAAACGCTTTCTTTTATCAAATCCACCAACACCTTCCTTAGATATCAATTTACAGGGCTTTTCTATCCTGCAAAGAGAGAGGGGTGAGTAATTCGAGAAGAGATTACCCAGTGAGACCGCAACTGCGAGTCCCGCACACATGCAAACAACACATATAGTTCTCAGTGTAAGGCTAAGACGACCATGCAAACACTGTGTCCTAAAGACACATACAACACACAATAGAGTCCTAAATGGGCTCTTTCACCCCCACACTCGGGCTCTTTCACCCCGTGATTACACGCCACACAGGCGAGACGTCCCTCGGATGGTCACTGCAGTTTCTAAGGGATGCCCCTCTCATCAGCCCGGTTATGGTTCCACACAGCATCATAACCGTCCGTTATGGTTCCACACAGCATCATAACCGTCACAACATGATCAGAGCTCGTCAGTCCGGTTATGGTTCCACGTACACAGCGTCATAACCGTCACGATTCAGTCACAACTCATCAGTCCGGTTATGGTTCCACACAACATCATAACCGTCACGACTTGATCACTGTCCAAACACACAATCTGTCAAGCAGGGACCCCCAACCCCACTTGCAGCTCCTAACACGGCACACAGCCACACGTGCCTTACGCACACTACCATTCTCATTCACAATCACTAACCAAGCAAACATGCATCTCAATCAACAATCAAGACATCATTCGGTTTATCGTTTCCTAACATGCTAGGTTCTCAATGCATTCATATACTCATATATATATAATCATATAACCACACAAGAAGCAAATACATATCACTTATGAAGTATGATCCATAGGTATGATCGGCTTAATCCTAGACTAAGCATCACACTACGCCACCCACATGAATGAAGGAAACACGACCACGTCCTTACCTTTGCCACTTTGATGATGAAGATCCAACACTCCTCTTTGGACAGATTCGCTGTCTCCACTTCGATCACATGTTTCCCTATGCTCATGATTCCCAAATCGTATCTCCTTCGACCGAGAGTTAGATCTATGTGTCCTTAATATCTCTGCAAAGTTTCAGGTCAAACGGATCTCGTTTTCCCAACCAAAATACATGATTCGCTAGACTGGTCAGATCTTGACGATGTGCGGATCAGGCTCAGTAAAACATGATAACTTTCAGACCACAGCTCCAAACGACAATCCGCCTTCGAGTATAGATATATCTACGAGTCAGGAAGATGTTTACCAAATTTAAGATCAATCCGATCTGATCTGCCTATCCGTTTCTCCTTTCTCCCAGAACGGGTTTGTTCTGCCTTCTCCTTGCAAAAAAGAGGCTATGGTGACTTCACCTCGTGGAAGAAGACTCACGGCGGCTAAGAGAGGTGGCAGAAGCAGCAGCTCGATGAGAAGAGGGCGGCGGCTAGGGATTTTGAGAAGGAGAAGGCTAGGATTTTGGAGAGCTCGAGATTTCTGCAGGGCTCCGTTGTTGATTGCTCTAAGTTTTACCCTAGAATATCACTGCAAGTGTACAAGACAATCACAATAGTACTAAGGGATCGAATCCAGAGAGACCAAAGTTACACTACGAATTTGTGAGATTAAAAAAAAAGCTAAGATGAAAGTATAGGTTTGAATGTATCGAATTGCTAATAAACAAAGAAAATCAGTTGTGAAACAATTAATAAAAGGCGTCAGGTTTCAGGAAAATTCACTGGAAACATAAATTGCATAATAGATTATCAAATAGGGAATTATCAAATAGGGAAAGCATTAGGCATCATTCTCGAACTCAAATCACTATATTAGAACAATCTCCTCTCGGAGTATTAAATTCCTATGTTATAGATCTATGAATTCTAAATTCCCGTTTGAATCCAAAAGTACTAAACATGCATGATAAACGAGTTTGATAAGTTCACAAAACACAATAACATCAACTCTCGTTAGTTAAGGATGTTTTGCTCATCTAAGGTTTGTTCAGGCATTTAATCAAACACTTTCGGTGCGTTAAATATCCTAAGATCAGAAACTAGGTAGCTAATCAAGTTTCAGCATTAATAACAATCTAGATGAAGAATTCATTCGATAATTCCCTATCTAACAATTCTAAACTAGCAATTCATGTATTCCTTTGAAAACCCTAGAAACCTAACAATGGATCTACTCACACATAATTTCAGAGAATAAACAAAAAAGTATGAGAGAAAACATAATCAAATTCAATAAATAAATAATAGGGTTCAGAAATCTTCTCTGGGTTTGTCAAACGAGGTTTAGAGATCTTCTCCCAAGCATACAATTGAAAGAGATGAAAAGTTCTAAGAAAAATAAAGCTTTGCCTTCAAAGATGCTGAAAAATAAGTATTTAAATGTCATGGGTCGAATTAGTTTGAGTTAGGATGATTCTGCGGTAAAATAGGAAGTTTAAAAACTGTCATTTTTCGTCTGGGAAGTGCATCGATCGATGCAAGGTATGCATCGGTCGATGCAGAAGCTCCTGGAAAATTTCAGACATTTGCATCGATCGATGCAAGTGTGGATCGGTCGATGCAACCTTATGTTCCGCGTATACTTCTTCTGCGAGGCAGATTGACCTGTCTACAGTAAATCGGGTATAACTTTTGATCGCATCGTTAGAGTTTCCTAAAACCACTTGCAAATGAAAGCTAATTCACAGCTCTATCTTGTGTCACAATTTTAGATCAATCCGTTGGTGGAAAGGCTTGCAACGAATGCCAAATTTCTGACGCTTTTGCATGACTCTGCATTCCCAATTTCACATTTTGAAGCATAAATGGCCTGATTTCCTCCAAATCAACCTAAACCCTGTAAAGAATCGATAAAGGACTAAAATACTCTAAAAACACACTTTGACTCAATAAAAGACTCAAAACCAACACAAAAACATATGTTAGAAATCGGTAAAAACCGAGTACATCAACTCCCCATACTTAGTCTTTTGCTTGCCCTCAAGCAAACATCAAACAAAGAATGGAGTCGAGGTTTGAAAACGCGGAAACTCACCAATTCTTTAGAACAGTGTAATGACCTCCAACCTTGTAATCCACATATTGGTCAAACCAATTCCAAATCGAATCACCACGTACTTCTCTGTAAGCGTCGCAGCTTTCCCAAATTCAGCCCACAATCTCGCATAATAGTTCAAAAGCCATCATAACTGGGTCTCACCGGAAGTTCATAGTGCCAAGAACCTTCTAGACTATTTTCCTTTCGATACCATGACAAGTCATCCATACACCCATTGGTACTCTTTCTCTTCCCCAGACTTATTCTTCTCAAAATATTTTTTTTTTGTCTAAGATATTTGCGAATAATGGTATCACTGGAAATTTTCCTAACCTCGCTTCCAACCTTAGTGTGATCATTTATTTCGAAGTAAAATAATAGGATCGATGAAAGTTTTCCTAGCCCTTTACTCAAAAGAAAATCATTTCATATTTTCTGCTTTACTAAAATCAAGGGAGAGGAATACCATACTTTCACACAGGTTGTCTTGTCATATATGAATGAGGAGTCAAGCTCTGAAGACATCAATCACAACGGTGAGGTAAAAGGAAGAACTCAGAAAATAGTTCAAGCTTTTTGATTTTTTTCTGGAAACATGGATGTCTCTGATTAGCCGGTCAACCTTTGGATTTTTCATTAGGCTGATCGAAAATTAATTCTGCAATAATGGTCACTCAAATGAAAAGTCAGAACAATAAATTCAAGAAAATGTTCATAATCTCCAACAATTTTTTGACTCAACAAAACAAGAAAAAGACTCGATAAAGACTCAAAAAGACTCAAAAAGAACAATGTTAGAAGACAAAGTAGACATCAAAAAGAAAACAACGTCAGTAAACGATAAAAACCTTCCCCCAGACTAATTTCATACCGTCTCAGTGTGAAAATAAACCAAGAGGAAGGCAAAATAGACTTAAGAAAAATATATCTTAAGAAAAGAAAATTTACCGGTGGGTTGTCTCCCACCAACCGCTTGTTTATAGTCGTTAGCTTGACTTCGGTCTCAGATGTTAATCATGAGAATCAAAAGGTTGAGCCAATGCACCTTTGTCCTTCTCCTTTTAGGGCAAGAAACAGAATGTGCAACATGGCACGCAACTATCAATGGCAAAGTAACAAAACTCACATCAAGGAAGTCAAGTACGTATGTAGCATATATCTTGAAATCTTCCTTGATGGTTAGATATTCATGAGGATCAAATGCATTTGATGGAAATATAAAATCAACTTCAGGTTTAAACGAGTCTATCACAAAATAGTCAACTTTATCTCCATCAATCATGTAAAACACATTATCCTCCTTCCTAGATTCCATCTCAACCTTAGGGTCATCTATATCATTCAAGATCTTATCTACATCAAGCACATCCCTTAGGTAAAAAATTTCAAGAAGAGATCTAAATTTCTCAGGCATTGAAAACTTAAACTCGAGATCATGAACATTCAAAGCACATAGATAATTAATATCAAAACATATTTAATGGTAATCTCTAGTAAGTTTTGCTACTCTTAAGGTATCTAGTCTTTTTGACTCATATTTTAAATCATAACATTCATCAATGAGTAAGGGAGCATGCAAACTAGAAACTACAACATCAGTACAAGGCCTGTGACAAACCTCATAATCATGAAATTCAAAGGTTGATTCGTGTGTACCTTCTAGTTGGCATGGTGAAACCCAATATATTACCTCTTCAAGTGCATGAGCTACATGTATTTTGTAAGACGTGAGATGTCTTCCTTCTAGTGCTGCCCGGTGTGACATGAGGTTCAAACGGATCATAATCGCTAGGTCACTCCTTTCCATTGTTGGATTCTCTTTGTAATGCTCTTCCAACTTCACTTGTTGTTCCGGTGTAAGCACGCTCTCATCAAACGGTGGCTCCACATATGGCTCATCTTGAATGTATTCTTCAAATGTGTCTTCTTCTTCTCGTGACCAATCATTGTAATCCATGGCCATCATCTAAAAGGAAAAAAAAGTTAATGTCTTAGACTAAACTCCAATCCTAAATCTGTAGGTAACGCAATTGGTCCCCGGCAACGGCGCCAAAAACTTGATAGCTCTAAGTTTTACCCTAGAATATAACTGCAAGTGTACAAGACAATCACAGTATTACTAAGGGATCGAATCCACAGAGATCAAAGTTACACTACAAATTTGTGAGATTAAAAATAAAACTAAGATGAAAATATAGGTTTGAATGTATCGAATTGAAAATAAACAAAGAAAATCAGTTGTGAAACAATTAATAAAAGGCGTCAGGTTTCAAAGAAATTCGCATGAAATATAAATTGCATAATAGATTATCAAATAGGGAAAGCATTAGGCATTGTTCTCGAACTCAAATCACTAGATTAGATCAATCTCCTCCTGGAGTATTAAATCCCTATGTTATAGATCTATGAATTATAAACTCCCGTTTGAATCCACAACTCCTAAACATGCATGATTAACGAGTTTGATAAGTTCACAAAACACAATAACATCAACTCCCATTGGTTAAGGATGTTTTGCTCATCTAAGGTTTGTTCAGGCATTTAATCAAACACTTTCGGTGCGTTAAATATCCTAAGATCAGAAACTAGGTAGCTAATCAAGTTTCAGCATTAATAACAACCTAGATGAAAAATCCATTCGATAATTTCCTATCTAACAATTCTAAACTAGCAATTCATGTATTCCTTTGAAAACCCTAGAAACCTAACAATGGATCTACTCACACATAATTGCAGAGAATAAACAAAAAGGTATGAGAGAAAACATAATCAAATTCAATAAATAAAGAATAGGGTTCATAAATCTTCTCCGGGTTTATCAAACGAGGTTTAGAGATCTTCTCTCAAGCATACAATTGAAAGAGATGAAAAGTTCTAAGAAAAATAAATATTAGCCTCCAAAGAGGCTGAAAAATAAGTATATATATGTCATGGGTCGAATTAGGTTGAGTTAGGATGATTCTGGGGCAAAATATGAAGTTTAAAAACTGTCTTTTTCGTTTGGGAAGTGCATCGATCGATGCAATGTATGCATCGGTCGATGCAATGTATGCATCAGTCGATGCAGAAGCTCTTGTAAAATTTTCAGACATTTTCATCGATCGATGCAAGTGTGTATCGGTCGATGCAACCTTATGTTCCACGCATGCTTCTTTTGTGAGGCAGATTGACCTGTCTACAGTAAATCGGGTATAACTTTTGATCGCCTAGTCGGATTTTCTTAAAACCACTTGAAAATGAAAGCTAATTCACATCTCTATCTTGTGTCAAAATTTCAGATCAATCCATTGGTGGGAAGGTATTCAACGAAAGCCAAGCGTATGACGCTTCTACATGACTCTGCATTCCCAATTTCACCTTTTCCAACATAAATGGCCTGATTTCCTCCAAATTAACCTAAAACCTGTAAAGACTCGATAAAGGACTAAAATACTCTAAAAACACACTTTGACTCAATAAAAGATTCAAAAACAACACAAAAACATATGTTAGAAATCGGTAAACCAGTTCCTTTTGGGTTTAACGTTTCCATCCGTTTTACCTGGAGGTACTTCCTCACAGTCCTTAGTAAATTCATTTTCACTATTCTTACCACATGTCCCAGTTGGTAAGTTTCAAGCACTTGATCATGACTCTCCTTCCAACACTTCTTCTGTTCAACAGGACAAACTTTGTCGTAGATTGTTCCATGCCACGCTGAACTATAGGGGTTACTTTGCTCTTTTCCTCAGACGCTTCTGCTCAAACTCGGACCGCTCTACAACTACCTAAGTTGCATCTTTACGGCCAATTCTATTGGCATTATCACCATATCCCTTTCCATTCGGGTAGTGGTGACTTTCCCATATTCCACTAGGAATTATGCACTCCACTTTTACAATTAGCACAACTTGTTGTGATATATTTTCCTTTAGATCATCACCATCATGAACGCACACGCTCTCTAAAGAAGCTCATCTTGTAAGTTGAAATATGCACTACTAAAAAAAAATGCGTATAGCCACACAAAAATTCGTGGCAACAGCCTAAATTTTATGGCTATAAAGTGAAATAGCCACGAAAAATCACGAAAAAATATCGTTGCCATACGATCGTGACTAAAATTTTTCGTGACTTTTCGTGGCTACACAGCCACGATTTAGCCACACACATTTCGTGGTAACTATAGTCACGAATTAGCCACGAAATGAATGTGGCTATTTAGCCACGGTTTCTTATGTGTGGCTAATTAGTGGTTTTTATAAATAAAAAAAAAACAAAAACAAAAACAAATTAATTATTTTATAAATATTAATTTAAATGCAATAATAATCGTCGACGCTGATCCGGCGAGCTCCTCTGTGACGAGCCTAAATCCTACCTCTGTTCGTCATCTCCTTTCTTCCATGGATCCACACAAGTTGAAATCTCCAAGACAGAGAAAAACTTGGTCGTCGCAGCTTCCTTCGTCGTCCTCACCGGTGAGTCCCCAACACCAGATCCTCGTTGACCAAGTCTGCATCGATAGTCGGCGAAGCCTACCCCAACTTCAACAACGACAAATACTCTTTCCAGTCAATCGACTGGAAGCTCTCATGCTGAAACAACTTGCCAACTAGGACTCTGCCTCCACATGCTTTGTTTTGTTACCTTAAAAACTTATTTATATGTACAAGAAACGTCTCAATCATTGACAGACATCGGAATCGATAATACCAAATTAACAATCGAATTCGTAATAAAAGAAGAAACCGTACGTTTGAGGCGGAGAGCTGGCAGCGGCGACGACCAAAGCCTCGACGAGAGAGACGTGCCCAAGAGAAACCATCGGAGCCAGCAGCGGCGGAAGAGAGATGTGGAAACGAAGCCCCATAAGAGGGATCAGAGAGGAGAAGCTTCATCTCCTTTTGCACACGAAGCGCCATAAGTGAGAAGGAGATGTGAAGAAGACGAAGAAAAAAAAAGAAACAAAGGGTCAGATTTTTGCCACGTCATCGCTTGTAACGGATCAGATTTTGCTACGTCATCGATCTGGGTGACCTCTCTTCATTGGCTCTCATCCTTTCAAGGATGTGTTTTTTTAAAAAAAATAAAAAAATGCTTTTTCTTTTTAAAATGTTTTACTTAGTTTATAATGAATTGTTGACAAAAAAAATAGTTTATAATGAATAATGTTTTTTTATTTCTGAGTTTATAAATAACAAAAAAATATAGTGTTTATGAGTTGACAAACAAAAAATAGTTTATATTTTTTTATCAATGGTTTTTATAAACACTAAAAAATAGTTTACATTAAGTGGGTATATATAATAATGATATATTTTTGTTTATATAGAGTTTAGGATTTAGAAAATGATTATATTTCTATTTTGAAATAATTGTTGGATTATTTTTTGTATATTATTTGATGTTTATGTTTAAGAGTTTTACCATTTAAGATTCAGAGTGTATGATCAATATTTAGATGTTTAGGGTTTAAGTTTGAGGTTTAGGGTATACATTTTTTATTTAGAAAATGATTATAATTATATTTTTAAAAATTTGTTATAATTGTTGGATTATTTTTTGTATATTATTTGATGTTTATGTTTAAGAGTTTTACAATTTAAGATTTAGAGTTTATGATTAAGAGTTAGATGTTTAGGGTAAAAATGATTTTTTAAGAGTTAGATGTTTAGGGTAAAAATGATTTTTTAAGTGTTAGATTTTAATTTTCAGTATATATAATTAAATTCTTGATTTTGAGTTTTAAATTTATGATTTAGGATTAAGAAAATGACAATTTTTTTAAATAAGTAAATAGTTATTAAAAAGATTGATTTTATGTAAATTATATATTTAAATGGTTTTAAATATTGTTTTTATGTATATATAATGATTATATTTTGGTTTTATGGTTTATGATTTCATTTCTATGATTAAAAGTTTAAAATTTAAGATTTAGATTATGATTTAGGGTTTGGAGTTTATGTTTAAAGTTTGGGGTATACGGTTTAAAATTTGGGTATATAATTGTTGGGTTTTGTTTGTTGGATATATATATATAATAATTAGATATATATATAAATTTTTTTCTTTTTTTTTAAAGAGTTCAAAATATTTTTCATGACTATTTCGTGGCTATTTTTGCCACGAAAAAGCCACGTTTTTCGTGTCTATTTTTACATTTCGTGGCTAATTCGAAAAAAGCCACAGAGTGATCGTGGCATTTTTGTGGCTATGCGATAAATTTCTACTAGTGATCGTGTCCTTCCACATTGTTCTCCATTGCTTTCCTTACGACATTTCCTTTATGCGCTTCCCGGATATATGGAAGAACGCAACAAGTTGCTTCTGCAAGATCTCGTCCTTCAGATCTTCCATTTCTGGAGCACGCATCCGTTTACAAAATATGAATGTTCCATTGTCCACTATGTGATACCCTATCACTTTGGAAGAAGAAGACAACTACGAGTGAAACACCATCGGTTCTTATGGTTTTTGCGACATACCCTCTGTCTAGAACCACCATAGACCCGACGTCACTCCTCATATCCGACCGAGATCCCTCCCTTGGAACCTCACCTCAGATGTGCCTTCATCTTCCTATCTCATTCTCTGATTTGGACCAGCGACGGTGAATCTTGACTCTTGGTGACGATGATGGCTCTCCGGTGACGTGGTGCTTGCAGTGATGACTCATGGCAAATGACGACAAGAACGATGAAAAATGGCGACGAAGAAGAATGACCACGATGATGGAACGATGAAGATTGGCGACGAAAAACGACGAACATAGAATGAAGAAGTTGAACCGACGAACACGGGCTTGAAGTCACGACGATGTAGATTGAGATCGAATATGGTATAGACTGTAGAATGCTGTGACTCGAAGAACGACAAGACAGATCGGGACGACGACGAATTGAAGTTGAGATGATCAGAGAACACATAGATGAGGATATGATGACGAAAATATGACGGTGACTTGGTTCTTTCTTTGATGGCGATGAGTTCTTCTCTGAACCTTGCTTTACCTCTGAGCTTTCTTCGACACGCTTGAAACACTAGGTTAGAAAAGGTCATGAGTTATATCCAGGTGTTGTTGGTGATTTAAAATACTTCTCATTCCTAAATACTTTTCGGGTGTACACCCTTTTCAAACAATGAAACAACTTTTAAAATCTTTAAAACTTTTTGAAACTCTTTTCAAAACTTTTCATCTGGACAGTCTCCCGGGGCATAACCGGTTTGACTTAACATGGGGCTTTGATACCACTTGTGACACCCCGACCTACCTCGTTCAGGCCGGATCAGTGAGTTGTTCATGTTGATCAGCCGAATTCGCTTTCTTTTAGCAAATCCACCAACACATTCCTTAGATATCAATTTCTAGGGCTTTTCTAAACTGCAAGGAGAGAGGGGTGAATAATTCGGGAAGAGATTACTCAGTGAGCCCGCAACCGCAAGTCCCGCACACATGCAAACAACACATATAGTTCTCAGTCTAAGGCTAAGACGACCATGCAAAGTCTGTGTCCTAAAGACACACATACAACACACAAGGGAGTCCTAAAATGGGCTCTTTCACCCCACACTCGGGCTCTTTCACCCCGTGATTACATACCAGACAGGCGAGACGTCCCTCAGACGGTCACTGCAGTTTCTAAGGGATGCCCCCTCTCATTGGCTCGTCAGCCCGGTTATGGTTCCACACGGCATTATAACCGTCACAACATGATCAGAGCTCGTGAGTCCGGTTATGGTTCCACACAAAGTCATAACCGTCACAACTCGTCAGTCCGGTTATGGTTCCACACAGCATCATAATCGTCACGACTTGATCACTGTCCAAACACACAATCTGTCAAGCAGGGACTCCCAACCTCACTTGCAACTTCTAACACGGCACACATCCACATGTGCCTCACGCACACTACCATTCTCATTCACAATCACTAACCAAGAAAACATCCATCTCAATCAACAATCAACACATCATTCTGTTTATCCTTTCCTAACATGCTTGGTTCTCAATGCATTCATATACTCATATATATATATATATAATCATATAACCACACAAGAAGCAAATACATATCACTTATGAAGTAATACTCGTAGGTATGATCGGCTTAATCCTAGACTAAGCATCACACTAAACCACCCACATGAATGAAGAAAACACGACCACGTACTCACCTTGCTACTTTGATGATGAAGATCCAACACTCCTCTTTGGATAGATTCGCTGTCTTCACTTCGATCACACGTTTCCCTATGCTCATAATTCCCAAATCGTATCTCCTTCAACCGAGAGTTATATCTATGTGTCCTTAAGATCTCTACAAAGTTTCAGGTGAAGCGGATCTCGTTTTCCCAACCAAAATACATGATTCGCTAGAATGTCATGGTCAGATCTAGACGATGTGCAGATCAGTCTCAGTAAAACGTAAATAACTTTCAGACCACATCTCCAAACGATAATCTGCTCTCGACTATAGATATATCTACGAGTCAGAAATATGGTTACCAAATTTGAGATCAATCCGATATGATTTGTCTAACCGTTTCTCCTTTCTCCCAGAACGGGTATGTTCTGCCTTCTCCTTGCAAAGTGGAGGCTATGGTGACTTCACCTCGCGGAAGAAGACTCACAGCAGCTAGGAGAGGTGGCAACAGCAGCAGCTTGTCGAGAAGAGGGCGGCGGTTAGGGTTTTTGAGAAGGAGATAGCTAGGGTTTTGAAGAGCTCGGAATTTCTGCAGGCTCCGCTGTCAAATCTCTGAATGAGCTCTAGGGTCCTGAGGCTCCTTTTTATAGAGTTAATGAGTAGGAAACCCTAGGGTTTTCTCTTGGGTCTCAGAATCCAAATGGGCTTCCTTTCTATTGAAAGATCGATGAGATCGACCATATCGAGATTATGGAAAACATGAAGATCAAGAAGAATATGTATATTTACCAATATCTTAGTTTAGGAAATTTACTTTTATCTCTAAATATATTATTTACATTTATGTTTATCTTAGATCTAGCTTTATTTCTATATAAGAGAATGTAACTTATAACATTATTTTCATGAGAGTCTGATAATAATTCTTCCTAAACACTTTTGTGTTCTTACTCTCATCAATTTATCATGGTATCAGAGCCATGTTCAATTCCTATGAATTATGGTTTTGTTTTTCTTTCTATCTTCCGCTTTAAAAAAAAAAAAAAAAACAAAGAAAAAACGTGATGTTTTTTTGGGTGTGTGTTTGAGATTCAGCTTTAAGAAAGCGTGAATTAAAGAAGGCTACATGTTGGTCTTCTGTTTCTCTTATATTATATAATATTGTTGGATGATGAAGGTTTGCGACAACAACGTGACAACAACGTAAAATCTTCTTGGTTGTTCGTTTTATTGATTCGGTCAGTGATTGACCATACTGGTTTTCTATTAGTTTTCTTGGAGTACAAAATTTACAGTGAAGACGGCGAAACGTTGATGAACATGAACCTATGATAGGTTCGTTCAATTTTTTTTTGTGATGATGATGTTTTTTTTTTTGGCCCTTGCGAAGACATCTTCTTTTGATTTGACATCTCGTCCTCGCGGGTTGTTTTTGGATCTTGCAATCGCAAGCTATTACAATGTTCATGATGGATTTTTTATCGAACCGATTTGACCCTACGACCAGGTATAAACGTCGTTGATGACCCAACGGCTGGGTGTTGTAGCCGATCTGACCCGGCGGCCGGGTATAACGCCGCAATGATGACCCGACGGCCGGGTATACTGTCGTTATTTTGAAGACTTGTCCAATCTCACACGTGTTACCACGTTCTCACGCACCGACCAGCTCTCCTCGGTACACCAGCTCGACACTTGATCAGACATGAGCACCGGCCAAATGTACTGAGCTACGCACCTCGGTACAAGCCAATCCGGACCCAAATCGACCGGGTCAACACCCAATTTGTTGTTCTTCCGTGATGTATCCCAGTCGGATTTCAAGGATCTTTCCTTGGAGCCTAGATTGTCTCGTTTTCTGCTTTTATTTGGAGGGGTTGTAATGGAGATTGTTCGATGCTCGTCTCTAGTGTGGGTCATGATCTTGTTTTTGTCGGTGATGCGGGTTTAAGTTATGTTTATTTTTTTTGGAAGTGGATTCAGTTCTCAGAAGTTTCTCTGGTTCTTCTCGAGATTCTGGATTGTGGTGCAGTTCTGGCGTCTTCTTTGGTCTATGGAGATGTTTGTGGGATCTATCTTGTATCGAGTTTCAGTTTAGTGATTACGAGTCTTTGGTTTTTTACTTTCTACGTATTTTTCTTAGTCTTTAATCCATGTTTTGTCTCCTTAGTTTGCATCCCTTGTTTGGGTTTTGCTACCCTTGTTTGGGTTTTGCTTCCCTCTTTTGGGCTAATATTTCCGAGGGTTTTTAGTTTTACCGTCGGACTATGTATTCTATCCGAGTTATTATTCGGTTTAATAAAAATAGATGACAAAAAAAGGAGTAAAAAGGATTTGTGCATAAGAAACAGTATGATAATCTGTTTGCTTGTTTTTCTGTTTTTTATATGTAACTAAAATATTTATAATGGGTACGTATGATGAGTAAATTAACATTTTAGAAAGATTACTTTTCAATATATATTTTAAAAGCAGTCTTCAATAGTTTCCAAAAATTACGGCCATTGAATTGATTTTTTGTTTTTTTAAAAGATTTCCTTGTGCAGGTTCTCACAACTAAAATTTTAGGAAAAACTAACTAAAAGTCAACCAATATAACCCAAAAAAAAAAAATCCAGAGTAAAAAACATTTACTATCACGCTAAAAGAAACTCGAGAAGCAGAGTAAAATCAAAAGACCCTAAAGATACTGGACTGATCCAAACTGAAAAGTTCAAAGACTAGAATCAGACAGATTACTTGTTGAATTTCTGAAAAATTTTAAACCTTCCTTCAAGATTGGTCACCTGACGCCTTGTTCTCTGAATGGCTGCTTCATGGTTCCTCTCAATGCTTTGCTCATCCTTTCATTTCAAGTATGCATTTTGACTATTTTCAAAATTTTCCTTCATGCAAACCCTGTTTTTTTCCAGCTGCTCTTGTGTCAGGACAGGAATGATTTCTTGCTCAGCAATTTTTTTTTCCTTCAGCATGTTTGTACGAGTTTTCTTTCTAGAAGACTTTCTTATTTTCTCCTTATATTTCCTAAACAGAGACGTCATGATTGCTGAGCAAGAAATCATTCCTGTCCTGACACAAGAGCAGCTGGAAAAAAACAGAGCTTGGATGAAGGAAAATTTTGAAAATAGTCAAAATGCATACTTGAAGTCAAAAAGTCAGGGGTCTTGAGAGGCCAAGTGACATTGGCATCATTCTTGGCATCAACATAGAGAGATGGTGTGGAGTACAAGGCGTTCACACGGCCATCCTGTGAAAGGAAGTTATGTGAGAATCTATGAGCGAGCGAGGATACTGAGACTGAAAGATGAAACCTTGTTAACATAATGGATCAGTCTGTCCATCTGTCTGAACCAAGACTCGGAAAACTAGTACTGAAAATCATCACCCATTGTCCACATCACATGGTTCCCTCGACTCACATTGGCCTGTATCCACGTGACATAGATTGAGTGCTTTCATTCATTCATCAGAAGCTAGCCAAGAAAGATACCAACTTACATAAAAGAGAGAAGCATTGACGAAATTATCAACCGTCTCCTTAACGTTATAGGCATCGAGACGAGGGTCATCCTGGAGGGGCACGTAGTCATCGCTGACTTCGTAGTGAAACCCAGTGGGCGGGCCATAGTGAACTGGGAAGACATTTGTGAATATCTGAGAAGAAGAATCGAATGTTTTGGATCCTCTCCAGATGAATTCGAGTGATCTCTCGGCCTTGCGCTTCTCTCTGTCTTGGTAATCGATTCTCGCAAAGTGCAGAGAATCCAACCCTAACTGCACGCACCCCAAAATTTGGTTTGTATTTGCTAATTTGTTCTAATTAAGAGACAGACAAATTAAAACGAGGACGGACCTCTGCTCCGAGGAGGTAAGCTTGGAGAGAGGAATGACCAAAGGGATCGATCTGCCAAGCAGCACGAGGAGTTGTATTGAATTGCTGCTTTATAAACATATGCCCCAACGTCGTCTGGTCGATCATATCTATGTAATGGCACGTTGCTTCATCGTTCATACTCCATCCTCCATTTCTGCATATCATCATTTCTCAAATATGATCCCAAATATCAAAGTTTAATGGTTGGTTGGTTAACAAACTTACACAAACTCAAGTTGTCCGGATCTCACAAGCCTCCTCACTTGTTCTTTTGTCTCGGGGCTCTGTTCTTCCCACCAACGCGTAAAGAAAGCCTTTTTTGTTCAAACATATTGTTCACTTTGATATCGCGCATAAAAGAAGAAAAACGTGTTTTCTTTCTAGAAGACTTTCTTATTTTCTTCTATGATCGGTTGAAATATTCTGTTGTTTGCATCAGTCTCTTTGGAACCTATGTATAGTCAAATAAAAAAAAATTAAAATCAAAATGTACAAGAAGGTAAAAAGAAATGAAGACACGTCTCACCTCACAGCGTGGATCATCGTAGATATTCCACCTAGCTGCTTCCACCATGGAAACGAATTCGTGGAGGAAACTACAAAATACAAATCAATCGAGTCGAGAAGTCAAGTCAAAATCAGTCTCCGATCTAAACAAACAAATACAAACGGACCTCTTCGGGAATCGCTCGTCAACGAGGTTCTTGCAGTAGACCTTCATATCAGGAAACCTCGCACAGAAATCTGCAATTGCGTCTTCAAGATTAGACCAAGGTTTAGCTTCTTGCGGTTCCGCCATTAGTTGAGCGAGAGAAAAGCAGCGGAGAGGGAAAATTGGGAGAGAAAAGCAGCGGAGTGGGAATATGAACAAGGAGAAGCGAATGATATTTCTCGATCGAGGAGCACACATAAGAGCATCTGTAGTGAAAACAGTTGCTTTGTGTTCCTTAGCGAGGGCTTTGAGAAAGTGGAGGAAGGGATCTGAACGAACGACTTAAATGCGGCGGCTGCACGGCGTTGCATACGAAAGTAAGCTGCATCTTCAACGGATCCGCATAAATCCAAGGCATTCGGCGGGAGGACCGCCGCGACGCTGGTGGAAGAAGTTTCGGTGTATAACATCGTTGAGATCTGGTCGACTGGTCGACTGGTCGACTGGTCGAGAATAAGAAAATGTGTGCAAACCCTAAATTTTAGAAAAACCAGCGACATGGGCTTATGAGCTTTTTGTCTTACCAAAAGGATCATTACACTTTTGAGCCCATTATCAAATCATCTGATCTCGCACTGTTAAATGACGCCGTTTCAAAGCTAATCTCGGTAATCAATGCTATGGGATGGTTTGCTTTGGTCTGGTCTACGCTTGACTCAAACCGTATTTTAGGAAGAAATCTCTATACTATCTCTATGCTATTAAATGAAAAGGAAAAAAAAAGTAATATAAAATTAAATATGATAAATATTACATAAAAATACCATTGAAAATTATAACAATTTCTAAAATATCATTAAGAATAAAAATGTCAAACCATTTTCCAACTAATTTACTCATATTTATTTAAAATTAAAATACTTATTATTATAACAAAATCTTTTCAAAATCTATTTTTCAACTTTTTCTTTAAAAAAATTAAAAAACATAAATATTATTAAAATAATATTATAAATTATTTGTTAATTAAGAAATATAAATATTTTTATATTTTTTATTATAACAAAATCTTTTCAAAATCTATTTTTCAACTTTTTCTTAAAAAAAATTTAAAAAACGTAAATATTATTAAAATAATATTATAAATTATTTTAATAATATTTTGGTGTATAAAATGAAAAATTGGAAAACCCATCTAATTTTTATATATAATCATGTTTAACATATTAAAATAATTAAAATCAATATATAAATCTAAGTAAATACAATTAATATATCATTATTTTTAAAAATCAAATAATCAAATTTATGTATACACAAACCAACACAATCCTTATATTATGCGGTATTTTGGTGGAGCGGATCATGATTGATGTATTTATAATTGCGGCCTTTGGCGGGTTCATCCGTCAAAACATGCAAAAATAGTGCGTGACATGTTAAATGGACGGACTAGTCCATTTTAACACTCATAAATGTTTAATTTTGTCTATTTAATATAATAATAAAATTTAAAGGTTATAAATAAAATTATATCGATATTGATATTAAAATTATAGTAATCTTAATATTGTAGTAATCTTATATTGTAGTAATCTTAATTCACAGAATAACAAAGTTTATAAATAAAATTATATCGATATTGATATTTAACTAAATCATACTCCTACTCTACCAATATACATCATATAATACCATCATATAATACCATCATATAGTTTTTGTAATATTGAGACCCGGTTGTTGGGGAGATTTATTACAAAATGAATATAACGGCCTCACATGCTATATTTACGGGTCATGGAAGGAAGGGGATAAATTTTCAGGTTTATGATGGTTTTGCTTTCAGGAGGAAATTGAAAAAAAGATTATGGGGTCCCGTAATCTACAAAGAAGCCTATCCCCGCTACACGTGGAATTGGAAGCGCTCATATGGGCGATGCATTGCATGATTGCAAACCACAAGACGGCGATAGCCTTTGCTACAGACTGCTCAGAGTTGGTGAAGATGGTGTCTACACCGAAGGAGTGGCCGGCATTTACGTTACAGTTGGAGGAGTTCAAGAGGAGCAAGGAGGTTTTCACATATTTCTCTATCACACAAATCCCACGCACGAGCAACACAGTGGCAGACAAGTTAGCACGAGGTGCTCGAGTCTACCCATCAGATTTCACTTATGTAAACTCGATACCCCCGATTTGGTTCACCGAATAGGGTTAGGTATCAAGGCTATTGACGAAAAAAAAATAGTTTTTGTAATATTTTATTTTGTATTGCTAATAGTAGAAGTTGTTATCATTTGAAGTTTTAAAAATGACGTAATTATGAATTTTTTATTAAGCCAACAATTTCCATAAGTGCCTTGTCTACATAATTTTTGTTTATTCAACTCAAGTTTTACAAAAAAAAATGTGTTGAAAATTATCACCCCGCGCAAAGCGAGGGTCAAAACCTAGTTTTCGTACATTTTTATAACTGGTTAATGAACTATCAGCCAAAACCTACGAAATTATTAACCGACCGTCACAGTTCAGAATTTTATAAAATTTAAATAAATTATTTACTGTCAAAATTTATATTATCTTTTTTTTAAAAACCTTGTTTATTTATTTAATTTAAACAAGATACAAAAGTTGATATATCTATAAAACATCAAGGATCAGCTAATCTAAGTATACTTCAACAAATAAATAATTAATCATTAAAAAGAACGATTAAGAAGAGAATTTCTACGATGCTTTCGATACCAAAGCCTTACTCGCCAACATATAATAACATATGTTTCTTTCCTACTTCAAAATCAATCCCAATTTGATGCGATCGTTGTTCTTTGCTATCATCTCTTGGATGAAACTCCATATTCTTCTAAAATTATCTATGACACATGGTATCTTCTCTTTCCCCGATTGGTTGCTTTTTTGTAAGCTTGATTTCCGGAATCCCATATCCGTCGACCAATACACCAACATATTCTTCAAATTGTAAATACAATCTCTTCACCAAAATGGTATCGGGAATGTTGGGCATCATGGGTAGTAAAAAAAACCTTTCACGGAGATAACATGCTCCACTTAGATGAAATCGTAGAATCGATCTACTCCAACGAACCATAAAATAAACCATCTCAACTATCGGAGAGTATTGACAGAAACAAATACGTTTCCAATCACAAAAAAAAATCAACTCTTTCCATATGTGAATGCGTTTGATCCATTTTAGATATCGTCTAGAACAAAATCAGGCTTGACGGACTCAAAACCTGATGACACATCGCCACTGGTGCAAATTCAATCACAATCATCATCACAAATAAGAGGAAACGAACAACACCATTGGAGACTGACAAATGCCAATCCACAGTTTGGAACGAAAAACTATCTAAACTCATCGCCAAATCAATCTCGAGATCACCACCGGAGACCAACGAAAATCACTGCCAAAGACCGGCAAGGATAATGTATGACAGAAAAAACGGTTGGAGATGAAAAGGCATATCGCTTTGTGTATTGCTAAAGCCGTCATATCACTTTCGAAATTGTATCGAAATTGCAATTATTGAAAGGAAGAAAATAAAGAAACTTAAACGAGAAGATAACCACCGACAAATGCCGGCGGTACCCGAAAAACCAAAGGAAAGAGACGGTTTTTTATCGCCTTCGTTCTTTTAAAGAGACAGTCTCAAATGTTTTTCTTCTTCTTATATTATCTTTACTCCTATAAAACACTAGTAGATAAATTGCCTCTCCACTTTATATTTTTTTTTTTGTCATCAATCACTCTCCACTTGATACATCAATTTTAACATGTGTCAATTCAAGAATTTTTTTATAATTTATTTGAAGACTGCATTAAAAACTTATTTTTACAATAAAAATTTAGATTTTAATTTATCAATTTCTCTCGGACGACTCGATTTCCATCACATCTAAAAAAGAAATCTTATGGTATTCCAACGTCGTTGCCTCCTATTTTTGCTTTTTATGGCCGTCAATTCAGTGATGATGGTTTCTCTTGTTACTATCATCTTTCTTTTCGTGTTCCTCATGTCTTTTTGAGGTAAACGTTCCTTTTCGCAAGGTAGAGTTTTTCTTTTCCAGCGACAATGATTTTGTCTCTGATGTAATAGTGTGATAGTCTCGAGTGGTATGGTGGATTTCGACAACCAATTATCGTTTTCCCCATATTTTCCTTTCAAATTCCTAATTTTTCTCTGCAAAATTCACTTCGTTTTTAAATCAAAACTGTTCTTCTGCGTTTACTCCTCCGAATCACGATGGAAAAGAGAAGATTGAACATGTGACTTAGGATTTGGAGAAAATGGTTTTACTCAACTGCTTTTCTTCTCCAATGAAGAAATTGCTTTTATTCAATGATTGGTGATGTATCATGATGTATTGCATTTTTAATGCTCTCTAACCTTTGTTTTGTCACAGTTTTCAATGTTTTACCAAATCCTTTAGTATATTTTGAGCCATTTCATATCAAAATGCGTTCTTAGATACATTATGGAGCATTTGAAGTAGAATAGGCAATTTGGGGCAAAAACATAATAAGGAAACAAAGTGTCTTCTCCAGTGACACTCGGATCGATCGATACCTCCTGGTATCGATCAATACTAAAGCGGACAAGGGCGTTTTATATCGATCGATGTCCCCTAGTATCGATCGACGCTAAAGAAGACATGAGCACCATGATCGATCAATTAAAATTTGGATATATCATATTTCTCCATATTTGTTTTGTTGATACACAAAAAACGTATGTTATTAAAAAATCAAAAGTATCGTGTTCCCCCATATTTTGTTTTTGAAATAAGATGTATGTTATTAGAAAAATCATAAAATCAAAAATAAAAAAAAAACAAAAATTAATTGAAAACTGCAAAAATAGTGTGGAGTGTGGGAAGTGTTGAATCGGAGAGAGAGAAAACCTAAGATTTTAGAGAGAGTGTGTGGAGTGTGGAATGAGCGTCGAGGGAGGGATCTGGGCGCTCATATATATAAATTTTTTGGTCGTCGTAATTTTGATGGTACATTACATCGATATTACGACGAATCCGATGTAATTCCGTCATAATGTCGATTCAGAAAAAATTGAAAATTCAGCCAATCAAATTTTTTCCGCACGCGGTGAAATAGAATTTTGTTATTACGACACATTTACGATGATTCGTCGTATTTCCGTTGGTAAGTAACATCGATATTACGACAGATCGTTGTAATTTCCTCGGTAAATAATCATATCGATTTGGCGGCTGTGAAACCAAAATAGTAACAATATTACAACCATCTTACGACGTTTCGTCGTAAATACGTTGCAAAGTTTTTGAAAATTATTCATAATGATGTTTTCTTCTTGTAAAAAGTGTTTTAAAGTATCAACGAAATATATTTATGCATTCAGGACTTGTCATAGTAAACAACAAATTCAATAACGACGATTCAATATAATTTTTTGAAAACTTTTTTTTTCTTAGATAATAATGTATAACCTTTGTACTTATAAGTATCCAAACATGCATGAAATATATAATGTTATTGATTTTTGTGATAACTCAAATTTTTGTATACAATGAGTAGAACTTATCTAAAACAAGATAAACGATGAAAAACCAATACTAATTAAGGTCTTGAATATATAGTTTTTTAATTACACAAAGCAATTATATTATAAATCAATCAGACTCATCTGATGACATATCTTCATTTGGTTCATCATCTTCATGTTCATCATCATCATCACTCTTTTCAAACTCATCGAAATCGTCTTCTTCTTCTGTGTCATCAGGTAGATATTCAAGTTGCATGGTCTGGGAATCAATTAAAAGAACGTCGTCCGTAATCTCCGGTTATGTAATGTCACGGCAAGAATCTTGTTGCATTGGAAGATCGTCAACACCAATAATTTTACCCTTTGGAGATACTTTAATAACTGATAATCATAGGATCCCAGTGGTTCGAACTTGCGGATATGGAACAAATGTGACTTGTTCTGATAGGATAAATGGCTTAAACTTGTTGTATCGTCGTGATTTGTTGACGTCAACCACATCAAATTTGTTAATTCGCACCCCTCGACCGACTGTTGGATCGAACCAATCACATTTGAAAAGAATGCATTTCATCATAACCAAGTCGGGGTACTCCACTTCTATTATTTCTTGCAACACCCCCATAATAATCTAATTCACCCCTTACACATACTCCGTAGTTGGTAGTTGTCCGTCGAACGCCGTACTTGTATGTATGAAACACATAACCACAAGTGAAATACATGGGTCGTTATCTTCAAGATGGAACCTTGGAGTAACTCATGAAACCATATTGGATATGTTGGGTCATCATGATCCACCTAAGGCAGATCGATAAGTGTGCATGTTAGGTTGAGGAGTGATCATATATAGTAGATCGATAGAGTATCGATCTAAAAGAAGTATTTATAACTATTAACTTACTTGTGTCTTCAACCACGGAGCAAAGTGTCGATCTTTACGATCATTTATTTCATTATCAAAAATGCATTCAATGCATTCTCGTACATGACTAACAAATAAGCTGCAAAATACATATATATATATATATATATATATGGAAATAAACACCGTTAATTAATTAATAATGAAATCAACTATAATTGATAAGTGGATTAGTTACATTACCTCTCTTAAGGACTCACTTCCTCGCAGTTTAGGAGGATGTACGTATGTGCGCTGTGCCTGCCATTCTCGTTAGACCACCAAACTTCCTTCAATTTTCCACTAAGGCGACCGGTTGTGAGAAGATGTCTGGGACACCCTCTACTTGATAAGTTCGACCCACACCATCATCATCATATCGCCGGAGATCCCATTTGCGTGTGCGGACTTTTGTAAGGAAATAGTATGACGTGAAGTGTGAAGTTTTTTCGGTAAAACTTCCCGCAACATTAATTGATTCTTCAACCCTAACTAGATTTTTAGCATTTCTCTTTAAATGTTTCATGAAGCGCTCGAATGGGTACATCCACCTAAACTGAAGAGGTCCGCCTAGTTATGCTTCGTGAGGGAGATGAATGGAAATATGTTCCATAACATAAAAAAACGCCGGGGAAATATATTCTCCAAATTGCACAACAATATTGGAATATTAGCAATCAGTTGTGCAATTACATCTTCTGACAATGCCCGTGTACAAAGATCCCAAAAAAACGCTCTGATACATGCACAATCAAAATAATATGAATGATAAATTATATATTTTATTTGAAGATATATATATATATATAATATCAACAGCTTTATATGTGATGATGTATCTTACCTCCAATTACTTCATGACATTTCCTGGAAGGAGTTCGGAAAATGAAAAAAGGAGTCATGGCTTTTCATCCCTGAAAACTTTTGTCCTTTCTCAACACATTTAGAAAGATTAGATATGTACCCATCAGGGAACTTCACGTCAGATGAAACAAATTTGAACAACGCTGGCTTTTCTTCTTCATCCAACCGAAATATAGGAATTGGTGATTTCACATTGCTCATAATATGCAACTCACTTATGTTGCAAATATCGGGCAAGTCCAACCTTGACTTTCCGTTGTCTTTGGTTATTCATTGCACGTTCAACACTGTATGCATGATGTTATCAAAAATGTTTTTTTTTCAATGTGCATGACATCAAGATTGTGTCTCAGTATATGATCTTTCCAGTACGAAAGTTCCCAAAAAATGATTTTCTTGTGCCAATTGTGATTCACCTCGTATCCATCGGGAATATTAGCTGGAGTGTGCTAATTTCCCCCACGAATCACCATTTCTTGTGCCCCAAAATGATCTATTTGTTCTTCAAGATCTTCCCCAGATAGATACACTGGTGGGGGGACACACACAATTTTATTCTTCCTAAACAGTTGCTTGTTAATCCGATATGGATGGTTGATTGGTAGAAACCGACGGTGACAATCAAACCAACATGTTTTTCGACCATGTTTCAGCTGAAACACATCTGTCCGATCGAGGCAATAATGACAAGATAACCTCCCATGCGTAGTCCAACCTGATAGCATTCGGTATGCAAGGAAGCCGTTTATTGTCCAAATAAGCACTGCACGCATCGTAATATTTTTTTCCTCGAACACTCATATGTACGAACTCATGTATACCACAACTGATTCAACTCATGTATTAAAGGCTACAAAAACATATCAAGGGGCCGCTTTGGATGATTGGGACCATGGACTAAAATATATAGTAATAGAAATTTCCTTTGCATGCACATATCTGGGGGAAGGTTATAAGGGTTACGATTACTGGCCACAAAGAATATTGCCTACCAGACATACTGAATGGACTAAATCCATCAGTGCAAAGACCAAGATATACATTCCGCTTAGATTTAGCAAAGTCTGGGTGTACCGTGTTAAAGTGTTTCACTTCCCCAGCTGTCTGTGATTGTTCTACATGCACCTCATCGATGCAGATGTCCTTTCATATTGATACAATCATTTCAATCATGAAATCCATCATCTTTCTCATGGGATTTGAGGGTTTCTTCATGGTTAGAGAGTAGTCATTTTAGGATCTTGAGATGGGTTAGATTTAGGTGATTCAAGGTGTTTAGGGTTAAATTATCTATTATCTTTCTTTGTTTAATGCTCTTAATGCTAAATCTAGCTTGAGAGAGTGGATTTAGATCATAGGCATTTCATGCACACCAAGTGTTTGATGAAATGCCTAGATCAATTATTCAAAGGATTTATGTTCCTAGCCTAAGAGATTAGTTGTCTAAGGCATATTTTTGGTTGATCTAGTTTATATTCTCAATGCATGTTGATTGATAATTCACAAATGAGAGTTTGCTAATGAATTTAATAATTAACATAGTGATTAGTGCCTTGAAAGAGGACTAATCAAGATTAGAGATCATTAACCTAGGGATAGCTTGTTTGTGTGAATGAATGCTTTGGATCATGCTTTGGTTACCTATTATCGATTACCCCATCTTAGGATTCGCTTTGCTTATTGCTTTTACATTTTGCTTAGTTGCTTTTGTTTGTTTCAATTTGGTTACTTAACCAAACTTCCTTAATTAGCTTAACTCATTTAGTGCCTTGCATTCTTGGTGCTTGAAATCATTTCCCAATAGGTTCGATAACCTCTTATGCTCAATAGGCATTTAAAATAATTGATCTCTAGACTTGCAAAAGTCCTTTATCAGATATGTACCCATCATGAAACTTCACGTCAGATGAAATCCAATTGAACAACGATTCTTCTGCACCCAACCGAAATATAGGAACTGTGATTTCACATTGCTAATTATATGCAACTAATTTCTGTTGCAAATATCGGGCAAGTCCAACATTGACTTTCTGTTGTCTTTGGTTCTTTCTTTCACGTTTAACATTGTATGCATGATGTTATCAAAAACATTTTTCTCAATGTGCATGACATCAAGAGTGTGTCTCAGCAGATGATCTTTATAGTACGGAAGTTCCAAAAAATGATTTTCTTGTGCCAATTGTGATTGACCCCGTATCCATCAAGCATATTAGCAGGAGTGCCAATTTTCCCCACGAATCACCGTTTCTAGTGCAACAAAATGATCTAATTGTGCTTCTAGATCTTTACCAGATAGATACCTTGGTGGGGGGACACACACAATTTTTTTTCTTCCTAAACATCCACTTGTTTCTCCGATATGGATGGTTGATTGGTAGAAACCGGCGGTGACAACCAAACAAGCATGTTTTTCGACCATGTTTCAGCTGAAACGCATATGTCGGATCGAGGCAATAAGGACAAGATAACCTCTCATGCGTCATCCAACCTGATAGCATTCCGTATGCAGGGAAGTCGCTTATTGTCCACATAAGCACCGCACTCATCGTAATTTTTTTTCCTCGAACAGTCATATGTACGAACTCCTGTATACCACAAATGTTTCAACTCATGTATGAGAGGCTGCAAAAACACATCAAATGACCGCTTTTGATGATTGGGACCAGAGATTAAAATATTCAGGAATAGAAATTCTCTTTGCATGCACATATCTGGGAGAAGGTTATAAGGCGTTACGATAACTGGCCACAAATAATATTGTCTACCAGACATACCGAATGGACTAAATCCGTCAGTGCAAAGACCAAGATAGACATTCCGCTTAGATTTAGAAAATTCTGGGTATACCATGTTAAAGTATTTCCAAGCTTTTGCATCTGACGGGTGAGTCACTTCCTTATATGTCTGTGAATGTACTGCATGCCACCTCATCGATGTAGTTGTCCTTTCATATTGATACAATCGTTTTAACCTATCAGTTATAGGAAGATACCACATCCGTTGGTACGGTATCTTACTATACACCCAGAAGTTTGCGACATAAATCTCAGTTTTTTGCAAAACCGACATTACTTTTACTTATCATCATCTTTCCAAAAAAGCATACAATTGTCAACACATACATCTATCATCTCAGAAGACAACCCAAGACTTAAAACCAACTTATGTATTTCATAGTATGTTTCGGCAGCCAAATTATCCTCTGGCAAACACTCTTTAATAAGATCAGCCCAACCATCTATGCAAACCTCAACTAAGTTATGATCAGTTTTAATTGTCAGCATCCTAGCTGCTAACGAAAATTTAGACTGGCCTTCTATACATCCATCGTAGAGTGGCTTATTTGCAGCGTCTAGCATATCATAAAATTGTTTCGCATCTACGTTGGGTTCCTCAACACTATTATCAGTATTTGTTTCATAAAATGCATCAGTAACCATGGCATGCATCCTATCATGATCTTGACCCTGATCAAATTGATGTTGACCATGATGATAACTACCCTGATAATTTGATTCATCAAAATCTATATGACCTTGATAATTACTACTACTGGCAGCTTGATTCCTTCCAAAACCCTATCCATGTTGATATTAAACATAATATTGCGGCATAAATCCTCTATTTAGTAAATGTTTCCACACCGTCTCAATAAGAATATATCTCGTATTCTTGTCTTTACGACAAGTACATAACATCTTACTGCTTTTCAGGGTTGTTTGTATATTTTCGGCCTGATGTATACATGAATATTTCAAGCCTCTCTTTGAATTCTTTTGTGAACGATCCCTCTGAATCCTTTTGCGTATACATCCATCTTCGTAGATCGTATATAGACATTTAAAAAAAAATATTGTAGAGTTTTTTTTAATGTGTTTGTTTTTTTTAGAGTTTCGTTTGAAGTTAGGATGTAATTATAGAATTTTTTTCCAGAATTACCAACAGAAATTTAAAACAATTTACCATCGAAATAACATTACAACGACTTTACATCGACCATACGATGGATTTATGACGACCATATTCGATGTAAATAAATAGGTTCTACCAAACTTTCACAATCGACGTGAAATCGTCGTTAATTTACATCGAATATTGATCGTTGTAAATTCGATGTAACATTACATCGATTTTACAACAAAATATGCAAAAATGATATGCGTCGTAATATTACATCGATATTACGAAGAGTTTTTATTTCGTCGTAAAATTGTTGTATGATCGTCGTAATTTTACGACGATTTTACGACGATATCTATTTACAACGAATTTACATCCAACACATTTTTCGTCGTAATTTCGATGCAAATATGTTGGTCATTTACATCGATTTAAATCAGACGTAAATTAGCGTTGGAATACGACTGTATTCTTGTAGTGATGACCTGATAATTACTCCTACTAGTAGCATGATTTCTTTCAAAACCCTCTCCATGTTGATACCAAACAAAATATTGCGGCGTAAACTCTCTATTTAGTAAATGCTTCTACACCGCCTCGATAAGAATATATATTGTATTCTTGCATTTCCGATAAGGAAAGAACATCTTACCGCTTTACATGGTTGTTAGCATATTTCCGGTCTAATACATGAATATTTCAAGCCCGTCTTTGAATTATTTCGTCAACGCTCCCCCTGAACCCTTATGCATATACATCCATCTTTGTAGATCATAAATAGACATTTTAAAAAAAAAGTGTTTGTTTTTTTTTGGGTAGAATTTCGTTTGAATTTAGGATGTAATTATAGAAAATTTTCCAGAGTTACCAACGATTTGGCAACGTAAATTTACAACGCTTTACCAACGAAATAAATTTACAATGATTGAACAACAATATTACAACTACTTTACGACGACATGTTTCGATGTAAACTATTAGATGAACCTATAAGAAAACGCGTTTTAACCAAACTTTTACATTCGACGTCATTTCGCCGTTAATTAGTATCGATTTTTGATGGTTGTAAATTCGACGCAAATTACCATCGAAGTTACAACGAAAGTCTCAAAAATATTATTCGTCGTAATTTCGATCTAAAGTAGCATCAACTTTACAACGATTTCAAAATTCGTCATAACATCGATGGAAACGCGTGCCTAATTTACGACGATTTTACGATCACCAATATTTACGATGACTTTACGTTGAAACCCTTTTTCGTCCTTAATTCGATGCTAATTTGACGGTACATTACATCGAATTTTTTATGTGGTAAATATTCGTTGCAATGATGTTGTTTTATTGTAGTGTACTGAAGTTTTTTGGTTGAAACATGGGAGAAAACGCGATGGTTTGATTTTCATCGTTGTTTTCTTTCAAATGATCATAGTTTATGGCGTAACAAAAAGAACTTCACAACAAACAAAGTGGTGGATTCAATGTATTCGGAGGAAGATTTATGGAGTGATCATTTGTTTGGTTTACCAAAAACAGTTAACTGTGGGGGAGATCATTAAAAAATAGCGGGATATGGTGAAAACTATAATTGACCCAAGCAAAACATATTCTGGAAGTTGGCTTATTGGAAAACTCATCTCCTTCTCCCTAATTTTGATGTGATGCATATCGAAAATAAGTATTTTGATAATATCATCAATACATTGTGAATGTTTCAGAGAAAATGAAGGACATTGTCAACTCTCATCTTGGCTTAGTAGCAATAATTTTCAATTACTAAGAATTGTAAAATATGTCATCATATGAAAAAATTGCTGTGAAAAATGTCGTTGCATTAATACGACAAATATATCAAAAAAATAGTTCATTGCAAACTTTGTGACGCATGTGAAACAAAGAAAGATTTGCAACACGCAAATAGCAACACTATAAAATTTGTTGCAATTTTATAACAAATTTTATGTTTGCGACAATATCTCGGCATATTGCAATAATTTTTATTTTTTGCAATATGACTATTTTCTTGTAGTGTTAGGTAGAAGAAATAATTATGTGAAATCCGAATATTCTACCGAGCTTGGATGGAAGAGAAAGATGAATGATATCGAATGTTGTATATCAACAACATGATCATCACATGATTGACGGGATTGATTGTAAAGTCATTAAAAAGGAACCATAAATTAACCAAAGACAATGACACCAATTGCAGATACTTTTAAACTTTTAAGTACCAACTTATTATGTGTGTTGTATTGAATTCTATTTTGAACTTATAATTATCAATTTCTAATTATTTTGTGGTAATATGGTCATAAGACATACAAACAAATGCATACATACGAATTGATCTAAAAAATGCTATTTAGCCGATTAGAGATAGATCAGGCATATAAATGCATTCCAAAAAGGATCACAACGTAACCATTACCAAAAGATCAAACATGTTTTCCAAAAAACATGTATAAACATCCCATATTTTTCCTAAAAAAAACATTTCAAAAGGAACCAATTATTCAAAAAGATCACACATGTGTTCTCCAA
The DNA here is from genome assembly GCA_030161315.1 of Eutrema japonicum. Taxonomy (NCBI): domain Eukaryota; kingdom Viridiplantae; phylum Streptophyta; class Magnoliopsida; order Brassicales; family Brassicaceae; genus Eutrema; species Eutrema japonicum. The sequence continues at coordinate 34,613,816 of BSQW01000006.1, read as the reverse complement.
AAAACATCGCATGTTTTTCCCAAAAGAAACAAGCCGATTTTTACCTAAAAAACAAGCCAATTATCATCCAAAAAGCAATCTAGCCAATCAGCTTCATTGGCTTTGTTGTAGTGAAGTTGAAAAAATGTCTTGCACTTCTACTTGAGCTTGCACTCCCATATCAGCTTTCAACTTCCTCTTGAGCTTCCATTTGGGAGTCTACTTGAGCTTCTTCATTAAGTCGTTTTCTCTTTTCCTTGTTATCCAGAGACTGCAAAAAAAAAACATAAGTTATCACAATTACCAAACAATAAAAGATAACAAGAGACAATAAAATAATACCTCATGAGAACAATTTCTTGAGTTATATCCTTTCTCACCACATATACCACAATGTGTTTATTAGATTCAGCCAACAAATTATCAAATGCAAGTCTTTTTGCAGTTTGTGATAGTGGATGTGAGATAATAATGTTGTAAACTGCAAATCCTGAAATCTCTTACAGTATGATATACTAAATATGGTACAGAAAACAGTGTCCACTTATTCAAGTGTGACATCGGAAAGAAAGTGGGATTATGCATACCTAGGATGGGATTGTATTATCCATGGGAGAGTCTGTTACTGCTTCATCCTGCAGCAATAACTTTAAGGGTACAGTACAGTATAATAGAGAATGTGATTGTATCAATAAAACGTAGGAGATTGAGTGTTAGATTTGGACGTCACTACAAATCCTGAAATTAGTGTAACTATGATCCAAAACATTTGGTACATAAAACAGTGACCACTTGTTCAGCTCTTTTAATCTTTAACTTCATCACTCCATGTACAACACTTCTTTTTATCTTTAACTTCATCATCTCACTCTCCTCATCCGTCCTCTGTGGTGTCGGAGTATTGAATGATAGGCTGAACAACAAGCTGCTACATAAGATGTTATATGAGATAGTTTACTATAATAAATGATGGTTAACAACAGGGAATTAGGAAATACATTTGGATTGTTCTCCACAACAATAACGTTCTTCAGTGTTATACCAGTCTGTTAGGCGATTCCAACACCAGAAACAGATAGGATGGTGGCCTGGTCAGATGTGCTTGGAATCCTAGATAGCGAGGATGGAATGGAATAAAACGCTAGTAGCTGTAGGACCAACGGAAAATCTTGTATGCAAAGATTTCTGTTGCAGTTGATGTCGGAAAACTAACACGGCATCGTCGCACTTGGCGGGGACCCTCTTCCCGGGAATCATCGATGAAATGGTCCGTAAGAATGATTCCCTTCCCCAAGGGAAGGAACATAATGAAGGGATGTCATCCAACATCCTTACATACTTAAGTGTGGGCATGTGGGTTTGGTGAGTAGCTACTAGAACTCCATCCACAATAAGTAATAAAGCTAAACGAAGTTTCTGCGGACCGGGAATCGTAGTGTCTACCAATATTACGGATATGTATGCTAGTGTTGCTTGTGCATCACATCCAATATATGTTTCCCAACATAGATCTATGCGGTCAGGATCAACTAATGCCTGGAAATATGGGTTGTATTCTTCGGGGAACTCACCACAAGGCAAATCGGTTAATTTACCAAACTCTGCAAGTGAATATCGTAGAGGGTGTCCACCCAAAACCGTCCACATCTCATATTTCTTCATTGTGACAAGTTTTCTTGTAAGAAGAGCGTGGATCAATTTCCCAGAAATGGGACATCTAGAAACATGGAAGTCGAATGGTTTACCAAAGAAAGAGTCCTTTATAGTTTCGAACTTTGTTGTGCCTCTTAGTGCATCGTGAATGAATTTAAGAATGTCTAACTTTGAGTAGAAATTTAGGCGGTTGATGGGGTATCTATCAGTGGCATAAAGCCGCGGCGGGAGAAGGAAGTCCCATTCTGAATTATCGTCGGAGCCTAGAAAACACGATTTCGGTGAGATAATTGCACATTAAGTTACGCAAAAATATATTCAATGAAACCTAAGAAAAATGGGAGATATTTGATACCCGACATGGCAAAAACTACAACAAATGGGTTTAGGGGAAGTGGGATGCCGATGAGCAGAAGATAGAACATGTAGAGATAGAGGATGAAAAACGGAAAAACGAGAGCTGGAACTGGGAGATTTGCGAAGACGGATGTTGTGTCGTCGACAAGGGGAGAGTATTTTCTGAAAATTTATTACGTGATTTTTAGTCGGAGGTTATGTTGACATCTTCTTCAGGCTACACAAACAAAATTTGTCAATGTATAACCACACATAAACTTACATCTCGGGGTTTAACCCCATCTCCGTTTACTGTTAACGGTTTCCGTCAAATCCAGCTTCTAAACCGGATTATAATTAAATTAAACCAATTAAATCAATTTTTAGTAAACCAATTATTTTTTAATCAGCGCCCCCATCCAGTTTCCCGTCACCGGAATCACTTTACTGTGGATGGGTTTTAATCAAAAATCACACACACCGGAATCACTTTCCAGTTTTCCGTCACCGGAATCACTTTCCCGACACCGTCTCCGATTCAGTCCCATCTCCGCCACGTCGTACGCGCTCAGTATCGCCAACGCGCCGCCGAGGCTGTGTCCCATCACGTTGATGCTCAGCTCCTCCTCCTCCTCGACGTCACGGTGATGAGTCAGTTGCAGTCATATCCCGTGACAATTGAACCCTTAAAAAACCAATTCCAAGATCACGAATGTGTAATTTGCTACCAAAAATCGGAACCTTTGCACTGAGACATTTAACACCTCGACTACACTGAGAGAGGTATAATTAAAATGTTAGGTTAAAGAAATAGAGGGTATTAAATATCATTTTGCCCATCAAAAGTGCATATTTGTGTTAAATTTTGGGTTTTCTGTAAAAAAAACTGTCATCTGGTTCCGATTATGTTGGATAATACAGTTTTAAAATTTCTTTAATGTTTTTCTTTCTCATATTTTGGCGACAGAGGTTGAAGACGCAGAGAGAGAGAGAGAGCGAGAGCCAGCCTCTTCGACGATGATATCGACCGGATCTGCCGTCGTAACGGATTGCTCATATTGGCTGCTCTCCTGTCTCACCACCGCTGTTCATCAAATCAGCAGAACAATTCTTCTCTTCTTCCAGCGTCTTGTTCGTGAAATTGCCCAGGATTCCAAGGTAAATTTCGCCTTCAATAATCGAACCCTGGTTATCTGGATCTATGAAAGCGATGCTCATCAGAAACCCATGTCCGGTGAATAGCCATAGCTTCTTTGACGAGAAGCAAGGCGGATTTCCCTTCTCGTCACGATCGAAAATGCTGGAGAAACTCTCATCCAAGAGGTTATTCATTCATTGTGGCTAAATGATCCCTTCTCCTCGTTAATTCATTGTTGGAACTTGAAAAAAAATATAAATTCATAACCTGAAACTTGCAAATTCTATGTTTTGTAGAGGTTCCGAGTAAAACATAGAATGTCTATTTGTATATGATTATTTTAGTGTATAGAACGTCTGTTTTGTAACTTATGTGTGTATAGAACGTCTATTTTGTAATTTTGTAATTTGTTTGAGATTCATTTTCTTTCGTGTTGAGAGTATTTTGTATATAACGTCTATTTGTATAGGACATCGTCGAATACTAATTTCTATGTGTTAATTAAGAGTGTCATTTTAGTATATTCAATATTAGAGACTAATTTCTATGTGTATATAGAACGTCTATTTTTATAATTTTGCAATTTGTTGAGCTTCATTTTCTTTGTTATTGAGACTATTTTGTTATTTGCAACTTCATTGCTTACACTTTTAGTATTTTCTATTTGCTAATTCATATGTTTATATAGAACGTCTATTTTTTTTATAAGAAAACTCATTTAGTGATTAACTTCGGTTCATCAGATCCAAGCTTCGTATCAAGTGGATTCTTCCCGAACATCGCTCTATCCAAGAAATCAAAAGCTGCTTCATCACAAGGACAACCGAACTCGGCTTCTCCGTTAACGGCGAGCTATTTTCTCGAGCAAATCGAAAAGATCCAAGTAAGTGGATATTCGTCTTTTATGTCGAGTAACACAACGACTTGTGGATTTTCGGCGATGAAACCTCAAGGAGGCACATTGACACAAAAACATGTTGGGTTCGTTGAAATTTACAATTTTCTGAATCTGATTTAGGTGGATGAACAAAGTGTACAAAGTTTTTGTACTATTTTTTTTACTTTGTATGGAAGGTCTATATATATGGATGAGCATCGTTTACAAAAGTTTTTCATTTCTTTTGTCTCAAATACAATTTGCTAATTTCTATATGTGTATGGAACAGAAGCATCGAGAGTCCCTCAACCACCGCCTCGTCACTGAAGGCAAGTCATCCCTTGCAATCAGAAGCCCGATCGCCATTGCCCACATCAAAATCCCGTTCGCCGTTACTAACATCCAGCGATGAATCGTCCATGATGCACATTGACACGAAAACAGGTTGGATTCGTTGTTTTCTTCGGCGCCTTTTTGAAAGAGATGAGAACGTCTATTTGTATAGAATGTCTATTTTTTGTTTTCAGTTGCTGATTTATAAAAGTAGAACTCTTTCCACTGTGGCTTTGATTGCTTTGTTACTAGACACACAAAAACTTTGTATCCTTAGTTATATTTGCAATGGCGGATAAAATTATAAAGATCTCTAATTTTCAGTGTAAAAATTATTCTAACATTGATATGTAATGTAGTAAAAAACGTTAGTATACATAGAACACATAAATTTTCTATGCTCAAAAAAATTTCCCTGGATTCCATCGCACACCATCAAAGATGATGAGAGAGTTTCCTTTCCTTTGGTATGGAAGGTCTGCAAAAAAAATTGTATGGAAGGTCTATGTTTCTCAGTTGGAGACGAATGTTTTGGCATGTTGTAAATGATGATTTAATATATGGATGAGCAAAGTGCACAATGGCTTCTATACTATTTTTTCCCAATCTGTATGAAATGTTTGTATTTTTTAGTTGGTAGATTTGTTAAGTCTTTGATTTTAAAAAATAGACATGCTATCTTATTGATAAAAAATAGACTTCCTACGTTATAGGTGTAATTATTGCCGTATAAAAAAAGTTCGGGTTTGTTTTTCAAAATTTAAAGCATGTTAGACGTGAAATAAAATCAGTGTTTTTTTGTACTAATACAAGGTTGAACAAGTTACCAGTATGCGAATTATGCAAAAAACAAAATCATTGGGGTAAACATATGTGTTGTCATAATAAACTGTATAGTCAGTCTATTTTTTTCGTGACTATGGACATAATGGTCAGAAAAGCAAGCAAAATGTTACTTGCTTAATTTATGTTTATCCATAGCTATATTCTTAACACTTTATTAAAATTTGGTTATACACCCAATTGTCCCATATTTATATATATGAGAAAAAGGTCCAAAAACCCCAAAAATTAAGAATATATATATATATATATATATATATATATATATATATTTGGGAAAAAAGGTCAAAAAAAAAAAAATTTATATACTATAAAAAGCGCAAAAAAAATTTTTGGCCTAAAGCTTACAAAAATTTAGAGACGGGCCTGAGGAAGAGGCGAAATGAGTAATAAGAACCGAGGTGGAAAAACTGAGATTGTACAACTCGAGCAGTCAAGCGTATGCAAAAAGCGATGTCTCTGTATACTACCTTCATGCCTGGGAAGGACCATGAACTTTGATAACTACAAATAAAATAACTATGAGAATTGGTCAAAGCATGTGTGGAATGTCTTGCATGCGGACGAAGAAAAAACTCAGTATTTATTGACATAACTCTTAGGAAACCAAGTGTGGAGAAGAAATCGTATAGTGGGAAGTGGTAAACTTGTTGGGATATTACCATCAGCTTTGATTATGCTAGAAAATAACAAAACACAATGGTGAAAAAGAAGAACAAGCACAAGCAACAAGTTAAGGATTCACTCCAAACCTGGTTTGGCTCCCAAATCTAATGACAAATCGATATATGTTTTAAGTTTATTTCAAATCTTTTAGAAAAAGACACACATTGGTTGTAAAAACGTTTTTTTGGGTTTGAATATAATTTTACATTCAATTAAAAAAGAAAAAAAAAGAACAAGAATCAATTGATGAAATAAATGGTGAATCTGGGAATTGAAATGGTGGCCACGAAAATCTAATAAAAGAAGTAGAAGATGGGTTTAGTAGCACATGACCAATTGATAAAAGGGCAAATTGCTGTTTTTACTCAAAATTTTCGTTTTTATAACAAAAATACACTGTCATTACAATCAAATACTGCGCTACACTTTCAGGGGTGAAAAATTACAGTTACCCCCTTATGACCAAACAAAAAACGCGAAACTACTATTACCATTTTAACCTTCGCGACATGTCAGACTTCTATAGAGGTCTGACATTTAGACTCTAATAGAAGTCTGATTGATTTCTCTTACCAGACTTATCTCAGACGTATTCGAGAAGTCTGATACATATTAAAATAGTAAATTTAAATTTAAAAATTAAAAAAAAAAATTTGTTAAAACTTTTTTCTACAATAATTAAATATAGACGATTTTGATGTATAGAAATTAATATTTAATAAAATTGAATCAAATTAAACAAGGTTAGTTAATTATGTCTATACCTCAATAAATATCAGACTTCTCGAAGAAGTCTTATACAAATTTAATTAGTAAATTTAAATTTAAAAATTGTAAAAATTTATTTTGTTAAAAATTTCTTATATATAAATTTAATATAGACGATTACGAAGTATTAAAATGAAATTTTGTAAAATTGAATCAAATTAAAAACATGCAAGGCAAAGTAGGTTGTAAACCTCAAAACATACTTTGTAATGGAAACATTTACATATAACTTTAGGATTAGATTCATGGATTACCAAAATTTACATTTGAAATTTTAAATTTGCACATATGTGTTGTAATGTGCATATATTTCACGAATTTGATGCTTCCTAGAAGTTATGTTTTAATATTGTCACTCATAAGTGCTAAATATTAGATTTAAGGTTACTCGGACTTATCGGAGAAGTCTGAGAGAATCGGGATTTCTCAGACTTCTCAAAGATTACCAGACTTCAATTTTAATCTGATTTTTTAAAATTCAATTGCAAAACTACCCTCTCATTGACCATATGAGTTTCATCAGACTTCTAAAGCAGTCTAAGTATACAACTCGGATCTGAAAATCGACGATATGCAAAAAATCGTACCTATATCCGTTTAGAGTTTGTTTACACCCTCGTCGAACGCCCAGAACGTCTAATATCACTGAAATCCCGCAAGCCCAGTCGTGTTTTGCCGTTTTTATGCCATAATTTCCGATTTCGGTACGTTTGAATCGGAAAATCAGTGGGAAAATGGGAGAAATCGGAGAGAGAAGTCGCGAAAAGTGTTTACGAGCTCTATTCTTGAGCTTTAATGGCGGAAAAACGGGTTAGTTACTGCATTAACTCGTCGACGATGGTGGTTGTCGTGGTTTCTCAGACTTCTCAGAGAATCGGGGTTTCTCAAACTTCTCAGAGAATCGGGATTTCTCAGACTTCTCAGAGAAGTCTGAAACGTATTTAATTTGAAAATTTAAGTTTTAAAAATATTAAAAATTTAGTTTTTAAAATTTTTTACTACATAAATTACACATACTCATTGTTGATGTATATAAATTAAAAGTACATAAAATTTAATCAAATTGAATCATTGGAGATGAATTTGGATCTAAATACAAGTTTGCGGTTTCTCAGACTTCTCCGAACAGTCTGAATTGTATTTAATATGAAAATTTAAATTAAAAAAAAATTAAAAAAATTTCATACAAATTTTTGATACATAAATTAAACATAATCATTGTAGATGTATATAAATTTAAATTACATAAAATTTAGTCAAAATGAGTGAGTATGAGATAAATTTGGATCTAAACACCATGTAGGTAAGAGTTTACGGTTTACGGGCTCAATATTTGTTGGATTAGGGTTCAAAGTTTGCCCTTGGAGTGTAATTAACTATAAAAGAGTGTGAATATCGAGTTATATATTGCATTGTGCAAATAACAAATAAAACAAGAGTTTTGTCTATGTTCGACATATGAAGTTGGATATCCTGTTTTTATCTGTAGGGTTAGATTGAGAGTTTCAAAAATTTTAATTCATAATGTTTTTTTTTACATATACTGGTTAGTTTGTGACTAAGTTAAACGAGTTTGATGTTTGTTATAAGTTTTCTATATAATATGATGGTATTTAAGTAGTAATTATCAAGTTTAGGGTTTATCAAACTGCCATTTCAGTCTGATCATGTCCTTGGTTTATCAGACTTCTTGATGGAAACCTGTGAATTAACTTGAAATAAGTTACCCTACTTGTGATTTTACCACATATATAAACTAAAGTTACCAACCCTAATCTGTAAAAGTCATTATCGACTATCTCTCTCTAAAACACGAAGTATCTCTCTCTCTCTAAACTCTCTCAAACATCTCTCCAGAAACCCTCGTCGCCATCGCCACCGCCACCGCCGTCGTAAGCTTCTTCAGTCTGGTAATTACCTCTCCTTTTCGCTTTCTACTCTACTTTTTCTGCAAATTTTTAGATCTATACGAAATAAGACCATTTTTCCATGTTCTTGGCCTAGATATAAACAAACAGATGGGTTCTTTGCCTATATCTAATTAATTCCGTTTTAGATCTACTTGAAAATTACTATATTAGAAGTCTTAAAGTGAATTAGACTCGATACGAAGTCTGATACTGGAACTGATCTGAATTAAACTCGATTAGAAGTCTGAAATTATACTTTCATTTAATTAGACTCTGTTAGAAGTCTGAAATTTGAGTTTGTATGAATTAGACTTGAGAAGAAGTCTGAAATTAGACCTTTCCGAATTAGACTCTTTTAGAAGTCTGAATTTTGACTTGATTTTAAATTAGACTTTATTAGCAGTCTGGCTTTAGACTTGTTTTAATTTTTGCGACTGTTTTCTGGTACACAGGATGGGGCGATTCAGTCACCTTCCAACGTCGAGTAGTTCATGTTCAACAGGTCGACGACGATCCGGATCATCCTACGGATTCCCCAAGAAATGCTTCTGCGGTCTGGAGCCCGTCATTCGAACATCCACTACTGCCGATAATCCGGGAAGAATATTCTTCGGATGTCGTAACTATGATGTAATGGCCTCTATATGTCATGTGGTTCGTTTGTTTTTTTCTTCTTATTATAATTTGGGATCTTAATAAGATTGTATAAATGTGGCTGTGTAGGATGGTAGTTACCATATAATGAAGTGGTGGGATGAGGCTATGACTGAGGAGTTTAACGATGTAAAGATGTATGTTGACCAACATGGTCAACTAATTGATGGCATGTTCGTTTCTAATGCTCAAAGCGACAAGTATTTGTCCACGTTGCTCGATGACGTCAAGGTAACGAAGGCAGAGATAGCTCAATTGAAGGAGCGGTTGACGGAGAAGCAATGTGGCCAGATAATGCGTGGCATCGAGTTGAAGAGTCTGACGTTCACTGGTGCTATTATTATCGTCCTTATCATGTTTATATGTTTTGGTTTCTTGTAATATGTGACCATTTGTAACCAAAATTTGTATTTTTTCCATGGAACCAGATATTTGATTATGAAGTCGGTTTAATTTATCGGTGTCCTTCTTTACTATGTCAGATTGTTTATGAAGTCTGAATTTATTAGACTTCTTTCGAAGTCTGAAAAACTTAAACTTTTGAAAACTTTCACAAGTCTGGCCTGAAAATATCACAATTTCAGACTGCAAAACGAGTCTGGCAGTAGAAGTATTTTTCAAATACTTCTAATCGGCAATTAAAAATATTGGAAAAAACTGCAGAAAAAGGCGGGATTTTGCCGCCCAAAATTTCTAGACTTCTCGCTCAATTATCTCATCACTATCAGACTGCTAAAAGAGTCTGATATCATACTACATTAAGAAGTATGACATCAGATTGCGAAGGCGATATTTTTATGTGGTAAATCGTTTTTTTTAACCGCCGCTTAGGACACATATAAAAGGGTTTTTTATCCCCTCATTTTTACAGTTACCGAAAAAAAAAACACCGATTCTCTGTCGGAGATACTGAACCGACATCTTCGTTGTCGCTGCCGGAATTCGTCGCTTACATCGTCTCATGTGCTTTCGATGCTAATATTCTTCTACTCCTCTCTTCGCCGCAAACCACCACCTTCTGGATACTGATTTCTAGAACTCGGCGATGAACTCTTGTCTTTTTTTATTTCCAGATATGGTTTCTCTCTCCTCGCCGTTGTCACCGCTCCTTCAAGTCTTCCATAGAGGGTAAAAGATTCAAATTGAGTAATAATGTTTAGATCTTTGGGTTTGAGTTGTATTGTGTTATGTGGATTTTTGGGATTCGTCCGATTACTTCATGAATAGCCTTCGTAGTTAACTCTGACTATATTTCGTCAGACTGCAAATAGAGTCTGAATTTGAGTAGTCAGACTGCATATGACGTCTGACTTTAAGTTTTCAGACTGCTAATGGAGTCTAGTTGTGGTTGATGCAGGTTTTAGACATAATGGCATAACGTGAGTTCCCTTCAAGGATGTTCACAACCGGGTATGATCCTCAACCAGACAAAAGCATACACTACTTCAGCGGTAAGAGAGATCTCATGGACGCTCTCCAAGAAGTGCTGGATGATGATGAGTGGGAAGAGCTTCGCAACTCAGCCTTTGGGGTTTTTGTGAAGTGGCATGAGATGAACTTCGTATGGTGTTCAAGGATGGTGCACTACATGCTTACTATGCAACTAGAGGTAGATCAGAATCATGAGCTTTGGTGTCTTCTTGGCCTTCAATCGGTGAGGTTTACCCTCCATGAGTTTCAACAGATAACCGGACTCAATTGCGACTATGTTGAGAATCTGGAGTACTCGGAGGTTGAGTATACAGTCAATATGAGAGCAATGTGGGAGCTTCTTGGGCTGGATTTCGAGGTAGAGCCAAGTTATTTTCAGTTACTAGACGCTTGCAACAGATGTCGACGCTAGGAACGGCAAGATAGGATTTGGTTGGGCTACCTAGCCATCTACACGAGCTTCATTGAGGCTCAACACTGGTCAGTTTCCGCAAGGGCTGACATGACTAAGCTACTGCTGTCTCCAGGGGCGTTAGAAGCATACCCATGGGGAAGACTGGCCTTCAAAATCTTGGTAGACTCTGTCAAAACAGAGGCAAACAAAAAACTCCAAGATGACAAAAACTATCAGGTTGAGGTTTTGAACGTCTGGGTATATCGGGCCAGTCCCGGGATTGCTACGCTTTATGGAATACATTTGCAAGATAACCCAGCCCCACCGCTCTTGGCTTACAAAGGATCAAGGAATCGGAAGAAAGTCGATTTAGAGTTGCGCAAGCAGGTATTTTACTGACCTTTTTCCTTAAAATTCACCTTTGATTGCTCTATGTCAGACTGCAAATTCAGTCTGATAAGTTATTAGAATAATTTTGAAGTCTGAATTTTTCCCAGACTTAATTTGCAGTTTGAAAGTTGTTGACAGACTTCTTTTTAAGTTTGGTGAAAGAATTTCTTTTCTCAGACTTGTTTTGCAGTCTGACATTGGTGTTCTCTCTTTTAGAGTTTCTTTAGACTTCTGGTGAACTACCCTTATTCCTGAAATCAAACAAGACTTGGAGGCTGGAAATTGATTACATCTACATTGCCTTGCACGTTGGGAGAAATCATTGGATAGCTATTATGATTTCTATCCTTGATAGGCACGTAACCATATGGGACAGCATCATTGGACGGAAAACCGATGAGGTGGTAGGAGCGGCAGTGGCACCTATATGTGAGATCTTTCCCTTCGTGATGCATTGTTTGGCCCCAATAGATGATAGGTGGAATTATCCCCTTGAGCGATACACCTACACGATCGTAAGGAATTCGGAACTTCCCCAAAACATCCAGACAGGTGATTGTGGGGTGTTTTGTTTGAAGTTCATTGAGTTCCATTCTCTTGGGATGCCGTTTCCGAAGTGGCTATGTGATAAGAACAAGAAGACTTGCAGAGAAAAGCTTGCGCATGAGATATTAACTAAGCTCTGCCGAACATGTGAAGAGCCTCATACCGACACCGAGAATGAATTGCTAGACGTCTACGAATAGGTGAAGTAGAGTTCCTCTTTAACTTTTGGATTCCCGAGAACAATGGATTCTTGCATATATTTATCTTTTGTAGATGTAAGAAAACCTCATCCATCTTTTGGCTTACTTTATGCGGGAATTTTTTGTGTCATGCCAATTGTGATGTCAAAAGCGTGTTGGGCATAGGTAGGATATTTCTAGGGTAATTGGTTTAAGACTTCTATAGAAGTCTGGTGTCAGACTTCTATTTCTATATTTTGTAATGAATTTATGATATTAGACTTATATTGCAGTTTGGAAAGGGTGTGATTTTCTTAAGACTTATTTAGACTTGACGAGATGCAGCAAACACATAAGTACTACAAATTAAGTTTAAGCCAACAACAACAACCAACGATTAACACAACAAGTTCTTAAACTTAGACAACTTAAAAACCAACTTGGAAACGAAATATTGTACTGGAAAGACACCAACAGACTCCTCTCAGACTTTCTTCAGACTTCTCTATCAGACTTCTAAATTGCATTCGTCAGTACATCAGACTTCCACCAGATCTAATCATTCTCAGGTTTGGTTACCTGTCTCCACCGAAAAAGACAGCAGCTTCTCATATACAGTAGATAGATGAAAACAACTATAAAACATGTGAGTGTAAGGTGATTTAGCTTACACAATTTGTTTTTTTGTGGCTTGGTTGTTTGCAATTAGAACAAGTATATTGCTTGGGAAGCTTTCGTGGTTTATTGCCCTTTGTCTTGGCAATTTCTAGCCAAGTTCGCCACCTCGACTTCTGAGGTCTTCCAGGAGGACGAGGATTATGCGGGGGAAGGACACGTACGGTTTCATGAGCTTTCATAGTACAGTTCTTCGGAAGGATGTTCATTGCGTATGCCTGAAACAGATAGTCCCTACCGTATAATGGGCATGGCAGCGTATATGGGTGTAGCTCAAGTTCTGGTGCAGTGCAGATTGCATGTGAGCAAGGTTTCTTTTCGTAATCCCACACACCATATTCACACGTTCGGTTGTGCAAGTCGACCACACAATCCCTATGTCCTCCCTTAACAACGACTCGATACCCATCAACGCGTTTCGCCGTCATGAAGTCCGCATAATATTCACGAATAGCAATCAAATATTCAACTCGTCGGCTAAATTTTGTTGAGATAGGATATCCTTTTGCTTTCTTGACTATGGAGTTTATAGTTTCGGCAATGTTGCTCGTCTTTATGTTGTACCTTTCTCCAACAAAGTGAACGCGGTTAACGCAAGTGAAAACAAGACTGCAATAGAAGTCTGATAAAAATCAGACTGCAATAGAAGTTTGATAAAGACAAATCAGACTGCAAAAGAAGTCTGATAAGAAAAATGCATTTTCAGATTATACATGTCTCCATTGAAATGAACGCCTGACCATAGACTCGGATTCGCCTCCTCTAAGTATCTGCAAGGTCAGGATTTACCGCTCGTAAGGAGGCCATGTATTGGTTAGAATCGTACATCGTATATGCGTACGCCGCGTTTTTCACCAAGTACAAAAGATGTTTTCCCCTGAACTTTGTGACTACGTTATTTTGTAGATGGTAATAACAAATCCCTCGCTTTGCCCAAGGAAGATTACGCATAGCCAACCAAGTGATGAAACGACATCTCGGAATCCCCTGATTAAACCATAGAAGTTTCCACCAAGGTACCATTGTGTGATGCGATCTGATCTGATTCCAATTATGATGAGTTGAGAACTGATCTTTATATACCCATGTATAGTGCCTCCATAGATAGTAATCCGGCCCATTCTCAGCTCGGGGCAGTGGCTGGGCTCTGATTTGTGCTAGTAGAGCATCAAATCGGTGAATTCTAGTTCAGCGTACCTTCCACCCTTGTGGTCCAACAGCCTCTATTATCATGGATGTGAGAGGAACTCCAAGTATTCGAGGCCCCGCTAACCCCATGATGTCAATTAATCGTCCCTGCGGTAGCCATGAATCGTACCAGAAAGAGATCAACTCACCAGAAAGAGAACTACACCCTTAAGAAATGGTGTTGCCACATCCCGCAGTTTCAAGAGTTTTTGCCAAATCCACGATCCTATTGTGGTATCCGGTGCTGTCCAGAAAAACCCATTCTTCATAAGATTTCTCTTTGTCCAAGCAACCCATAGTGATCCCGATAGGGAGAACAGTCTCCAAATCAATCTCAGAGCAAACCCACGCGAAACATCACGAAGACGACGTAAGCCAAGACCTCCCTCTGCTTTCGGTGTGCAAACAACTTCCCATTAAACATTTTCTCCTGACGATGTATTAGGATTTCCCGACCAAAGGAAAGCTCCGCATAAGCTCTCGATTTCATAGAAACAACGAGATGGGAGCCAAAAACTGAGCACCTGAAATTTGAGATGCTCATTATTACCGATGCAATTAGCTGAAGCCGTCCCGCATAAGATAATTGTTTGCTGGTCCATGAAAGCAACCGCGATATGATTTTGTCAACTAGCGGAGCATAATCGTGTTTTGTCATTATTTGGGTGGTTAACGGTAGCCCCAAGTACCGGATAGGAAGAAATTCTATAGGGATCCCCAGCTCAGCAACGGTGACTAGAATGTCCTGCTTATCTCGACCCCCGACAAATAAAGCTGATTTGGTCGCGTTAATACGAAGGCCCAATATTCTGGCAAAATCATCAAACACGCGAAAAGTCTCTCGCGGCGCTGAGGAAGATCCATCAGTGAATACAAGAGTGTCATCGGCGAAGCTCAGGTGAGTTACACAGACCTGATTACAGCGAGGATGGATGCCTATTCTTCCAATTTCTGATGCTCGATTCAGCATCCGAGAGAGGACATTTTGTGCCATGACGAACATATATGGTGACAAGGAACACCCTTGCCAAACACCATGGGTGCTACCAAAAAACCCTTCGAGCTCCCCATTGGAAACAACCGAGAAAGACGCCGTTGATATGCATAGATAAATCCAATTAATGAACATCTCTGGGAATTGTAGAGCTTTAAACACGTTAACGATGAAAAACCATTGCACCGTATCAAATGCTTTTGAAATATCAAACTTTATAGCGCTACGTGGGGATATTGAATCCTTATGATAATCTTTCACAAGCTTTGATGCCAGCAATACATTCTCCAATAAAAACCGACCCTTGATGAAAGCACTTTGATTCGGCTCAATGAAATCCGGGAGAATTCGTTTCAATCGATTTGCAAGAATTTTAGAGATCACCTTGTATATCATGTTACAGTATGCCACAGGTCGATAGTCCTTCATAGTAGAGCAAGTGCCATCTAGTCTTTTGGGAATCAGAGAGAGTAATGTCGCATGAAATCTCGGCCAATGATTCCCCACGCTGCAACATAGAATTCTTTAGTGAATTCATCAGGCCCGATGTTTTGTTGGAAGGCATAGAAAACAGTGTTTGCTTAATTTCTTCGCCCAAGATCAGAGTAGTAAGATCATTTCCTGCTTCTGGTGAGAAACGATATGGAAGGATGTGTGAAAGAAAATAAGAAAGAAGAAAGAGGAAATAGAAAATGAGAAAGAAGAAAGAGGAAATAGAAAATGAGAAAGAAAGAAATCGAGAAAGAGAAAAGAGAGAAAGAGAGAAGAGACGAAGCTGAAGGGTAAGATAGTCAAAGCAATAAAAAAGTGTGTCTTATCTCAAAAGTGTTTATTTCTAAAATTATATTTTTAAAAAGTGTCACTAAGCGTACTTATCTCAAAAGTCTTTTTTAAAAATTCAAAGCATAGAATATGCAATTTTGTTTTTAATGTTCTCTTCACTAAAATTGTAAACTTGAATCAATTTTATGGTTATTTGGTTAATATTTGTAAGGTTTTGGGTTTTTTCGTGGAAATATGATTCTATTAATTTGAAATAAGATAGTCTGAATACAAGGTATATATTAGTTAACCAATAAGGTGGATAAATACATTCTGAAAAATAAATATTGTTCGAAGGGCTTTTTCGTGCCATCAAATGGGCAGCCTCGTTCGATTTTCTTTTAACGTGAGCTAGAGAGTGACTTCTGAATTTAGAACGCCAAATATTAATATCATCAACTAATTTAATGATTGATATATCCTCTTGAGAACTTTGGAAGATGTCGACCAAGTTTTTGCAATCGCCTTCAAAACATATTGATTCAAAACCGAGACTCCACATGCTTTGTAAGACATGTAATAGCGATTTACCTTCTGCTTCAAGGCATGACACTTCATGTTGTAAGTTAGCAGATCCCCAAAATTTGGCAAAGCCATGATGATCCCGTAGAATCCAACCACCAATAACACGTCTTGTCGTCGGGTCATATGCGGCATCGTAATTACATTTAAGAGAACTTATGGTTGGCCGACTCCAAGAAGAAGAGACTCGCTCATTGCAATCAGAGGAAGCATTCTTTATGTCAGATTCCCCATTTTTATTCAAACTCATGATCCATTCATTCACATCAGCCACAACATATGAAACATCCATTCTCGGTCTTATACGTTTTTTTGGAAAATTAAAATGTTTCGTAATTTCGTAATTAAAATATTTCGTAATTTCGCCACATTAACCAAAATTGCAAAACATTTCTAGTTCTTTGTTATTCTCGTATCATTTTGGCAATCCAAAATATTTTTGATATTTTTTTCTTACTCGTTTGAGGGAGAGAATAAGAAGGGTAATGGCAAGGCCCCATATAAGGTTCTCCATAGAAAGTGTTTTAGTTTATGCATGATTTGGAGCTTCCATATTCTTGTTTTCAGTATCGGATCTCCATGAGGGATTGGTGGTAAAACATTATCAAATTGTTGATTGTGTCTGGAAAACCAGTATCCTGATTTGACTGTATACATCCTAGATTTCGTGTAATTCCACCTAACTTTATCCTATGTATGTCGTTGGCCCAAGTATAGCGATCGAGCTAGCTCTTGAACAACACCAGTCAAAACATTAGACAAAACGTTTTCATTCCAAGATCGTATAATACCATTGTTCATAATTAGCTCTACCACCAGATGTCCCGAATTGCTATTGTCCAATGTTGCCGACCTTGAAGGATGGGTCGGGAGCCAATTGTTCTGATAAATCCGTGTAGTATGTCCATCACCATTTATAGAACGAGATCCCTTTTTCAGATGCTTAATACCTTCTAGAAGCGAAACCCAACCAAATGAGTGGTATGGCCGTGGTTTGGCATCAAATAAATGATCATCTTTGAAGTATCAAGCTTTGTATATACGGGAGAAAAGACATTGTGGATTAGTTTTAAGTCTACAAGCTTGTTTTGCCAACAAAGCATCATTGAATTTAGCCAAATCTCGAAAGCCTAACCACCATCATTTTTAGAATATTGTAATCTCTTTCAAGCCACCCATGGAATACCCTGTTCTTCTGAACTTTTTTCCCACCAGAATCGCATTAATATTTTCTCAATTTCTGAGACTACTTGTTGGGGTAATTTAAAGAACATAGAATATACTAGCATTGAGATGGCAACTGATTTTAACAAGAATTCTTTACCCACCGGTGATAAAAACGAGCTTTTCAAGCTGATGTCCGCTCCTTTACTCGATTGATTACATTGTTGAACATTTCTTTTTTCTTTCTTCCAAACTGTTCGGTTAAGCCCAAATATTGTTAACCACCCCCATGATTATTGATTCCTAGCACACACTTATATATTTCTTGTTTGTCTCTCGGTATATGAGATCCGAATGTAATCATTGACTTCTCTTGGCTAATTTTCTGTACCATTGTTCATAAACTCGAAACACCTCTTTTATCGCAGCATAATTTTTTTGGTTAGCAATATAGAAAAAAGAGAATCATTGGTAAAAAGGAGGTGTGTGATCGACGTAACACCATTACCAACCTTAATCCCATTTATTTGTTTTTCCGCACCTTAATATCTAGGAGATGACTCATTACATATTTACATATGCACACAAAATAAATAGGTAAGGTGATAATGAATCACCTTGTCGTAGACCACGTTCATGAGTAATGAAGCCTTGTGGATTTTCTTTGATTAAAACCGAGTAAATGACAGAACGGACCATTGTCATTATCCAACTGATCCACAAATTAGAAAAACCAAAAGCACGCATAGTCTCTTCTAAAAAATGCAATTCAACACGATCGTACGCTTTGTTCATATCTGTTTTGATGGCCATATATGTTTGTGAGACCTGTTTCCGTGACTTCAAAAAATGCATTAATTCATGAGCAATTAACACATTATCTGAAATCAATCGGCTGGGGATGAAAGTTGCTTGAGATTCAGACACAATCTAATTTAGGGATGACTTTAATTCTTTACCAAAAGTTTTGAGATTATTTTGTAGAGTACATTGCACAGAGCAATAGGCCTATAGTATGAAAGTGTAACCGGTTCGCTGATTTTAGGGATCATACATATATTGATGTGATTAACACCAGGTTGAAGTGTTAACGTTTGAAAGAAGTGAGTGACTTCGCGTATGCCATCCTTCCCAACAATATCCGAACATTGTTGATAAAATCTAGCAATTAACCCATATGGTCCCAGATCTTTGTCCGCTCCAATTCTGCAAACTGCCTCAAAAAATTTCTCTTATGTGAAATCTCTCGTAATATGTCGATTTATATCATCTTTTACAGATGGTTTAAATTCTGAAAAAATTGAGTGCATGAAAGTGTTTTTTTTTACTTTTGAATTTGTCTTGGAAGAAAATTTGGGCATATTCCCCAACTTGCATGTCACCACAATAAATTTGTCCAAAACTGTGTTGAATTTAATGGATATGATTTCGTGAGTAACGTTCTTTGGTGCAGGAATGGTAAAATTTTGTGTTTTTGTCTCCTTCAGAAAACCATGAATTTCTGCTTTTTAGTTTCCAATAGGTCTCTTCATCTCGATAAGCTTGGGCAAGGCCTTGACGTAAACTCGGAATCGCTTGACGTGAAGGACCTGAAGAGAGTAATGCTAATTCAAGTTCGAATTGAAGCTCATCAATTCGTTTTGCAGAATTTAGTTTTGAATACTTCCGACATTGAGCCATTGGTTTGCGACACTCTTTAATTCTATCAAGAATCGTAGAATTGTTTTGGAGTCAAGGTGAATTACAGCCATGATTAACGTATTCCTCGAACTCTTTAATTTGTAATAGGAGTTTGTCAAAGCGAAATTTCTTAATGGGATTCTCATCGACAAAAGCTAGTGGTTAGAATGGGCCGATGGTCTGATCCGTATAAGCAAAAAAATTCCGCTTCTGATACAAGAAATTTTGCTAACCACTCGGAGTTAGTCACCACTCGGTCTAAAAAACATTTAACAAGGTGTTTTCTTCTTTGCCCAACCCAGGAAAATCTATTCCCCTTGCGGAAGTCTTGAAAGCTTCGTTCATCACGCATTGTACCTCCATCATTTTTCTCATTTGATAAGATCTCATTGAAATCACCAATGAGTAACCATGAATTGTCACAATTGATTCAATCTTTCAATCCTTTCCCATAATTCATGTCTATTTTATTCATTTGGATCACCATAAACGCACAATAAATAGAAATACATGCCATTGTATTCAACAAAGACATCAATCATTCTTACATATTGGAAAATCTTATTTATACACACTGCTTTTTCCATAATAAAGCTAGTCCTTCATTTCTGCCACAAGGAAGAACTGAAATTACGAAATTAAATCCTTAAGATACACACACATCCCTTAAAATATCACATTTATTTAGAGTTTCCACTAAAAATAATAAGTATGAAGATACTGTTTTGTAGAGTTCCTTCAACCTTTCATTAGTGAGTGGAGCTTGTAAACCTTGACAATTCCAGGAGCAGACCTTGACAACCCCCCTGCCTCTGTCTATTAGCTTGACTTCATAGCATGAACAAGTAGACTCACACATTTTCTCATGAAACGGAAACAAGTCCATCCATTTAGGTTGAATGTCAAGTGGTGTCTCAAGGAAACATTCCACCGCCTGCTTCTTTCTCTTACGCAAACCAGAATCTTCTCCATGATTCACATAAGCATCAAAAACATCCAATAATTCTTCTTCCCTAAACTTTTCTTTTGCCAGTATGCTCCTCTGGTAATCATCTTCTTCTAACTGGTTCTTGTAGTTATCCATACCAGGCGATATTTCCGAGAATTCTAAACCATTAGACACATCAACAACAGAGCCATGTATACCTGGAATGGGAATTGGGTTCAAATATGCATACATATTAGAAGTGTTGACATCAGAGTGGTCATTATCATAAAAACGCAACATTGCTTCAATTTCATCCTTTTTCCTCTTTCCAAACCTAGAAAATTCTGCTAGCTACAATTTGGACTGAACATAGCGCCATTTCTCTGCCATCAAATCAGCATCAATCTCCAGAGAAGGACTCCATATGGCTTCAACAGCCTGACCAGAAGACGGTCCAACAACCATCTAATGTTGATAAACATCTGCAATGTCTGCAGGAACAAAATCACCATGGATGTTCTGTTGATTATCATCATTATTACCACCATCTCCATTCTCATCATGATCTTCATATGCACCATCAAAACGCAAAGGACAGTCTTTCGATTCATAAGAAAGTAGACCACATTTAACGCATAAATTTCTCAATCTCTCATATCGAAAACTGAGAATCGTATTTTCATTCGTTGAAATTTAAAATTTCTTTTGAAACATAACAGTTTGTCGATGTTCCAATTCACTTTGACTCTCACACAATCGACCAGGTTTGTCGCTTCATTAAAATCAGAGCCGACCACTGGACCAAGGGTACAGCCGATAAAATCAACCATTTCTCGATTTAAGAACTGAGAAGGTATTCTGCGAATCTGGATCCAAAACAGAATTGTCTTTATCACATTCTCCGATAAATTTGGATGCCAGCGTTGAGTGACTAACATCCACTCGCTGAACGACCACGGTCTTCGCCTTAGAACCAGATTGAGAGCCTCTTCCTACTGAAACACAAATTGGAATTTTGTCAGAGTAACAATTCTTCCAAGGACATCATCACTTAAACCCCACAAACGAGGCATCTGGTTGATCAATGCCCTCATATTTTGCTTCTTTGGGTTGAGAAGAACACCCACAATCGCGAGACGATTTGTTTGCGCCGTTTGGGCACATACAACATGTGGGGGAGAAATTGGGGTATCATTCATGCCCAACGTGATATACTGCATCTTCCTCCTGATATTATCACTCACGGTTGCCGAAATTTGACGGAAGAAACCATAATAGAAAACAAAGTGCGAAGTATTTATAGAAGAAAGAATCTATGGCGGTTTAGGAATTGGGATGTAACCGAAAAGGAGATAACTCCCACAACCGCCAGAGAAACTTCTCAACGGACAAAACCGGCAAGAAAACGGACTGTAACTACCAGACAAAGACTCTCGAGGGAGAAGAAGAAACCGTTTTCAGAATCGCCATCGAAATCACATGGAGAGAGACATATTTTTTTCACAGAAGATTTTTGGTTATGCCACCTAATTCTCGTTATTATATTTTCCACTAATTGCAAGAGAAGTCACACCAAAGATGGACCAATTGCTCGTATGCACTTAATGAAGCCAAAACTTCCTTTCATACCCTTCATGGATCTACATATCTTCCTTCTATTACACAAATACAAAAAACCATTTTTGCCCTTCTTTTTTTATTTTATTAAAACTGAATTGGGAAAATTTAGTTTTCTTAAAAAAAATCACGATAAAGAAAAAAAAAATCACGATCTACACCTTCTTCGCTTCTTCTTCTTTCTCCTCAGATTTCTTCTTCATTCAGTTCGTTCCGACCAGAACGATTGAAGCTCAAGAATGTAATTGTTGTGTTTTATATTGTTGTAGCTTCTCCACTGAAGATTCAAGTAATATGATTCAAGTAATGTTCATTCTCAATTTAGGGATTTCAATTGAGAAAATTTTAGATCTTTGAAATTTGTTCTTTTTAAATGTTTGTTGGGCTAGTAAGCATGTTTTGTTGGTCAATTAAAGTCATACATTGGTAATTTATGAGTTGTATTGATTAAAATTTTGGAAAATCCAAAATTAGAACTAGGATTTGCAGGGACCGAAATTAGAACTGGGATAAATGGTATAAATGTGAGTAGATTATTTCTTAAAAACTTTGACAGCGAATGTAAATGTGTAGTAATGTTTTGTTTTTCTTTCTCTTTTTCAGGTTACAATGGATAGTAACCGGAAAAATGGTCAAAATCAACATGAACTACATTCGACGTGCCAAAAAAAAACATGAACTAAAATACGGTGCAATTTCCTACCTTTCTGACATAAAAACTCAAAATTTCTACCCAAACTATTGAATCTAAGCCAAATTCAGTATTGACCGCAAATCTGTTAGTCAACCCGTTAACAACGCTGATTCAACAGTCTGAGTCAGCTGCCACATCAGCTAAAGCGTACACCATTGCTGGCTCAACGGCCACGTCAGCTGTCACGTCAACCGATTTTTTTTTTTATTTTTTTTTGTAAGAATAATATTATTTTTCTATATTTAATTTTGTCTAAAATTTCAATATTCCATTAATCTTAATTACCTAAAAATGATTCTATTTAAATCTCAATTTTTATGTTGTGAATTTTCTTTTAATCACACGAGCTAAAACTATATAATTAATTATTATTTGGGGAACTATAGTTTAATGTAATGTAAAATTCATATTTATGGATAGATATAAATTTCATATTTATGGATAGATAAAAATATTATCTATCATATATGTTATTGGGATTCACTTTATAATTTTTTAGTGAAATTTAAAGAGAAATTGTTCAAAATTGCACTTTTTAAAAAATTTCTGACCAAACTAAAACCCTAATAAAAAAATCATATTTTTAGCATTCATGAGAAAAGACTATTTTACTTTGATATAATTTTCCACCCACGATCTTAGATCTTAGAGAGAAAGAGAAAGAGAAAGAGAGAGAGAGAGAGGGAAAAAGAAAAAGAAAAAGAAAAAGGTAAGGAACAAGTATTAATCATGGCGGCTGCTGTATCGGAGAGATATTTCGACATCGATCTCTTCCCGGCCAACGACGATCAAGATTGTGTTGTCGGAATCCTCAGCCGTTAAAAAAATGGCCGCTTTTTTCGATTAATAAGACGGCTAGGCGGTAGTCGGAGACCAGCCGCGGCGATTTCATCATATTCGGCGACCTAAGGCGATTTTTCGATTAACCCTGAGTAATCGGCGATTTATGTCTCACAACCGCTTACGGGAAGTTAGTATTGCAACAGACCTTCCTTGAATCTTCAAATCTGATTGAGACTTGCTTTCTCTTGGATTTTATGTAGACATAAGACATTAGTAAGAAGTTCGATAAAAGATTTTGTTTCTTCTTTAGGATGCTCATTTTTTGGTAATGGATTTGATTACAGACGTAAAGAAATATTTTTATACGCTTATCCTTTCTTTGTAATAACTCCGATCATGTTTTCTCTGCCATTGGATTGTTAAATATTTCTCCATCTTTCTGCATTAAATATTCATGAGCTCTCTACAATTCTTGGTGGGTTAGGCTACATTGAACAAGCAAAGAAGAGGCTAGAAATATCTTTTCGATAAACAAGGTTTTTTCATTCATCATGTGCATTGGAGGGATGATATTACAGTATGCAGACCAAAAAGGCAAGGTAAATCTTGGTTTTTGTCTTTCTATAGTTTCTTTGCATTTATGACTGATTTTTCTCCCCTTTTGTAGTTTTCTTGTGGGAGTTGTTTTTCAACACTGAATCTTAAGGGTTGCATTCTTGTGGTTCTCAATACTTATTGCTTCTATTTAATCAAATCTGATCACAATTTTTCTATAATCTCTTTTGGAACAAGAAATCCATGTATCCAACATGTTATGACCTTTAATGATATGTTACTATTAGTAAGAACGTTTTTCATTCTCTAGCACATTTGCTTGCAACTGTGGAGTGTGGATATCTTCTTGGTTTTCAATTCTCATCTTTTTGTTTTAATTTTTGTGTGTTTTGGGGCAGAAATGGATCTCCAGATGTTCCTAAGAAGGTGTCTCCTCGAGCTACTCGGCCACTGAAGATAGCAGCGCTAGAACCTGACTCTTCTTCATCTCCTAACCCAGCTAATAACAGAACACCAAAGGATAAAAGTCCAAAAGTTCCGGACCGTAGGTCTCCACGAAGCCCCGTCTCCGAGGTATGAGCCTCTTGTACTAAGCTCGTTTCAGATTCAATCTAAGGGTCTTGAAAGATTTCCTTTTTAATTGTTTTATTTTTTTGTTGGTGTATCTAGATTTCGTCAAAACTCTTTTATTTGCATGATCCAAGATAAGCCTTTTCATCATAACATGTCTCTGTATCGAATTTGATGAGAAAAATTTATGTTTTGTTCATCCTAAAGAAGTATTTTGCAGGTTGTACATGCATGATTTTAAACTTAGCATTAGGGTGGTTAGCAACACTGCGCATCCGGTTCTTCTTTTGAATGCACTCTGGTAGATATTTCCAGTTTCTGGTTTCTGGTTTTACTTCATGGAAATATTTTTATATTTTAAGTAAAAGAAAGCTCATTCTATATGGATTACATTGGACTTGAAGTTTTTAACAATTGACTTAGTTGCATTCAATTGAAGTTAATTGACAAGACAAAGTCTAAACAAAACCAGAATGTCAAATTCAAAAGTCAGAATTTACATTTCACACCACACCAATACAAAACATACATTTGATCACTACAAGAAGGGATCATTTTTCATCATTTAGAAATGTTTTCTTAAATACGTTATATATGTTTCTAAATACGTTTTATTTCCAGAAAATATCATTTTTTATCATTTAGGAAGGCTTTCCTAAATACGTTATATATGTTCCTAAATACGTTTCATTTCCAGAAAATATCAATTTTCATCATTTAGGAAGACTTTCCTAAATACGTTATATATGTTCCTAAATGTTTCCTAAATACGTTTCATTTCCAGAAAAGATCATTTTTCATTATCTTTCTTTTTTTGTGTAGTCAAACAACAACACATGTTCTAATGCTTCATTTACGCATGATAATCAACAGTTAATATAGTCTTTTAGAGTTTTTTCTGTTTCTTGTTCATTTACGAAGGCTTTCATAATTTAGTTATATATGTTCCGAAATGGTTCCCAAATTCGTTTTATTTCAAGGAAATGATCATTTTTCATCATTTGTATATTTCTTTCTAAATACGTTTAGGAAAGCTTTCCTAAATACGTTATATGTGTTCCTAAATACGTTTCATTTCCAGAAATGATTATTTTTCATCATTTAGGAAGGTTTTCCTAAATATGTTATATATGTTCCTAATACGTTTTATTTCCATAAAATATCATTTTTCATCATTTAGGAAGGCTTTCCTAAATACGTTATATATGTTCCTAAATACGTTTCATTTCCAGAAAATATCAATTTTCATCATTTAGTAAGGCTTTCCTAAATACGTTATATATGTTCCTAAATGGTTCCTAAATACGTTTCATTTCCAGAAAGGATCATTTTTCATTATCTTTTTTTTTTGTAGTCAAACAACACATGTTCTGATGCTTCATTTACTTTTTTATAATATAGTCGTTTATAATTTGTCTCTGCATGACTTAAGTGAAATCATACCTTTTTTTTTTGTTGATTTAGGAAGGCTTTCCTAAATACGTTATATATGTTCCTAAATGGTTCCTAAATACGTTTCATTTCCAAAAAAGATCATTACAACATTTGTATCTTTCTTTCTTTGTGTAGGCAAACAACAACACATGTTCGGATGCTTCATTTACAATGAAAATCAACATGTAATATAGTCTTTTATAGTTTGTCTCTGCATGACTTAAGTGAAATCATATTTTTCTGTTTCTTGTTGATTTAGGAAGGCTTTTCTAAATATGTTATATATGTTCCTAAATGGTTTCTAAATATGTTGCATTTCCAGAAATGATCATTTCAACATTTGTATCTTTTTTTCTTTGTGTAGGCAAACAACAACACATGTTCGAATGCTTCATTTACACATGAAAATCAACATGTAATATAGTCTTTTATAGTTTTTCTATGAATGACTTAAGTGAAATCATACTTTTTATGTTTCTTGTTGATTTAGGAAGGCTTTCCTAAATATGTTATACATGTTCCTAAATGGTTAATAAATACTTTTCACTCTCTAAAACTGCTTCTTCGTCATCATGAATACTAAAAAAAAAAAGAAGTACAAGTTTAATAAATAAAATAAAACCCTTTTCTGGGGATCTCATAAGTAGGAGCAAGAACTAGTTAAATGCTGCTACTCACTAAGGTGAAAGTAGTTGTTTCTTCTTTGGTGTCTGCTGATCCTTGATTGGTTAGAAAGATTGAACATAATATAGGAATCATCTCCTGTTCACTCTCTTGCAACCCTTATGGTTTTGTAATAGGAAAACTAGCTGAAGCAATTATGAAATCACTGCATTCCTCTTTTTCTTTTTCATCTGTTGTCGCCCCACACTCAATTTGGGCAGTTCAGTTTTGCTCCCACTAGTATTCTCCTTCCCTAAACTGCATGTATCAATAGAAGGGCTTAGCTGCTCCATGTTGTTGTTGTTGCATGTTACTCTTCCTGCAAAAAGGATTGACCTTCATTTATCCGCAAAATGCACAAATTTATACTAGCATGTTGACTATCCAAATTGCCATTTTTCAAATTTTCAAACCAAGATTCAAAAGGTAGACTTCTTCATATTTACATTTCCAAGGGTGAGAGAAAATCATCTCTCGATGAAGAGATTCCAGCGAATGGGTGGAGAGATATAAGATGTTGGGCTCAATTAAACCATGTCCACTTAAAACTATCACTATAAAAAGTGAGGATGAAATTTATCAGAACGAAACTAGGATCCAGAAATCAAAGCGATAGTGTTATCATTTGTTAAGTTCATCAAAACCTGCAAATAGATATCATGAACTAAATTGGTGCTATTCGGGCTACAGTTACAGATCTGCAAACAGATAATGTTTTCTCGAGTCGTTTGCGTACTTCAGTACATCAGAAGGCGAGATAGAATCTATAGCTACTAGATTTTGGTCTTAATTGAAGAATCAAAAACATAATCGAGCAAATAATAAAAAAAAGGAATTAGAGTTTGCTGAATTACCTTATCCCTGACTTCTCTTTGATGACTCCGTTGACAAACTCCGGCGACGAGAACTTAGAAAAGGTGAAAGAAGGGAAGACTAGAGTGGAATTGAGCTAGAGCTGATTCTAGAAAGAAAAAAAAAAGAGAATGTGAGATAAAGCCGCAAGAGCTACTAGATTTTGACGAAGCAAATCGACGAAGAAGAAAGTTACCAAACAATTAGCAATCGGCGAAGAGAATCCTGACGATCTCCGGCAACGATTCCGGCAACGACTACAACATGGATTATCCATTAGGGCAATGAATCATCGATGACACTCTAACAATTATTTTCCTTTTTTCATTTTTGATTTGTTGTTTTTAATTTAGTTTATGTTATAATAATGGGTGGTTTAGTCTTTTTCCTTTTAATGAATGCTAGTTTTGTGACTTTCAACCTTGGGTGCTAAATTTTTGAACTTTTAGTTTTTGAGTGCTATTTTGTAGAATTGCCCAAATTTAAACTTGTGCAGAAGGAAACCAGTTTGAGAAAACTTTATTAGCAATATATATTATCAAAAATACAACTATACTTTTTAATGATATAATTGGTTATGTTCGATTTGATTTTTTTTATCTATCCATAAATATGAGATTTATATTATTTTAAAATATAGTTCCACAAAAAATAATTAATTATATAGGTTTAGCTCATGTGATTAAAATAAAATTTACAACATAAAAATAAATAGAATCATTTTTAGGTAATTAAAATTAATGTAATATTAAAAATTTAGACAAATATATATATAGAAAAATAATATCATTCTTAAAAAAAATTGAAAATTTTTTTTTTGGATTTTTTTCTAATGCCGGCTAACGTGGCAGTTGACGTGGCAGCTGACTCAGCAAATGTGGACGCTTTAGCTGACGTGGCAGCTGACTCAGACTGCTGACGTGGCAGCTGACTCAGACTGCTGAGTCAGCGCTGTTAACAGGTTGATTAACAGATTTGCGGTCAATGCTGGATTTAGCTTATATTCAATAGTTTGGGTAGGAAATTTGAATTTTTATGTTCGAAAGGTAGGAAATTGCACTGTATTTTAGTTCGGGTGTTTTCGGCACATCGAATTTAGTTCAGGTTGATTTTGACCCTTTTTCCGATAGTAACCATTCTACAATCATACGTTTTGAGTATGGGGGATGTTATTCAAGAACAAAAATCACCTACGTTGGATTTCATGAGAAGAAAGAGCTTACACTTTAATGATGAAGACATCTATTGAGAAGGTCACTTATGCTGAGTTGGTAGATAAATTATGCAGGAAGATTAGGATATAAGAAACTAAGACAAAATTGAAAATTAGTTACATTTCATTGGTCCATGTTCCTAAGAAACCATCATATATCTTGGATGAGGAGGATGTTTTGTATTATTTATGCTGAGTTGGTAGATAAATTATGTAGGAAGATTAGGACAGAAGAAGCTACGACAAAATTGAAAATTAGTTACATTTCATTGGTCCACTTTAATGATGAAGACATCTATTGAGAATGTCACTTATGCTGAGTTGGTAGAGGAAGATTATGACAGAAGAAGCTACGACAAAATTGAAAATTAGTTACATTTCATTGGTCCATGTTCCTAAGAAACCATCATATATCTTGGATGATGAAGATGTTTTGTGTTATTTAGCGGAAGTAAATAAAGATGTATGTAGAAGTGTTTTGCATGTGGAGCTCATCAAAAATGTCGAACAAAATCAGGTGAGTGAGCAAAATCAGGTGTGTGAGCAAAATCAGGTATGTGAGCAAAATCAGGGGTTTGAGCAAGTTTTAAGAGAGGATCGAGGAAGCGCAGTTGTTGTAAGTAATGAAGTGAATGCTAGAGATAATGATGACATCATGACTCTTTACTCAAGGGAGCCACCAGAAGAAAATGAGATGGTGGACTATGTTGCAACTGGTGAAAATGTTGGTATGTGTGAAGACATTGAGGTCGCACCTAACATGGATAACTCTGATGAGTTTCTACGTCATGAATGGGAAGATGGTATTGATGTGGCTGTAGGTCAAAATTTTGGAAGTAAGATGGAAGAACAACATTTAGTTGAAAAGGGTTCACATCATAATTGTTTTGAGTTTGACATAATCAAGTCGGATACCAATTTGTACATGGTAAAATGTTGTGATAGAAAAAACGGTTGCAAGTGGTCTTTATGGGCTGCAAAGACTGGGAATTCTGATTATTTCTCTGTTAGGACTTATACGAAGATGCATACGTGCTCTCCGGCAACTACGAGAACAAGTAGAAGTAAAAGGAGAGGCACACTATGTTTGGTTGCATTTGTTCTGCATGACGTTTATCCATGTTTATTTGACACTCCATCTCCAAAAAATATCATTAGTATGGTTCAAGGAAAACTTTGTGTTAAAGTGTCATACTCTACTTCATTGAGAGGGAAGAAAAAAGCTACTAGTGATGTTCGGGGTAGTCCAGAAGAAAGTTTCAACATGTTGTATT
The DNA here is from genome assembly GCA_030161315.1 of Eutrema japonicum. Lineage (NCBI taxonomy): Eukaryota > Viridiplantae > Streptophyta > Magnoliopsida > Brassicales > Brassicaceae > Eutrema > Eutrema japonicum. The sequence goes on along the minus strand of BSQW01000006.1, from coordinate 34,584,091 downwards.
CTTATATTTACATGCTAGAGAAGATGAATCCTGGTACAGTTACACACGTGGAAGTGGATGAGGGACACATGTTTAAGTATTTATTCTTCGTGTTGGGAGCTTGCATTGAAGGCTTCCAAGCCATGAGAAAAGTTATCGTTGTGGATGGAACCCACCTTAAGAATGTACATGGTGGTGTACTTATTGTTGCAACAACTCAGGATCCTGATTGTCACCATTATCCAATTGCTTTTGGTGTTGTTGATGGTGAGAAAGATGCAAGTTGGAGTTGGTTTTTCAATAAGTTGAAATCAGTTGTACCAGATGTTCCTGGAATGGTGTTTCTTTCTGATAGAAACCAAAGCCTTATCAAGTCAATACGTGAGGTACACCCATTGTCTCAGCATGGGTATTGCGTATTCCACTTGGCTCGAAATGTGAAAGGAATCATTTCTCACGTCCACAAAAAAATAGTTGCAAATAAGGTCTTGGATTGCGTTAAGGCTTATACAGAGGTTAAGTTCTTACAACTTTATGGATCTTTTAGGAAAATGTATCCTACTGCAGGCGCGTATCTGGATACAAGTGTTGAACTGGGAAAATGGGCAAGATGTTATTTTCCAGGAGAAAGATACAACATAGACACCACCAATTGTGTTGAATCCATCAATGGTGTTTTCAGAGAAGCAAGAAAGTACTCCTTATTACCAATGATTGATGCAATTGTTGGGAAAGTGAGTGAATGGTTTAACAAATATAGGAAAGTGGTCGCAGAAACATCAATGGCACAAAAACTGGTGCCTTGTGTGGAGATGATAATGCATGAAAGATGTAAGGAAGCGAAGTTGTTAACGGTGATTGAGCTAAATAGTTTGACGCTCGAGTACAATGTGATTGGATGCGATGGCAATATTTACTTGGTTGATTTAAGAAGGTTCACTTGTACTTGCAATATAGACAAATTTCCTTGTGTCCATGCAGTAGCATTTGCAACCGCTTCATGCGCAGAAACGGAGATCCATGTAAATTTGCAAATTTATTCTCCACTTTGTTTTTTTCTACTTCTTTTTCTCCGACTTGAGTTCTTTCTTCTTCTCTGTTTTCTTCTCCTTCTTTTTCTCGAGCGTCTTCTTCTCTTCTTTCGTCTCCTTTTTTTCTCGAGCTTTTTCTTTTTCTGCTTCTTTGGTTTCGTCTCCTTTTTCTCGAGCTTCTTCTTCTCTGGTTTCGTCTCTTTTTTCTCGAGTTTCTTCTTCTCTGGTTTCGTCTTCTTTTTTTTTCTGTTTCTCTGGTTACGTCTCCTTTGTCTCGAGCTTCTTCTTCTCTGGTTTCGTCTCCTTTTTCCCGAGCTTCTTCTTCTCTAGTTTCGTCTCCTTTTTTTTTTCTTCTCTGGTTTCGCCTCCTTTGTCTCGAGTTTCTTCTTCTCTGGTTTCGCCTCCTTTTTTTAGCTTTATTTTTTTGGAATGTCGCAGTTCCATCACCACCACAGTCCTCCCAACCACTTCCATAGTGGAAATCCATACCATCTCCATGCTCATGTGCACTAAACACACTTTTTAAAAAACATATTTCAGTTTTGTATCCATGCCAGCAATCATATCATTTACTTCTTTAAACTGTTTTTCCATTGCTTTCAAAATCACCTCTTCAAAATCTTTCATCATCCTTATGTTTCCCACTGGATGCTCTTGTTGTTGCTGTTGATGTTCTTGTTGCGGCTGCACCTCTGGTTGCTCTTCTTCTACCAAAATTCCCCTTTTTTGAACCGCATCATGCACATTCTTGGACAACTCTTATCTGCCTCTCTCACATCTACTCTAAATGCTTTGCATATATCTGGAATACACTCAAACGCAAGAACCTACACATATAATACAATATACATTAAATCATTAAACAAAGAAATTTACATATGTGTTCACAAAGACAATTTACCTCCAAAGGAAAGATGAATCCTGGAAATCCCCAACTTGGTTTCACATTGCCATTAAAACTTTGCATCATACTAGAAAGCGATTCTATACAGTCTTCAAACGTGTACCGACCCCACGGAAACGTTTGACATACATCCAAATCATTCACAATTTGGAGTATGAATGAGTCTATTCCCCCACCATATTCTTTTTTCTTTCCTTTAATTATCGTACACAAGAAGAACAGGACTGCCATATTTAACATGTCCCCATGGCATTCACCATCCACTGATTGCAGCGTATCTTTCACATGTTTGAGTGTTATATTTTTGTCTCCCCAAACCACCTCTCAACAAAGCTAAGGCTGCCCAAACTCTCATATCTCGGTGGGAAATCATGGCAGTCCAATCCAGAGATTATGGCATGCTCTTTCATCAAGTATCAGATTGGAATGCCATTAACCACAAACCAAGCTACCCTCTTCTTCTCTGTGCAAACAGTACGCAGCAGTAACATCCACATTCCCATAACCTTATGGTTTGGCTCCTCATACAAGTGCTAAATATGCTTGGATTGAGGATGGTTTATAAACCATTGCTTCTCTGTCACTGAAAGTAAACCATCTAAGAGCTTCACCGTCGACCAAGCTTTACACCTCGATTGTATCTTACAAGTTTGTGAAAACATGTTGGGGCTGAAATAAAATCTCAGAGGTTTAAGTGGTTCAGTATCCTCCTATGTATCCTCCGCAGTATCCTCCTCAGTATCATGCAATCCAAACACAATAGACTATAATTGTACCTAGTAATACTTAGTTGTATCAAACATTACCAAAACTACTTAGTGCTACCAAAAACACTTAGTTGTATCAGAAGAATTAACCTATTCAAAATCTCAGTTTAAATGTAATTACCTTTGAATGCAAAGACGCTGAGTCATTTTTTGAAGCGGTTTCATCTTCATAAACAAATCGGATGTGGCCCATGGTTTCTCCTTCAATCGGATGTGGATGAGAAGGGCTTCTATACGGAGCATTTTCGTACGCGGCATTGTGCTCCTGCATTAACAAAAGAAAACACAAACTTATTTAGATTTTTAGGCCCAAAATTCATGGATTTCAGTACAAACTCTAACGCCTAATTTGAAGGAGAAACCATGGGAGAAGAGTCTCTAAAGAAGAAATAGAAGTCTCTAAAGAAGAAGAAGAAGTCTCTAAAAACAAGAAATTGCGAATTTCGTTATGAATACAAAAAATACTCTTTGAAACTTGGGAAACAAAAACCATCGGCACTGAGACTACACTGTTGAATCTTGACAGAGAAGAAGAAAAAGAGAGTCCATAAACTTACCGAGAGTCGAAAGAAACAATAGCGATGGCGACGAGAGAAGAAGGGGAATGAAGGAGACGGCTAGCGATGAAGGAGGAGAAGGAGAGGGAAAAATAAAAAAATAGGGAATTTTTTTTTGTTGAGAGACTTAAGGTTAAAATCGCGAAGGATGGATCTGGATTCGACCTGATTTTTATTGGTTCGGGTGGATAACCCGTTATAGTATGGTTGGGTCTGTAAATAAGTTAGATTGTTAAGATTATCTAGTAATTTTAATGTTTTTGATTACAAAGAAAATAAAAAAGAAACTCTTTTTTTATAACAGATTATAACAGGGATATATGAGCATTTTTTTTTACTTCGAGAGAGATATACGGAGTTAACTTTCTCATATCAAGAAGTGCCCGTACAGCCGTCGTCACTGTAAATGGCATTTCGTAGGGTTTTACTCTCACCTCCGCCGATCGCGCCATACTTGTTCCTCTCTCTCTCCTCACCATGTATCCTCCCCGTTACATCCGTCGATTGCGCTCGGTATTCTCCAATCCCGATTGTTTTCCACTCCCACGGACCTTGACCCTGAGCTGAGTCGACTCAGAGACGATTCGATCGCTGGCCTGGGAAGTGGTGGTGGTGGTGGTCATGGATTAGATTTCGGCGATTTGGGCCAGGAGATGATCGGAGCTGGTGCGGCGAACCATGATTTATTGACCCGACATGTGATCTCGTTGCTTGATTCATACCATGACTTCACTGGATTGCCCTGGTAATACATAGCTTCTGCTTTCTGATTGGGTTCTCTGCTTATTTCCTCTGCCATTCCTTGAAAAAACTGTGCTTTCACCTCGTAGTTTACAGCCCAATTTGTGTCTGAGGTGAAATTCCTTGAAAATTTGTATCTTTCACATCTTAATTTACAGACCAAGTCGTCTTGTTTCTCAGTTCATAGTTTGTGTCTGAGGGTTTTTGTTAATTTGCCTCAGATGAATTGCCAGGTGGGTCGTCATTGCTTCGTCTACTGTAGCTTTCAGAACGGCTTTGCTTCCTATACTGATTTTGCAGCGCAAGCAAACAAAAAGGATTTCACAATTCTTACCTCAGTGTGAGCATTTTTCCTCTCCTTATCTTTTGTGGCAGCACTCAACATTGGTGGTTGTGAAAGCGTTTGTGTCAAGAGACTAGTGTATGTTCACTTTTGTAAATGATTAGATGCTAATAGTTTGATAGTGGTTTTCTAGTACCGCCATTTTGGCCTCCAAAGGGTTCAGGAAGGAGTGTGATACATATGCAGCAGAGCACCCTCCCATCCTCTACCATTACAGGAAACGCGGGAAGGCCCAAAAGGCCTGATCCGTGTTGGAGTGTCTTCATCTTCAAAGAAGTAGGAATGGGCTTCTAAAAGATGTTATCTACCTTAGTAGAGTAAAGAATAACCATGGTCAAGTTAGTGTGTCACACTCTGCACATGTTCGCTACAGCTCACGTGAGAAGGCTACTTTAGTATCTTTTCAGTAGTATTAATGGGAGGTTGGGGATTGGGAAAACGGTTATCAAGTATTTGGTGAAAAGTTGTAAAAGGGGAGGAGAGAGACTCCCAAATACCTTTCTCTCGTTCCTTGTATTACTCAGTTCATCAATATAAAGGATCGTTATTTCCCTAAATTGGATCTGTTCTTATCTAAAGTTACAGCACACGTAACAACTTGGTATCAGAGCATCAAAATCTTGGGATCACAATGCCTCCAAAGAAAGACGGAGAGGATAAATCGAAGGTGGAGAAGGTTGTAGAAGACTTACAGAAAGATATGGGGAAGGTGAGCGCCTTGGAGAGAGCTGTGGAGAAGATGGAGCTGAGGCTCACGGTACTAGATCGTTTGGAGGAGTTCCTAAACGCAGATGCCGCAGAGAAGAAGAAACAAAAAGGGAAGGACATGGCCATCGAAGGGGAAGAGAGCCACGCCGGCGTAACGATGGAGGTAGAAGGTCTGATCGGAACGTCCGGCGGAGAGGCGAGTCAGATGAAGGAACCGGAAAAACAGCTGGCCTCGAACCCTTTCTCGAGTCAACCGGGGGGAACACCGTATCGGATAAGTGAGTCACTAACGAGGAAGATCGATATTCCTCTGTTTGACGGGGATCATGCCGATAGCTGGATACTCAGGGTGGAGCAGTACTTCGAGCTTAGCGATTTCTCGGAAGAAGAAAAACTCAGGGCGGTCCGGATGTGCTTTGACGGTGAAGCGCTGATGTGGTACCGATGGGAACGTGACCGCAACCCCTTCCTTGACTGGGAACAGATGAAAGCCCGAGTCTTGGAGCAGTTCGCTACGGAGCACGATACAACCGCTGGGGAAAGGCTATGGATGCTCCGGCAGGAGGAGACGGTGAAGGACTACTGCCGCGATTTCATAGCTCTGGCTTCTAACGCGCCGGAGCTGCCCGAGAAAGTTCTGGAAATGGCTTTTAAGATGGGTCTCAAGCCAAAAATTCGAGCGGGGTTGAAGATGCTCGCCCCCAGATGTTCGCTAAAGAAGATGATGAGTACGGCTAAACATGTGGAGGAGTGGTCGGTTCAGGACGGGGCGCCGCCGGAGATTTTGTCGGGAAGCACAAACACGACAAATCGTGCTTTTGGGAGATCTCCTGCGCGTGACGTACAGTTGGATCTCACGTGGAGAAATGGGTCAACAAATTTCAGGCCCAAGCCCAATAATCAAGTCACGACTAACTCGCAGTCGTTTCGGGGTGGGAACAACAAAACTCTAAACTCTCAGACCAGATCGCGTGATACCCAGAAAACACCATATCGGAAACTCACGGAGGCGGAGATGGCTGACCGGAAGGCGAGGGGACTATGCTTCCGGTGCGACGAGAGGTTTCACGCCGGGCATAGGTGCCGAAATATTGGGCTGCAGGTCATGGTGGTGAGGGAAGACGGTACAGAGTGCGTAGTTGAGGATGATGGAGATGACAGTGAGGAGGAGCAGCCACCTGAAATTTCAGAGCTGGCAGAGCTCTCTATCAACTCGGTGGTGGGATTATCTTCTCCACGCACCATGAAGCTGAGGGGTACGATCAAACAGGCAGATGTGGTAGTGATGATTGATTGCGGAGCTTCGCATAATTTCATCTCCGACGAGGTGGTTCACAAGCTCGGGTTGGTGAGGGAAGGAACTACTGGGTATGGGGTGATGATGGGCTCGGGTCTAATGGTTCGTGGTCAAGGGATCTGTAAGAACGTGGAGCTGAAAATACAGAGCTGTACCTTGACAGGGAGTTTTCTTCCGTTGGAATTGGGCAGTGCTGACGTGATTCTCGGTATGCAGTGGCTAGAGACGTTGGGGACGACCAAAGTTAATTGGAAGCTGCAGGAGCTGCAATTCAAGACTAATGGGATGGTAATCAAACTCAAAGGTGATCCCAGCTTGAATAACTCATCAGTCTCGCTTAAGACATTGTTAAAGGCACTTCAGCATCAAGGAGAGGGAGTGATGGTGGAGTATGCAGGGTTACAAGCTCAGTATATGGAGTCAAAGGATCCTCCTAGTGCAGAAATTGTGGAGCTACTAGCTCAGTATGCTCAGGTCTTTGAGGAACCACAAGGACTGCCTCCTTCCAGGGGCAGAGAGCACGCTATCGAGCTTAAACCAGGGGCTGGTCCAATTAGCGTCCGTCCTTTTCGTTACCCGCAGGCTCAGAAGGAGGAAATAGAGCGACAAATAGCAATGATGATGGCAGCGGGGATTATCCGTGAAAGTGGCAGCCCGTTTTCGAGTCCGGTATTGTTGGTGAAGAAGAAGGACGGGAGCTGGAGGTTTTGCGTTGACTATCGAGCCCTCAACGCCGTGACGGTGCCTGACAGCTATCCAATACCAATGATAGATCAGCTGTTAGACGAGCTACATGGGGTAGTAATCTTCTCAAAGTTGGATTTGAGGTCAGGATATCACCAAATTCGAGTGCGGTCTGCTGATGTACAGAAGACGGCCTTTAGAACACATGACGGGCATTACGAATTCCTAGTAATGCCTTTCGGTCTGACCAACGCACCAGCAACGTTCCAATCACTCATGAACGACGTGTTTCGCAGCTACCTCCGCAAGTGTGTCCTGGTATTCTTCGATGACATCTTGGTATACAGTAGAAGCAGAGAGGAACACTTGGAGCATCTGCGAATAGTGCTGCAAGTGCTACAGCAACATCAACTTTTCGCAAATCAGAAGAAGTGTCACTTTGGTGGGGCAGAGGTGGAGTATTTGGGGCACGTGATCTCGACTGAGGGAGTAGCAGCAGATCCCAACAAGATTAGTGCAATGTGTGATTGGCCTCAACCTCGCAATGTGAAAGACTTGAGAGGGTTTCTCGGCTTGACAGGCTACTACCGCAAGTTTGTCAAAAACTATGGAGCCGTAGCACGCCCCTTAACGGACCTACTTAAGAAAGATCAATTTTATTGGAGTGAAACAGCCACTAAGGCATTTGAGCATTTGAAAACAGCCATGACTACAGTGCCGGTGTTGGCTCTTCCTGACTTTGAAGCTCTGTTTGTGGTGGAATCAGATGCATCAGGTGTGGGGTTAGGTGCGGTATTGATGCAGGGACAACGACCAATAGCTTACTACAGCCAAGCATTGACGGAAAGGCAACGTCACAAATCCATTTACGAACGAGAGCTGATGGCCATAGTGTTCTCAATTCAGAAATGGCGACACTACCTGCTTGGGCGTAAGTTTCTGGTGAGGACAGATCAGAAGAGTCTGAAATTTCTGTTGGAGCAAAGAGAAATTAACATGGAGTATCAGCGATGGTTGACAAAACTGCTTGGGTTTGATTTCGATATCCAATACAGGCCGGGTCTCGATAATAAGGCTGCAGATGCTTTGTCTAGGAAAGCAGCAATGCCGGAACTGTTGGCACTCACTGTACCGGCAGCAATACAGTTGGAAGATATCTGCAGTGAAGTGGACAGAGATAGTGAGCTCCACGCTATAATCCAGGCACTGCAGGCTGATGCTTCCTCCAACCCTGATTATTCTCTTGTCCAAGGTAGGCTCCTGAGACGCGGGAAACTGGTAGTCCCAAAACAGTCAAATCTGATTGGCTTGATACTCAAGGAGTTCCATGATGGGAAGTTGGGTGGGCATGGAGGAATTTTAAAAACGCAGAAACGGATTGGAGACCTCTTCTTCTGGTCAGGGATGATGACAGACATTAGGAGGTACGTTGCGGCCTGCCAGGTGTGCCAGCGACACAAATACTCCACACTAGCACCCGGGGGACTCTTGCAGCCTCTTCCTATACCCGTCAATGTATGGGAAGACATCTCCATGGACTTCATAGAAGGGTTACCGAAGTCAGAAGGGTTCAATTCAGTGCTGGTGGTGGTGGATCGATTGACAAAGTATGCACATTTCTTGGGATTGAAACACCCCTTCTCAGCGACAGATGTGGCCTTGTTGTTTATCCAAGAAATAGTCAAGCTACATGGCTTTCCAAAATCCATTGTTTCAGACAGGGATAAGGTATTTACTAGCCTGTTTTGGAAAGAGTTATTTCGTTTGGCAGGAACCGAATTGCGTTTTAGCACAGCATATCACCCTCAATCGGACGGGCAAACTGAGGTTACAAACAGAGGGTTAGAGACGTATTTGCGATGTTTCTCCAGCGAGAAGCCAAAGTCCTGGGCATCGTTTCTTCCGTGGGCTGAACTGGGCTATAACTCGTCTTATCACTCTGCCATTAGAATGTCTCCCTTTAAGGCAGTCTATGGAAGAGATCCTCCGACCTTGATGCGCTATGAAAATGGTTCCACAAGCAATGCAGATTTGGAGATGAAGTTACAGGAAAGGGATGGTATGATATCTCTCCTGCGAGAGCAGCTGCATAAGGCACAGCAAGTGATGAAGAGAAAGGCTGATGAGCATCGCAGAGAGGTGGATTTTGAAGTTGGGGATTTAGTCTTTGTCAAGCTGCGACCATTCAGACAGAAGTCCCTAGCTAGGAGGATGAATGAGAAGCTGGCTGCAAGGTTTTATGGGCCATTCGAAGTAGAAGCAAGGGTCGGGAAAGTGGCTTACCGTCTCAAGCTGCCTCCAGATGCTAAGATTCACCCTACATTTCATGTCTCTCAGCTGAAGAAGTTGATTGGGGAGCCTGTCGCTGCTGTAGCGTTACCACCGCAACTTTCAGAGGAGGGTGTACTTGAAGCTGAACCCGAGGCTGTTCTGGATCAGAGGAGGAACCCAAACTCAGGGCAGGAAGAGGTTCTAATCAAGTGGAAGGGGCTGCCTGACTTTGAGTGTTCTTGGGAATGGGTAAGCACCATCAAAGGTCAGTTTCCTCTTTTCAACCTTGAGGACAAGGTTAGTTTAAATGGCGAGGGTATTGATACATATGCAGCAGAGCACCCTCCCATCCTCTACCATTACAGGAAACGCGGGAAGGCCCAAAAGGCCTGATCCGTGTTGGAGTGTCTTCATCTTCAAAGAAGTAGGAATGGGCTTCTAAAAGATGTTATCTACCTTAGTAGAGTAAAGAATAACCATGGTCAAGTTAGTGTGTCACACTCTGCACATGTTCGCTACAGCTCACGTGAGAAGGCTACTTTAGTATCTTTTCAGTAGTATTAATGGGAGGTTGGGGATTGGGAAAACGGTTATCAAGTATTTGGTGAAAAGTTGTAAAAGGGGAGGAGAGAGACTCCCAAATACCTTTCTCTCGTTCCTTGTATTACTCAGTTCATCAATATAAAGGATCGTTATTTCCCTAAATTGGATCTGTTCTTATCTAAAGTTACAGCACACGTAACAGAGTGTTGTTGAACAATTGAGGCTGTTTCGGAACGAAAGAAAAGCTGTCGGTTGCCCTTCGTTTTTTTGGATTCCTGCTTATTTCTCCATCCAGGTGATGCTTAAAAATCTCTCTCTCTCTCTCTCTCTTGTAGATGTAAAAGCAATTTGGTATTCGATAAAGCCTATTTAATTTCAAAATTGCTACTCTGCATAACATTTTTCGCAGTCCCCTTTTGATTCTTGCATGAGTGAAATAAGACCCTATTTATGGAACTTTGATGGCTTATTTTTTGTTATAAGTGCGTATTTTAGTTATTACCACTTTGTAACATTCTCAATGAGTGTTCTGTAACATTGTTAATGAGTGTAAATATATCGTATATGCATAACATGAAATAAAGTTCTTTGAGTGGAAATATGTTATAGGCTTACTCCCCATTCTTCTTCCTGCAGATTTCATGTTTTTTCATGTGGATAACTAGCATTAGAAGAATGTCACTTGATCATCATCCTGGCTTTGATACGGTAAGTCGCCAAGATATATTGGGATCAGTGATAGACATGTTTTGATATTTTTTATTCTAGGACTATATTTTTTCTTGTATTCCAGGCTTTCTATCGTCATTTAGTCAATGTTTTGGCTAATGTCTTCTGCCGTATTTTCCTTTTTATCGAATCCTTTGTTTCATTTCTATTTTCTTACAGGGTGGGGCTTTATGGTTCCAGAATTTGACCGAAATTCCCAATGGTCTTTATGGTCCAATTTTCCCCTTTTTAATAGCTGGTTTGCATTACACAAACACACAGGTATTTACTGTTGTTTCATTTGTTGGATCATGAAACCTTAAGCTTAAGTTTAATTATACTACTTCTGATCAGTTGAAATAATTTCTGGTGAACTATACTTTCTGATATTTTCTGGATTCAAGCTTGTTTGAAATATATACATTATCCTGCAGATAGCTTTTTCAGCATCCTCAGTTCACAAAGTTGATAAATTCACGGAGTTAGCGAAAGTGAGTTTTTATACTTTGTTATGCCGTTTAACAATAAGAAGTCTATATTTGAACATAATACATTTTGTAGAACTGTTTGGCCAGAAAAGTAACTGTCCTGGCATCAAGTAAATTCCAATTACTACCGAAAAAGAAAGATCAAGTGTTCTTTATGCGTGATAATTGACAATTGATGGGTGTTTCTGTTTTCTTCTGCAGGCTTACAAGATATTTTTGAATATGATGACATTTGCTTTTTATTTCCTTGCATTCCAAATGCCTCAGGTAAATTAATCTCTTATCATGTACGCCCTGCTAAACTTCACATATTCTTGTTTTCCGCGTTTGTGTATTATACTGCCAACTTTGGGTATGATTTATCTCTGTGTCCAGATAGTCTTTTCCATTGACGTGACTTTATTTTGATACCGCTTCAGCTTAAAGTCCGTCAACTAAGTTTCCTAAAATGCAAAAGTCCGATTTACTTCACTCTTGTCATTTTGTAAAACCCTTAATGATCTTGAAAGTATGTCATTCAAAGTAGACCATCTTCCTTTTCCAGAGTCATGTGTCTGGGTGAGTTTTGTCTAAGAGCTACTACTCTCAGTTTCCCATTACTCCCTGGAACAGACATTTTCACTCCATTCTTTCTATTGGGATTGGGAATACTGTATTTTGCACTGCTACCTATTCAAATTTTGTATTTCATCTCATTTTGTTTCACAATTACTTCTCAGGGAAGTCTGCTTTACTGGTCTACCAATTTGTCATTCAGCATAGCTCAGGTTTGTTCTAATGATTGCATTCTAACATCTACTAACTTTGTTTGACTTTTGATGGTGTTGAATATTTACTTTGTGTGATGTGGTATCTATTGGGACTAGATCGATTTGGACTAAAGTCTTAGTTTCTCTGTCTCGAATTCAGGCAAAACTTTAGATCTTAGTTTAACTCGTTAAGATGAATTTCGTGAAAATTGGGCAAACCAAAAAATTATTGAGGGATGTTCTTAATCTTGAATTCATGTAAACTAAGAACTAAATGATAGAGTGGCAAGTTGCCACTTAGCATCTGAGTTAGGGAGGAATGACGTGGCATTTGACTTGAGGATCCATAGCTTATCTTATACGTTGGCCCTAAGTTACTGATTTATGGTGTATTAATTAGTAAAAAGTTTAGTAACTCTGTTTAAGGGAATTGGTCTTAAGCTGGTTTATGGGTAGAGAGAAGTTTACCTAAGAGGAACTCCTCAGCCTTTGAATTCAGCTCTTATGAGCAATATAATTTGATTTTCTTCCTTAGTTTTTAATGCTCGTATCTCTGATCACAACAGCTATCTACCTTCCCTTTTACAGTAAATATGTAAGTGCCCTTCGGTTCTCTCATATAGTGCATTGGCTTTGTAGCAATCAATCCTCAAACATCCCGTTGTAAGTGCCAAGTTGGGCCTACAAGGAAATGACACTGTCCAGAAAGAGGCTGGAAATCCTATATTGACAAATATAAATGAAGCTAAGTTCACTGATCCATCCTCTAAAGGGCGCTTGATCTCGGTGCATAATTTAACCCCGAAGGAGCTGGTTGGTGTAAGTCAATGTCATGGATCCGGATGTCCTAACAATAATTAGTCTTCCACATCTTTATTAATATTGTTAACAGCTTTTCTTAACAGCTTTCTGCCAAATACTTATCCGGAGGGCACAAGGAAAAATCAATTCCGCTATTAAGGTAACTATGTAGCTACGATTTCTTCTCATCACGAAAAGCATTTCCTTGGACCTATACTTGTCGATGTGGCTGTTCTTGTGAGACTTTTGTGTTTTTTATTTTTCAGATTGGCATTAGAAAAGGATCCTGAATATCTTCAAGCTATGGTTATTCTTGGTCAGGCTTTATATCAGAAAGAACAGTTCGCTGAAGCTGCAAAATACTTAGAGCAGGCTGCTTCAAAGGTGTGATAGTGATGCTCTTTGATCTCATTCTTTCGGGAATTAGTTTAGAAGCGTATTATTTGTTTGACTTAACCGTATTAATCTGAGTTACTTCTGTTCCTCTCAGCTTATTGATGCATGTCCAACAGAAGTTGAAGAAGTCGATCTTTTAATTGTTGCATCCCAATGGGCAGGTGTCTCCAATATACGCCAGGTACTTGCTTTCCTGTATCGATCTTTGTATATATACTCGTTGATGTGAAGAAACTCAAAGAACGAACACTCATGGCTTCAGGGGAAGACATCAGAGGGAATCACACACCTTGAAAGAGTAGCAAACATGAAAGAGCCTGACGATCCCAAGAGCAAAGCTCATTACTTAGACGCATTGGTACTCTACTCAAGGTAAAAAAGATTTAAAAAATCAAAACTATTCTCTGAGAAAGAGTTGTTTTTTTTGTTGTAATCCTGTGTGTGTGTGTGTGCAGTGCTATATTCAACGAAGGAAGGAGAGAGGAAGCAGCAAAGTACTTGAGAAGAGTGGTGGTTTATGATCCATCGTTCCAGGAATTATTGAAACAATGCGAAGAAGATGATGATGATACCATTCCCATTGCCAATTCAACGTCTTCTTCATCTAACTCTACCCACAAAACCTCATAACTTTTTTTTCTTTGTTTTGTTTCTACCATCCCGTACTGATTTTCTTAGGGGGTTTTTGTTTCACCTTCTTTTTTTTTTTAAATTGATTTTTTTTTTTTTAGTCGTTTTCGCTTTACGAATTTGGGTAGATTGTTTTCTTTTATCCTATTAAAAATAAAAAAATAGAGGAAATCTGTAAAAATATTCCAAAATTTTAATGTATTTTAAAAATTAACTCATATTCTTAAAAGTTGGAAAACTATATAAATACTTGAAAATAAATAATACATATACAATGTTTTTGAATCAAAGATAATGATCTAATATTAGAAAATTGATATTATTTTAGGTGATGATTAAAAGTGGAAATTAAAAAAGAAGAAGATTGATGTTACAAATAAAATTAATAGTCATAAAAGATCACACTTAGGTTAAAGATTAAAAATGGTGGTAACCTGCAAAAAAACTTATGACATGTGTTATAATGTTTGGTTCATTCGATCCAATATCTCATGAATATAAAATAAAATGAAAAATTAAGTTGGAAATATCTCTATAACACTTATTTTAATACGTCGGTGAAATGCATCATGGAAGTCAAAATCGCCAGCCCAATAAAACATGTCTAATAAATCAATAATAACAGGGCTCACGAAGTCAAATGTACGGACGAATTGACGAGCCATACTGAAAGATCCACTTAGGTGAAATTTAGGGTTAAAGAGGAATAAATGTAAATAGGTTAATCAACTCCGACGATACCAAATATTCATTCAAACCGGTGAATTAAGGTGTCTGAACATAATAACCGTAACTTCTGAATTAAAAACTATTCATACTGAATCATGCAGAATAAACGGTAACGTTAAACACAGACTCGAAATATAAAGCAAAGATGAGAGTAAAAAGCAACACAACTTCTCCCATTTGCAACTAGCTCTACACTTAAACACTTAGCAATTATTTGTTTTTGTTCTTGTAAAAACACTTTTGAGATCGAAATACTAGTCTAATTTTACTCCGTAATTTCTTGTCCAAATCTGCTTTTTGATCTAGTTTGGTCTACTCGAACAACAAATTTTCTGTTTATTGTTCGATAATCCTTTGGATATTTTGTTATTAAAGATAAAACAAAGTCTTTGGTTTATTCCTAGCTACAATAAATCTTAATTTTGTTATATAAACTTTGATAGACTATATAGTGCATGTACCACATGAAACCATATATATTAAAGGTAACGTGGTGTAGACAGCTTATGACGTGGGTGCAATTGTTTGTTTAACTGTTCGTTGTGTTTCCAAGTGTTGCATGAAGTTAGCTTTAGCAAAAACATATTAAATTCATCATTTCTAATCAAATAAAATCATAATAATAAAAACTTTCATATTAATAAAGCAAGTAAAACTTGGGTATTCTCCACACATGATGATGCATTCAGTGTAATAAAAACACACAAACATTTAGCAATACATAAAACTAAAGTAGAAATTCATTTTATCAACGATAAAATACCATTCTTGAAACACCATGATTTATCTCTTAATTATTTCAAGCTGATCAACATCTCTTATTAAATGTGACTCTAAGCCCATGCTTCATGTGAAGAATAATACCAGAAAATGGCTCAATCTTCTGTCCACTCACAACTTCAATGTCATAGTTTTGTAATATCTCAACAACCACTGTCTTCAACTGAGTCATAGCCATGTTCTTGCCAAGACAAGCTCTTGGGCCAGCATTAAACGAAAAGAACTTGTGAGAAGGCTCATGTCTTATTCCTCCGGTCGAGGAAACCCACCTCTCTGGCTTGAACTCCAATGCGTCTTCACCCCAAATCGCTCTCATCTTCCCCATCGCGTAAACAAAAATCATGATCGTTGAGTTTGCATCGACTTTATGCCCACTTGGAAGAACATCTGGTTTGATTGCTGACCTACGTTGGAACGGAACTGGTGGGTAAAGCCTCATTGATTCACACAATGCACCATGTAAATACACCAACTTATCCAGCTTCCGCGGGATCATAAGACGGTCCCTCCTGACCACTTCCGGATCTTGGTAGATTCTCTTGGAGCTCATGGTGAATCTTAGTCAACACTTGAGGGTTTTCGGACAAAAGCCAGAAGAACCAAGTGAGCGTAGATGCAATTGTGTCTCTCGCCGCTAAAATGAAACCCACAATGACGTCTCTGAGGAGTTTATCATCAATAGGGTCCAAGAGCCCGAACTTTATGAAGAACGTTAAGAGATCCACTAATTCTCCATCATTTGAATGATGATTTGCCTCTTTTCGTATTTCATCTCTCTTATCAGAAACGTATTTCCCGCACAAACGATTAAAGATGGCATCAGCTTCTATCATCTTCTTCTCTTGTCCCAATCCTATCTTGTTTTGCAGCTTCCACATGAATCTTGGCATCATATGCCTATACACGATCGCTACTTCAACATCTTCAAGGGCTTTGACGAACTCATCGCTGGTCATTTGAACTGAGAGAGATTTAGGATCAGACGTACCTATTGTAATTAGAGCTGTATCGAAGGTGAATCTCCGGAACACAACTTGCAAGTCTACGATTCTCCCTTCGTCAGCAAAATGATTGAAAAGAGGCAGAAGTTCGTCTTTGAGTTTATTTCTCGTGGCGCAAATTGAAAACCTTTGAAACCTTTGATCATGAAGCAGGGCTTGATAACACTTCCTCAGATTATTGCATCGCTCCGAATCCGAGTTGAGTAGTCCGTTTCCAAAGATTTCGAAAACTTCTTGGAAGTTTGGACCTTTGATGTAGTTGGAGAAACTTGAGCTCATTATATGATGGATATTAGCTGGATCAACCGTGACTAATATATCCATTCCAGCGAACCACGGGCCCTTGAATGGGAACGTCATGTTGTAGTTCTCAAGAACCTCGACACCGTCGTAGATCCGGTTCAGTCTCACTAGCAAACCCGGAAACATCCCAAGAACCGGCCAGTTCCAAGGGTAGCTTTGAAATATTTTCTTGATGAGGATGTAATCAAAAGGTTTCTTGATGATAAAGAAATAGAATATGAGAAAGAAAAAGAAAACCATAGATGCTTCAAATAAGCCAATCGAAGCCATTAAGATAAGTTGGATTTTGGATACGGAAAGAGAAAGAAAGAAGATTGATTTATGGACGGATGATATAACACATATGAGTTCTCAAGTCCTTTGTTTCACTACATCTATATAAAGGGCGAAGGGGTTGTTTAAAAAAGAAAAAAGTTTTGTTGATAAAATTAAAATCGCTACAATTTTTCTTGTAAAACCCAATTAAAAATGTTCAAAATCAATGTTGACCTTTGATTTATCAACTTTGGTCCATGAATTTCTCCCGTTATTATTGTTGGGGATAAATATTTATCTTTATCTTAGCGACACATGTAATTTAAAATGATCTAGATCACTTTTTCTTAAAAGAAGTGTCAATATTCACCAATTGGTGCCATATGATCTGGAGAGTGTAAATATTTTATAATTTTCACCAACTCGTGACAAGTAATCTGGAGAAGTGTGACTATTGACCAACTTGCGGCAAGTGATATGGAGACGTGTTGAATTAAGGAATGAATGGTCTAGTAAAAACGAGGAGGCAGCCAGGTGACCATGCATCAAGGCAACTACATAGTTAGGAAGCTTGACATCTAGACAAACCGGAGAGCAGATAACCCGACATACATCTATTCTCCTTCAAAGAGAGGGATCCGCTTTCCACTTCATTTTTTGCTTAGTATTCTCGAGATTTTGACTCATTTCTCTCTCAACTCTCTAAACACTTATTTTTTCATTGAAACCTATTTCCAACCATTTTAGGGTCATCTCTCTCGAATTTCAAACTCTTCTTTCCATCGTTTCCCATGGCAAAGAGTTCCTTTAACATTATTAGACTTCGCGGATCTATCCTTTTTCATACTCGGAGTTTTCAAACACCTTTTTTTTTATTGTCTTCCGATTCTTTCTGGTTTCCAATGTATTAACCCATGATTTTTTTTTATTAACTTGAGCGTCGGAGAATTTTTGGAAGACATTTTCCATCATGTACAATTATTTTCCTTGGTCAAATCACATTCTATCTTGAAAACAATCTGTTATCAATAATCATGTGGAATTAATGGTAAGTCAATTCCTATATATACGGATCTCATCAATAGCAAGCGAAAGTGTAGAGTTTTCTTAATTAGTAACTAAAGTGAAGAGTTTTTAACAAAAAAAAACTAAAGTGAAGAGGTTTTTGAATTTTTTTGTTCCTGCATTAAATTTAAAAGAATTATATAACCTAAAGAAATCATGCATGAAGCAAAATACCATACTAATGATAGAGATACCAAAACCCCAGCAAGGATAGCATTTAAGGGAAAATTGAATCCAACACCATTCAACTATAAAATTAAACCTCACTTAGAATTTAAGCCAAGAAGAGCAAATGCTTTGCTCTGAGTCACCATTAACACTACACCTTTTGAACGATACGTGTTGGAAAAAAGATGATTTAAATGGACCCCACCTAAATTAATGAAGATATTTTGTTTTTCATAATAAGAAGTAACTTAGTTGAAGATATTTTTTTCTTGCTGAAGAAGTACTCAAAGGGTTCTTAATGGGGAACCAGCCCAATCGAAGCAGTTTTATCGTTGTTGTGTCGACCATTTAGCATTGTTCCTAGATTTCACCTTATAACTATTAAAGAGTAAAGAGTAAAGAGTAAAGAGTAAAGAGTAAAGCTCGTTCAAAAAAAAAAAAAACTATTAAAGAGTAAAATTGGTACATTGTCACAATCTCCAGTGTTTTTTTTTTTTTTTTTTTGAATTTTCATGCACATAAGTTTTGTTTTTTGGTTTGTTAATCACATAAGGCTCTTTAGTTGGTTATCTATTTTGGAAGAAAATATTTTACAACAACATCCGTATTCTGTAAATGTGTTTATGGCCGACCGAGTTACACAATCCGCCGTGAGATTTTAAATTATGAGAAATAAAAAGAAAGTGAAAACGACCAGAGGTTGATAACTCGATTCGAAACAAAAAAACGATTCGTGCAAGAGTTTGCTGTGTAGTTTTAAACTCTTGCATGGAACCATAAGCGGATATGCAGAAACAAAAATGTATGGAAGAGTAAAAACGACCATAGGTTAATAACTCGACTAGAAATGTACTATGTGGTAATCCAAAAGGTTACAAGACCGAATGGCAGCTGAGACGGTTAAAAATATTAAAAGCTGGTCCGGACCTAAGGGGATGTATGAGTTTCGGCTCAGAACCTCATGGTTATCCATAAAAAAAACGACTTAAAGAAAAAAAAAGAATTAGGTACATGTATATATATATATACATACATATACATATATGTAAGTAAATGTGTATATATATATATAATTAAAAATCATACTAAATTAAAAATTGTTCTGAATATCACAAACTCAACACATCAATTTTTTACAATCAACTTAAAATAATTTCAAAATCATGATTCGAAATCAAAAATCTAAATCACCATCTTGATTTTCACTTTTCTCAACTCCATCAAATCAATTCGTCTCAAACATTTTGTTCTCAAAAGAAAGATCATCAAACTCAAATCTTCCAAGATAATCTCATTTAACTTATTAAATTAATAACATCTCACATATGATTTAACTAATCTTTCTAAACAAGATTTGTTTTATAGATAAAGGATTAGTGTTTACAAATGCCAAAATACTATATTAGTTTCGGTTTTCTTTTCTTTATAAAATGGAAAATATATAAAAAAATAAACATAGCTTTCCTATTTATTTACGATACCACATTTTTAAAATGGAAGCGCAAGTTTCTTGTGCTTCCAACGCGTTTTAAAATGACTTTTTTGGAACGCAATAGAAGAGATTTTCCAAAAATTTCCGAGAGCTTTCGATTCTGATTCTATAGCGAGGTAAACCCAAGACCATATCTACAGTGATACAAGGTGGGGCACTTACACTCCATATAATTATTTATATAGTGGGACTTACAATAGTTAGTCATTTAGATCAATTGGTTACTGAATATGCCTTTGAAAAGTTGTTAGGTAAACGGTTCGATCCCTATTTTGTTGCACTTTCTTTTTTGGTGATATTTTTTTTGTCACGTTGATGCGTGTCAAGTTTAAAAAAAACTAACCTAAACTAGACTACCCCAGTGCAAGGTATGTCATCGAGTAAGTTGAGGTTCGAACCACAAGGAAGGGGAGACTATCCTATATCAATGCAAGAAACCTAATATTCTAGATCGATATGATGAGGTTGTTTTGATGTCTAACTATGTCTAAAAGATGCAAATGAGATCAACTAGAGGAAAGAAGACAAGCTAATGATTAAGAGATGTACAACTATGAAATAAAGTATGGATCTTGGGCTAAGGTCAATGACTTGGACAACTATTAGTTCGTCGATAGTGCTAACAATCTTAGACAAGCTAATCCAAAGGTAAAATGTCACTAGTTATAGATTAATCATTTCCATGCATTAATCTTTTCACTAATCACTTTTCTAATTAATGTTTTTGGATAGTAGATAAGTGAATCATGACCATTAAACATAAGACCTATCAAACCTACAAATCATCTTGAACATCAACTCTCGTCGGCAAAGTATTAAAATGCATGTACTAAAGTTGGGTTAGACATTTCTGTTGTCGATACGCTTCAATTCGTCTTCGATTCGAACGCTCTCTCTCTCGCTTTACTCTCTCGATTTGTACTTGCAGAAATCGAAATTAACACACACACATATAGAGTTCCCCGAAATTTGGGTACATCTCTCTTCAGAACGGTACCTGGAAATCCATTATATGAGCTTGCGATACAGAGAGTGTCTAAGAGATTACAGAGGGAAGAAATCAAGAAGCTTAAAGGAAGAAGATGAAGATTAACGTAGAAGTCTGTTACGTTGTTTTTCTTTAAGCGACTTAGATTCCAGAAATAGGTGGGCCTGCTTCAATCACCGAGGCCCAGCTTCCCTCATGACATTCTTCATGTATTGGGCTTAGGCCCACATGATCTAAATCATTAACCAGATTATCACAAATCTCCACATTGGTTATGATTTCTCCTGATCTCGCAATAGTGAATTTCCGATCCTGGAGCTTTGCAAATTTTCATTGTTCCGAAAACTTGCCCTTGCTATCTCCTCTGACTTGAGATAGCATGCCACCTCCTGACCACCAGAAGCAGCTGAACTTAGTTTCCTCTTTCTTGGAAACACCTCAAAATCTGTAACCTGAAATTGAGTCTTCGACACCGTCATCTCCTGGTCACCGGAGATAACATCCCCACCGCCAGCTCAGACGATAACTTTCAAAGTCTCCAAGCAGATGTTGAAATTTTTTGCTGGTAGAACCTTAGTTAACATGTCCGCTGGATTCTTCGAAGTATGAATTTTTAACACAGTTACGTCTCCTTCTGCGATGATATCTCTGATGAAGTTGTATTTGGTTGCAATGTGCTTAGTCCTCTCACTATACATGTAGTTCTTTGCCAAGCAAATGGCGCTTTGTGAGTCACAATGAACTTCCATTGCTCCCTAACTGTACCCCATCTCTTCGCAGATTCCTTTTAACCAAAGAGCTTCCTTCACTGCCTCAGATAATGACATATAATCTGCCTCAGTAGTAGACAACGCAACAACCTTCTGCAAACACAATCTCTAGCTTACAGTATTCCCACCAACCATGAAAACATAACCTGATATTGACATGCGCCTGTCCAAATCAGCTGCATAATCTGAATCACAGTAACCCTTTACCTTAAAATCTGCTTCTCTTGTAAACGTCAAACTCACTTTTTCAGCTCCTTTAATGTATCTCATGACCCGTTGTACTGCCAACCAATGTCCCTTTCCAGGTTTTCCTATGTATATGCTCACTAACCCAAGTGAATAAGCAAGATCTGGCCTTGAACCAACCATCCCATACATTAAACTCCCCACTGCATTTACATACGGAATCTGGTCCATTTCTTTGACATGAGCCGATGCTTCCTCTTCTGTAAGACTTTGTAACTTGAATTAAGGTCCCATTGGAGTAGTAACTGACCTGCAATCCTCTATTGCAAATGTCTTCAAAACCTAATTCAAGTACTCTTGTTGAGATAAAATCAAAATTCCTTTTGCTATATCTCTGAATATGTCCATTCCCAGGATCCTTCTTGCTGGTCCTAAATCCTTCATCTCAAATTCCTTGCTGAGTATCTCCTTAAGCTTTTTAATCACTGACATATCATTTGAAGCAAATAACATGTTATCGACATAAAGCAATAAGTATACCATATCTTCTGCTGTTGAACCCTTGAGATAAACACATGGATCATACTGACTTTTCTTGTACTTATTCTTGATCATGAATGTATCAAATCTGTAGTTCCATTCCCTTGGTGACTGTTTCAAACCGTGGAGTAACTTTCTCAATAGGCAGACCTTGTTCTCTTTACCTTTCTGAACATACCCTTCAGGCTGATTCATATAAATCCTCTCTTGCAAAACCCCATGTAGGAAAGTTGTCTTCACATCAAGCTGCTAAAGTTCCATGTTCTGATGAACCACCAATGACAAGATAAGCCTTATTGATATGTGCTTTACCACTGGTGTAAAAACCTCATTGTAGTATATTCCTTCGATTTGTGCATATTCCTTAGCGACTAGCCTGGCCTTATACCTCGGTTTCTCGATTCCTGGTATCCCTGGCTTCAACTTGTAGACCCATTTGCAGCCTATGACCCTCTGATTCTCTGTTTTGTCAGTTAAATCCCAAGTGTGATTCATGTCTAAGGAATCCATTTCCTCATCCATAGCTGAGTCCCAAAGATCACTCTTTTTACTTCTCCTTGCTTCCATGAATGTCTTTGGCTCATCAATGTTTATTGTTTCTGAGCTAGCCAACGCATACGCTATGAAATCAGCTCCTTCAAACCTTGATGGAGGTCTGATTTCCCTCCTTTCTCGATCTCTAGCCAACAAATAATTGTCTAGATTTCCAGGAGTAGCTGTATCACTTTCATCAACTTCTTCTGATGAACTTGAATCTTCTTCTTGTTCAGATTCTGTTACTATATAGTCTGAATCAACTCCATCTTGATTTGAACTCTCCCCTGAAGCTTCAACTGCGAATTCTCTTCTTTCAGCCTCAGAATATAACCTTTTAACCTTGTCTGAATTCAGATCCTTGAACAAACTTTCCTCATGAAAAATGACGTCTTTACTAATCACAATCTTCTGTTCTTCCAATAACCAAACTTTGTATCCCTTAGTTCCCTGAGCATATCCAACAAAAATCCCTTTAGTTGCCCTTGGACTTATCTTATCTCGGATTATATGCACATAGGCCATATACAACCGAAACTCTTCAAATGACCATACTCTGGTTTTCCTCCAGTCTATATTGCTTTCGGAACCTCAAAGTCTATTGATGCTGCGGGTGATCTGTTGATAATGTAGACTGCAGTAGAAGCTGCCTCAGCCTAAAATTCACCCTTTAATCCTGTCTCAGAAAGCATGCTTCTAACTCTGTCCATTATTGTCCGATTCATTCTTTCTGAAATCCCATTTTATTGTGGCGTGTAAGGACAAGTCTTGTGTCTCTTAACTCCTGTTTCTCTGCATTGCTTGTCAAACTGGTTGTTGCAAAACTCCAGCCCATTGTCTGTTCTTAGACACTTAAGCTTCTTCCCGGTTTGGTTTTCTACAAGTATCTTCCAATCAGCAAACTTTTGGAAGGCTTCATCTTTTGTTCTGAGAAAATAGATCCATTCGAGAAGTCATATATGAATGTCATGAAGTACTATGAAGTACTGGTTCCCTGATAATCTTGGTGTAACGTTGGATGAACCCCACAAATCTGAGTGAACTTAGTCCATAATCTCCTTTGTAGTATGCTTAGCCTTTTGAAAGCTTTGCTTATGAGATTTCCCCATTATACAAGCTTCACAAAATCCTAGCTTCGATATTTCTTCTCTTTTCAGATAGCCCTTTCTTGCTAATGTATCCATGGAAGACTGGCTCATGTGAGCAAGCCTTGAGTGCCACTTCTTTGTCATGTCTGATGTGTCTTTAGCAATATTGATTTTTGGCCTTCTGATTTTCCCTTGAAGATAGTACAGTCCATGTTCATACTTCCCTGTTAACACTTTATGTTTCCCTTTGTAGAAATTAATCTCAAAATCTCCACCAGCATACTTGCATCCCGACTGTTCAAGCTGACCATATGAGATAAGGTTTCTTCCCATCTCAGACATGTATCTTACATTGCTTAAAGTAAAAATAGAGCCATCGGGATTCTCTATTGTTATATTTCCCATGCCTTTAACCATACATTGCGTATTTTTCCCCATAAGCACTTTGTTTCCTTCACATGTCACAAACTCTGACAACAACTCCTTCTTTGTTATTACTCTTGTTGTCATTCTTTGTTCCTGGTCTTCCTCTTGAATCAACATACAGCCCCTCAGAATTTCCCTTTGACCTGTTTAGAAGCCCCTTCTGTCTCAGTTCAGCCTCCTTGGCGTAGACTGATGTTGTGACCTCCCTTACGGTCAAAGATTTCTTGCCTGTTCCGTACTTCAGGGTGTGAACCAGAGGTTCAAACGCTGGTGGAAGGCTGGTCAGTAGCTGTATGGCTTGATCCTCATCACTAATGATGATCTTCAGACTGGCAAGATCCTGTATCAGCTTCAAGAAACTGCCCACATTGTTTTCAATAGACTTGTTTTCATCCATCTTAAAACTGGCAAAGCTCTGCTTCAGATAAATCCTGTTTGGCAATGACTTGGTATGGTAATCAGCTTCTAAGGCCTTCCACATATCCAGAGCTGTAGGCTCATCCATGATTTTCCTCAAAATCTGATCACTCAAACACGTTCCCAAAAGATTCCCGACCCTCAGATCTTTGTCAGCTGCTTTCGGATCAATCTTTACCTCAACCTCTTTTCCTTGTTCATCCTTTTCTGGTGTCACTGCTGATTTCTCTTTCAACACTGATCCCAAACCCTGGATCTCAAGCTGTCCCAACATTCTGTATTTCCATAATCCGAAATCCCCTTTGCCGTTGAATCTCTCCATCTCAAACTTTCCCTGTGTTGGATCCATCATTGATTAACGACATGTACTTGTGTTACCTGCAGATAAAACAATCCAGAACACAGCAACCAACAACAAATCCGAAACCACCAATATCTCTCCAAGCAATTCCAGAAGCAAAGCAATATCTCTCACATGTCAAGATTCGAAAAAATGTAAGGCCAGGTTCCGGATCTACAAAAAAAACTTAAGAGACTAAAAAAGGTTTTTTAAGAAAGACTCCCTTGAGTTCTTGGCTTGAACTCTTTTGATCTGTGCTCCAGAAGACTCGTTTCTCAGTTTCACCGTAGGTCCGTGAAGCTCGCGATCTCCGTCTTCACCGAGCGCTGCAATCTCGATCTTCTCCTTTCCGATTGAATCCCGAATCGCCTTCGTATCCTTGAGCGTCCCGAAACCTGGGTGCTCTGATACCACTTGTTGTCGATACGCTTCGATTCGAACTCTCTCTCTCTCTCTCTCTCTCGCTTTACTCTCTCGATTTGTACTTGCGGAAATCGAAATTAACACATACACATATAGAGTTCCCCGAAACTTGGGTACATCTCTCTTCAGGACGGTACCTAGAAATTCACTATATGAGCTTGCGATACAGAGAGTGTCTAAGAGATTATAGAGGAAAGAAATCAAGAAGCTTAAAGGAAGAAGATGAAGATTAACGTAGAAGTCTATTAAGTTATTTTCCTTTAAGCGACTTAGATTCCAGAAATAGGTCCAGCTTCCCTCATGACACTCTTCCTGTATTGGGCTTAGGCCCACATGATCTAAATCATTAACCAGATTATCACAATTTCAACAAATACTTTCAATGCATGAAATTCTTAATGTATATATTTTTAATGTTTGGACCTAAAGAAACTTTATTTTGAAATTAATTTTATTCCATTGAAAACTGATAATAGAGATCAAAATTTTAGGGTGAATTGACTATTTTTTTACTTCGAATCAAAATTTCATGTTATTAGTTCAATTATTTGTATATGTATTTCCTCTTTTATTTTAACTTATGTACAAAATTTGTAGAAACCGTAGAAAGCAAGTACAAATTTTAAAAGGTAAAAGGTCGTGACGTGGCAAGGGCGACGAAATAGGCGATTCTAGGGTTTCATCTGTGAGGCTCTCTTCAACTGCTATGGCTGCTCCTCCGCCGTATCTTCTCATCATGACTCAGCCGGTGGAAACATTGGCATCTCCGGCAATCGCATCAATCACATCGGAGGCTCTGAAAAAAAAACCTTCATGGTCTTCCATTGTGCAGAACAAACCAACAGTTTCTAAACACGATTTCAACTTCACGATTGTCAATGGCTCGCTGACGGTAGACGAAGTTATTGACGACTCGACTCTGTTGTGGGAAGATCTAGTTATCGAGAAATTCCTTTCTACGGCTCCCCATGTAGCAAAGGTTCACGTGATCATAAAAAAAATTTGGACCCTTGGAGACAAATCAACAAAGATTGATGGGTTCGTTATCAGCGAGAAGATGATCAAATTTCGAATCAGGGATATCTCCATGCGAGCTAGAGTTTTGCGACGTGGAATGTGGAATATCGCAGATATGCCGATGATCGTCTCCACATGGTCTCTGATACTTGAAGACTCGCAGCCAGAGATCAAGTCGATTCCCATGTGGGTGACTCTGAAAAATGTGCCGCATAAGATGTTTTCATGGAAGGGATTGAGTTTCTTGACGAGTGCTGTAGGTGATCCAAATTGATTACATCCGGATACGGAGTTATGTAAAAATTTTGAGGAAGCTAAGGTGTTCGTTGAAGCGGATTTATACAAGGAATTTCCAAAATCAGACAGAGGACTAGATGCAATTGTTGATTTCAAGTATATGTGGCTTCCACCAAGATGCACAAAGTGTTTTAAATGGGGGCATCTAGCGGATACATGTCTGGTCAAATCAGGTAAATCAATAACTATTCTGACGAAAGCTAGTGGAGATGTAGCGACACAGGCTGATCGTGACAACTCATCTCAGGAAATCGATCAACAATTTCAAACTGATAAGGAAGTAAAGCAGAGTTGTTCTTAGAGTATTCAAAACGAAGTAGAGAAGGAAGTAGAGAAGGAAGCTGAGTTGGAGACAACAGAAGAAGTTGAGAAGGAAATAGAGAGGAAAACAAATAACTTGGAGATTATTATTGATGAAAAAGAACATTCAGAGAAACGGCAAAACATAGATGATGCTGAGGCAGTAAATGAAGGAGAATGGTGTGCGGTATCACCCACCAAGATTAGGAGACAATCGGGAAACAAAAAATCTGAGCCGAATATTGATTTGGTATCACCCTCACGATACAATATTCTGGCTGATTCGGTTGAGGAGGTGGAGAATGAGGAAAAGAAAAAGAAGGTGAAGCCGAGGAAATGGTGGAACCTATTCAAACAATGGAGAAAGCAGAGGAGAAGGGGACTCCTCCCACCTTACCTCAAGTTTCGAATCCAGTGATCAAGTTATGAAGGACCAGCCACAAGTAATTTGGGAAAGAGGGTTACGAGGCGAAAAAACTGATTTATGTCGAGGGTTTTTTTGTTAATGTGTGCGGCTTCAACAAATCTACTAAGCATTCCGTAATCCGTAATTGGTTAATTACAAGTTCTATGTAGTTTGGATGCTTGTTGGAAAAGCATATTAAATTGTTTCATCTGTTTTCAGAGATTGGTCTTTTCTATCAAATTATGAGCATAATAGATTGGAACCCATTTTTTGAAGGATTGGAATATAATAATTTAACTCCTCCACAGCTCAAATCTGGATTGAATCAAGCTATTCTTGTTAAGATATGTATTCCAAGACACCTTATACCAACACTACAAGAAAACACAGTTTTTGTGACTATCTTTTGCAACTATTTTTTTAGTAGCGAAAAAGAGGTACAGTATTGTTACTGATTTTCGACTAATAAGCGATTACTCATAATGTAGAGACACAATATTCAAAATTTACCAACGAAATGAAGTAGTCATAATGTAGAGGCACAATATTCAAAAATTACCAACGAAACGAAGTAGTCAGACAAGAATCGGTTATTTGCGACTGTTTGAGGACTTGCAAAAGTAGTCTCAAATCTGTGACTGATTTGCTTCGCTTTAGCAACTCCACTCGATTTTTTTTTTTAAAAATTCATCAATATATAATTGTAAATATGTTAATTTATAAGTTTTAACATATTTTTGAACTACTATAAATACAAAATCATGGTAAAGTCATATTCAAACCTACCAGGTTCTTAAAGTTTAGGGTTTACGGTAAATGTTTTTGATTCTACTCATAACATGTATAAGTAGTCACAAAAAGGTCCCAATTTTGCGACTAATTTGCGACTCCACTCGATTTTTTTTAATAGTAGTCACAAAATAGTCCCAAATTTGCGACTAATTTGCATCTCCACTCGATTTTTTTTTAAAAAATCATAAATTCTAAATCCCAACCACAAAACCTTAACCCTAAACCCTAAACCTCTAACCCTTAATCATGATCTAAATATTAAATTGTAAATTAGATCTTACACATAACACTACAAGAAAACATGGCCATTTCCGACGGCCATAATTCTAATAGAAATTCTGACGGCCATAATTCCGACAGAAATTCCGACGGCCATAATTCCGTCAAAAATTTCTGACGAATTTCTGACGGGATTTCGAAAAACGTACCATCCGTCAGAAATCCATCAGAAAATCGTACCCGTCGGAAATTTCTGACGGAGTTCCGACGACAACAATCCGTCGGACCAATTCCGACGGATTTCCGACGGCCTTTCGACAAATGCTGATGCTGCCGACAGATTTTCGACGACGGGCATCCGTCGGACACTTTCTAATGGATTTCCGACGGATATTCGACAGATGGTGACCTTGCTGACATCTTTCCGACATCGTTGCCGGCATCGATAATATCTACGTTGCATCGGTCAGAAATCTGTCAGAAAACGCGCACAATTTTCCTTATAAAAACGTATCCACCCTTTCATTTACAATCACAAAAACCCATCTCTTATCTAATTTCTTACGATAATGTCTTCTTCAGATCCTTATAATTATTTTCGATCATGGATGGACAAGCCTCATAAAATTCCGGACACATGCCTAGTTACGGAGGAATTCAAAGAAGGTCTGGAGGAATTCATGGCATTTGCGGGTAAGCAGAAGAAAGCAAAAAAATTGGTAAAATCTACTGCCCTTGTAGTAATTGTGGGAATCGTAGTTTAATCGTGATAGATGAAGTATGGTCACACTTGTATTGTCATGGTTTTATGCTGGGTTACAAGATTTGGTATTATCACGGAGAAAATGATACAATGGTGGATAATTATGCTAGTACTAGTGAACAATATATTGGAGATAACGCTAGCTTAGAAGAACCTGCAATGGAAGTAGAAAATACTGTAGGTCATGTTCCCATTGGTGAACGATGCATTTCGTGAAAGTATACCATCGGTGGCTGAGTATGGAGATCGAGGAGAAGAACCTAACTTAGAAGCTCGAAGATTCTATGATATGTTAGACGCCGCTAAACATCCGTTATATGATGGGTGTAGAGGTGGACATTCCCCTTTATCAACTGCAACTAGGATGATGGGTATAAAGACGGATTTCAATTTGAGTGAGGAGTGCGTGGATGCAATTGCTGATTTTGTGAAAGACATTTTGCCAGAAGATAATCTTGCACCGGCATCATACTATGAGATACAGAAACTTGTTCAAGGTCTAGGATTGCCGTATCAGATGATAGATGTATGCATAGACAACTGTATGCTCTACTAGAGAGAGGACGCAGACCGTTCGACATGCCGTTTTTGTCGCAAACCTCGGTATAAGGAAACAGGTGGAAGAGTGCTAGTGCCATATAAACGGATGTGGTATCACTACAAGAAAACACAGTTTTTGCGACCACTTTTTGTGACTTTTTTTTTGGTCGCAAAAAACTGTGACGAAAGTGAGACCAATTTGTGACTCTTTGGCGAATGTTTGTAATGCAGAGGCAAAAGAGTCGCAAATTAACGACTAAATATAGTAGTCAGAGAAGAGTCGCTTATTTGCTACCGTTTTGTAAATGTAGTCCCAAATTTGCGACGGATAAATGTAGTCGCAAATTTGCGACTGATAAATATAGTCGCAAACGTCGTCCCAAATTTGCGACGAATTTGCAACGGAAAATTGTAGAAAATAGTGGTCGGTAAAAGTTGGTAGAAAACGTGGAAAATACGAAATAAGTTGGTATCCCAAAATTTTGTGACTGTTTTTTTAGAGTCGCAAAAAAGTCTCAAAATTTTGCACTATAAATAACACACATCCCTCTCTCCACAATTGCATTCATCGAAGAAAAAAAAACAAAAAAAAAAACAAAAAAAAAACAAAAGAATAAAATCGAGTGAGTCACAAAAAAACCAATGTGGAATTCATCACGAGAGTGGATGTATAATAGAATCGATACACAACATATGGTATGTTGTCGGGATGGACGACACATGGAAGACTATCGTGTCCTATTTGTATGGATGATACAAATGTTTTTTTATCTTCCGGCTGGTAGGAATACATGTTGGTTTGACTGTCACGTAAGATTTCTTCTTGTAAGTCATTCATTACGGAAGAATAAAATAAACTTTTTGAAGGGAAAGCACGCATTGAACGACTACCCACCACAATCTTTAACTGGCGAACAAGTTTTATTTGAGCGTATAAGGCATGCAGAACCACCAAAAAAATCTGAATGCGGAGGAAATGGTCATGAAAATAAAGTGGACGGCTATGGGGAGTGGCATAATTCGCATAAAGAAAGCATATTTTGGGAGCTACCGTACTGGACCGATCTGACGCTACGACACAATCTTGATGTGATACATATCGAGAAGAATTTTTTTCGATAACATCATGTATACTGTTATGAATGTTAAAGACAGATCAAAAGACACAATAAAGTCAAGATTAGATATTGCAAAATTTTGTTCTCGGAAATATTTGAATGTAGATGATCGAGGGAGAGCTCCATTTCCTATTTGGCGATTGACTTCAAAAGCGAAAGAAAGCTTACTACAATGGGTTAAACATGAGGTTAGATTCTCCGATGGCTATGTAGCAGATTTAGCTAGTTGTGCAGACATCAACGGTGGAAAGCTCTCGGGAATGAAAAGTCACGACGGCCATGTATTTATGGAACGATTGCCTCCGTTTGTCTTTGCAGAACTTCTACAGCGTAACGTGAACCTTGCATTATCAGGTATATATAAATTATCATATATGTTTCACTTATATATATATATATATATATAAATATAAATTATATAATCTTAATATTGTCGTAGGGATTGGAGTATTTTTCCGTGACTTAAGTAGTAGATCATTGGATCAAACCCAACTCAAAATTTTGAAGGATACCATTGTCATGATTTTGTGTAATTTGGAAAAAATATTCCCACCTTCTTTCTTTGATGTGATGGAGCACCTACCAATACACCTACCTTACGAAGCGGAGATTGGTGGTCCTGTGCAATTTAGGTGGATGTATCCCTTCGAAAGGTTTTTTAAACGTTTAAAAGGGAAGGCGAAGAACAAAAGATATCCAGCAGGATCAATAGTTCAATCATACATAAATGATGAGATATCTTTTTTCTCGGAACACTACTTTGCTTCACACATTTCTACAGCTCGCAGAAGAAGGTATGGTGGTGAATATTTCTCCGAACACTAATTTCAATTTTCGCTTCGAATTAAACGAGCTAAAATGATGGTGACTATTTTTGTTCGTCAAGTAGGTATGATGAAGGTGAAGTACCCGTATATCCTATACATGTACCGGATATATTCACTCAAGTAGGTCGTCCAAGTGGCCAAAGTAGTGAATTTTGGTTAACTGAGAAAGATTATAAATGCGCACATGCATATGTCCTTGCGGAATTGTGACTATTTTCAGCCGCTTGAGAGGTATTTTATATACGGTTCATTAACTTAATTGTGATTTTTTTATTAATTTTTATAATTAATTTAGTTAAATATTTCTTATTCTTGTTGGCAAATCAGATTGTTGGAAGCACATATTCGATTTGAATATCCGGAACTCTCTGATGATGAGGTGAAGTCGAAAAGAGATGAAGATTTTCATATATGGGTTCGCCAATATGTACGTATTTAATTTACTATCAACCTATCACTACAAGAAAACCGCCTTTTTACAACAAACATAATCGTCGTAAATCGGTCGTAAAACATGATTTACGACGGATTAGCGACGATTAACAATTCGTCGTAATATGATCGTCGCTAATAGTAAATCGTCGTAAATTGGTCGTACTATTAAGGAGGACTAAAAATCGTCGTAAAATCGATGTAATATATTCGTCGTAAAATCGATATATATTTACATCGAATGTACGACGAATATATTACATCGATTTTACGACGAATATATTACATCGATTTTACATCGATATAACGATAAAACATTACATCGATTTTACATCGAATTATACAATTTTTTTTCCGACAAACCGTCGTAAATTCGTGGTAATAGGATGAAACATTACATCGAATTTACAACGAATTATAAAATTTCTGTTTTTACGGATTCGTCGTAAATTCGTCGTAATATGCAGCTGTAAATACGTTGGTAAATCGATGTAAAATATTCGATGTAAATTTGTCGTAACTTTTGAACGATGTAAAATCGATGTAAAACTATTGATGTAAAATCGATGTAAATTATGGAACGATGTAAAATCGATGTAAAATATTCGATGTAAATTCGTCGTAATTTAAATATAATTTTTATATAAATTAAATAAAATTAAAAAAAAAATTTAAAAATTATATTAAAAAAATTATATTTAAAAATTAAATTTTATAAATAAATTCAAAATATAAAATAAAATTTAAAATACAAAATAAAAGTTTTATTACAAACTATTTCCTAGCCGAAAAACGTAAATTATCAAAAAGTTCGTCGTCTGATCCATTCTGCTCCATATTCGCTTGTTCTTGCGCGAGCGGATCAGTTGGCTGGCCCGATGTCGATCCTTCCTGCTGCCTTAGTGCAGCCGCCAAAGTCGGGTTAGTCAGGGCAATAATATCGAAGAGAGTGTTGTATCCTTGGATTGTTTTATCGTATCCTTGGATCGTTTTATCGTATCCTTGGATCTTCTCATCGTATATCACCTGCTTCGCCCGCAAATTGTTGATCTCGGAGTTGGCGTTGTTTAACTCCGTCCGCAAAATAACCGTATCGTCGAAAAGCTGACGACGGGACGACGCGGCGGCACTATCTACGATCGATCCCATCCCTAAAACTCTGCCCTTTTTCTTCGGGGAAACCTTTTTAAAAAGAAACGAAAAATTTAATAAATTGTATAAAAAACATTAACTTTTGTAAAAACAAAACGTTAAATTACCTCTGCGTATATGTCGTCCATCTGGGCAACCGTCAAAGTCGCAGTGGATTGGACCGAACTACCGCCATGTGATAGCTGCTGAGAAAACTGAGTTTGACGCTCGCCGATCCTTGCATGCGCGTCATTGTAGATTGCCTCAGCTCGAGGATCTACAAAAGATCCGTCTTTCTTCTTGTGAGTTTCCGCAAAAACTCGGGTCATCGGAGGAAGTTCGCCTCCATTTGCCTAACAAAAAAGACATTAAAAAAGAAATCAAACCGTTGATGGATAATATAAATTAATAACAAATTAAAATTACATAAATAAAATTATAAGCGAAAAAATTATTACCATTTGAAGGCGTCTTCGCGCAAAAGATGTTTGACCCGACGTATGAGGTATAAGCGCTGGAAGACCGTCTGGACCCATAGTGTTTCGAGAAGCCGAACACTTAGCGGCCACTTGCTGCGCATGTGGATCTCTCCAGTATGCCGTCAAGCCGTTCCAAACATCGGAAGACATGTATGGCGGCTTCCCATGATCGCTTTTAACCTCCCACTTCCTCTTCCAATCGGAAATGGTATTGTTGAGCCGCAATTTTCCCTTCTTTTTGAATTCCGCCTTCACCGTCTCGTTGATCGTAACGTCCCAATGCCATTTTTGCTATACAAAAAAAAAAAAAATTAGAAACGATATATTAAAGATAAAGAATTCTCCAAAATAATATTGAATTAAAAAAAAATATTTTTACCGCGAAACATTTAAACCATGTCTCGACAACGTCTTCCGAAACCGAAGACCAATTGCTGTGAGGCTCCATGAAATAGGCTTTAATGGTGTCAGCCACACTCCGTCCAACTTTGTTATCTTCCTTAAACCTGAGAAAAAAACAAAAATTATTAGTAAAAAAAAACAAATTAATAATGTTATTAAAAAAACAAAAATTGTAGGTACGTACCAAAAAGTATTCGGGAGCCGTCGCGGATCTAACCGGTCTAAAGAATCATGCCCCGGCGACTGCAAAATATCTTCGACCGTCAACCCTAAATCACAATACACATATCCTGGACGTAAGAACGAAGTATATTTGTGCATCTAATACTTATAATATTTAACAATAGATTCAATAACGACGATTGAATCTATATCGTCGTCGATTTCCTTATTCTACATAATAATGTATATCATTCGTTTTTATAAGTATATTCGTAACATGCATGACTTAAATAATGTAAATAATTTTGTAAAAACATAAAATTGTTTATGCTATGATTAGAACTTACGTAAAACAAGATATAAGATAAAAAAAACTAAACAAGTAAATCAAACCCTAAACCCTATATTTTAAGTATTACAACAAAATTACGACGGATTCGTCGTAAACTCGTTGTAATTGTACAACGATTTTACGACGAATCCGTCGTAATTTCGTTGTAATAGATTAAATCTATACCCTAAACCCTAAATCACAATACACATATCCTGGACGTAAGAACGAAGTATATTTGTGCATCTAATACTTCTAATATTTAACAATAGATTCAATAACGACGATTGAATCTATATCGTCGTCGATTTCCTTATTTTACATAATAATGTATAGCATTCGTTCTTATAAGTATATTCGTAACATGCATGACTTAAATAATGTAAATGATTTTGTAAAAACATAAAATTGTTTATACTATGATTAGAACTTACGTAAAACAAGATATAAGATAAAAAAAACTAAACAAGTAAATCAAACCTAAACCCTATATTTTAAGTATTACAACGATTTTACGACGGATTCGTCGTAATTTCGTTGTAATAGATTAAATCTATACCCTAAACCCTAAATCACAATACACATATCCTGGACGTAAGAACGAAGTATATTTGTGCATCTAATACTTCTTATATTTAACAATAGATTCAATAACGACGATTGAATCTATATCGTCGTCGATTTCCTTATTTTACATAATAATGTATAGCATTCGTTCTTATAAGTATATTCGTAACATGCATGACTTAAATAATGTAAATGATTTTGTAAAAACATAAAATTGTTTATACTATGATTAGAACTTACGTAAAACAAGATATAAGATAAAAAAAACTAAACAAGTAAATCAAACCCTAAACCCTATATTTTAAGTATTACAACGATTTTACGACGGATTCGTCGTAAAATCGTTGTAAATCTACATATTTGATGTAAAATCGTTGTAATGCTAATCGATGTAAAACCGTTGTAAATTTTGGTTGCAAATCCGTTGGTAATTTCTAAATCGTCGTAAACTAGTCGTAAAATAACGACAATTTCACGTCGACTCTGAGAGTTTGGTAAAACACGGTTTTATAATAGGTCACCTAATTATTTACATCGCAATTTGTAGACATAATTTCGTCGCATATTCGATGTAAAATCGTTGTAATGCTAATCGATGTAAAACCGTTGTAAATTTTCGTTGAAAATCCGTTGGTAATTTCTTAAAAATTTCTATAAATACGTTCCACACCTTCAATGTTAACTAAAAAAAACACAAATTTCCTTGAGTTTTTACACTGATCATTGTGTTCCAACTTCTTGATGATCTGGCCAACAAATAATCCTGTATGATCTTGTTTTCAAGTAAAGATTGTCTTCAACTACCATAGGGTGAATGATTCATAGAATTGGACATCTATGTAAATCTTTCGTAATATAAGGATGTCCAATTATATGATCTTTCACTTATGGTGGTTGGTCTTTATGAATATAGAAAACTTGATCTCCAGAATTCTTTGTTGGCCAGATCATCAGAAGCGGGAATACAATGATCTACTCCTAAACCCAAGACTAAACACCAACTTCTGTATCTCATAGTATGTTTCGGCAGCCAAATTATCCTCTGGCAAATACTCTTTAATAAGATCAGCCCAATCACCCATGCAAACCTCAGCTAAGTTATGATCAGTTTTAATTGTCATCATCCTAGCAGCTAACGACAATTTAGACTGACCTTCTCTACATCCATCGTAGAGTGGCTGGTTTGCAGCGTCTAGCATATCATAAAATCGCTTCGCATCTACGTTGGGTTCCTCAACAGTACTATTATCAGCATTTGTTTCATGAAATGCATCATTAACCATGGCATGCATCCTATCATGATCTGCACCCTGATCAAATTGATGTTGACCATGATCATAACTACCTTGATAATTTGATTCTACTTGACCTTGATAATTACTACTACTATCCGTTGCTTGAGTTCTTTCAAAACCCTCTCCATGTTGATACCAAACATAATATTGCGGCATAAACCCTCTATTTAGTAAATGTTTCCACACCGTCTCAATAAACATATATATCGTATTCTTGCATTTACGACAAGGACAGAACATCTTACCACTTTCCAGGATTGTTTGCATATTTCCGGCCTGATACATGAATATTTCAAGCCCTTCTTTGAATTCTTCCGTCAAATCTCCCTCTGAATCCTTTTGCGTATACATCCATTTTCGTAGTTCGTATATAGACATTTATATATATATATATATATTTTTTTTTCTGTTTTTTTTTTTGATTCTTTCGTTTGAAGTTAGGCTGTATTTATAGAAATTTTTTCATAATTACCAACGATTTTCCAACGGATTTACAACGAATTTTACGATGTAAATTCGATGTAAATTTAGTAGGTGGACCTATTAAAAACGTGGTCTACCTAACTGGGAATGATGTCAAATCGTCGTAATATCAACGTAATATACAGAAGAAATATTCGTCGTAATATCGATGTAATTTTACGACGACATTACGACGAAAACATAAATCGTTGTAATGTCGTCGTAAACTAGTAGTAAATTTACATCGATATTACGACGACACTTATTTACGATGATTTTACATCGAACACATATTTCGTCGTAAATTCGTCGTAATGTCGATGTAAAGTTACATCGATTTAAAACGGTCATAAATTTTCGTTGGAAATAGACAGTTTTCTTGTAGTGTATTGATTATTAAAGAACATTTATGAATTTATTTTTTAATATATTTGCATATACATATATAGGTGAGTACAATGAAAAGTCAAGAAAATTTTCCTCCTTAGGTTCTTGAAATAGTGGAAGATCCTGAAAATAAATTCAAGTCATGGTCCATGTATTTTACAAGAGGTTATTTGTTTCACACGCGAGACCATGGACTCACGAAAAAAACAATGAATTATGGGGTATGTGTGCGAGGACAAAATTATTCTGAAACATCTGAAAAGGATGATTTTTATGGGACTGTGGAAAATATCATAGAGATCGAGTATCCATGATTTCTAAATTTGAAAATCACACTTTTCTACTGTGAATAGCTTGACCCTACGATTGGAAAAGGCACCCGAATGCGAGAATGAGGCGTTGTTGATGTGCTATCATCGAGGAGATATCAAAATTACGAACCTTTTATTTTAGGTAAGTTTTGTTTAATTTAATTAAGTGTATGTATATGTATGTGTATATATATGTCTACTTCTAATTTTAGTCCTACTTAATGTACATGATCTCAAGCTGATCAAGTTTGTTATCTTTCATACCCATACATTAAACGACCTCGGAAGGTGTAGCTCAAAGTTTTCAAAGTAAATCCAAGGCAAGGTGTTCAGGGAAAGTTTAACGAAAAAGAGCTGGTTATATTGCAGCAAATAGTTGATGATGACCTCACGGATACAATTGATGAAATCATAATTGATAGTTTAGTAGAGGGAAATCATCCTTATGAAGAAATTGATTTTGAAATCGAAGACCAAGAAGCAGATGACGAATTTCTTTGTAATTTATCATCTTCCGATGATGAAGATGAGGAACTTGAATAATACTTTACTTTATATCTCTGTAATATATTTTGTAACAAAAGATTATATCAGTTATCATGTATGTTTTGTAATATAATTATCATGTATAATTATCATGTATAATATCTTTGTAATATAATTATCATGTATAATTATCGTCTATGTTTTGTCACAAAAGAGTCTTTATATATTAGTTAATGTAGATAAATATCGAATGATCGTAATGGCACTTTGGTTACACACCTAGCTTATGGTTCAGAGTTCTGCGTTTCCACTCTATTTTTTTAAATAAAAATCATCAATATAGAATTGTAAATATGTTAATTTGTACGTTTTTACATAGATTTGAACTACTAAATACACTGATTCATGATAACAGAGAAAAAAAAACATATAAATTCCAATATTTTAAAATTTTGGTGGTATATTATCATAACATATCTAACATATACTAAGTACATATGTGTTTTATATGAAATGAATTAGATATATATAAAATTTTCAAAATTTACTTAACATTTCTTAGTTTACTGTTTAAATAGAGGGTTTTAGTGTTAGAATTATTTAAAGAATTAGTGTTTAGTCATAATTTTATTAAGAATGATTGAAAGTTTAGGGTTTAGGGTATAAGTTAAAGAAGAGTCACAAAACAGTCGCACTTTATGACCATTTTGTGACCATTTTTGCGACCATTTCAAATTTTATAATTTTTTTGATAGAAGTCTTAAACGATTTTGGTGAAATAACACGCGGCAACTTATCCCTCCTTTTTTTTGTTTGCGACTGTTTCACGACTCTTTAGGGACTGCTAAGTGAAACTCTAAATGAAACTCTTTCTCTTCTATTGTCGGAAATCTCTCTCTCACTATCTCCTAAACTCACTCAATCGCCGCCGCATATCTCTCTCAATCGCCGCATATCTCTCTCAATCTCCGAAACCCCCTCTCAATCTCCGATCCTCTTTCTCTCTCAATCGCCGCAATACTATCTCTTTCAATTGTCCGATTCTCTTTCGCTCACCGTTCTCCGAATCTATCTATCTCTCAATCTCCGAAAAATATGTCTACCACGACAAAAACAAGTAGAGGCCGAGGTGGCAATGCCCGCGGTGGAGGCCGATTATCCGCCAGTGGGATATCGAAAGGAGGTGTAGGCTCGTCTTCTCACGCCTCCAACCGGTCCTCTGATGAGACAGTATCCGTTTCCCATACATCTAGACCATCTCTTCCAGCCCAATATCCTCCGACGACACAACCGCAAACCTCTAATTCACTGTTGCAAGGAGCCAATCTACAGTCCGAATTCTCTATTCAACAACCGTAAACCTCTAATCCCCAATCACAAGCTCCTCCTCATCAGATTCCGCAGCAGCAACCACATCCTTATGTGTTTCCCCAACAACAACTGCCGCCGGTTCAGATTCTAGAGCATCTGATTCCGCAGCAGCAACCGCATCCTCCTCCTCCTAATGCTCCAGAGCCACAACCGGACTTCCAACAATTGTTAGATGATTTGTTGGCCCTTCCTGGCTGAGAACATCTAACAATTTTGAGTCCACATCCTCTTCCCCACGTTCAAAACACATGGTAAAGACTTCCTTTGATAAAATTGTGGTTGCTAGTTTGATTTGATTTGTACGTAATAGATAGTTGCTGGTTTGATTTTGTATGCTTTGATTGAAATAGATAGTATTGGCTCAAATCAGTATTGGCTAAGCCCAGATTATTGAATCCGCTGATTTAGATGGAAGTCTAGGTCTCTCCGTGGCTCTTATGTACGAGAGAAGCTTGGGTGAAGAATCCCCTTGGGCTGGATATCTTCAGAATCTTCCAGTTCAAGAGGATTTGCCTCTAGTTTGGCCCCTTGATGACTTGGATTCTCTCTTATATAAATAGATAATATAGGAGCCTTAGTTTAGTGATTTAATTCAATGTTCTTAACCAATCTGGTTTTGCTCTATATGAAAGAATTTCTTTGATAATATTGTTTTTTAAACAATCTGGTACGTGTGAGAAACTATAGCTAAGTGTGAATTGTGTATTTGTTTGTGAATAAACAATATGTTTTTTGTTTGTGGTTTTTCATTTCTTAACCTCTTTTGATATTCATATAATAGGTTTAACCGAGACAAAAGAAAACTGTCTCGAGTCATTGCTGGCATATTTTGGAGGAAGTTTAATGGTCCGTACTATAGCTGGCGCAAAACGCCTATAGACATTCAAGAAAGATACTTCAGAACGTTTGCAGCAATACTTTATATAGTTTTCATTGTATTATAGTGACATATACAATGATACTTACCATTATTGTATTGTGTAGCGGAAGTACAATTGTGATAGCGGGATTACCGACCTGGTAAAAGTAGGCTTCTTGAAGAGAGCCAAAAACGGATGAATGGTATTGTTAGTCAAGCTAAAAATAGTGGTGAGAGACCACCTTGGATTGGCGAAACGCTTTGGGCTGAAATGTGGGCTCACTGAGACACTTCGGATGCTATTGAGAGGAGCATTACGGCGACACAATGTCGTAACTCTGACCATGGCGGTCTTGGTCCCCACAAGCACGTATCCGGCCAGAAATCTTACTTGCAAATTAAACAAGAAATGGTAAAACGTTTCGAGTTTATTTTATATATTGTATTTCACAAAATTAATATGTTTTTGTATCATTATAGGAGGAAGCATTAGGGCGTCCTGTCTCGCTTAGAGAAGTGTTTATCAAAACACATACAAG
Source organism: Eutrema japonicum (assembly GCA_030161315.1). Classification (NCBI taxonomy): domain Eukaryota; kingdom Viridiplantae; phylum Streptophyta; class Magnoliopsida; order Brassicales; family Brassicaceae; genus Eutrema; species Eutrema japonicum. The sequence continues at coordinate 34,543,496 of BSQW01000006.1, read as the reverse complement.
GGCAGATGGAAGTTTTGTTGATCACAAGGCCAAGAAAGTAGCTGAGACTTATGAGAAGAACATCGAAGAGATGATGTTACAAATGGAGGTCGATGGTTATGAAACTTCAGAGAATTCTTCTCAACAATCAACTCATCGGACCCTCACCATTGAGGAAAAGAATGACATCTTTCTTAAGGTAATTTCGTTTTTTTCTTCCTCTTCTTAGCATATTAATATGTATTTGTTTTGATGAGCATGAATACTTGATGTTGATTGCATTGGATTGGTTTTGTATTATGTTTTTTTTTTTGAGTTTCCAAGAGGTTTAGAGTTTGCATTGGTTCTGTATTCTGTTTGTTGCTGTATTCTGTTCTGTTTGTTGTTGTATGCTCACGATTTTCAGTTTGTTGCTGTATTTTGTTCTTTCTGATTCTGGCCAATTCAGTTTTTCAGTTTTATGCACATTTATGGCCAATTCGTTTGTTGCTGTTTTATGCAGTCAATTTTTCAGTTTTATGCAGTCATTTTTCAGTTTCTCTTTAGTTCTTTATGCTTTTTTTGTTGCTGGTCATATTGCTTTTTTTTTTTTTTTTTTTTTTTTTTTCTCTTTCAGTTTTCAGTTTCTCGTCTTTGTTTTACTGAATTGGTCTTCTGAATCATTTTGTTTTGCTAAATTGGTTGATTGAGTGGTTCTTGTGAATTGGTTGAGAATCATTTTGTGTTTTTGTGTTTTATTTTTTAAGTCTACTGAAACATATGAGAAGGGAAATGCTTTTGGACTTGGGGAGTTTGGCGAGATGTTCAACAACGGGAAAAGCAAAGAAAGTTATGCAAGCTCTTCGTCATCAATTTTAGAGATGCAAGAACAACTTCAAGCTGCTCGTCAAAAGATCGTTGAACAAGAACCGGAAAATACTCGACGTGATGAGGAGCAACAACTTGCTCAAACTCGGATCTCAAGCTTGGAGGCGTACATCAAAAATAATGATCCCGTCTGTGCATCGTTTGTGGCTTCTCAACCAGCCACCGCAACAACCACTACACCAGCCACAGCAGCAACCACCACACCAGCCACAACCGATTCATCAATCTTTCCCTCTTAAAAATACTATTAGCTTATATAAGTTTTGTTTTGGATATTTTGTTTTGTAAGTTTTTTGTTATAAAAAAACTCAAAACTGAAGTTCGAATGTTTTTTTTTGATTTTAGATTTTTTAGATTTTGAAATTTAAATTTACAGGACAAGAAACTGATTTACGACCAACAGGACAAGACTGATTTGCGACCAACAGGACAAGACTGATTTGCGACCAACAAGACAAGAACAAAAGAGTGGCAAATTAGTTGCTAATACGTGACGTTTTTGCGACTAATTTGTTAACAAGTAGTCTTAGATTAGTCGCAAATAATTGCGACCATTTTGAGACCACATTAAAACAGTCACAAATCTACGACTAAAAACCGTCCCAAATTAGTCTCGATAATACGACTCCTGAGGGAGTCTGAAAACAGTCGCAAAAATAACGTAGTCACTATATAGTCGTTAATAAACCACCAATAATTTCAGTGTCAATTTAGTCGCTTAATAACGACTACAATATGTCGTCACAAAGTCGTCGTAAATTTACGACCATTATGCGACTACTTTATTTTGCGACCAAAAATTTAAGACCACTTTTTATAGTCTTACATGAGTCGTAAATACAATTTTTGCGACCGTTTTGGGACTCTTTTGGGGGTCACAAAAAATGTGTTTTTTTGTAGTGTATTTGCCATTAACAGAGAGATTGAAGAGGTTATATCAGTCAGAGCGCACAGCGGGAGCAATGAGATGGGATACATAGCATACAGCAGATGGAGAAATCGCCCATTCGTCAGACGCATGAGCATGGCAACATTTTCAATCAATGTATCCCAGCTTTGAGTATGAGGCGAGGAACATATACCTTGGATTATGTACCGATGGTTTCAACCCCTTTAGGAAGCACGACAGACAATATTCTTTGTGGCCAGTAATTTTAACACCTTACAATTTGCCGCCATCTTTGTGCATGCGGAGGGAGTTCTTGTTCCTTAGCATTCTCGTTCCTGGACCAGAGCATCCGAAGAGATCACTTGATGTGTTTTTGCAGCCATTGATTTATGAGTTGTGAATGTTATGGGACCAAGGTGTTGAGGCGTTTGATGTTTCTTGTCAGCAGAATTTCATCATGCGGTCGGTACTTATGTGGACCATTAGCGATTTCTAGCATATGGCATGTTATCAGTATGGACAACGCACGCAAGGTTATCGTGACCGTACTGTCAATATAACACTGATGTGTTCCAATTGAAGCACGGATGCAAAACATCTTTGTTTGATTGTCATAGGCGATTCCTACCTAGTGATCATCCTTATCGTCGGAGCACCACATTGTTTAGGAAGAACCGGAAATTATTTGATGGTCCACCTCCTGAGTTAGATGGTGAGTATTTGTTGACTCAGTTTAGAGATTTTGGTGCAGAGAGGACCGTTGATTGTGGTGGTAACAAGCATCATCATGTTGATTGTTGTGGCAACGTTCATAATTGGCACAAGAGGAGCATTTTCTGTGATTTCCCTTATTGGAAGAACCATCTTTTGAGGCATAATCTGGATGTCATGCACATTGAAAATATTTTTTTGACAACATTATGAACACCGTTCTAAATGTCCAAGGGAAGACGAAGGACAATCTGAAGTCTAGATTGGATTTGCCAGACATTTGCTCTCGTAGAGCACTACATGTGACAGGGAACGGGAAACCTCCGGTCCATATTTGTTGTCCATATTTTGCAGGGATTTGTGCTTTTTTCCGAGATATATGTTCTCGCTCTCTTACATCATACGGTATCCGCAATCTTGCGGATAATATACCTGTAATCCTTTGCAATTTGGAGAAGATATTTCCGCCTTCCTTCTTTGATGTTATGGAACATCTAACAATTCATCTCCTTGGAGAAGTAGAGCTTGGGGGCCCGGTTCAGTACCGTTGGATGTATCCTTTCGAACGATATATGTTTCATCTAAAGAAGAAGGTGAAAAAATTGAGTAGAGTGGAGGGTTCTATTGTCGCACAGAGCATCAATGAAGAAACCTCACATTTCGTCGAGTTCTACTTTCCATCACAAGTCAAAAAGAAGAGTCGTAGAGCAGCTCGACTTGATGACGGAGGCGTACTACCTTTCTATCCGGTCGATGTTCCTCATATATTCTTAGAGATTGGATGACTTAGTGAAAAAGGCAAGAAGCGGAGACTTTCATCACATGAGCGGGATCATTTGCATATGTATATTCTTACAAACTGCGACAAAATTGAAGAATATGGGAGGTATTATATTGAACCAAATTATTAATTAATTTTTGGGTCCTTGATTATATATATGTTAACATGATGATCACTTCAATTTCACAACTTGTATATTGCTTATCAACGTTTTTCATTTTCGAACAAAACATAGGACGAGTTAATCGAGCTCAAACAGGAAGAGTTCGGACGTTGGTTATGAGATTATGTAAGTGTTTTAATTGCCTTGTTTAAACTTTCATATATAATGAATGATTTCTTTTACTCATTTGTTTTTAATTTATTCGTGCAGGTGACGACAGAAAAGGCTAACGGACAAAGCTTTCCCATGTGGTTAGAAGAAGTTTTGCGCTTTCCACTAGCAAACTTGCAGTCACATGTTATGTATAGCACACGGGGGTACGCTTTTAAGATTGTTCGGGATGATAGGAGTGCGACAACTTCAGATTACGGTGTTTCTACTCAGTCCGGTGATCTTGTATACTATGGTGTCGTACATGAGATTTTTGATGTGTAGTACCCGGGAATGTTTGTTTGAGATGCGTTGTATTTTTATGCGACTGGAACAACCCATTAGTAGGAAGTGGTGTGCGACACGGCCAATTTGGTGTTACATCATTACATAGCAGAAGGCGACTCCTGAAATACGAGCCATTCATACTTGCTTCACAAGCAGACCAGGTTAGTTTTATTTTTTTATGATAATTTATTTGTTAGTATTTTTGCATTACCGTGTCTAACTTTTTATATGACTTTATTACATGGTGTAGGTATGCTATATTCCATATCCTCGGGTGACAAACAAGCAAGACCCGTGGATTACAGTCACATCGATAAACCCGAGAGGTAGGGTTCATGGGATGTCAGACCATGAACCTCTCCAGCAAAACTGTGTTGGTTTAGGTTCGATCAAGCATTCCCTTGAGGTCGACATTGTTGTTGATTTCACCGTACATGCCGACGACCGAGTATTTGAGGATTCAGAGGAAGAATTTGACGAATTTGGGAAAACTACCAATTCGGCGGAATCAGATTACTCATCATCAGATTCGGAGTAGTTTTAATAATAAACTTTGCATTGTAAAATATGTACTTGTATTTATACTAGATATGTAATGTGTAATATATTACATATGATTTATAAACTTAGACATTTGATTTACTTATATTCCTCGTTTACAAATTCGAAAATCAATTAAAAAAATGTTAAGTATACTTCCGTCGGAAATCCGTTTAGCCGGGGGAATGACGATACGAATCAAGTTTTAGCCGGGGTGATTCCCGACGGATTTTAGACGGATTAAGTTTTAGCCGGGGGGATTCGGTTTTAGCCAGCGGAATGTCGATATGAATCTAGTTTCAGCTGAGGTGATTCAGTTTTAGCTGAGGTGATTCAGTTTTAGCCGGGGTTTCAACATCCGTCGGAAAACTGTCGGAAATTTCCGACGGATTTTCGATGGATTAAGTTTTAGCCTGGGGAATGTCGATACAAATCCAATTTTAGCCGGGGTTTCAACATCCGTCGGAAATTTCCGACGGAAGTATACTTAGCATTTGTTTTTATTGATTTTCGGATTTGTAAACGAGGTAAACGTGTATAATACCCTCTGTTCAATAATCCGTCGGAAATCCGTTGGAAATTTCCGACAGATTTCTGACGACTTTCCAAAAAATGTGGTTTAGGGTATAGGGGTTAGGTTTTTTTTTTTGTAGAAATTGTAGACAAATACTTATATGATGTATATAAAATAGCTTGAACTTGTCAAATTTCAAATTTAAAAAGTGTTATATATTTTATAAAATTTGATAGAGGTGTTAGTATAAGTTTTAGTATAAGGTATAGAGATGTTATGAGAAATGTATAGGTTTTGATCTTGTAAAAGTTATAAAGTCTTACAAAGTCTTTATCATTGATGAATTTACTTTTTTTTTTTATTGAAACGTGTACATTTAGGATTATTAAAGCATATCCCCATACCCTAAACTAGGGCTGGGCAAAATAACCAGAACCGAAGAAGCGAACCGAACCCAACCCGAAAAAGGGAACCGAACCAAACCCGGAACCGACAAAATACCCGAACGGATCCTAGACTCCTATACCCAAAGAACGGAAACCGAACCCAAACCGAACCGAGAACCGAATGGGTATCCGAAATATAATTATATACCCAAAATATTAATTATATTTAGACTTGATATAACCCAATTACCCAAAATTATATTTAGATTTGATATAACCCAGAACGTTTCGGGAAATTTGAATTTTCTTGAATTTTCGGAAGTTTTAGATTTCAATTTAGTAACGATTTTACGTTTTTCCCGCATGAATAACGAGGACGCACTACAATTGGGCGACAGCTCCCAAGGACGCCGTTCTCGGGCAACGGCTCCTGGCTGATCGAGCTCGGGAACTCAAGCAGCGGACTCCCAGCAATCCGCTGCTCGAAGCAGGATTGCGATCGAGGATCTAGTCCAACAGCCAAACCGGAGCCATTGCATCCTTCTCGACCCGAACTGCAAGGACGGGACTTGGTAAGTTATATTTCCGATTATTATTTCAATTTATTTAGATTTTGAATCATAACGTACTGATTTTTTTTTTAATGTTTTCAGGTTTAAGTTGTCGACTGAGATAACCAAAGCGATCTTGCAGATGCTCCACAACCTGTTGGAAAAACCGTACGAGAAGTATTCGGACATGCCAACCGACGAGAAAGACTTGTGGCACCGGACTTTCGCGGTTAAGTCGTTTTGTAATATATCTTTATTTTTTAGTTCATTTTGTTATTTTTTTATTTTGAAAGCTAACATTATTATTATTTTTTTATTGTAGCAAGAGTTCACGTGGGACCATAATCATACGACGACGATTAATGGCCAATTCGACAAGTTTGCCGCACTTTCGTACTCGAAACACATGCACGAGTGGAAACAGAAGTGGAAGCATGGAAAAAACAAGCCGAAGGACCTCGAGTGCCACGTGTGGAAGGGGTTCTGCGAGTACTGGAGTCAATCGAAGACGCTCTCCGAGAAAAACTCGAAGAACCGGAAGAGCAAGCGAGGAGGGAATGAGATCTACATTCACAACGGGGGCGCAAAGACCGTCGAATGCGAGGCGATGGAATTGGTAAGTTTAATTTCCATTTTTATTTACTATATTCATTTTTATTTTTATTTTACTTAACCAAATTTCACAGGCGAATGCAGACGGCAGAGCTCCGGATTACCTTAAAGTAATCAAGCAAAGGCACACCAACAAGAAATTCGGTCTGATCCAAGATGTGGGGATGCGTGACCTTGTCGAGAAGTGCAAGAAGAAGAAGACGGAACATAAAGTTTCGATGTCGCAGCTCACTCTCGATGGATCGTCGTCCTCGAACAAGTTATCCCGGGAACAGATCAACCAACTTGTTATCGAGGTAAGTTTTAATTTGATTTCAATTTTTTTTCCTTTTCGTAATTTTCATTAATAACATTTTTAAACTTTCGTAGAAAACTCGACAAGTCAAATGTCGATTCGCAGGTTTAGGCGGGCTTCCAACCCAGGAATCTTCCTCTTCTACGCCTCGATATGCTTCAGAGTACAAAGAAGAAATCGAGAGGATCAACCAAATGGTGAAAGACCGTGACGAGAAGGTTGGTGAGTTGCAGTCCGCACAAGCGGAGTTGCAGACCGCTCACGACTCAACCCGTCAAGAGCTCCGCGCTTTGCAAGCGACCATGAAGAAGGCCTTCCCCGATCTATTTCTGAACTAAATTTCATGTTTTTTTTAATATTTTTATAACATTTTATGTTTTTTTTGTAATAACATTTTATATTTTATGAATATTTTTAAAATCAAATTTGTATTTATAATTATTTTTTATTTAAATAGATTAATTATAAAAATTATAATTATATAAATCCGTCGGAAATCCGTCGGAATATTCCGACCAATATCCGTTGGAATATTCTGACTAATATCCGTCGGATTACATTCTGTCGGAAGGTTGTCAGAAATGTTACCGACGACTTTTTGACGGACTGCCAACGGAATATTTTGACACATATCCGTCGGAAATCCGTCGGAAACAGGGCCCGTCGGAAATCCGTCGGAATTAAATCTGATGGATTTCTGACAACTTTCCGAAAATTTTTTTCCGATCAAACTTCCGCCGGAAAATTTGTCAAAAATACGTCCATCGGAAGTCCGTCGGAAATGTCCGACCCATTTCCGACGACCTAGAACTGACAGCTTTTTCTGTCGGAAATCGATTTCCGATGACCTAGAAACGACGCCTTTTTTTCGTCGGAAAACGTCTGTTTTCTTGTAGTGTAAACATCAAATAATATACAAAAAAATTCAACACTTACAATTTTTTAAAATATAATCATTTTATAAATCCTAAATTCTAAACTATAAATCTCTAACCCTTAATCATAAATTATAAATCTTAAATTGTAAACTAGATCCTACACATAAACATCAAATAATATACAAAAATATAACACTTACAAAAATTTCAATCTAATCATAACATGTACTAAGTGTTACATGTGTTTTATAAGGAATGATTTTGAAAGATAGAAATTCTCTCAAAATTTACTTATTTTTAAGTTTTAACATATTTTTGAACTTCTATATACATAAAATCATCGTAAAGTCATATTCAAACCTTCTAGTTTCTTAAAGTTTAGGGTTTAGGGTAAATATTTTTGATTCTACTCAAAACATGTATAAATAGTCACACAAGGATCCCAAATTTGCGACTCAGCTCGATTTTTTTTAATAGTAGTCACAAATTAGTCCTAAATTTGCAACTTCACTGGATTTTTTTTTTTAAAATCATAAATTCTAAACCCAAACCACAAAGCCTAAAACCTAAACCTCTAACCCTTAATCATAAACTTGATCTAAATCTTAAATTGTAAACTAGATCTTACAATATAAACAACAAATAATATACAAAAAAATTCAACACTTACAATTTTTTTAAATATAATCATTTTATAAATCCTAAATTATAAACCCTTAACCTTTAACCCTTAGTCATAAATTATAAATCTTAAATTGTAAACTAGATCTTACACATAAACATCAAATAATATACAAAAATATAACACTTACAAAAATTTCAATCTAATCATAACATGGACTAAGTGTTACATGGGTTTTATAAGGAATGATTTTGAAAGATAGAAATTCTCTCAAAATTTACTTATTTTTAAGTTTTAAAATATTTTTGATCTGCTATATACACATAATCATTGTAAAGTCATATTCAAACCTTCTAAGTTCTTAAAGTTTAGGGTTTAGGATACAAGTTTTTTATTCTGCTCATAACATGTATAAGTAGTCACAAAAGGGTCCCAAATTTACGACTCCACTCAATTTTTTTTATATTAGTCACAAAATGGTCCCTAATTTGCGACAAAATGATAAAAACTAATGAAAGCTTCTCATTGGCTAGTTCATTGAGACACGGATTGAGATCCTCCACCGTTGATTGATTTAATCCAACGGACCATCGACAAAATGCTTTTTTTTTTTTTGCGACAAAATGATAAAAAATAATGAAAGCTTTTTTAATTGAGTTTATCTTCAAATCTTCTAGGTTCTTAAAGTTTATGGTTTAGGGTACAAGTTTTTTATTCTGCTCATAACATGTATAAGTAGTCACAAAAGGGTCACAAATTTGCGACTCCACTCAATTTTGTTTTAATATTAGTCACAAAATGGTCCCTAATTTGCGACAAAATGATAAAAACTAATGAAAGCTTCTCATTGGCTAGTTCATTGAGACACGGATTGAGATCCTCCACCGTTGATTGATTTAATCCAATGGACCATCGACAAAATGCTTTTTTTTTTTAATTTGCGACAAAATGATAAAAAAAATAATGAAAGCTTTTTTAATTGAGTTTATCTTTCTCTCTCTCTCTCTCTCCTTCCTGCGATTCTTCTTCTTCCTTCTCTTCGACATCTAACTCTTTTTTTTCTCTCTGTATATTCTTCCTCCGAAATCTAACTCTCTTCTTTTGTTCAGATGCTCACTATCGGCAAGGCTGTCGTGTGGTTGGTTTGAGGAGGCGGCGGTTTGTGGAAGCGAGGTTTCTTCTCGGCGGCGGTGGTGCTGGGCTGCGGCGGCGGTTTCTTCTCTGCGGCGATATAGATCTGCGGCGGTATAGATCTGCGGCGGCGGAAGCGAGGCTGTCCGATGCTCGGCGGCGGAATCGAGGTTTCTTCTAGGCGGCGGTGGTGTTGGGCTGCGTGGTGGTTTCTTCTCGGCGGCGGTGGTGTTGGGCTGCATGATGGTTGCTCCGATGAGTTCGTGCCTCGCGTAGAGGGTGGTTCATGGTGGGTTCTTCCCGGCGGCCTAAGCCAGACGGAGGAGCTCGTGATTCAGGCTGAGCTCGGGATGCAGGCGGAGGTGCAAATCTTGGCCATGGAGGGTGATCGGCGCCGGCGAGAGAGAAGAAGATCGAATATATATTTTTATTTTTTTTATTTTTTTGTTTTTATATATATATTTTAATATTTAAATCAATTTTGTTATTTTTTTTTATTTAATTTTTTGTTTTTTTTGTTTTTACTAATAGTCGCAAATCATTTTCTAAATTAGGACTGATAGTGGGAGTCACATAATAGTCGCAAAAGAGAAACTGTTTTTGCGACCACTTTATTAATCGACCAAATATTTGCGACTATTTTGGTACTCTTTTTGGTAGTCGCAAAAACTGTGTTTTCCTTGTAGTGCAAGTTTGGCGAGAAAGAAACGATCATAAGCATGGGAAAGTGCCGTCTCTTTTCCCTCGGCTAATCAAGGTAATTGATAAGACATTTAAAAAAAATTAAGCTTTATTTGTATCACTGGAGATCACTCGTATAATGAAGGTCTCCAAATGTGGTTTGATGCACATGCGGTTTGAATCGGATAAAAGGCGAAATCAAAGCTTCAACATGGATTTGATATAATCTCTCAATTGTAATTTTAGTTATTTCAAAAAACAGAAACATTCATTGTACAAAAGTTTTTTTGGTTTGAATATAATTTTATATTCAATTAAAAAAAATGTAGATAATGTGTGGTTCACTACTTCGGTCTGATCGTCGGTTTGGGGATGGCAAGTGTTCGAAAACAAGAGCTTTGTTCCAAGCTTTTTCCAAAATGTCCTCCAGAAATGACTTAAAAACTTGTTATCTCGATCTTATACGATGGTTCTTGGGACACCATGTAGACGAACTACTTCTTTGAAGAACATCTCGGTGGTTTGGGATGCATCATTCACCTTGGCACAAGGTATGAAATGTGTCATCATCAAAAATCTGTCTACAACAACAAAGATAGGGTCTTTGTGTTGAATCTTTGGTAACCCTAGGACAAAGTCCATCGAAATATCCACTCAAGGAGTTGTGGAAATGGGCAGTGGGAGGTAGAGACCGCGTGGATGCACGTGGAACTTAATTAGCTTTCTTGCAAACCACACATCTATTACAATATGAGACTCCACAAATTTCTTCATGTGTGGCCAGAAGAAATGCTCGGTCACTGTAGCCAAAGTCTTGTCGACCCCAATGTGACCCATAAGACCACCTTCATGAGCCTCTCGGATGATCATATCTCTCATAGAGCATTGTGGAATAAACAATCTCTTTTCCCAGAAAAGAATCCATTATGAATGTAGAACTTGCTAAAATCTCCTTTACCAGCTCCCGTGTAGCTCTCTCCTAGCTCAGAATCTTCTTCATACAAACCCTTGATGAACTTAAAACCCAGTACCTTAGCCTCCATGGTCGAGATCAAAGCATATCTCGGAGACAAGGCATTGGCAACAATGTTTTCTTTGCCTTTCTTGTACTTGATAATGTATGGTAAATTCTCTATAAACTCCATCCAACGAGTATGTCTCCTCTTGAGCTTGGTTTGGCCTTTCAAATGTCTAAGTGTTTCATGATCCATGTGGATCACAAACTCCTTAGACAAGATATAATGATGACATGTCTCTAGAGCTCGGACAAGCGCATACAACTCTTTGTCATAAGTTGGGTAGTTGAAGGAAGCTCCTCATAGCTTCTCAATGAAATAAGCAATTGGTCTTCCTCCTTGTGTCATCACAACTCCTATACCAATTCCAGACGCATCACACTCCACTTCAAAAGTTTTGTTGAAATCCGGCAAGAATAGAACTAGTGCAATGGTGAGACTGTCCTTTAGGGCTTGAAATGTGTTTTGTTGTGCTTCACCCCAAGTAAAACCAACACTCTTCTTCACTATAGCCGTGAGTGGTGCTGCTAAGCTACTGAAGTCCTTGACAACCCGTCGGTAGAAACTAGCCAAACCGTGGAAGCTTTGAACTTTAGTGATGTCTGTTGGGGCTGGCCATTCCTTGATAGTTCGGATCTTCTCTTCATCAACTTGTAATCCATGCGAGCTCACAACAAAACCTATAAAAACTACTTGGTCAGTGCAAAATGTTCACTTCTTGATATTTTCATAAAGTCCTTCTTGACGAAGTGTCTTTAGCACATGCTCAAGGAGTGACACATGATCGGACAAACACTCACTATTTATTAAAATATCATCAAAATATACAACCACGAACTTACTGATGTATTCTCTAAGAACATGGTTCATTAGACGCATAAAGGTGCTAGGGGCGTTAGTGAGGCCGAAAGACATGACGGTCCACTCGTATAACCCTTGTTTGGTTTTGAAGGTTGTCTTCCATTCATCACCTTCTTTTATTTTTAATTGATGGTAACCACTCCTCAGATCTATCTTTGAAAAGATGGTAGCTCCACTTAACTAGTCTAGCATGTCATAAAGTCGCGGTATTGGATGCATATACTTGATTGTAATGTTGTTGATGACTCGACAATCTACACACATTCTCCACGACTCATCTTTCTTTGGATATAGTAAGACCGGTACGACACATTGATATGCTCAAATTAATACCCTAACAGTACTAAAACAGTAGTTGTAATATAGTTAGGGGTCGAACACAAGGACTCACAGAAATCACACAATAAATTGTATTCTATCAAGCTAAGCTAAGCAATTCAGGTTTAACAGAAAGTAGAAAGTAGTAAACGAGTTGTATTCGACGGGAAAAAGATAGGTTCAAGGATATTTCTCAGGAAATCAATGAATGCAAAATAAACTAACTAATCAGGGTTCAGGTTACGCATGGTTCTCGAACTCAAATCACTAGAGTATAATTAACCAACTGTCGTTGCAAAAACTATCTAAATCTAAACTTCAGAATCCCAAATTTCTTTGCAAATTCCTAGGAATAAATCAGCCTTAATTTCAAGTTTGATATGTTCACAAATCAATTAAACCAAATCTCTTTGCGAATAATCAATTTGCTCACCCTAAGTTATATCAGGTAATTAATCGCACTGTCGTGCCAAATCAATTATCCTAAGATCTAAGTTCTAGGTGATCAATCCATAATTAGCTTTGAGAACAACCTAAGGTGAAGAACTAATTCAGATTATGAACCCTAAATAACCAATCGACCTAGCATTCAAAGATATTCCTTATGAAAATCCCTAAACCTAACAAGAGATCTACTCAGACATGGATATTGAATCAATAAACATGTTTAAATAAATACTCAATATAAAATCAGAAAGAGAAACAAAAGGGTTCGAAATCTTATCTCGACGAACAGAGTTTCAGACTTGTCTCCCTTGAAAATCTCTCTCACAAATCCAGAATAAAATATAAAGCGTAGCCAATAAAGTGGCTGTAAAAATCCTATAAATAACCTAAAACACGAATTGGGTCTTCTTGTAATTATTAAAGACTTCTGGATCAAGTTGCAATTCTTCGACTCTTCATTAAAGTCGCATGTCGTGTCAGCCTTGAAGAGTATCGATCGATACTAGGGGGTATCGATCGATGCTTGTCGTTAAATCATGTACTCAGCAACACGACTTCAGCTTTTGCTCCAAACTGCTCCAGAAAGCTCTAATAATTCCAATAATGCTCCAAACGTGCTATAACCTGTAAAAGACTCTAAAATACTACGAAATAGCAGAAAGACTCTATAAAAGGACTTATATCATGGCTTAAACAGGGTAAAAACCATGATATATCACACATGGGCTTTCTCTGACATATCCTCTGGCTAGAAACTTTCTTACTTGCTTCTCAATTTCTTTAGTTTCCTCGGGATTCATCCGGTAAGCCGGTTTGTTTGGTAAGGCAGCTCCGGAAACAAGGTCTATTTGGTGTTCTATCCCTCAGATTGGTGGGAGTCCAGTTGGGATCTCATCCGGGAAGACATCCTTGAACCGCTTTAGAAGTTCAACAATCTCTGGTGGTAGCTCTATTTCACTAAAACATACGCTCAAAATTTCCTTAAAGACCATTAGTAGCGTTGTGAGGTTAGAAGATGCAATAGCCTTTCTAACATGACTCGGTTGGATGAGAAATTTAGACCTAGTGCTAGAATCTTTCTCCTTAATCATTTATATTTGCAAATCTTGCACTTGAGATGGTGTGAGTGGTGCTAAACTGATCTTACGATTGTTATGCAAGAAAGTGTAAAAATAAGACCGACCATCATGCTTATTTTCTCTATCAAATTGCAATGGTCTACCTAATAACAAATGACCAGTTTGCATGGGAACCACATCATAAGCAACTTGATCTTGGTAACGACCCACACTAAAGGGAATGGTTACTTGATCACTAATTTTTAGCTCTACCTTGTCATCGAGCCACCTTAGCCTATAGGGTCGTGGATATTTAGTTCTCTCAAATCCTAGCTTATCTACCATATGAGAACTTGGCACATTAGTGCAATACCCTCCATAAATTATAAGATTACATATCTTGCTTTTGATGGTGCATCGGCTATGTAATATGTTTTCTCTTTGAATGGTCTCAGATGGATCGACATCGCACTTAGGACTCAGCGTGTTACAAGAATCTCACAAACATCAGGATACTCTATATCACCATACTCACCTTGTGGTTCAGCCTCATCTTCGCCTTGAGACTCACACTACAAGAAAACATGGGCATTTTCGACGGAAATTCCGACGGCAATAATACCGTCGGAAATTGTCCGACGGATTTCCGACGGATATCCGACAAATGCTGATGTTGCCGACATCATTACCGACGAATTTCCAACGACGACCATCCGTCGGACAATTTCCGATGGATTTTCGACAAATTCTGATGTTGCCGACATGGTTGCCGAAATGGTTGCCGACATCGATAATATCTTCGGAAATTCGTCGGAAAACGCGCATAAGTTTCTTATAAAAACGTATCCACCATTTCATTTACAAACACACAAAAACTCTCTTATCTAATTTCTTACGAAAATGTCTTCTTCAGATCCTTATAATTATTTTCGATCATGGATGGACAAGCCTCATCAAATTCCGGACACGGGCCTAGTTACGGAAGAATTCAGAGAAGGTATGCAGGAATTCATGGCATTTGTGGGTAATCATAAGAAAGCCAAAAAAACTGGTAAAATCTACTGCCCTTGTAAGAATTATGGGAATCGTAGATTAATCGTGATAGAGGAAGTATGGTCACACGTTTATTGTCATGGGTTTATGCCGGGTTACAAGATTTGGTATTATCATGGAGAAAATGATACAATGGTAGATAATTATGGTAGTACTAGTGAACAGTATATTGGGGATAATGCTAGCTTAGAAGAACCCGCAATGGAAGTAGAAAGTATTGTACGTCATGTTCAGATGGTGAACGATGCAATTCGTGAAAGTATACCATCAGTTGCTTAGTATGGAGATAGAGGAGAAGAACCTAACTTAGAATCTCATAGATTCTTTGATATGCTAGACGCTGCTAAACATCCGTTATATGATGGGTGTAGAGGTGGACATTCCCCTTTATCAACTGCAACTAGGATGATGGGTATAAAGACGAATTTCATTTTGAGTGAGGAGTGCGTGAATGCAATCGCTGATTTTGTGAAAGACATTTTGGCATAAAATAATTTTGCACCGGCATCATACTATGAGATACAGAAACTTTTCAAGGTTTAGGATTGCTGTATCAGATGATTGATGTATGCATCGACAACTGTATGCTATACTGGAGAGAGGACGCATACCGTTTGCCATGCCATTTTTGTCGCAAACCTCGGTATAAAGAAACAGGTGGAAGAGTGCCAGTGCCATATAAACGGATGTGGTATTTGCCGTTAACAGAGAGATTGAAGAGGTTATATCAGTCAGAGCGCACAGCGGGAGCAATGTGATGGCATGCAGAGCATACAACGGATGGAGAAATCGCCCATCCGTCAGACGCAGGAGCATGGAAACATTTTCAATCTACGTATCCCAGCTTTGCATATGAGGCGAGGAATGTATACCTTGGATTATGTACCGATGGTTTCAACCCTTTTGGGAAGCACGGCATGCAATATTCTTGGTGGCCAGTAATTGTAACTCCTTACAATTTGCCGCCATCTTTGTGCATGCGAAGGGAGTTCTTGTTCCTTAGCATTCTCGTTCCTGGACCAGAGCATTCGAAGAGATCACTCGATGTGTTTTTGCAGCAATTGATTTATGAGCTGCGAATGTTATGGGACCAAGGTGTTGAGGCGTTTGATGTTTCTTGTCCCCAGAATTTCATCATGCGGTCGGTACTTATGTGGACCATCAGCGATTTTCTAGCATATGGCATGTTATCAGGATGGAAAACTCACGGAAGGTTATCGTGCCCGTACTGTCAAGATAATACTGATGCGTTCCAATTGAAGCACGGATGCCAAACCTCTTGGTTTGACTGTCATAGGCGATTCCGACCTAGCGATCATCCATATCGTCGTAGCACCACATTGTTTAGGAAGAACCGTAAAGTATTTGATGGTCCACCTCTTGAGTTAGATGGAGAGTATTTGTTGACTCAGTTCAGAGATTTTGGTGCAGAGAGAACCGTTGATTGTGGTGGTAATGGGCATCATCCAGTTGATGGTTGTGGCAATGTACATAATTGGCACAAGAGGAGTATTTTCTGGGATTTGCCTTATTGGAAGGACCATATTTTGAGACATAATCTAGATGTAATGCACATTGAGAAGAATGTTTTCAATAACATTATGAACACCGTTCTCAATGTCCGAGGAAAAACAAATGACAATCTGAAGTCTAGATTGGACTTGCCAGATATTTGTTCTCGAAGAGCACTACATGTGATAGGGAGCGGGAAGCCTCCGGTCCCGACTTTTCGTTTGGATGAACATTCAAAGGCCGCATTTGTTTACTGGATTTCCGAAAGTGTTAGATTCCCGGACGGATACGCATCTAACCTTCGGAACTACGTTGATCATGGAGAAGGGAAGTTTACTGGGATGAAGAGTCATGATTGCCATGTGGTGATGCAGCGCCTACTTCCATTTGCCTTTGCATGTCTTCTACCACGTAATGTCCACGAAGCAATTGCAGGTACAATCATTAAATTTATTTGTTAATACTTTACATAATATATACTTTAGTATTTATTTATTCATTTTTTATCCATATTATGCATGGATTGGTGTCTTTTTCCGAGATATATGTTCGCGCTCTCTTACATCAGACGGTATCCGC
Organism: Eutrema japonicum; assembly: GCA_030161315.1. NCBI lineage: Eukaryota > Viridiplantae > Streptophyta > Magnoliopsida > Brassicales > Brassicaceae > Eutrema > Eutrema japonicum. The sequence goes on along the minus strand of BSQW01000006.1, from coordinate 34,526,614 downwards.
AATCTTGCGGATAATATACCAGTAATCCCTTGCAATTTGGAAAAGATATTTCCGCCTTCCTTCTTTGATGTTATGGAACATCTAACCATTCATCTCCCTCGAGAAGCAGAGTTAGGGGGCCCGGTTCAGTACCGTTGGATGTATCATTTCGAACGGTATAAGTTTCATCTAAAAAAGAAGATAAAAAATTTGAGCAGAGTTGAAGGTTCTATTGTTGCACAGAGCATCAATGAAGAATCCTCACATTTTGCCGAGTTCTACTTTCTATCACAAGTGAAAACAAAGAGTCGTAGAGCAGCTCGACATGATGACGGAGGCGTAATACCTTTCTATCCTGTCGATGTTCCTCATATATTCTTAGAGATTGGACGACTTAGTGGAAAAGGCAAGAAGCGGAGAGTTTCATCACATGGGCGGGATCATTTGCATATGTATATATTCTCACAAACTGCGACGGAATTGAAGAATATGAGAGGTATTATATTGAACCAAATTATTAATTACTTATTAGGTCATTGATTATATATATTCTCATAAACTGCGACGGAATTGATGAATGATTTCTTTAACTCATTTATTTTTAATTCGTGCAGGTGACGACGGAGAAGGCTAACGGTCAAAGTTTTCCCACGTGGTTGGAAGAAATTGTGCGCTTTCCACTAGCAAACGTACATTCACATGTGATGTATAGCACACAGGGGGTACGCTTTTAAGATTCTTCGGGATGATAGGAGTTCGACAACTTCAGATTACAGTGTATATACTCAGTCTGGTGATCTTGTATACTATGGTGTCGTACATGAGATTTTTGATGTTCATTATCTTGGAATGCTCGGTTTGAGTTGCGTAGCATTTTTATGCGACTGGAACGACCCATTAGTAGGAAGCGGTGTGCGACACGACCAATTTGGTGTTACATCATTACATATCAGAAGGCGACTCCAGAAATATGAGCCATTTGTACTTGCATCACAAGCAGACCAGGTTTGTTTTTTCTTTTCCGTTAATTTTAAATTTAGCATTTTAGCATTCTTGTGGTTAAATTGGTACATGGTGTAGGTATGCTACATTCCCTATCATCGGGTGACAAACAAGCAAGACCCGTGGATTAAAGTGACATCGATAAACCCGAGAGGTAGGGTTCATGGGATGTCTGATCATGAACCCCGCCAACAAAGCTCCGTAGGTTTGGGTTCAATCGAGCATTCCCTAGAGGTCGACCTTGTTGTAGATTTCACCATACATGCAGACGATCGGGTATTTGAGGATTCAGAGGAAGAATTAGACGAATTTGGGGAAACTTTCGATTCAGGAGAATCAGATTACTCATCATCGGATTCAGAGTAGTTTTAAACTTGGCATTGTAAAATATGTACTTGTATTTGTAATAGATATTTGTTATGTGGAGTGTATTAGTTATGTGAAGTGTACTTGTACTTAAACATTTGATATACTTAACTATAATATTCCATTTCTAAAATTTTAAAAAATTGCTAAGTACTAATCCGTCGGAAATCCGACTGTTTAGTTTTAGCTGAAGGTCCAGAATTTCCGAAAACAGTTTTAGCCGAAGGAAGTATACATCCGTCGGAAATCCGTCGGAAATTTTCTTCGGCTAAAACTGGTTTCGGACTGTCTGGACCTTCGGCTAAAACTGAACCCGTCGGAAATTTTCGACGAATTTCCAACGGGTTCAGTTTTAGCCGAATGTGCAGATCCATTTCTAAAATTTCTAAATTTTTTAAAAAATGCTAAGTATTAATCTGTCAGATTCAGTTTTAGCCGAAGATCCAGACATTCCGAAACCAGTTTTAGCCGAAGGAAGTATACATCCGTCAGAAATTTCCGACGGATGTTCAAAAATGTAGTTCAGGGTATAGGGTATAGGTTTTATGTTTAGAAATTGGTTACAAACAATTGTATGATGTATATACAATAGCTTGAACTTCTCAGACAATCTATAGAAATGTGTTATATATAATTTATAAAATTATATAGAATCGTTTATATAAGGTATAGTTGATTTATGTGAAATGTATAGGTTTTGATGTTGTATAAGTTATAAACTCATGCAAAGTCTTTAACATTGATGAATTTCTTATTTTTTTATTGAAACATGTACATTAGGGGTCTCTAACTCATATAACCATACCCTAAACCTTAAACCCCAAATATACCCTAAATCCATCAGAAATTTCCAACGGATCTGGGACTTATGACGCGTGTCTGTTGACTGGCCAATAACAACGCATGCAGGGAATATACCGTATATTCCCACAACCGTCAAAAATCCGACGGACCTTGTTTTTTTTGAGACCGCGGGAAACTGAACCGCCTAAATGAAAAAAAAAAATCCGACAGAATTCCGACTGTTTCTCTTCCATTTTTCTATTCTATCTCTCTCTCTCTCTTCTTACAATTTCTATCTTCTCTCTCTCCCGTTCTTCCGAAAACCCAGCCAAAAAATCTTCAATCTCTCCTCTCAATCCTCTTCTCAAGCCTCAATCCTTCAATCCACATGGATCCCAACATGTAAGTACCTCCAATTTTCTAATTTTCATTGTCAGATATTAATTAGAAGTGTTAGATTAATATTTAGAATTTGTTAGATTTTCGGAATGAAAAAATAGGGTTTATGAGATTAGGGAATTTTATGTAGAATTTGTTAGGGTTGTTAGAAGTTTTGTCTAATTTCGAAAATTAGTATATATAATTTTAGGATTATATGAAACATTTTTATATAAATATTAGGTTGTTAGTTTTGATTTTTAGAAAAATGTTTAAAAACGTTTTTATATATTTTTAGAATTTTAAAAAACGTTTTTTGTATATTATTTGGGTTTTAGAAAATTATAATTGAATTTTTCAGAATTTATTAATAATTAAAAACGTTTTTGTAATTTATAATTTTAGATTTAGTAATTTATAAGTTTTGGTATAAATATTATTAGAATTATATAAAAAACTTTTTATTAAAAACAATTTGTATAATTATATAAAAAAACGTTTTTTAAAATTTTGTTTTGAAAATTTATGAATTATTTGGGAATTTTTGAAATGTTTTTGAATTTTGGGAAATCTTTGAAAATTTTAGCAATTTTTTGAATTTTAATGATTTTTTGAAATTTTCGGGATTTTCGGGAAATTTTAAATTTTTCGGGAAATTTTCTTAATTTTCGGTATATTTGGTAATTTTTCGGGAATTTTGAATTTTTCGGTAAATTTTGCATTTTCGGAAAATTTCATGAATTTTTGAAATTTTTAGATTTCAATGCACTAACGATTTTACGTTTTTTCCCGCAGGAATAACGAGGACGCATTACAGTTGGGTGGCGGCACCCAAGGCCGCTGTTCCCGGGGTTCTCGGCCTACCCCTCTTGACAGCTCGAACTCGGGAACTCAAGTCCCGGAGTAACAATTATCTGAAGCTCGGAGCCATATTAGCATCGAGCAACTTGTCCAACAGCCCAACCGGGGCCATTGCATCCCCCTCGACCCCAAGTTCGACGAAGGGACTTGGTAAGTGAAATTTTGATTATTATTTCAATTTTTTAAGATTTTGAATTTAATTAAACGGATTCAATTCTTTTTTAAAATGTTTTCAGGTTTAAGTTGTCGCCTGAGATAACCAAGTCGATCTTGCGGATGCTCCACAACTTGTTGGATAAACCGCACGAGAAGTACTTGGAAATACCGAAAGACGAGAAGTACTTGTGGTACCGTACTTTCGCGGTAAGTAAATTTTCGATTTGTATTATTTTTTTAGTTCATTTTGTCAATTTTAATTAAAAATACTAACTTACGGTTTTTTTTTTAAATGTAGCAAGAATTCACGTGGCACCATTCCCTTACGAGGGAGGTACTTGCCCAATTCGACAAGTATGCTGCGCTTTCGTACTCGAACCCCATGTACGAGTGGAAGCATAAGTGGAAACACGGCAAGGACAAGCCGAAGGACCTCGACGACGACGTATGGAAGAGCTTCTGCGATTATTGGAGCAAGCCGAAGACGAAGAAGCTTTCCGAAACAAACACGAAGAACCGGAAGAGCGAACGAGGAGGGAAGGGGATGTACATTCACAACGGCGGCGCAAAGACCGTCGAACGGGATGCAATGGAAATGGTAAGTCTAATTTCAATTTGTAATTTTTATTTTCGTTTCTATTATTATGTATTTAACAACATTTTACAAGAGAAGAGAGACGGCGTAGCTCCCGACTACCTCAAAGTGATCGAGCAGAGGCACACCAACAAAAAACTGGTGTGATACAGGATCCCGGCATGCGTGAGCTCGTTGCGAAGTGCAAAAAGAAGAAGGTGGATCGGGAACAAGAAGTTGGAATCTTGCAGCTCACTCTCAATGGATCGTCGTCCTCGAACGAGTTACCCCGGGAAGAGATCAACGACATTGTCCTCAATGTAAGTTTCTAATTCTTTTCAATTATCTTTTTTTTTCCAAATTTCATTACTAACATTATTTTGATGTTTGATTTTCATAGGAAACTCTGAAAGTCAAAGGGCGATTCGCTGGCTTAGGCAGACTTCTGACCCAGGAATCATCTTCTTCCTTTCCTCGGTCTCCTTCGGGGTACATAGACGAGATCGAGAGGCTCACCCAAACTGTTAAATACCGTGACGAGGAGGTCGACGAGCTAAAGTCCGCCCACACCGAGCTTAAGAAGATCATGCATAACGCCTTCCCACATCTCTTTCGTCCGAACAACCGTTTAAAATTCAGTTTTTTTTAACATTAACTTATTTTGTGTAATGAATTATTTTTTTATGATAATGAATTTTAATTAATTTATTTCTTTTCATTTAAATTATTTATTATTAAACTAGAATTAATTAAATAATTACAAAAAAAAAACTCAAATCCAATATCCGTCGGAAATCCAATATCAGTCAGAACGTAATCCATCGTAAAATCCGTTGAAAATCCGTCGGAACACAATCTGTCGAAAATCCGTTGGAAATATTGCCCGTCGGAAATATATCCGATGGGTTTCCGACGGCATTCCAACGATTTGTTCCGACCTTACATCCATCGGAAAAGCGGTCGGAAACATATCTGACGGGATTTCGACGGCGTTCCGACGATTTGTTCCGACCTTACATCCATCGGAAAAGCCGTCGGAAACATATCTGACAGGTTTCCGATGACGTTCCGACGATTTGTTCCGACCTTACATCCATCGGAATATCTGTCGAAAACGTCGCCGTCGTTAAGCCGTCAAAATTTTCCGACGAGCAATTTCCGTCGGAATAGTCCGACCGATTACTGACGGATACAAATTTCCGACGAGCTGGAACCGACAAATATTTTCCGTCGGAAAAGGCTGTTTCTGATGGATTTCCGACAGAGAAAGCCGTCGAAAATCGCCTTTATTCTTGTAGTGTCATAGTCTACGTATTCGGTCAAAAACATGACTATTTGGTTTGGGCACTCTCTAAACATGTGTCCTCTTCCCCTGCATTTGAAACAAGTTATGTCTCGGGTACGTTGAGGGGTAGTAGTAGACTTACATGCCTCGTCTTTGTGGTACTTAGATGGCTCATAGGACTTGTTCTGGAACCGTGAGTCAATCTCAATCGCCTTTCCTTTGTCCACTGGTTTGCTTTGACTTGCGATCCAAGAAACTTGTGGTTTAGTCCGAGTGGTGGTAGTCTTCCTTTTGATATGATGCTCAGCTTGAATGGCTATATGGAACATGTCTTTGAAGTCTTGATAACCTATCTTTCCACCTTATGGCTGATCCTCTCTTGAAGTCCATCGATGAATTGTGACATGAGAACTTCTTCATCTTCATTTACCTCAAGGCGGTTTCTCAAACGTTCAAATTCTTCAAAGTACTCCTCTACGATCATGTTTCACTGCTTAAGAGTACGGAAACGACGTTATGAGTCTCTATGAAAATATGGAGGTACATACCTCTTCCTCATGATGTCTTTTATGTCAAGCCATGAGTCGATAGGCCGCTGCCTTTTCCTCTTTCGATCTGATGTCACTCGATCCCACCAAATCAGGGCATTGTAGGTGAGCTGAGCTTTTGCTAAGGCTACTGTCTTAGGGCCGGGATGGTTGTAGTATTCGAAAATATGGTCCATGGATGCGATCAAATTTGTTTCCAAAACTTTAGATTTTAAATTTATAAACCTAAAAATCTACAAGTGCACAAATGTGCTTTGTAGGATTTAAGGTATCGTTCCAAAGGGAGGGAATGCTTTTCTGTGAGACCTTTGACAGAGAATTAGCAAGCAAGTCTAAAACGAAAATAAGGTTTTGAGGGTTTTTGTCACGAAAATTGTAAAGAATGAAAAACAGAAATTTGCTGTAAATTAAACAAAGAAAATCGATGGCATAAACTAAAAGGGAAAAGCGATTTGTAAACTATGTTGGGTCAACAAGGATATCTTAGGGTATGTTTGATTCAAATACGGCTCCTTAGCTCTTAGTAACACGATTCTAGATTTTAACTTCACGATTTTAGGATATGTTTGATTCTAGATTTCACTCTCCTATGTACTCTAGGAACTTTGGTGTTCAACAATTGTCTTTGCGACCTTGGGGCAAGCGTGAGCCTCATGCCATTCTCCATTGCCAAAAGGTTGGATTTCACCAAGTATAAGGCATGTAGGATCTCCCTAATCCTTGCGGATATAAGCATAAGAATCCCCATTGGACTGCTTGAAGACTTGTCGGTTATGGTTGGAGATTGTGTGGTACCAACCGACTTTGTTGTCTTAGAAATGGATGAGGAGCCCAAGGACACTCTAATCTTTGGTAGACCTTTCTTAGCCACCGCCGGTGCAATCATCGATGTTAGGAAGGGGAAGATTTATCTCCACTTGGGAAAAGATGAGATACTTGAGTTCGATATAAATAATGTCATGAAGAGACCCACCATTGACGGCCAAGTCTTCTACATCGAAGCAATTGATGAGTTGGCGGACAAAATCTTAGAAGAGTTGAACCTTGAAGATCATTTGAAAATAACCTTGACTAAAACGCATGGAGAGCATGGGTACTTACATAGTGCAAGTGAGGGTTACAAGGAGATTTTGGACTCACACAATCCCATTGTTGAAGAAACATCATTCGTGGGATTGGTTCATCAAGGAACGAGGAGTGGAAACGGTTTGAGCAAGGATTTGATTGAAGAAGGGTTTTCTTTGGGTGCTGAGCAAAGTGAGGATGTGATGGAAGCTAGCAATGGTAAGTCTAGCATTGAAGATGATTGGAGTGAGCTAAAGGCCCCAAAGGTGGACCTAAAACCGCTCTCAAAAGGGTTAAAGTACGCTTTGCTAGGTCCTAATGAGTCTTATCCGGTGATTGGTAATGATGGTCTAAATGAAGAGGAATTAACCACCCTTTTTCATGAGTTGAGAAAGTTTAGGAGAGGCATTGGATATTCACTTGATGATATCAAAGGCATTTCTCTTACATTTTGCACACATCGCATTCATCTAGAAAACAAATCAATGACTTTTATAGAACATCAAAGATGGTTAAACCCAAACTTGAAAGAATTTGTTAAGAAAGATATTCTCAAACTTCTAGATGCGGGAATCATATATCCGATCTCGGATAGCACTTGGGTTTCTCCGGTGCATGTGGTTCCCAAAAAGGGTGGTAAAACTGTGGTTAAAAATGAAAAGAACGAATCAATCCCAACTAGAACAATCACCGGTCATCGAATGTGTATAGACTATAGGAAATTGAACTCCGCATCTAGAAAATATCATTTTGCCTTACCGTTCATTTATCAAATGCTAGAGAGATTAGCAAACCACTCGTTTTATTGCTTCTTAGATGTGTACTTGTGATTCTTTCAAATCCCGATTCACCCTAATGACCAAGAAAAGACGACATTTACATGTCCTTATGGTACCTTTGCTTATCGAATGATGCCATTTGAACTTTGTAACGCACCCGCAACCTTTCAAAGGTGCATGATGTCGATCTTCTCGGACTTAATTTAAGATATGGTTAAAGTTTTCATGGAAGATTTCTTAGTATATGGCACTTCGTTTGGTGTTTATCTTTCCAATCTTTGTAGGGTTCTCCAATGATGTGAAGACACCAACCTCGTGTTCAATTGGGAAAAATACTACTTCATGGTGCGAGAAGGGATTGTTCTTGGCACAAAATCTCGGAGCGTGGTATTGAGGTAGACAAAGTGAGGATTGAGGTCATGATGAGTTTGGAACCGCCAAATACGGTGAAAAGGATTCAAAGCTTCTTAGGTCATGCCCGGTTCTATAGACAGTTCATCAAGGATTTCTCCAAGATAGGAAGACCTCTCACTAGGCTTCTATGCAAGGACACCGATAAAAAAGTACAAGCAAGAAAAACAGTACAGTCCAGGATGGGTCGGTACAGTCCTCCGGATTTTTGTTTTTTTCATTGCCCATCTCCTTGTTCCTCGATCCAAGACCTCTTAGCCCATCAAGACCTGAAGAACATATACCAAAGAGCATCAAAATGATCTAGAAAAGAAAAAAAAACATAAAATGAAGAGTATATACAAGGATAAGCTTGGGGTGTCTCCCAAGAGCACTTTGTTTAACGTCACTAAGTTCGACGTTGGTTACCGCATTCAAGCGTGAGAAGCATCATCAAGGGGAAGTGAGACTCCCTCCTTAATGATTTCATTGGCATGGTATGGTTTGAGTCTTTGGCCGTTTGCAACAAATTCTTCCCCGTTCTTATTCACAAGAACAACGGCTCCATAAGACCTCACTTCTTTGATCACAAAGGGACCGTACCATCTAGACCGTAGCTTCTCAGGAAACAACTTGAGACGCGAGTTAAAGAGAAAGACTTGGTCTCCTTCTTTGAAGTCCTTACGCACAATCTTCTGGTCGTGGAAAGCCTTAGTCCTTTCTTTGTAAATCTTGGAGCTCTCATAGGCTTCAAGCCTAATCTCATCAAGTTCTTGAAGTTGGATCAAACGCCTCTCTTGTGCCGTCTTGAGATCAAAGTTTAGGAGCTTCACGGCCCACATGGACTTGTACTCAACCTCGAGCGGTAAGTGGCAGGACTTCCCATAGAGAATATTGAATGGTGTAGTCCTGAGAGGTGTTTTGAACGACGTCTGGTATGCCCACAATGCATCGCCTAGCTTCTTAGCCCAATCCTTTTTCGAACTACCCACGGTCTTCTCCAATATGGCCTTGATTTGTCGATTTGAAACCTCCACTTGGCCGCTTGTTTGAGGGTGATATGGTGTGGCCACTTTATGCTTAACCATGTGCTTCTTGAGTAGACTCTCGAGGACCCCATTGATGAAGTGGCTACCTCCATCGCTTATCACGACCCTTGGAACCCCAACCTCGGAAAAATGATGTACTTGAAAAGCTTGAGAACTACCTTAGCATCATTGGTTGGACTAGCAATTGCTTCAACCCATTTAGACACGTAGTCCACCGCTACCAAGATATATTGGTTCCCATACGAAGAAGGGAATGGTCCCATAAAGTCTATACCCCATACGTCAAAGATTTCGACCTCAAGAATGCGATTTTGGGGCATCTCATCCCTCCTAGCAATGTTACCATTCCTTTGGCATGCACCACAAGCGATGACAAAAGCGTGAGCATCTTTAAATAAGCTAGGCCACCAAAAACCAGATTGGAGAACCTTTGTCGCCGTCTTGAATGAAGCAAAATGACCTCCATAGGCCGAGTCATGGCAATGGAACAAGATCCCGGTCGTTTCTTCTTCCGCCACACACCTTCGATATAAACCATCTGAACAGAACTTGTATAAGAACAGTTCATCCCAATAATACCTTGTGACGTCATGAAAGAATTTCTTCTTCTTGTATCCTTCCAAATTGGGCGGCTCTCTTCCACAGGCCAAGTAGTTTACCGAATACGCAAACCAAGGTAGCTTTCCATCCGTTAATCCCTTAGCGTCCTCAAAACCTCTCACAGCTTCAACTCCTCTCCTCAAAATACTCACTAACATCAATTGCTCCTCGGGGAGTGAGTCGTCGATTGGGACAAGATATTCAATGCGCATCCTAGACAAGTGATCTGCAATTCCATTCTCAATACCCTTCTTGTCGACAATCTCCATATCGAATTCTTGAAGTAGCAAGATCCAACTTAAGTGTCTTGGCTTGGTGTCTTTCTTAGCATACATATGCCTCAAAGTGGCATGATCCATGTAAACGATGATCTTGGAGCCAACCACATAAGACCTAAACTTCTCGATAGCAAACACAACCGCAAGTAGCTCTTTCTCCGTAGTAGCGTAACTTCCTTGTGCATCGTCAAGTGTCCTACTAGCATAGTAGATCACGTGCATCTTCTTGTCTTTCTTTTGCCCAAGAACTGCTCCTACAGCATAGCTTCTAGCATCGCACATAATCTCAAAAAGGAGACTCAAATCTGATGCTTGCACAATCGGAGCACTAACAAGAGCTTTTTTTACCTCCAAAAACGCCTCAAGGCATTCTTCATCCAACTTGAACTTCACATCCTTGCAAAGAAGCCTTGTGAGTGGTCTTGATATCTTTGAAAAGTCCTTGATGAATCTCCTATAGAAGTATAGAACCCGGCATGACCCAAGAAACTTCGGATATCTTTAACCGATTTTGGCGGTTCCAAGATCACCATAACTTCGATCTTGGCCTTGTCCACTTCGATTCCCTTCTCCAAAATTTTGTGCCCAAGGACGATACCTTCACGAACCATGAAGTGGCACTTTTCCCAATTCAATACGAGATTTGCATCTTCGCACCGAGAGAGTACCTTGCAAAGATTGGAAAAACAAACACCAAACGAAGAGCCATATACGGAGAAATCATCCATAAAAATCTCAACCATTTCTTGGATCAAATACGAAAAGATAGACATCATGCACATTTGAAAGGTTGTGGGTACATTACATAATCCAAATGGCATCCTTTGATATCCGAAGGTACCATATGGACACGTAATTATCATCTTTTCTTGAGCATTGGGGTGAATCGGCATTTGGAAGAATCCCGAATACTGATATATAATGGTTTTTACCCCTTTTAGGCCATGATATAAGTCTGTTTTATAGAGTCTTTCTGCTATTTTCTATTGTTTTAGAGTCTTTTACATGTCTTAGCACGTTTGGAGCATAATTGGGGATATTAGAGCTTTCTAGAGCATTTTGGAGCAAAGCTGAAGTTCGTGTTGCTGAGTACCCGATTTCACGTCGAGCATCGATCGATACCCCCTGGTATCGATCGACACTCATCACAGCAGACACGACCCGCGACTTTAAAGAAGAGTTGAAGAATTGCAACTTGGTCCAAAAGTCTTTAATATTTACAAGAAGCCCCAAAACGTGATTTAGGTTATTTACATGGATTTTACAGCCACTTTGTTGGCTACGCTTTATTTTTATTCTGGATTTGTGAGAGAGCTTTTCAAGGGAGATAAGTCTGATACTCTGTTCGTCGAGAGAAGATTTCGAACCCTTTTGTTACTCTTTCTTATTTTCTATTGAGTATTTATTCAAACATGTTTATTGATTCAATTTCCATGTCTGAGTAGATCTCTTGTTAGGTTTAGGGATTCTCATAAGGGATTTCTTTGAAAGCTAGGTTGATTAGTTATTTAGGGTTCATAATCTGAATGAGTTCTTCACCTTAGGTTGTTCTCAAAGCTAATTCTGGATTGATCACCTAGAACTTAGATCTTAGGATAATTGATTAGGCACGACCTTGCGATTAATTACCTGATAGAACTTAGGGTGAGCAAATTGATTATTCGCAAAGAGATTTGGTTTAATTGATTTATGAACATATCAAACCTGGAATTAAGGCTGATTTATTCTTATGAATTTGCAAAGAAATTTGGGATTCTGAAGTTTAGATTTAGATAGTTTTCGTAACGACAGTTGGTTAATTATACTTTAGTGATTTGAGTTCGAGAACCGTGCGTAACCTGAACCCTGATTAGTTAGTTTATTTTGCATTCATTGATTTCCTGAGAAATATCCCTGAACCTATCTTTTCCCCATCGATTTACAACTCGTTTACTGCTTACTACTTACTGCTTTTTGTTTAATCTGAATAGATTAGCTTGATTTGATAACTATACAATCTATTGTGCGATTTCTCTGAGTTCTTGTGTTCGACCCCTGATATACTGCAGCAACTGCGTTAGTACTGTTTAGGGTATTAATTTGAGCATATCAAATTTGGTGCCATTGCCGGGGACTCAATTTCGCTTTTAGATTTTAGCTGTCGAGTTTCGACTAAGTTCGTCGGTATCGATCGATACTACCTAGTATCGGTCAATACTTAGGCGATTTCTATGTTGATATCGATCGATACCATCAGTGTCGGTCTATACTCAACGTATTGTTTTGGTTACTTACGTGCCTTGTCTAGTGTTTTGTTTTCAGGTGCATGCCTAATTGTGAAACCATGAAGAACAAGAGCACTCCGCTAGTTAATCTATCTTTAGAGAAGCTAGCACGTTTAGAACGCGCAAACAGAAAGACAAAGCAAACATCAGGGATGAACAACCCAGTGGTTTTAAGAGTTGATGAAGCTGGAGTCTTGAGAGACCAAGAGGGTCAAGTGTGCAATGAGAGAGGGCAGCGACTTGATGAGGCTGGAAACGTCATTGCCCCTCCTGCTGTTGTTGGTCAGATTGTCGCGCCAGCTGCGCAAGCCAACGTTGGGAATGCTAGAGTTGATCGAGGTAGAACACTTGGTGAGCACAACAGACCTGATCAGTTCTTTGCCAATCGAGCTGCGATTCGCATCCCAACTTTTAAGAGGAATGACTTCGAGCTGAAACATGCGTATTACGCTTTTGTAAGTCATAACCCTTTCCATGGTCTACCTCATGAGCATCCCATGGATCATATCAAAAGGTTCGAGGATTTGGTCACTGGTATGAAGTACAATGGAGTGCCCAATGAGTTCCTTTTCTGCAAACTTTTCCCGTACTCTCTTGGTGGGGATGCTGCTTATTGGCTGAAGTAGTTAGCTCCTGATTCACTAACTACATGGGATGAGACGAAGAATACATTCCTGATCAATTTCTACGATGATGCGAGATCTGAAGAGCCCAGGAACAAGATCTCTCAATTTTTTCAAGGTCCAACAGAGGCACTCAAAGCTGCTTGGATTCGTTTCAAATCATATCAGAGAGATTGCCCGCACCATGGGTTCAATCAGGTTCAGCTGTTGGATACTTTCTACAGAGGGATCGATTGGAGGTACCAGATGGCTTTGGATACTGCGAGTAATGGGAACTTCAACACCAGATATCCAGATGATGCGGTTGTGCTGATTGAGAACTTGGCGTCTAGCAATAGCACCAAGAATTCTGATTTCGAGCGGAAGAAGCAGGCTGCAGGAATTGATGGATCGCAGATTGCTGAAGTTCAAGCGAAGTTGGATATTCTGCTTGGGAAGTCGAAGAAGACTGTACATTTTGCTGATGGAGTCGATATCATGGATGAAGAAGAGGTGGAGGATGTTAACTACGTTGGTGGTTCTGGTTTTCAGGGTCAGCGATTTGGGTACAACAACAACCGAAACTTCAACAACAACACTCAGCAAAATGGATACAAGTTTGAGGGGAACCAATCTTGTTTTGAAGCAAAACTGTTTGTTCATAAACCATTACAGAGCAGCGACTTCAGTCGAAATTACGGGAACTCTTCGTACCAGCCCATCTCTCCAAAGTCCACAGAGAATAAGATGGAATCCATGCTTGAACAGATTCTTCAGGGACAGCAAAAACAGCAAGTGGATTTCAATGGGAAGATTAACCATCTGTACACTGATCTGAATGGGAAGATTGACCATCTGAATGGGAAAATTGAAGCTGTCAATCTTTCTCAGAGGAAGCTGGAAACTCAGGTTGCTCAAACTGCACCAGCTGTGAAGAGGCAAGAAGGCTTTCTTCCAAGGAAAACTGAGATTCCAATAGCACACGTCAATGCAATCACCTTAGGAATTGCTAAAGAAGCCACTGCAGTGGTAGAAAAGGGATTTTATGCCGAAATGTTCGACGATGCTATTGAAGATAACGACTGGGATTCTGAAATCGCCTGAGTATCGATCGATACCCTCATGTATCGATCGATACCATTCCAGACACCTGCACGAGTAAATCCAAAATCACATGTATCGATCGGTACCCCTTCTGTATCGATCGATACCGATATGCAGGTCGAGAAAGAGCCTGAAATTGTCAAGGAGAGGGTGTATATACCCAAGATACCTTATCCTATGCCTCATATTATGACAAGGAAGGAATAGGAGGACGCATAATGCAAAACTTTGTTGGATAAATAGGTTGTGGAGCCTCTTTTTAATGATGATATATCTGCCGGGGACGATTCAAGAGCGAGAGTATCGATCGATACCCTACCTGGTGTAGGTCGATACCCCTCGCAAATCGAGCCAGAAACTATGAAAACGCGCGAGTTGATTGAAGAAAGAGTTCGCAAGCCCAAGAAGCTGAATTCTATTCCTCAACATCTCAAAGACCCCATCACTCCAAATCAGCTGCTTGGCTTTGAGAAGAGAGTACGAAGGATACCCCACTCGTTCACTTTTGAAGAAGCTCTAGAGGGCTGGCCTCTGCTAAGTCACTTCAAAGATTGCAGAGAAAGTGAGGAAGAAATTAAGGCACTCTTTATCGAGGCAAGACGCAAGTCACTACCGCTGTGGCAGTTGACACAGAGGGAAGACCCAGGGAAATTCGCGGTACCATGCTCTATCTCTGGAGTCGAGTTTAAAGAGTCTCTTGTTGACTCAGGGGCTAGTGTCAATGTCATGTCAAGGGCAATTGCATAGCGGTTGAGAGCTGAAATTCGATCACCCACGACATCTATCACATTCGCGAACTCTTCAACCTCAATTCCATATGGTACAATCTCTGATTTGATGATCAAAGTAGGAGATTGTCTGGTGCCCACTAATTTTCAGGTTGTGGAGATGAGCGAAGGATCTGAAGTGTCTTTGCTCCTGGGACGGCCGTTTATGGCTACTGCTGGCGCGATCATAGATACACCTAATAAGAGAATCTCTTTCTCTTACATTGACGGAGATGTCTACTATGATGCCATACCTACTAGAGGAACTCCCACACGTGTCTCTTGCATTGAAGTTGTCATAGGAGAGACATTAGCAGATAATCTTTTGGAAGAGCCTCCTAACGAGCAAACTGTCATAGACGATTCGGTTGAACCGCCCAGCATCCCCAAGGAAGTTGTCAAGAAGGCTAAGGCAACAAAGAAGAAGGTGAAGAGCAAAAGAGTCGAGAATTCCCATGTCACTTTAATCCCTCAGAACTATGATGGAAACTCGATTGAGTACAAGGTGAAGTGCAAAGGAGCCTCGAAACCATTCTCTAAGGCTAGAGTTCTTCTTACTTCTGAGCTAAAAGAGAAAGGAAAAGAGTTTGTGGAGAGTATGTTGAGAAAAACTCTGAAGATAGCGATGTCAAGTTTTGGAGCCTGTTTTGGTGCAAGCTCGCATTCTTATCCTGCCTGAAGGGCGTTACAGTCAAGCTAATGACGTTAAACAAGCGCTTGGTGGGAGACAACCCACTGGTGAGTATGCTTTTGATTCTTTTTCTTTTTATTTTTCGTTTTGTGTTTGTGTCAGGATAAACAAGGAGCAAAACTTAAAATCGCCTTAGTGTCGATCGATACCCCATTGGTATCGGTCGACACCAATCGCGAATGTACGGTTTATTATGTCGATTTAAGCTTGATATCGATCGATACCAATCCGTGTGTCGATCGACACCAGATTTTCCAGCACGGTAACTTCTTGTTTCTCTTCGTTCTATTTTGTTCATTTGTTTTCTTTTACCTACTCTAGGCTAGATAACACTGGGGACAATGTTGTTCAAGTCTGGGGGAGGTGTCTGCTGACATTGTGTTTGTTTTTCTTAGAGTCAGTTGTTTTATCGAGTCATTCCTTGTTTTATTGAGTCAAAACTTGTTGGAGATGATGATTCTGTGCTTGAATTGTTGTTTTGATTTTGTTTTTGAGTGACCAGTGTTGCAGGATCAGCTCTAGATCGACTAATGAAAAATCCAAAGACTGACCAGTTGACTAGAAAACATCCATGTCTCCAGCAGAGTTTTTCTGAAGCCTGAGCCAAATTTTTGCACTTCATCGATGTGGTTAGTGTTTACAGAGCTTGATTCATCATTCATGTCTGACAAAAGAACCCATATGTTAAAGTAATGGTATCTCTCTCCCCTGCTATAAGTTGATAAATAAGAGCATAAAAGATGAAATGATTTTCTTCTGAGTAGAGGACTAGGAAAATTTCCAGCGATCCCATTATTCTACTTAAGAGGGAATGATCACACAACGGTTGAAAGCGAGGTTAGGAAAATTTCCTGTGATACCACTATTCGCCTAAACCTTTGATACATAGAGAGGGAAGAACCGGGGATTATGTGGCAAACACCATCAATACTCGCATTTCGGACCTTGATGTGTATATGCAGATCTAAAAAAAAACAGAGAGAACATAATAAGAAATAAGTCTGGGGGAGAGAAAGTGATACAAAAAGTGTGAAAAAGGGTGGTTCCTTGTCATGATATTGTATGGTAAAGAATCTAGAATGTTCTTGAACATTGGCTACAGCGATGAAACGGGCGATGAGGGCTTTATTTGAACAATGCTGCGAGATAATGTGTGGAGTCTGGAAAAGCTGCGATTTTCTACGGAGAAGTACATGGTGGTTAGATCAAAAGCTGGTTAGGCGACATTTGGGTGCTTGGGAAAAGGATCTCTGCGATGGTTCCTGAACATGTGAGTCTCCGCGTTTTTAAACCTCTTTCTCTGGTTTAGTTTTCTGTTTTGCTTGAGGGAAAGCAAAGGCTAAGTCCGGGGGAGTTGATATATCATGGTTTTTACCCCTTTAATGCCATGATATAAGTCTTTTTTATAGAGTCTTTCTGCTATTCTCTATTGTTTTAGAGTCTTTTACAGGTCTTAGCACGTTTGGAGCATAATTGGGGATATTGGAGCTTTCTGGAGCATTTTGGAGCAAAGCTGAAGTTCGTGTTGCTGAGTACCCGATTTCACGTCGAGCATCGATCGATACCCCCCTGGTATCGATCGACACTCATCACAGCAGACACGACCCGCGACTTTAATGAAGAGTTGAAGAATTGTAACTTGGTCCAGAAGTCTTTAATATTTACAAGAAACCCCAAAACGTGATTTAGGTTATTTATAGGGATTTTACAGCCACCTTCTAGGCTACGCTTTATTTTTATTCTGAATTTTTGAGACATCTTTTCAAGGGAGACAAGTCTGATACTCTGTTCGTCGAGAGAAGATTTCGAACCTTTTTGTTACTCTTTCTTATTTTCTATTGAGTATTTATTCAAACATGTTTATTGATTCAATTTCCATGTCTGAGTAGATCTCTTGTTAGGTTTAGGGATTCTCATAAGGGATTTCTTTGAATGCTAGGTTGATTAGTTATTTAGGGTTCAAAATCTGAATTAGTTCTTCACCTTAAGTTGTTCTCAAACTAATTCTGGATTGATCACCTAGAACTTAGATCTTAGGATAATTGATTAGGCACGACAGTGCGATTAATTACCTGATAGAACTTAGGGTGAGCAAATTGATTATTCGCAAAGAGAATTGGTTTAATTGATTTGTGAACATATCAAACCTGGAATTAAGGCTGATTTATTCTTAGGAATTTGCAAAGAAATTTGGGATTCTGAAATTTAGATTTAGATAGTTTTCGCAACGACAATTGGTTAATTATACTTTAGTGATTTGAGTTCGAGAACCGTGCGTAACCTGAACCCTGATTAGTTAGTTTATTTCGCATTCATTGATTTCCTGAGAAATATCCCTGAACCTATCTTTTTCCCATCGATTTACAACTCGTTTACTGCTTACTGCTTTTTGTTTAATCTGAATAGCTTAGCTTGATTTGATAATTATACAATCTATTATGTGATTTCTCTGAGTTTTTGTGTTCGACCCCTGATATACTGCAGCAACTGCTTTAGTACTGTTTAGGGTATTAATTTGAGCATATCAAATACTTATCAAGAAAGCAATAGAAAGGGTGGTTTGCTAAACGTTCCAACATTTGATAAATAAATGGATGTGGGAAGTGATATTTCCTAGTGGCGGAGTTAAGTTTTCGATAGTCAATGCACATCATATGACCGGTGATAGTCCTAGTTTGTATTAATTCGCCTTTGTCGTTTTTTATCATAGTGATTCCTCCCTTTTTAGGCATCACATGGACCGGAGATACCCACCTACTAGCGAAGATAGGACAGATAATACCCGCATCTGGAAGCTTTAGAATCTCTTTATTGACAACTTCTTTCAAATTTAGATTTAACCTCCTTTGATGTTCGATAGAAGTCATCGATTCATCTTCTAGATGTATCATATGCGTGCAAAGAGTAGAGGAAATGCCCTTGATGTCATCCAAGGAATAACCAATGGCTTTCATATACTTCCTCAATTCGTTCAAAAGGGTGGGCAATTCATCATCTTTCAAGTTCTCATTCACAATGACCGGGTATGACTCATTGGGACCTAGGAAAACGTACCTTAGCCCAACGGGAAGTGGTTTGAGGTCCACCTTAAGCACCTTGAGTTCACTCTAATTGTTGTCCACGCTAGTCTTACCATTGCTAGCCTCTAGCCCGTTCTCGTCTCGCTCCACTTCCAAATCAAAGCTCACTTGGACCAAACCCATTGTAGAACCGTCTTCACACTTCATCCATTGAAGACCCAAATCAATGACCGTTGCTTCACCAACCATTGGCTTGTGTGAGTCCAAAATCCTCTTATAGCCCTCACTAGATTCATTCAAATACCCATGTTCACCGTGATCTTTGGTCAAGGCAACTTGCAAACTATCCTCAAGATTCAATTCCTCCAAGAGTTCGTCTGCTAATTCACCCATCGCCTCGATGTAGAATACTTGGCCATTGATGGTTGGTCTCTTCATTACATCTTTGATGTCAAACTCTAGTACTTCGTCCTTGCCCAAGTGAAGGTCGATCTTTCCCTTTTAACATCAATAATTGCACTCGCGGTTGCCAAGAAAGGCCTACTGAATATCAAGGGATCCTTAGGCTTCTCGTCCATTTCCAGGACCACGAAATCTGTTGGAACAATGAAGTCTCCAACCGCGATTGGCAAGTCTTCAAGTAGCCCAATTGGTACTCTAACGCTTATATCCGCAAGGATTAAGGAAATCTTACAAGCCTTGTACCTCGTGAATTCCAATTTGTTAGCAACGGATAGCGGCATTAGACTCACGCTAGCTCCTAGATAACAAAGGCAATTGTGGAATGCAAGAGGTCCCAAAGCACACGGGAGTGTGAAACTACCCAGATCTCCAAGTTTCTTGGGTACCACCTTCTTTTGGATTATGGCACTACACTCATGTGTCAATACCACCATGGACTCCATCTCTTTAGACCTTTCTTTCACAGCATCCTTTAGAAACTTGGCATATTGAGGTACAAGCAAAAATGCATCTACAAAAGGCATGGTGAGCTCGACCTTTTCCATTTGTCTATCAAACACCGCCTTGTACTTCTCCAACAATTGCTTCTTGAAGCGTCCAGGAAATGGTAGCTTAGGCACATAAGGTGGTGGTGGGACAAATAGAGTATCTCGCTTCTTCGGCTTCTCTTGAGCAACAACCTTTGTCTTGATCTCTTCAACCCGTTTACCCTTGTCTTTGTTTTCCAAAACCGTGTCTTCAACTACCACTTCGTCTTGAATCTCAAATTCCACCCCTAGTTTGGTTCTCAATGTCCTCGTTGAGATTGGAAGCGGCTTCTCTAGTGGGTAGGACCGTGCCACTCCGTAGTGTGATAGCATTTACATAGTCCTTGGGGTTTGTCTCGGGCTTTCCCGGTAGTTGGCCTTGTGACCTTGAAGAGGAAGCGGTTCCCTTGCCTTCAAGTTGCTTAACCTTGGAGCTCAATGTCTCAAGCTTGGAGTTAAGATCGTTGTAAGAACAATCTACGCTTGTATTGATCTCCGCTTGTCCTTTGAGGAGTTGTTGAAACATGGTGTTCAAGTCAAGCTCTTGCGGTTTAGGCGTAATTGCTTGACCATGGGGAACGAATCCTTGTTGAAAACCGGGTGGAGCATTGAAAGGTGCTTTGGCTTGAAACCCATCTTGGTTTCCTTGAAAAGTGTTATTGGGAACATAGCCTTGGTTGTTGGATACTTGGCCTTGTTGTTGGAAAGTGAAAATTCATTTGTTGACGGGCTTGGTTCCCATGTTGTTGTTGAGGGTATACTTGATCTTGTGGATTCTCCACATTTGGGTTCCGGTAGGAAAAATTAGGGTTGTTCCGGTAGTTGTTGTTGAATCCACCCCGTTGGTAGCCTTGATTACCCACAAAGTTCATCTCCTCATGGGTGGCCCCTTCCACAACTTAATCTTGATAACCTTGGGTTTCTTCATAGTCCCCAACAAAGTGAACTTGCTTTTGAGATGAATGGAGAAGTTTGTCGATCTTCTCATTGAGGCTCTTCAATTCTGTGGCCCTCTTTTGCTCATCAACGTTGCTAGTGGTTCTTGTGGCGCGGTCATAATCATCGCCATACGTACCATCGCTTTGAGCAAGGTTCTCCACGAGGTCCATCGCTTCATCCACTCGTTTTGCCAAGAAGTTTCTGTTAGATGCGGTGTCCGAGCATTCGTATCTTTGGCAAAGCACCACGGTATAGTGTACTCAAAAGTGAGGTATCTGAGAATTCGTGGTGTTGACATTGGGTGGTGTAGCTTCTAAATCTCTCCCAAGCTTCATTAAAGGTCTCATGGTTCCGTTGATTGAAACTAGAGATGTCATTTCTCAACTTCGCAGTTCGTGAAGTTGAGAAGAACTTGGCTAGAAATGCTCTCTTGCACTCATCCCAAGTAGTGATCGAACCTTAAGGAAGACTATTCTCCCATTGATGAGCTTTATCACCAAGAGAGAAGGAGAAGAGTCTTAACTTGAAGCTATCCTCCGATACACCGTTCATCTTCGTGAGGCCACATATCCTATCAAATTGATCGATGTGGTCGACAGGATCTTCCCTGGCCAACCCGTGAAACTTATTGTTTTGGACCATGTTAATCAAAGCGGCTTTGACCTCGAAGTTGTTATTCTCGACGGAAGAGCTTGGATACCTTGTCGATTCCGGTGAGCATTCGGATGTTTGGAACTCGGATGTTTTGGGCGGGTGGGTTTGGGTTGTGGTCGTTTCCTCCTTGGGCTTGGTTGTTTCCATTACCACCTCACCTATGGTGTGGAAGGTTGTCCACATTGTCATGAACATCCTCAAGTGGAACCTCTTCAAAGTGATCCATGACGTTCTCAACTTGTTGTAGTCTCACATGTGCTTCCCTTGCTCTAACCCTGCGGTACGAACAATGTATGTCATCCCTCGGTTCAACTAGGTTGTGGTTACCTCGAGAACGCGTATGCATACACCTAAAGATTGAGAGGTAGCAATGGAAAGTGGAAGATATTAGTAACCAAAAATAAAATAAGACTTAATCTCAAAAAGAACCTAAATCTTAATGTTGAAATCAAAACCCAATCGGCAACGGCGCCAAATTGATGAAGGACTTTTGCAAGTCTTGAGATCAATTACTCAAAATACTATAGTTAGTATAAGAGGATCAATCCAAATGGGTGAGAATTCAAGGCAATAAGAATGCAAGGCACTTCTTAAGTTAAGCTAAATAAGAAAGAGTTGTAATTAAACAAGTGAACTAAGCAAACTAAAACAAGAACAATAAATAGCAAACTAAACAAGTTGTAATGCAATTAATATAAACAAATTCAAGGTTGGGGTAATTGATTTTAGATGATCCAAGACCAATTCATGATGCTTAATACTAAAACAAAGCTAACCCTAGGCAATGATCATTAAGTGTGACTAATCCTCTCTCAAGCCACTAATCACCATGCTAATTACTAATCCAAGATCAAACTCTCATTTGTGAATTACCAACTAGCAAGCATTAAGTGCAAACATTCAAGATCAACGAAATAAACACCCTAGACAACTACTATCATAGGCTAGGAATGAATATCTCTTGATAGGTTCATCAAGGCATTTCATCAAACACCTTGTGGGTGTGAAATGCCCCTTGATCTAGATTGGCTCTCTCAAGCCCAATCTAGCATTAAGATCACCTATCAAGAAGAGAAACAAGATAATCTAACCCTAAGCATCATGAATCAATCTTGGAATCACCCTAAACCTAACTGATATATCATGGTTTTTACCCCGTTTAAGCCATGATATAAGTCCTTTTATAGAGTCTTCCTACTATTTTGTAGTGTTTTAGAGTCTTTTACAGGTTTTAGCACGTTTGGAGCATAATTGGAGATATTGGAGTTTTCTGGAGCATTTTGGAGCAAAACAGAATTCGTGTAGCTGAGTACCCGATTTGAAGCTTCAGTATCGATCGATACGGACTAGTATCAGTCGATACTCACTGCAGCAAGACACGAGTCGCGACTTTTATGAAGAGTTGAGGAATTGCAAAATTGCCCATAAGACTCTATTATTTACAATTTAGCCCAAAACGTGTTTTACGAGTTTAAATTAGGTTTTTCAGCCAATTTGGAGGCTACGCTTGATTTTACTTTAGTTTTTGGAGAGAAAACTCTGAACTCATGTTTCTTATTAATTTCTTTAATGATCTATCTAATCATGTTATTTTCATTCTCCATGTCTGAGTAGATCCACTTTAGATTTAGGGTTCTCATAAGGGTTTTCTCTGAATGCTAGGTTGATTAGTTGATTAGGATTCACCATCTGAATTAGTTCTTCACCATAGGTTGTTCTCAAAGCTAATTTTAGGTTGACGAATCTGGAACTTAGATCTTAGGATAATTGATTAGGCACGAGAGTGCGATTAATTACCTGATAGAACTTAGGGTGAGCAAAATAACTATTCGCAAAGAGATTTGGTTTAGTTGTTTTGTGAACAAATCAAACTTGAACTAAAAGTTGGTTTTAACTTTATGATCCGCAAAGAGATTTGGAATTCTAGGATTTAGACTTAGATAGTTTTTGCAACGAGAGTTGGTTAATTATACTTTAGTGATTTGAGTTCAAGAGCCGTGCTAAATCTGAATCATGTTAGTTAGTTTATCTGCATTCATTGAATTTCCTGAGAAATACCATGAATCTATCTTTCCTCCATTGAACTTGCAACTCGTTTAATTTACGTATTGCTTTCAATTACATCTTTTGGTTTAGCTTAATTCGAATATATCTGATCTATTATGTGATTTTTTGAGTTCTTGTGTTCGACCCCTACATATACTACAACAACTGCTTTAGTACTTATAGGGTATTAATTTGAGCATGTCACTAACTCATCCTCAAACTCTAAGAACTACTCACTAATCACCATGGTTTCAACAAATCCCATAAAAGAAGAGCTAAAACCCATGATCGAATGATTAGAAAATAGAAGATATGTAGATGGAATCAAAGAAAACAATACTCAAATTGCATAAATCAAAAGGATCAATCTCTTACAAATTACTCTCAAACACATTTAGAGAGGTTTTTACTTAAGAAAAGACTTAGTCTCTAGAAAATTAGGTTTAGACAATATATAGTGAGTCTGGGCAAACCGGGTCAACCCAGAACAAACTGGGTATTAACCCAGTCGGGTCTGGATAAATATGGTTATGGGAGTTTGCACCGATCGACTCTAGATCGGTGCAAACGATCGGTGCTAATCTTCTTTGATGCATGGCCAGATGGGCGATGGTGAAGGATGGGTCACGTCGTCCGGATGGGAGCTTTGGTCGGCATGAATGTCCGGATGAAGACGATCGGGAATGGCGGGATTAGCACCGACCCATGGCACCGATCGGGAATGGATCGGTGCTAATCTTCTGAGCTTCCATGTTGAGCTAAGCTGAGTTTGCACCGACCCATGGTGCTGAGCCAGAATGGGTCGGTGCAATCTTCTTCTTAGGTTGGAGAGATCTTCTGTACTGACACCGATCCTGCGCACCGACCCAGAACCAGTCGGTGTGCTTCTCTTCTAGTTTTGGCATTCCTCATGTGTCAACACCGACCCATTGCACCGATCCAGAATGGGTCGGTGCATCTTCTGAAAACTCCCTTCTTCTTCTATCCTTCTTCTTCTTGCTCCCAAGGTCGGATGTGCTAGGTTCCAGGGCCTCCAATTTCCATCAAAACATCTCCAAGGCCCTACAAATCACTCCATAACATGCAAGACTCACTAGGACCTAAATGCAAGACCCTAAACTCTAATAAACACTAAAATGCTAAAGAAAGATATGAACTACCATGTGGATGATCTAAAATGTTAACTAATATGCATGCTAAAGACATGTAAATTATGCAAATATCAGTGAACAATCCAACACTTGGTGAATTCTGCTTCATAATGATAGGAAGAGCTTGGCTGCCACATGCCAGTTATCCATGTGGTAACTTTTCTGACACCTCTAGCTTCAAATTCCGAAGGTCTAAAGGATCGATAGGCCACGCTTTCACGGTTCGTACTCGTACTGAAAATCGGAATCAAAAGAGCTTTTACCCTTTCTTTCCATACGAGATTTTTGTTCTCGTTGAGCTCATCTTAGGACACATGGCTCCTATGTCTATTTCTAAAATTCCTAACAACAATAAAACTCTCTATTAATATTAACTAAACTAGTTTAAAGGTTATTTGGCATCTTTAATTAATTTATAACAAGTAATTAAATACAGTTTTTATTCGTTTTAAATCGGTTGACTACACTATGAGATCTCGATTTTTTTGGAGATTTGGGGACAATTAATGACACAAACATATATGATCTAGTTTCCATATTCATGTAGGATGCGACTATGTATTAAAACAAGATAACTAAAATTTTGGTAGCAAATAGAGTATATACGATATCTTTATAAAGTAAATACTGAATATTAATTAAATAATTGGTATAAATTGTTTCTAACCAAATTATTAAATTAATGTGAGTGACATAAATTATAAATAGTCTAGTTAGGTGGACCTATTTTTATATTAGTCTTAGAAGTTATCTTATGATGATACGTCATCATGACAATATTGTAAATCACATGTGATGGCAAGGTTTATCTTTAACAATGTTTCTAACTTAATATATAAGGGATGATGTAAGGAATTCATATTTGTCTGAAACAAATTTTATTTGTGTTTTTAGCTTATTTATTTTATTTGTTGATATAATAAATTCACTACCACTTTGGTTACTTATCAAGATTTTAAATCTATGATAAAATTGGCAATCGAACCAGTACAGTGTTATTAAAACAGTTTGATATTAAAAATGAATTCTGATTGTTTTATTGGTGTTTTCTGTTTTATAAAAGTATAAGGTATGCAGAACACTTTGCAGACTCTCTCGCCCATAAGTTTTAACTAAGTATTATCCCTCCAAATTTACATGATTGATATCATAAATGTAATTTGGGATATCCAATTTTTTCCAGTATTCATGCTTAGGGTTTATGGAGAAGAAAATGGACCCTAAGTATGAAGGTTATATCGATGGTCTAACCTTCATACCATCGAGATGAAGGTTAGATCGATGGTCTTAGTGTTTTCAAAAGGGTTAAGGGTTTAAGGTTAGATGTTTAGAGTTTAGGGTTTAGGAAGCAGATCAAACGCTAAATCTTTGGTAGGGGTGTACTATCCAAACGAAATGGTATATCCCAAATTCATATGGGGTAGACTTATAGGGCCGTGCAAGGCTATTGCAAGGTGTGATCGAGCATGCAAATTTGTATTTGGACCAACTGCAAATGGCATGTGACATCATAGGTACTAAACAGTGTTTGCCAATACCCTTGTCGGACTAATAAGACTCGTATGTGATTTCTGCATTACTTTGAAATCTCAATTTCTTGAAAAATGTATACGTAAAAATCATAATTCGAAATAATATCAAAATCATCGGTACTATGCTTTTTTGTAATCTTATTATATAAAGCTGAATGTTTCAAAGTTGGTAACTCACCTAATCGCGACACCTAATCAAGTTAATCGATCAGATTCTAACATGTGTACAAAAAATTTCCAAAAAAAAAATTACTAAATTTATAATCGATTCCTAAAGGTAAAGTTATTAAGAAAAAAAAATTCCTTGGGTTTTCCATTTAGATTAAAGAAATTAGATAATTCAAAAAGAAGAAAAAATTCTAATTTCGCATCTTTATATAAACAGTTTGGTAGTATGTCAATTACATACAAGAAAATCAAAAGTCTAATAATCGTTTCTAAAGCTATATACTACATATGCTCCAACAAATTCTTCTTTCAATTTATATATTTATTTCATCGATAACATTTCTATATTTGTATATTATTTATTTTCATGGGTGATTGAATTTTAATTTTAATTTATTGGTTTTTTTTCACGGGTTATAAAATATTAAACTATAAACCCGCATATATGCGGGTCCTAATCTAGTATTTTTATAAAGCAATACTCCAAACATTTGATATCAATAAAAGTTACCAGAAATAATCTTATACACTACAAGAAAACATGTCAAAATACCACAAAATTTCCCACTGAAATTTTGGATGGGAAAATAACCCAGCAATTTCCAACCAACATACTACGGTTTAGTGATTTGGTGGGAAAATTGTTGCTTATTTGCAACTGAATATATTGATCGAGATTCTGTGAGAAATTTGCGACTGATTACCAAACAAAACAAAATGGGATAATTAGAAATATATGACCCATTTAGAAGACTCTTGTCTCCTTAAGACTTAAAATCTTAATTTTGTCCCATTAAGACTTAATTTAATGTAAATCCAGTTACACCCCTAATATTGAATTTCTTAAACCCATATGTTTTATTAAATTAAATTTTACTTTGTTAAAAAATTGTAAAACATATGTAAATGATAATATATTTAATTACAACGTATCCGCCGTCGCCTTCTTCCCCTTAAACAAAAAAATTACCTTCCATCGTATCCGCCATCGCCTACCGTAACTCCATCGATGTCGCCTCCCCTCTCTGTCTCCGCCGGCTATTGCTACCTTCGGTAAGTCATAATTTGCCGAAAGTTCTGCTTCCTCCTCCGCCTATTCGCCTCCTCTACCTATTGAAACTCTCTGTTCAGTCGAAATTTGGTTTTTAGGGATTTGAAATCCCAAATTGATTTTTTTTGTGGGTGCAGCCGTATATTACCGGAGCGGTTATTCATTGTCGGGAACCGGTTATTCAAGTCCGGTGAGCGTATTACTAAAGGTGACTCTGCTTCAAACCTTTGAATATTTTTCCTTGTAGTTTGATGTTTGCGTGTGTATAGTTTTTCTCGCTTTTGGTCCTCATCCAATTACTTGGGTTGTTGCATTCATTCCCAATTTGGTAATCCTCCTGTGTTATTTTAATCGTTGGGGAGTCATATTCTGAATCGAATATGTCGAGTTTCTACAGTGAATTTTATGGGAACAATGTTAATTCTAGGGTTGATGATATTCTCAGTGGTATTGTGCCTTTGAAGAAGCTTATATGTTTAACCGTGATCGGTCTGATTCTTTCTCACCCTAAGACTCAGTTAGTCCCGAGAGCTACGTTTAGTCTCTTAAGCAAGCTTGTCTTTGCATTGTTTCTCATTTGATGTTTTCTATATGATGAAATTCATGTTTGATTACATGAGATTCAAGTATTCCAAGCTGAGACTTTAGTGATTCTACTATGTGATTAATATTGTTGTTGGTTTTCAATTGTTGTTGCTGCGTATGTTGTTGTGATGTTGATATGCTAAAATTAATACCCTAAACAGTACTAAAGCAGTGGCTGCAGTATATCAGCGGTTGAACACAAGGACTCAGAGAAATCACACAATAGATTATATAGTATCGAATCAAACTAAGCTAAGCAATCCAGATGTAATTGAAAGCAGTGCAGAAATTAAAAGTGTTGTAATTCAATTGGAGAAAGATATGCTCAGGGATATTTCTCAGGAAATCGATGAATGCAGATAAACTAACTAACATGATTCAGATTTAGCGCAGTTCTTGAACTCAAATCACTAAGGTATAAATAACCAACTGTCGTTGCGAGAATTATCTAAATATAAATCCTAGGAATTCCAAATCTCTTTGCGAATCCTAAAGTCTAAATCAGCTTTAATATCAGGTTTGATATGTTCACAAATCAATTAAACCAAATCTCTTTGCGAATAATCAATTTTCTCACCTAACGTTCTATCATGTAATTAATCGCACTGTCGTGCCTAATCAATTATCCTAAGATCTAAATTCCATATTTGTCAACCTAGAATTAGCTTTGAGAACAACCTAAGGTGAAGAACTAACTCAGATAGTGAATCCTAATAAATTAATCAACCTAGCATTCAGAGAAAACCCTTATGAGAACCCTGAACCTAAAGTAGATCTACTCAGACATGGAGATTGAAAGCAACATGATTGAATAGATCATCAAAGAAAACAATAGAAAACAGGAGTTCAGAGTTGTCTCTCCAAAAACCAAATTAGAATCAAAGTAGAATAAAGCATAGCCTAAACAGGTGGCTGAAAACCTAATTATATAGTCTAAACACGAATTGGGGTCTTCTTGTAATAATTCAAGACTTATGGACCAAATTGCGATTCTTTAACTCTTCATTAAAGTCGCGGGTCGTGTCTGCTGCGATGAGTGTTGATCGATACCAAGGAAGTATCGATCGATGCTTAACGTGAAATCGGGTACTCAACAACACAAACTTCTGCTTTGCTCTAGAATACTCCAGAAAGCTCCAATATCTCCAATAATGCTCCAAACGTGCTAAAACCTGTAAAAGACTCTAAAACACTACGAAATAGCAGAAAGACTCTATAAAACGGACTTATATCATGGCCTAAAAGGGGTAAAAACCATGATATATCAAGCAAAACAGAAAACTAAACTAGAGAAAGAGGTTTGAAAACGCGGAAACTCACATGTTCAGGAATCATCGCAAAGATCCTTTTCCCAAGCACCCAAATGTCACCTAACCAGCTTTTGATGTAACCACCATGTACTTCTTCGTAGACATTCGCAGCTTTTCCAGACTCTATACATTATCTCGCAGCATTGTTCAAATACATCTCTCATCACCAGTTTCATCGCTGCAGCCAATATTCAAGAACCTTCTAGATTCTTTACCATACAATATCATAACAAGGAACCACCATTTTCACACTTTTTTGCTATTATTTCTCTCTCCCAGACTTATTTCTTATTATGTTCTTTCTTTTATTTTTAGCTTTGCATATACATATCAAGGTATGAGACGCGAGTATTGATGGTGTTAGCCACCGAATCCCCGGTTCTTCCCTCTCAATGTATCAAAGGATGTAGGCGAATAATGACATCATAGGAAAATCCTAGCCTCCCTTCCAATGGGATCGCTGGAAATTATCCTAACCCTCTACTCAGAAGAAAATCATTTCATCTTTTATGCTCTTATTTATCAACTTATAACAGGGGAGAGAGATACTATTACTTGAAACATATGGGTTCCTTTGTTAGATATGAATGATGAATCAAGCTCTATAAACACTAACCACATCGATGAAGTGCAAAAATTTGGCTCAGGTTTCAGAAGAACTCTGCTGGAGACATGGATGTTTTCTAGTCAACTGGTCAGTCCTTGGATTTTTCATTAGTCGATCTAGAGCTGATCCTGCAACACTGGTCACTTAAAAACAAAATCAAAACATCAATTCAAGCATAGGATCATCATCTCCAAAACGTTTTTACTCAATAAAACAACGAATGACTCGATAATACAACTGACTCAAAGAAAAACAAACACAATGTCAGCAGACACCTCCCCCAGACTTGAACAACATTGTCCCCAGTGTTATCTAGCATAGAGTAGGTAAAAGAAAACAAAAGAACATAATAGAATTAAGAAAAACAAGAAGTTACCGTGCTGGAACATCTGATATCGATCTACACACAGCCTGGTATCGATCGACACACAGCATGGTATCGATCGATACCAGGCTTAAATCGATATGATGAACCGTCTATTCGTGATTGGTGTCGACCGATACCAATGGGGTATCGATCGACACTAAGGCGATTTCGAGTTTCGCTCCTTGTTTATCCTGACACAAACACAAAACGAAAAATAAAAAGACTCAAAATCAGACTCACCAGTGGGTTGCCTCCCACCAAGCGCTCGTTTAAAGTCATTAGCTTGACTGTAATGCCCTTCAGGCAGGATAAGAATGCGAGCTTACACCAAAACAGGCTCCACAACTTGACATTGCTATCTTCAGAGTTTTGCTCAACATACTCTCCACAAACTCTTTTTCTTTCTCTTTCAGCTCAGAAGTAAGAAGAACTCTAGCCTTAGAGAATGGTTTCGAGGCTCTTTTGCACTTCACCTTGTACTCAATCGAGTTTCCATCATAGTTCTGAGGGATTAAAGTGACATGGGGATTCTCTACTCTTTTGCTCTTCACCTTCTTCTTTGTTGCCTTAGCCTTCTTGACAACTTCCTTGGGGATGCTGGGCGGTTCAACCAAAACGCCTATGACAGTTGGGTCGTCAGGAGGCTCTTCCAAAAGATCAGCCGTTAACGACTTTCCCGTAAAATCTTGATGTTAGAGACACGTCCGGGAGCTCCTCTAGGAGGAATGGCTTCGTAGAACACCTCATTGTCAATAGATGAGAATGAAATTCTCTTGCCTTGCGTATCCATAATCACACCAACCGTAGCCATGAACGGTCTTCCAAGAATTAACTGCGTACAAGATATTGCACTCATCTCCACAACCTGAAAATCAGTAGGAACCATGCAATCTCCTATTGTGATCATCAAATCAGGTATTGTACCGTGCAGAAGTGAGGTGGAACAGTTTGCGAATGTGATAGATGTCTTGGGAGGTCGAATATCAGCTTCCAATCTCTCTGCAGTTTCCCTTGACATGACATTGACGCAGGCCCCTGAGTCAACGAGAGACTCTATGAATTCAACTCCAGAGATAGAGCATGGAACTGAGAATATCCATGGGTCTTCCCTCTTAGTCAACTGTCTCAATGGTAGTGACTTGCTTCTTGCCTTGATGAAGAGTGCCTTAATCTCTTCCTCAATTTCTCTGCAATCCCGGAAGTGACTCAGCAGAGGACGGTGCTCTTGAGCTTCTTCAAAAGTCAGCGAGTGGGAAATCCTCCGTACCATCTTCTCAAAGCCACACAACTGCTTTGGAGTGATGGGGTCTCTGAGATGTTGAGGAATGGAATTCGGCTTCTTGGGCTTGCGAACTCTTTCTTCAATCAACTCAAGCGTTTTCATAGTTTATGGCTCGATCTGCGAGTGGTGTCGACCGACACCAGGTAGGGTATCGATCAATACTCTCGCTCTTAAATCGTCCCTGGCAGATATATCATCATCAAAAGGAGGCTCCACAACCGATATATCCAACAAGGCTTTGCATCTGGCGTCCTCCCATTCCTTCCTTGTCATAATATGAGGCATAGGATAAGGTATCTTGGGTATATACATGATACAAGACTTTTCAGTCTCTAGAAGGTATCAATATCCCCAATACGATGTAGTAAGGAGGTTATCAATCTATAATCGGGATTATTCTAAACACTAAGAATGCAAGGTTCATAAGTAATTTAAGCTAAACAAGGTAATTGGTGATTAAGTATTCAAGTTCAAATTAAGCGAAGCAATAACTAAACGATTTGTAATCCAAATAACAAAAGCGGAACTAGAGATGAGGTTAATGATATAAGGTGATCTCTAATCTAGATTAGTTCTCTTTCAAGCAACTAATCACTATGTTAATTATTAAGTTCATTAGCAAATCATCATTTGTGGATTAACAACTAGCAAGCATTAAGGATCATAACAAGATCAACCAAAGATATGCCCTAAACAACTAATATGTTAGGTTAGGAACATAAATCTCTTGTCTAGTTGGCCTTGGCATTTCATCAAACACTTGGTGTTCATGAAATGCCTTGTGATCTATATTCACTCTTTCAAGCTATATCTAGCATTGGGGACTCTATACAAGAAGGAATATAAGATTATCTAACCCTAAACACCACTAATCAAACCCTAGATTACCCTAATCTACCCTATCCCAAGGTCCTTAAGACTACTCACTAATCATCATGGGTTTAACAAATCCAAGAAAACAAGTGTTAAAACTCATGATCAAGATGATTGGATGATTAGAAAGTAGAAGATAGATGGATTCAATCAAGAAAACAATGTTCAAATTGCATAAAATCAAAAGGATCAATCTCTTACAAATCACTCTTAGAGAGGGTTTTTGCTTAAGAAAATACTTAGCCCCCCCCCCCCCCCCAAATTAGGTTTTTAGGCTTAAATAGTGAAGAGTGACGAACCGGGTCGACCCGGTTTAAATGGATAAAAAGTTCTGGTTTGGCCAATACCGAGGTCACTGCTCGGTGTAACACCTCGGTATTGAGCCTGGGTTAGTGCACCGACGAGGAGCACCGAGCAGTGGCATCGGTATTGAGGAGATATTTGGCTGGTGATCTTCAGTGGATACCGAGGTCACTCCTCGGTATCGTTGCTCGGTATTAAGGACTTTTTTCCCCGGGTTTCTTCCTGTGGCAGCACCGATCACTTGCACCGAGCAGTGACGTCGGTACAATCCCCTGAAGCTTCGATACCGACGTCACTCCTCGGTGTTATACGTCGGTATTGTGGCTGTTTTCCCCCATCGAACTATACCGATCAGTTGCACCGAGCAGTGACCTCGGTGCAACTCCTCTGCTTTTGATACCGAGCACCAGTACCGACCAGTGACGTCGGTACGGTTTCTGTCTCCTCTCCTCTGGTCTCGAATCTCCTCTTTAGCACCTGAAATGCGATCAAAAA
The DNA here is from genome assembly GCA_030161315.1 of Eutrema japonicum. NCBI lineage: Eukaryota > Viridiplantae > Streptophyta > Magnoliopsida > Brassicales > Brassicaceae > Eutrema > Eutrema japonicum. The sequence continues at coordinate 34,493,721 of BSQW01000006.1, read as the reverse complement.
CATGTAAGGACTCTCTAGGACTAAATGTGGACACTCTAGACTCCTAAAATGACTAAAATGCTAAAAATATATCATGAACTACATGTAAATGACTCGAAACCTAAATGAAACGGATGCTATAATGATGCAAAATATGATGATATCAATACACCCTCTCCTTGATAATTTCAGGCTTCTTCTCGACCTGCGTCTCAGCATCGATCGATACTGGAGGGGTATCGATCAATACATGTGATTGTCCATCCACGCGTGCAGGTGTTTGGACCGGTATCGATCGACACTGGCTGGTATCGATCGATACCTGCGCGATTTCAGAATCTCAGTCGTCATCTTCAACAGCATCGTCGAAAATTCATGCATCAAAACCCTTCTCTACCACTGCAGTGGCTTCTTTAGCATTTCACATGGTGATTGCATTGACGTGTGCTCTTGGATTCTCAGTTTTCCCTGGAAGAAAACCTTCCTACCTTTTCACAGCTGCTGCTGTCTGAGCGACATGAGTCTCCAGCTTCCCCTGACAAAGGTTGGCTGCTTCAATCTTCCCATTCAGATGGTCAATCTTCCCATTCAGATCAGTGTACAGATGGTCAATCTTCCCATTGAAATCCACTTGCAATTTTTGCTGTCCCTGAAGAATCTGCTCAAGCATGGATTCCATCTTATTCTCTGTGGACTTTGGAGAGATGGGCTGGTACGAAGAGTTCCCGTAATTGCGAGTGTTGTTGTTGAAGTTACGGTTGTTGTTGTACCCAAATTGCTGACCCTGAAATCCTGAACCACCAACATAGTTAACATCCTCCACTTCAGCTCCACCGATATTATCGACTCCATCAGCAAAGTGTACAGCTTTCTTCGACTTCCCAATCAGAATATCTAGCTTCGCTTGAACTTCAGAAATCTGAGATCCATCAATTCATGCAGCCTGCTTCTTCCGCTCAAAATCAGCATTCTTGGTGCTATTGTTAGCTGCCAAGTTCTCAATTAGCGCAACCGCATCATCTGGATACCTGGTGTTGAAGTTCCCATTACTCGCAGCATTCATACCAATCTGGTACCTCCAATCAATCCCTCTGTAGAAAATGCCCAGCAGCTGAACCTGAGTGAACCCATGGTGCGGACAATCTCTCTGATATGATCTAAATCTCGTCCAAGCAGCCTTGAACGCTTCAGTCGGGCCTTGAGAAAACTGGGAGATCTTGTTCCTCAGATCCTCAGATTGTGCATCATCATATAAATTGTTCAGGAATGCGTTCTTCGTCTCATCCCATGTAGTTAGCGAACCAGGAGCCAACTTCTTCAGCCAATAAGCAGCATCCCTACTAAGAGAGTATGGGAAAAGTTTGCAGAAGAGGAACTCATTGGGCACTCCATTGTACTTCATACCAAATCTTCGAACCTCTCGATATGATCCTTGGGGTGTCCATTAGATAGGCCATGGAAAGGATTCTGACTTACAAGAGCATGGTACGCAGGTTTCAGCTCGAAGTCATTCCTCTGAAAAGTTGGGATGCGAATCGCAGCTCGATTGGCATAGAACTGATCAGGTCTGTTGTGCTCACCAAGTGTTCTACCTCGAACTCCCCCAGCATTCCCAAAAACAGTAGCAGGAGGGACAATGACGTTTCCAGCTTCATCAAGTCGCTGCCCTCTCTCATTCCACACTTGACCCTCTTGGTCTCTCAAGACTCCAGCTTCATCAGTTCTAAAAACCACTGGGTTGTTCATCCCTGATGTTTGATTTGCCTTTCTGTTTGTGCGTTCTAAACGTGCTAGCTTCTCTAACGATAGATGAACTAGCGGAGTGCTCTTTTTCTTCCTGGTTTCACAATTAGGCATGCACCTAAAAACAAAACACTAGACAAGGCACGTAAGTAACCAAAAAAATACGTTGAGTATCGACCGACACTGATGGTATCGATCGATATCAACAAGGAAATCGCCTAAGTATCGACCGATACTAGGTAATATCGATCGATACCGACAAACTTAGTCGAAACTCGACAGCAAAAATCTAAAGGCAAAATTGAGTCCCCGGCAACGGTGCCAAATTTGATATGCTCAAATTAATACCCTAAACAGTACTAAAGCAGTTGCTGCAGTATATCAGGGGTCGAACACAATGACTCGGAGAAATCACACAATAGATTATGTAGTATCGAATCTAGCTAAGCAATCCAGATGTAATTGAAAGCAGTGCAGAAATTAAAAGTGTTATAATTCAATTGGAGAAAGATAGGCTCAGGGATATTTCTTAGGAAATCAATGAATGCAGATAAACTAACTAACAAGATTCAGATTTAGCGCAGTTCTTGAACTCAAATCACTAAGGTATAATTAACCAACTTTCGTTGCGAGAATTATCTAAATCTAAATCCTAGGAATTCCAAATCTCTTTGAGAATCCTAAAGTCTAAATCAGCTTTAATATCAGGTTTGATATGTTCACAAATCAATTAAACCAAATCTCTTTGCGAATAATCAATTTGCTCACCTAAGGTTCTATCAGGTAATTAATCGCACTGTCGTGCCTAATCAATTATCCTAAGATCTAAATTCCAGATTCGTCAACCTAGAATTAGCTTTGAGAACAACCTAAGGTGAAGAACTAATTTAGATAATGAATCCTAATAAATTAATCAACCTAGCATTCAGAGAAAACCCTTATGAGAACCCTGAACCTAAAGTGGATATACTTAGACATGGAGATTGAAAGCAACATGATTGAATAGATAATCAAAGAAAACAATAGAAAACAGGAGTTCAGAGTTGGCTCTCCAAAAACCAAAGTAGAATCAAAGTAGAATAAATCATAGCCTAAACAGGTGGCTGAAAACCTAATTATATAGTCTAAACACGAATTGGGGTCTTCTTGTAATAATTCAAGACTTCTGGACCAAGTTGCAGTTCTTCAACTCTTCATTAAAGTCGCAGGTCGTGTCTGCTGCGATGAGTGTTGATCGATACCAAGGAGGTATCGATCGATGCTTGACGTGAAATCGGGTACTCAACAACACGAACTTCTGCTTTGCTCCATAATGCTCCAGAAAGCTCCAATATCTCCAATAATGCTCCAAACATGTTAAAACCTGTAAAAGACTCAAAACACTACAAAATAACAAAAACTCTATAAAACGGACTTATATCATGGCCTAAAAGGCGTAAAACCATGATATATCATATGTACATTGTTGCGTATGTTGTTAGACATTTCTGTGATTAATACTGTTGTTGTTTTTTCTACTCTGTGATGTTCATTGTTGCGTATGTTGGTGGACAAATTTAACAATTGTTGTTGTTTTTTTTTTGTAGGTATGGATTTGGAATTACCAAAACTGATATTTAGGCAAGGAAATGAGTCGCAAGTAGCAAAGATTAGCAACCGCTGCATGATTACCATTCTAACCCCACTGAAGGAGATGCTCCGATATGAGTACGAGAAGGTTTTAAGAGATCCAGTCTTTGGTCCGATTGTGGTAATTCATGAAAACGGTCTTGGGTATTCAGCTAGATTGATCCACACCTTCATGTGTAAACAACTCATCACTGACAAAAAACATGAGCTATGGTTCATGTTTGCAAGGAGGCCTCTACGTTTTTCTCTCCAAGAATTTCACGCAGTTACTAGTCTCAACTACAAAGACCCTGAGAATTCCAACTTCGAGAAATGGAAAGATGATGATGGTTTTGGAGTAAGTTGCTACTGAGTAACAAAGGAATAAGCATGAAGAAGATAATGGAGGAACACCTGGAAGGTGTACACAACTGGAAGCGTCAGGGCAGATTGAGGTTGATGTACTTGTGTGTTATTGCGGGCTTAATCATGGCGCAGAGTGCGGCTGTTAATATCCCACACAAATACATCAAATTGGTGATGGATATTGGTCAGCTTCGGAAGTACCCATGGGGTCGTCACTCGTTTGACCTTCTAGTTGATAACATCATCAAAACTCGGGTGAAGCTGTCGCATCCCAAAGGCTACACTTTGGATGGTTTTTTAATAGCATTGCTGGTTTGGATTATGAAGGCAATTCCAGATTTTGGAACATTGTTGGGCAAAAGAATAGACAATGACATCACATCAGTTCCTAGATGCTCTAAGTGGAAGGGAGCAGCAAGAGTTTCGTATGAAGAGATTTATCAACTAGAATCGACAATGACAAAGAAGGTGAGTAGATTTTTGAATAATTAACATTATTTTTAGTACATTATTTTATTTCTCTAGGATTGATTAAATTGTATTGTTTATTATCTTGTAGGAAGTTCTCTATCCATACATATCTTCCACGGGGAATTTCGATATAATCGAGTCAGCTGAGTTTGTAAGGGCGGCTGAAATGACTGATGGGAGAGTAGATCTCATGAAAACGATGATCGCTGGGAATAATAACTAGAGTGACCATATTTGGGATGTTGAAGAAGCAATTAACACTTCTTCAGAGGTTAATGTCCAATCTACAGAGGTTGAGAATGTGCTTGATGATGATGATAGTGAAGTTGGAACTCCAAACGCTATTGGAAGCTCTGTTTCTGGTTTGAGGAGTGACAGGAAAAGGCTAGCTGATCATGGTTTTGAGGCACGCAAACACAAAATGTTGTGCCAACGTTCAGCGGGGAAAAACCAAGCTTTCGATGAAGACATTAAGTCTTTCATCGAAGGAGTAATTCAGGCTTCATTCAAGACTTTGGAAGACAAAATGATTGAAGGATTCCAAAGTTTAGAGAGTAAGTTTACATTGCTTAATGAACGATTGGACAAATTGGAGCCATCAGCAGCTTTAATCCCCTCCACTGCCGAGACATCAGAGCCCAACAAAAAGGTAAGAAAGACAAGAAACTATAAGTTCTGATCTAGTTTATTTTGTCTTTATTGGAACAAGTTGTTTGTTGTTTGTAATATATGTTAACATATGTTTGACTAACTGTTGTTGTCTTATTTTTGTATGTAATATAAACTTGTTGGTATGTAATATAAACTATATGTTGTCGTCTTATTTTGGAATGTAATTTGATTTTTTTGTTTATTTATTAACATGCCGACAAAACAGAGAATCTACACGAAGTATTGTTGAGTCAAGTATCAGATATCGATTTGAGAATGGGTACACAAGATTTTCTCAGAAAAACAGTGAGTCACCTCTCTCAAGATTCGTTTGTAACCGGATTTGATCCAACGCCCGCCTACAAAAAACGAAGAAGTAATCACAAGTCCGAAAGGACATTGTGAAAAGTCCACAAATATTGCATTTGATCTTTGGAAAGCGGCAAATGATCCGGTGATGATTGATAGAATGTCGAAATATGAACCTACACGAGGTGAGTCCGATTTTGTGGAACTTGATTGAGATAGCCTTCTTTGTTTCCAATAGAAATACAGACTTAGACTGATGTTTGTAACTTCATCAATTAAGGGCTAACTTTGATTATATCTCCTTGCTTTGGGTTAATTACTTACACCAAAATATGATCTCCTTGCTTTGGGTTAATTACTTCCACCAAACTTTAAGGTTTAAGCGACTGCAAGATGCATTTTATTTGTCTACAAGATAGACATACAAATGCAAAAAGCACCAACAATTACAACAAAATAAACAAATTTCTTGACTACACCCTTGACATGTATTAGCTCCTGCTCGATCTTATTGTTTTTCTCCTCGATCTCTTCTACTTTCTCCATCAAACTCTTCACCGAATTTGCGATTTTGGTCATGTCTTCAACAAACATCCTCTGATTTTCAGCAAGAACATCAAACTCTTCCATCTTCGCTTCTTTAGCCCATTTGAAAACATGGCCATACTCACCCTAAAACAAAAAAAAAAATGAACAAAGGATTTACCAAAAAAAATGAAGGTACACGATATATGGAATTTCGGACTTACTTGTTTTGCAGCAATACATTTGTAGAATTTCCGATTAGGATTCTTAGGCGTCGTAGAAACACAGATTAAGGTTTTCTCTCCACAACGACATCTTCTCGGTATTCCTCTACTTGAAATGGCCGTAGAACCTGATGAGATGTAACTCATTTCCTATATAAACAAAAAACATATGACATCAGTTTCTCTAAATCTCAGAATGAAAAAGCATAACCCATAAATTCATGAAAAGAAATTTAAACTCAGAAATTCAAACCAGAATTTTAAACCCTGAAATTCAATCCCAGAGCAAATCAAGACTTATCGATGAATGCATAAGCATACCGAGAAGATTGAGAATAGACGAAGAACGGTATTGGGGTTGTTGTTCCGTTTTGAAGACATAGTTATTTTAAAAGAGGATCCGAATATAACCTAGTTATTTATAAAAAAAATTGAAAAAAAAATTGCATATAGGTCACCTATAGATTCGAACTCAAGACAAGGGACTCAGATATTGTGTGCGTAACCAGCGGTGCTAAGCACCTCATTCGATAGTTATTTGGAAGTTATTTCAAATATAAACAGCAGATCGTTGTTGTATCCCTATAACTATATAACTCGATTACACGATATATGGAATGATCCACTCACACCTTCGACCAGTATTGAACAAATATCAAGAATGTGATTGATAAAATTTTGCCAAAGTTTTCGAAAGAGATAGTTAATGAAACACAGAAAACATGAGTCCTAATAACAACCAGATTGAAACGAACCAAAAAAACAAAAGTTATCAAATTAATACAGTGATAACAAACGCCTATATTGCCATGTCACATGTCCCTCTCTTGTGACCTTCAATACCACAGCGACTACACTTATGCTTTTTAGTTTCTTGTGATCTTTGTGAAGAACGTATCTTGTCTTCAACTGTTTTGTGTCTTCGTTTTCTTCGTCTACCAGCTATTCTTCGTGTTTCATGTGGTAGAACTTTGGCTTCTTGAACTTCCAATGGGACAAGCCATGCGTCCTCAGGAACACTTATTAGATTAATTCATTCCTCATAAGCCGTTCTCCATGCAGCAGTGGTATACCTTTAAGTTAATTTGTACTCAATTTATTAGCAAAAGAGGTGCCAAATATTAAGTGTAAGAAATAATGCAGTTGTATACCTATCATCGGTTATTGGGTGTGACTTCTGGCCCACTAAAAAGTTGTTTTAAAGTCGTATTTTCGACATGAACACGTTCTTCTCTCCAAGACAGTCGATTACGTCCCCTTTCGCTAGAAATCGATTCTGGTTTACCGGATAAACAATAAATGTTTTACCCTTCTCAATCCTCCTATCAATCTTTTTCTCAACCTCAATGGTTAAAGGGTCCTTCTGCTTTGAGCTTAATCTTCTATGCTCATAAAACCACCGAGTTAACATTTCTCTTATGCTATCCAACAAATGAATAACTGGATACTCTCTAGGTGATAAAAATGCAGCATTTAACGATTCAGCGGGGTTATTGGTTCTAACGTCATACCTGAATCCTGGAAATTTGCAACGAGCCCATTTTATGACATCAGCCTCCTCTAGATATTTTCCAACAAGCGGACTAATGCTACAAATATCCTTGAATCGCCTATCAAAATCAGCAACCCTATATTCTTTCGAAGCCTTTGTGATCATTCCAGTCAAACCCTTTGTCTTGAAATATGTAACCACATTATTCAACAAATGGTGGATGCAAATTCCATGAGAAGAAAGCGGATACACTTTACCAAGTTAACGAAAGTATTTCTATCTGACACAAAAGCCAAACCCAGCTCGTCCCCAATAACAACCTTAAGTTGCATTAAAAACCACTCCCATGAACGGTCGTTCTCTGAATCAACAACCCCGAATGCAATTGGGTAAAAGTTAGAGTTACGATATAAAGCTGTAGCAACAAGCAGGACTCCTTTGTATTTACTCTTCAGAAGCGTACCATCGACAACAATGATCCTACGAATGGCTTTGTAGAATCCTCTAACTGATTGACCAAAATATAAAAATAGATATTTGAATCTACCATCACAATCAGTTTCGTAATGAGTATGCGTACCCGGATTAGCTTCTTTCAACATGTGCAAGTATTTTGGAAATTTTCCATAACTTTTTCCTGGAATACCTCTAACAGCATTAACTGCATACTCACGAGACTCCCATGCTTGGCTATAAGAAATCTCACATCCATGCTCCGTACGCATAATATGTATGATTTCTTTCAGTTTAGGCCCTTCCTTGACACCCTCATACTTATTCATAATCAGACTGCCAATTGTTTTCGATGAAGGAGTCCTAGCGTAATTATTCTTTCTGGAATGAGCACACGTATGTTCAGCCACATACTTGTTGATTTTGAAATACGTAGACTCCTGTAAACTCTCTGCACGAACACGCCAATTGCAGTCATTATCCTTGCACCGTATATACCACCATTGTTTTGTCGATTTCTCAACAGTGTAGTCAAAGTTATGCTTCATTGCACAAATTTTCAGAGCCGCCTTCATAAATATTTTGCTTCTAAAAATTTGGTCCTTCTTTAAACCATCTGTCAACCAAAACCGAACTTTCTTTTCACTGTCTTCTTTGTTTTCATAGATTATCCCATAATCGCCATCTACATGATCATTGTTTTTCAAGTCATCAATCGTCTCTACTACTTCTGTCACAAATTGTTCTGGCTTTTCAGGAAACTTAGTGATATGCTCAAATTAATACCCTAAACAGTACTAAAGCAGTTGTTGCAGTATATCAGGTGTCGAACACAAGAACTCAGAGAAATCGCACAATAGATTGTATAGTTATCAAATCAAGCTAAGCTATTCAGATTAAACAAAAAGCAGTAAACGAGTTGTAAATTCAATGGAGAGAATATAGGCTCAGAGTACTTCTCAAAAAATCAATGAATGCAGATAAACTAACTAACAGGATTCAGATTTAGCGCATTTCTTGAACTCAAATCACTAAGTTATAATTAACCAACTGTCGTTGCGAGAATTATCTAAATATAAATCCTAGGAATTTCAAATCTCTTTGCGAATCCTAAAGTCTAAATCAGCTTTAATATCAGGTTTGATATGTTCACAAATTAATTAAACCAAATCTCTTTGCGAATAATCAATTTGCTCACCTAAGGTTCTATCAGGTAATTAATCGCACTGTCGTGCCTAATCAATTATCCTAAGATCTAAGTTCCAGATTCGAAAACCTAGAATTAGCTTTGAACATAACCTAAGCGAAGAACTAATTCAGATGGCGAATCCTAATAAACTAATCAACCTAGCATTCATAGAAAACCCTTATGAGAACCCTGAACCTAAAGTGGATCTACTCAGACATGGAGATTGAAAGCAACATGATTGAATAGATCATCAAAGAAATCAATAAAAACAGGAGTTCAGGGTTGTCTCTCCAAAAACCAAAAGTAGAATCAAAGTAAAAAATAAAGCATAGAAAATAAAGTATAGAAAATAAATCATAGCCTACAAAGTGGCTGTAAAATCCCTATAAATAACCTAAATCACGTTTTGGGGCTTCTTGTAAATATTAAAGACCAAGTTGCAATTCTTCAACTTTTCATTAAAGTCGCGGGTCGTGTCTGCCTCGATGAGTGTCGATCGATACCAGGGGGTATCGATCGATGCTCGACGTGAAATTGGGTACTCAGCAACACGAACTTCAACTTTGCTCTAAAATGCTCCAGAAAGCTCCAATATCTCCAATTATGCTGCAAACGTGCTAAGACCTTTAAAAGAATCTAAAACACTACGAAAAAGCAGAAAGACTCTATAAAACGGACTTATATCATGGCCTAAAAGGGGTAAAAACCATGATATATCAACTCCCCCAGACTTAGCCTTTGCTTGCCCTCAAGCAAATAGAAGACCAAACCATAGAAAGAGGTTTGAAAATACGGAGACTCACCTGTTCAGGAACCATCGCAAAGATCTTTTTCCCAAGCACCCAAATGTCACCTAACCAGCTTTTGATCTAACCACCATGTACTTCTCTATAGACATTTGCAGCTTTTCCAGACTCCACACATTATCTCGCAGCATTGTTCAAATAAAACCTTCATCGCCAGTTTCATCACTGCAGCCAATGTTCAATAGCCTTTTAGATTCTTTACCATACAATATCATGACAAGGAACCACCCTTTTCACACTTTTTGTTTCAATTTCTCTCCCCCAGACTTATTTCTTATTATATTCTTTTTTTTTTAGATCTGCATATACACATCAAGGTCCGAAACGCGAGTATTGATGGTGTTTGCCACCGAATCCCCGGTTCTTCTCTCTCTAGGTATCAAATGTTTAGACGAATTGTGGTATCACGGGAAATTTTTCTAACCTCGCTTTCAACCTTTGTGTGATCATTCCCTCTTAAGTAGAATAATGGGATCGCTGGAAATTTTCCTAACCCTCTACTCAGAAGAAAATCATCTCATCTTTTATGCTCTTATATCAACTTATAACAGGGGAGAGAGATACCATAACTCTAAACACATGGGTTCCTTTATCAGATATGAATGATGAATCAAGCTCTAAAAACACTGACTACATTGATGAAGTGCAAAAATTTGGTTCAGGCTTCAGAAGAACTCTGCTGGAGACATGGATGTTTTCTAGTCAACTGGTCAGTCCTTGGATTTTTCATTAGTCGATCTAGAGCTGATCCTGCAACACTAGTCACTCAAACAAAAAATCAAAACAACAATTCAAGCACATGATCATCATCTCCAACAAGTTTTAACTTAATAAAACAACGAATGACTCGATAAAACAACTGACTCTAAGAAAAACAAACACAATGTCAGCAGACACCTCCCCCAGACTTGAACAACACTGTCCCCAGTGTTATCTAGCCTAGAGTAGGTAAAAGAAAACAAAAGAATAGAATAGAACGAAGAGAAACAAGAAGTTACCGTGCTGGAACATCTGGTGTCGATCGACACACAACTTGGTATCGATCGATACCAGGCTTAAATCGACATGATGAACCGTACATTCGCGATTGGTGTCGACCGATACCAATGGGGTATCGATCGACACTAAGGCGATTTTGAGTTTTGCTTCTTGTTTATCCTGACACAAATACAAAACGAAAAATAAAAAGAAAAAGAATCAAAAGCAGATCACCAGTGGGGTGCCTCCCACCAAGCGCTCGTTTAAAGTCATTAGCTTGATTGTAACGCCCTTCAGGCAGGATAAGAATGCGAGCTTGCACCAAAACAGGCTCCACAACTTGACATTACTATCTTCAGAGTTTTGCTCAACATGCTTTCCACAAACTCTATTCCTTTCTCTTTCAGCTCAGAAGTAAGAAGAACTCTTGCCTTAGAGAATGGTTTCGAGGCTCATTTGCTCTTCACCTTGTACTCAATCGAGTTTCCATCATAGTTCTGAGGGATTAAAGTGACATGGGGATTCTCGACTCTTTTGCTCTTCACTTTCTTCTTTTTTGCCTTAGCCTTCTTGACAACTTCCTTGGGGATGCTGGGCGGTTCAACCAAATCGTCTATGACAGTTGGCTCGTCAGGAGGCTCTTCCAAAAGATCAGCCGCTAACGACTTTCCCGTAACAACCTCGATGCTAGAGACACGTCCGGGAGCTCCTCTAGAAGGAATGGCTTCGTAGTATATCTCCTTGTAAATGTATGAGAACGAAATTCTCTTGCCTGGCGTATCCATAATCGCACCAACCGTAGCCATGAACGGTCTTCCAAGAATCAACTGCATACGAGATATTGCACTCATCTCCACAACCTGAAAGTCAGTATGAACCAGACCATCTCCTACTGTGATCATCAAATCAGGTATTGCACCATACAGGAGTGAGGTTGAACAGTTTTCGAATGTGATAGACATCTTGGGAGGTCGAATATCAGCTCCCAATCTCTCTGCAATCGCCCTTGACATGACATTGACGCAGGCTCCTGAGTCAACGAGAGACTCTTTGAATTTATCTCCAGAGATAGAGCATGGAATTGAGAATATCCCTGGGTCTTCCCTCTGTGTCAACTGCCGCATCGGTAGTGACTTGCGTCTTGCCTCGATAAAGAGTGCCTTAATTTCTTCCTCAGTTTCTCTGCAATCTTTGAAGTGACTTAGCAGAGGCCATCCCTCTAGAGCTTCTTCACAAGTGAACGAGTGGGGTATCCTTCCTACTCTCTTCTCAAAGCCAAGCAGCTGCTTTGGAGTGATGGGGTCTTTGAGATGTTGAGGAATAGAATTAAGCTTCTTGGGCTTGAGAACTCTTTCTTCAATCAACTCAGGCGTTTCCATAGTTTCTAGCTCGATATGCGAGGGGTATCGACCGACACCAGGTAGGGTATCGATCGATACTCTCGCTCTTGAATCGTTCATGGCAGACATATCATCATCAAAAGGAGGCTCCACAACCGATTTATCCAACAAAGCTTTGCATCTGGCGTCCTCTCATTCCTTCCTTGTCATAATATGAGGCATATGATAAGGTATCTTGGGTATATACACCCTCTCCTTGATAATTTCAGGCTCTTTCTCGACATGTGTCTCAGCATCGATCGATACTAGAGGGGTATCGATCGACACACGGGATTTTGGATCAACTCGTACAGGTGTTTGGATCGGTATCGATAGACACTGGCTGGTATCGATCGATACCTGGGCGATTCCAGAATCCCAATCGTCATCTTCTACAAGATCGTCGAGAATTCCTGCATCAAATCCTTCTTCTACCACTACAATTGCTTCTTTAGCAACTCCTAAGGTGATTGCATTGACGTGTGCTATTGGATTCTCAGTTTTCCCTGGAAGAAAACCTTCCTGCCTTTTCATAGCTGCTGCGGTCTGAGCAACCTGAGTCTCCAGCTTCCTCTGACAAAGGTTGACAGCTTCAATCTTCCCATTCAGATGGTCAATCTTCCCATTGAGATCAGTGTACAGATGGTCAATCTTCCCATTGAAATCCACTTGCAGTTTCTGCTGTCCCTGAAGAATCCGCTCAAGCATGGATTCCACCTTGTTCTATGTGGACTTTAGAGAGATGGGTTGGTACGAAGAGTTCCCGTAATTGTGAGTGTTGTTGTTGAAGTTTCGGTTGTTGTTGTACCCAAATTGTTGACCCCAAAATCTAGAACCACCAACATAGTTAACATCCTCCACTTCATCCTTAGCAGCAAAGTGGACTGCTTTCTGATTCTTCCCGATCAGAAAATCCAGCTTGGCTTGAACTTCAGCAATCTGCGATGCATCAATTCCTCCAGCCTGCTTCTTCCTCTCGGAATCAGCATTCTTGGTGCTATTACTAGACGCCAAGTTCTCAATTAGCACAATCGCATCATCTGGATACCTAGTGTTGAAGTTCCCATTACTCGCAGTATCCAAAGCCATATGGTACCTCTAATCAATTCCTCTGTAGAAAGTACCCAGCAGTTGAACCTGATTGAACCCATGGTGCATACAATCTCTCTGATATGACTTGAAACGAATCCAAGCAGCCTTGAGTGCCTCTGTTGGTCCTTGAGAAAACTGAGAAATTTTGTTTCTGAGCTCTTCGGATCTCGCATCATCATAGAAATTGCACAGGAATGCATTCTTTGTCTCCTCCCATGTAGTTAGTGAACCAGAAGCCAACTGCTTCAGCCAATAAGCAGCATCCCCACTAAGAGAGTATGGAAAAAGTTTGCAGAAGAGGAACTCATTGGGCACTCCATTGTACTTCATATCAGTGACCAAATCTTCGAACCTCTCGATATGATCCATGGGGTGTTCATTAGATAGGCCATGGAAAGGATTCGGACTTACAAGAGCATAGTACGCAGGTTTCAGCTCGAAGTCATTCCTCTGAAAAGTTGGGATGCGAATCGCAGCTCGATTGGTATAGAACTGATCAGGTCTATTGTGCTCACCAAGTGTTCTACCTCGATCAACTCCAGCATTCCCAATGTTGGCTTGCGCAGCTGGCGCGACAATCTGACCAACAACAGCAGGAGGGGCAATGACGTTTCCAGCCTCATCAAGTCACTGCCCTCTCTCATTGCACACTTGACCCTCTTGGTCTCTCAAGACTCTAGCTTCATCAGCTCTTAAAACCACTAGGTTGTTCATCCCTGATGTTTGCTTTGTCTTTCTGTTTGCGCGTTCTAAACGTGCTAGCTTCTCTAACGATAGATTGACTAGCGGAGTGCTCTTATTTCTTCTGGTTTCACGATTAGGCATGTACCTGAAACACAAAAACCAAGAACGTTAGTAACAAAAATGCGATGAGTATCGATCGATACCAAGTGGTGTCGATCGATATCAACAAAAAGAAACGACGAATATCGACCGATACTAGGTAGTATCGATCGATACCGACGGGCTTAGTCGAAACTCGACAGCTAAAATCTAATGGCGAAATTGAGTCCCCGGCAACGGCGCCAAATTTGATATGCTCAAATTAATACCCTAAACAGTACTAAAGCAGTTGATGCAGTATATCAGGGGTCGAACACAAGAACTCAGAAAAATCGCACAATAGATTGTTTAGTTATCAAATCAAGCTAAGCTATTCAGATTAAACAAAAAGCAGTAAGCAGTAAACGAGTTGTAAATTCAATGGAGAGAATATTGGCTCAGGGTATTTCTCAAGAAATCAATGAATGCAGATAAACTAACTAACATGATTCAGATTTAGCGCAGTTCTTGAACTCAAATCACTCAGGTATAATTAACCAACTGTCGTTGCGAGAATTATCTAAATCTAAATCCTAGGAATTCCAAATCTCTTTGCGAATCCTAAAGTCTAAATCAGTTTTAATATCATGTTTGATATGTTCACAAATCAATTAATCCAAATCTCTTTGCGAATAATCAATTTGCTCACCTAAGGTTCTATCAGGTAATTAATCGCACTGTCGTGCCTAATCAATTATCCTAAGATCTAAGTTCCAGATTCGTCAACCTAGAATTAGTTTTGAACACAACCTAAGCGAAGAACTAATTCAGATGGCGAATCCTAATAAACTAATCAACCTAGCATTCATATAAAACCCTTATGAGAACCCTGAACCTAAAGTGGATCTACTCAGACATGGAGATTGAAAGCAACATGATTGAATAGATCATCAAAGAAATCAATAAAAACAGGAGTTCAGAGTTGTCTCTCCAAAAACCAAAAGTAGAATCAAAGTAAAAAATAAAGCATAGAAAATAAAGCATATCCTACAAAGTGGATGTAAAATCCCTATAAATAACCTAAATCACGTTTTGGGGCTTCTTGTAAATATTAAAGACTTCTGGACCAAGTTGCAATTCTTCAACTCTTCATTAAAGTCGCGGGTCGTGTCTGTCTCGATGAGTGTCGATCGATACCAGGGGGTATCGATCGATGCTCGACGTGAAATCGGGTACTCAGCAACACGAACTTCAACTTTGCTCCAAAATACTCCAGAAAGCTCCAATATCTCCAATTATGCTCCAAACGTGCTAAGACCTGTAAAAGACTATAAAACACTACGAAATAGCAGAAAGACTCTATAAAACGGACTTATATCATGGCCTAAAAAGGGTAAAAACCATGATATATCACTTAGCATCATCGCCACATCGACTTGAATCAGATGGCTCCTTATTCAAATCAATCTTCTGTCGTTCATCTGTAAATGTGACACACAAACGTATCGACACATTCTTACTTGAATACCCAACAAAGTTTTTCAATTGACGATCATTTGTGATAATAACTGGGGAGATCCTAAGTTATCAATCAAATTGCTTGGTAGATAACTAAACTCGACATTCTGTTTGACTACTCCGTAGTCCTCCATAACCATCATTTTTAACTCATCAAGAGTGGTGCTTGATTCCAAAGTTAGTAATTTACCTCGTTTTTCTTCTTCTACAATGAAAATCCACCCCTTATTGATATCTGATCTCCATAAACCAGATGAAACATACATATACAGCATATTTGACGAAGAACCAAACCAAAAAGCTTGAAGAAATCCAAACCCACGACGAACAGAATAGGTATAACTTGAAAGAAAAGATAAACGCGTGAGAGAGAACGGGGAGAAGAGAAAAGGAAATAAAAATATTTTTTTAAATATTTTTTCAGTTAATACTAGATTTTCTCAGATTTTGTTAACTACCAGTAGAATATATATTCTACGTTCTATAGAACAAAGACAAAACATCATAACTTCCGATTCTGCAAAAAAAAGTAGAATGTAGAGAAATATGTAGAATACGTATTCCAAAATATGTAGAATGCAACACACGTTGTAGAATATATATTTTATAGGCCAAGTAGAATGCATAACAAGTTGTAGAATATCGATTCTACGTTTAATAGATTATAGAAACAATACCAAAAAACATATTCTACAGAATCGTAGAATTGGTACGATTTGTAGAATGTGTATTCTACAAATCGTATATATGGAAAAAATATTTTTAAATCAGAAGATTTCCTTAAACAATTATTGAATATACTTTTTTCCATTTTTTGGAATTTTCGAATTTTATAAGTATTTAAAAGTATTAATTTTATAATTAATAACATTAATTAAAGGGTACTTGAGTCAAAAAGTGACAAAAATTCACAAAATTTTAAGGGGATAAGAATCTTCTAAATTGGTCATATATTTTTAATTGTCCCAAACAAAATCATTGGTAGTTACATAAAAAATTCGTGGAAAATCAATCGCAAATTTGCCACAGAATTTTTTCGTCTTAACTTAAACAGTAATAATCAATTTATTTTTGATGTTAAAAGACATAACACCCCTGCACAAACTTGTTTAATTTATTGTCGGAAGACTCGAAATTATTGATTCTGATATGGGCTTTTAGGGCCCATCGATTAAACATATTTGCCGTCAAAATTATTATCTATGGGGAATATCGTAATTAGCTCTGATTATTTATTGATTTATTGAATTTTCCCTTCTGGCTGCTCTTTTCTTCTCTCGAAATTTGAGAGAGAGGATCGAAAGTGCTAAAGCTAAAACGGAGAAGGAGGTGACCATCTCCACCCTCAAAAGACATAGAGATCATAAGCTTCCAAGGGATTTCCCTTGATTCTTTGCTCAATCAATCTCTCTATATCGGCGTTTCCAAGGGATTTCCCTTGATTCGATTCTGGTCGAGTTTACATTTCCGCAGGTACGATCTAGCTTTCTTCAGAATAGATTCCTGTTTCCGTCTATCGAGTTTAAGTTTTGTTTGGATTTCATTAGATCTATGTTTCCTTTTTGATTCTCCGGTTAGCCTTTTGTTGTTGGATGTGATTCTCCGGACGAGACGAGCAATTTTGCTTGCCATTCGTTTAGATGTGATAATTTTGGGCGTAAAATCTGTGGAAGCTTCTTACTTGATCGATTCTGATTTTTGAAGTGACCTTAACTCCGATTGGGGTAAAGGAAGAAAAAAACATTGAAATATGTGAATTTTTAGTTCCCATAAAGAATCTTGAGAAACATGGAGACGAATGGACCCAATTTGATTTATATAATGAACACCAGAAAAATCGTCGATTTAGTCATTTTTCCAGGATCATGTTAGAAAGTTTGATTTTGCATTATTCCTTTCGGCGATTTCTTTCTCCTGAATAAGTTCAATTCCTTTTTTACTTATTAGCCTTAAACTCCCGACTCTTGCATTAAACGATTCGATTAGGCCTATGCTTCAGATTAGATTAGTTCAATTCAATCTTTTCAATTCCATGAATCGATTAGGGTCTAGTTCAGCATAGTTTTGGGCTTATGTTCACAAGATCGGTCAATGCTATGTTTTATAGACCGTCGTGATTGATCTGAAATGGTTTTCAGTTTGATATAATCGTAGTGGTTGGTTTGGATTAAGAAAACTTTTAAGGTTATTGTAAGATGCAATTTATGGATTATGCCATTTTGTATTAGAAATATACTTTAAAAGATGTATCAACCCTTTGGAGTCTTGTGGTTTTGTTGCAGATGGTTCTATGCCTGTTGTTGAGAATCACATATTAGATAGGCCATCTTGGACATGGGAATCCAGAAACTTCTATGGGAAGTGACAAAGAAAGCATTTGCTGGAAGTATTATTGGGCTTACCATTTCAGATAGATGTTGTAGCATTGTTCCGGTAAGAGGAGACTCCATGTCTCCGATATTCAATCCCCAACGAAATTCGTATTTAGGTAAGTGTTTTTGGGGGCAATATAGTTGAAATTAGACTATTGCTTCTTTTGATCCCTTCTTCTTTCTTATTAGATGTTCAATTGTTGGTGCAGATGATTATGTTTTGCTAGACAAATTTTGCCTTAAGATTACAAGTTTGCGCGTGGTGATGTTGTAGTGTTCAGGTATGATCCCTTTTAATGCCAAGCCACTTTTTAGTCATCATCCTTTGACAAGAGAAGATAACTATATAAGGAGTAATACTTGATTACATGTTGGTCTCTTGCTTTTGTCTTTTCTCGGATGCTTACAACATTCGAAATGTTATTTAAACTAAATCACTAGAACCTTACAAAATAAAAAATTCATCTATTCGTAGTGTTGAATCATGAAGTGCGTTCATATTCAATCTCTGGCTAATGGAGAATAGGGAGAAGATGGAGAAAGAAAAGGTATGTTTCTTCCTCTTCCAAATGAATATTCCCTTCCTCACGATTATCTATTGAGGAATCTGCTTTACACCGAAGAATGGTTTTCCCCCCTTTTTCGCAATGCAGGACTGCCTCTTGACGATTTTTCTGGTGTTCATTCTATAAATCAAATTGGGTCCATTCGTCTCCATGTTTCTCAAGATTCTCTATGGGAACAAAAAATTCACATTTTTACATGTTTTTTTCTTCTTTTAAGTTACATTTATACCCCAATCGGAGTTAAGGTCACTTCTTAATGATAGCACATTCTTTGTATTGGATGAGACTCTTGGGACTGAAACAAAGGTTTAGCTCGCCCTTCTAGTAATACTTGGCTCTAGTTTTGATTTTCGCTCTGGTTCTTTTCGGTTATTTCACATAATCTCTTAGCTTTATAAGCGACTTGGTTTTTTCCAGTTTAATTCCAATTTCTTAGGTTTACTTTATCAGTTTAATTCCAATTTCTTAGGTTTACTTTATCGGTTCGGTTTTGGCGCTGGTTTTAACACCATTAATTAAACCTAATCCAATCGTAACGACATATCCGATCTTTAGCATTTCCCTCGGGATAAATGCTGTAATAAATCATACATGAGGCAGTTTTCAAGTGTCCGTACGAGGTTTGAAAACAATCCCTGGCACGAGTCCCAAAGCTTTAACTCTTCTCCGAATTTATCAACGTCGCTTTTAGACTCCTCTTTGTTGCAACCACCTTTTTCTGACAAATTTTTTTTTTCTTTTCGGACCCTCTTCATTTTCTATTGGTTAAATCTTCATCTCTATGACCTGTATGGCTCTGTATTTTCCATCTGATTGCAGCTCTCTAATCCCCTCGGTTTCACCTTTTCCTTTGAACCCCCAAAGCTCTGTTATTTGGGTTGTTAATAACCTCCTATTACAAAGTTTTTTCGTCTCATGTCAACTTTGTTTCCTTGCCGGATAAGGTCGGAGTGTTTCAAGCTTTCTTCAGTCTTTGGTTGTGCTTCTCAACTCAAAGTTCTTCTGTAGCCTCGTCAATATGTCTCACATGTACTCCAGGTTGGAAAAAGAAAAGTGGGTCGCTGGACCTAAACCGACACCTCGCCGCTCCCTTGTATGTATTCCAGATGGCGATAACGCAACACTGCTAGAAGAAAACCGGCTTACCCTTATCGGGAGAGTCACTATAGTATTAATTAAGAACAAACATGATGACATTGATGCTCATCTTCATATTCCCAATTGGATTCTCCACTAAACAATAAATCCGCCAGCCACAATCTTTTTCATTACACTAGCATTCAGCTTGGTTTTTTTTCCATCTATCAAACACCACATTATGCCTAGTTTTTAGAATGTATTTTATCATATTCTGTTTGAACTTCTTCCCACTACTAAATAGCTGCCTCAAGCTGAACACACCATTATGTAAATTCCTTTTAACCAACCTCTATACTTGTTCTTCTTCATTACCATCTCCGTCAATAGTAGCAGGATAGACTTCATCTTCATCTGGAATTTCTTCCTCGTAATTCACATTGTTGAAGATTTCTAGATCCTCATCAACTTCATCGGCCTCATCATCGGATTCAGAGTTATCAGACAAACATGCTTCTGAATCTTTACTTGCATCATATGATTCTTCACCATTACCATCATACAGTTCATCGCCATCTTCAACACTCACATTCTCAACAACTCCATCAACAACTTCATCAGCAACTCCATTAGCAACTCTCTGTTCACTCACATTCTCATCAGCTCCTGCTTTTTCACTCACATTCCCACATAGCACTATTGCCTTTTGCGTGTGTAACATCCTTACAAGCATTCTTCTCACTCTCTTCTTCTTCTTCCGCCTTTTCACATTCATTCTCTGCAACATCAAACCCTTTTTCAATGTATATGTCCAGCTCCTTGTACCAACGCCCAATTGCTTGCATTTTTGTCTATTATGCCTCACATTTCCCCACAAAAGCTTCCTATCTTCTAGCACGAGAAATGGTATTTAAACCACATTTTTCCTATTATAATCCTTTTTCAAACATCTTCGAGACCAAATCTGTGAAGATAGAAGCATAAAGTTCAATGGCTAACAATACATTTTCCAGCAGTAGACATCCTTTTATGAAAGCACTTCGATTGGGAACCATACCCTCCGGAAGAACCAGCTTGAGTCTATTCGCCATGATTTTTGATATAACTTTGTAAATCATACTGCAGCATGCTATGGGGCGATAGTCTTTCATAGTTTTGGCTTCCACTGTCTTCGAGGCTAAGGTTAAGATCGTAGCGTTAACACCATGAGGCATGAAACCATTTTCAAAAAACGATTGGACAGCTACTACGAAGTCATTTCCAATGATTGGCCAAGCAGCTTTGTAGAATTCCATGGTGAAACCATCTGGTCATTGGGTTTTGTTTCGTGGCATAGAGAAGAGAACAGTCTTTATTTCATCTCCCAAAACTGGCCTTGTGAGAGAATCAGCAGCTTCCAATGGGCAACAGTACGTTATAAGGTCCGTAAAATCATCAAAACTGTGTGATGATCGTTGCTGGTTATCTGCTTGTAGAAAATGTTGGAGGTATCTAACTGCTTCCACCTTGATGGCGTCAGGCTTTGTTATGATGTCTCCCTCTGCCGTGATAAGTTGTTTTATCATATTTTTTCTTGTTCGAGACTGCACCATACGATGATAAAACTTACTAGTCGCCATACTTTAACCATGTTATACGAGATTTTTGGTAGAAGAATTGTTCCTCAATAATCTCCAAGTGATTCCAATTTTCTGTTGCTGCAGATTCTGCCTCGAATGTAGTCGTGCAGGAGTTAAGAAGTGCTTGGCTTTGGCATTCACATAACACTTGAAAAGCTTCGCTAGTCCTATTTGTTATGTCCCCATATATGTCACGATTTAGATCCCGTAGAAGACGTTTCAGTAGCTTCAGCTTACGATTGAACTTGTAGAGAACAGCTCTAAAGTGGTAGAACGGCTCAGTATCTACCCAGACTCGCGAAATAATATCGAGAAATTGGGGATGGTTTGCAAGGTAATTGAAAAACTGAAAGTGACGTCTCTTGCCCGTTGACGGATTCGTGACATTTACCAAACTTCGTGTATGGTCTGAGATGCCGTTGGACTCGAAAATAGCATGTGAGTTGGGGTATTTAGATCACCAAGAACTATTAATAAGAACACGATCTAAATTTTTCCCGATAGGGTCTTATTCCAGGTGATTCCACCAAGTGAATTTCGGTCCCAAATAGCTCATATCCGCAAGTTCACAGTCTGTTACCAGGGGCTGGAAGTCGCGCATTCCCGACTGAACTCCTATAGAACCAAGTGATCGAGAGTGTTCCGAGGAAGCCATAATTTCATTGAAGTCTCCCAGGATTATCCATGGCACATTATTGGCAGCGAAAAGCGATTTATTATGCCTAACCTCTGCCCGCAGAGTCTTATGATCGTGCTGGAAATTAGATGCATATACACAAGAGCATAGAAACTCCTCGCCAGCCGCAGAGGATACCCAAACTGTGATAATTTGTGGGCTCTTGTATAGTGCAGTGACAATAATCATACCAGACCATACGAGCCAGATTCGACCTAGACGGTGGTAGTCATAATTCGTGAGAGCGAGCCAACCAGAGAAAGTCCGAGCAATAATTTATGTACAATTTTCTCCTTGAACCCTTGTTTTAAGAAAACACCCAAATGAAGGATTTGTTGAAGAGATCCAAGACCGAACCGCATTTTGTTTGCGCATCTTATTAGAGCCCCATGTATTTCACGCAAATATAGTCATCATTTCCTTAGTGCTTCCGTAAGGAAGGAAGCTTTCTTGGCTTTGTTTGAAACGGCAATGAGTTGGTCTTTCTTTGATGTAGTTTGCTTCTTTGGCTTTTGTTTTCCCCGTTGTGTTGAACCTTCTTTCTTTACTGGGTTTTTATTGGAACATTTTCCTCCGATGATGTTGAAAGTGCATCTTCGCCATTCCTTTTAAACTCGCCTTCTTCATGTTCATCATCCTCATCAGAAATTTCCGAGAGAATGTTCGAATTATCTAACTGCTTCCACCTTATTGCGCCAGGCTTTGATATGATGTCTCCCTCTGCCATGATAAGTTGTTTTATCATATTTTTTCTTGTTCTAGACTGCACCATACGATGATAAAACTTACTAGTCGCCATACTTTAACAATGTTATACGAGATTTTTGGTAGAAGAATTGTTCCTCAATAATCGCCAAGTGATTCCAATTTTCTGTTGCTGCAGATTCTGCCTCGAATGTAGTCGTGCAGGAGTTAAGATGTGCTTGGTTTTGGCATTCACATAACACTTGAAAAGCTTCGCTAGTCCTGTTTATTATTTCCCCATATATGTCATGATTTAGATCCCGTAGAAGACGTTTCAGTAGCTTCTGCTTACGATTGAACTTGTAGAGAACAGCTCTAAAGTGGTAGAGCGGCTCAGTATCTATCCAGACTCACGAAATAATATAGAGAAATTGGGGATGGTTTGCAAGGTAAATGAAAAACTGAAATTGACGTCTCTTGCCCGTTGACGGATTCGTGACATTTACCAAACTTCGTGTATGGTCTGAGATGCCGTTGGACACGAAAATAGCATGTGAGTTGGGGTATTTAGAGCACCAAGAACTATTAATAAGAACACGATCTATATTTTTCCCGATAGGGTCTTCTTCTAGGTGATTCCACCAAGTGAATTTCGGTCCCAAATAGCTCATATCCGCAAGTTCACAGTCTGTTACCAGGTGCTGGAAGTCGCGCATTCCCGACTGAACTCCTATAGAACCAAGTGATCGAGAGTGTTCCGAGGAAGCCATAATTTCATTGAAGTCTCCCAGGATTATCCATGGCACATTATTGGCAGCGAAAAGCGATTTATTTTGCCTAACCTCTGCCCGCAGAGTCTTATGATCGTGCTGGAAATTAGATGCATATACACCAGAGCATAGAAACTCCTCGCCAGCCGCAGAGGATACCCAAACTGTGATAATTTGTGGGCTCTTGTATAGTGCAGTGACAATAATCATACCAGACCATACGAGCCAGATTCGACCTAGACGGTGTTAGTCATAATTCGTGAGAGCGAGCCAACCAGAGAAAGTAAGAGCAATAATTTATGTACAATTTTCTTCTTGAACCCTTGTTTTAAGAAAACACCCAAATGAAGGATTTGTTGAAGAGATCCAAGACCGAACCGCATTTTGTTTGCGCATCTTATTAGAGCCCCATGTATTTCACGCAAATATAGTCATCATTTCATTAGTGCTTCCGTAAGGAAGGAAGCTTTCTTGGCTTTGTTTGAAACGGCAATGAGTTGGTCTTTCTTTGATGTAGTTTGCTTCTTTGGCTTTTGTTTTCCCCGTTATGTTGAATCTTCTCTCTTTACTGGGTTTATTATTGGAACATTTTCCCCCGATGAGGTTGAAACTGCATCTTCGCCATTCCTCTTAAACTCGCCTTCTTCATGTTCATCATCCTCCTCAGAAATAACCGAGAGAATGTTGGAATTATCTAATAGCTTCCACCTTGATTGCGCCAGGCTTTGTTATGATGTCTCCCTCTGCCATGATAAGTTGTTTTATCATATTTTTTCTTGTTCGAGACTGCACCATACGATGATAAAACTTACTAGTCGCCATACTTTAACCATGTTATACGAGATTTTTGGTAGAACAATAGTTCCTCAATAATCGCCAAGTGATTCCAATTTTCTGTTGCTGCAGATTCTGCCTCGAATGTAGTCGTGCAGGAGTAAAGAAGTGCTTGGTTTTGGCATTCACATAACCCTTGAAAAGCTTCGCTAGTCCTCTTTGTTATGTCTTCATATATGTCACGATTTAGATCCCGTAGAAGATGTTTCAGTAGCTTCAGCTAACGATTAAACTTGTAGAGAACAGCTCTAGATTGGTAGAGCGGCTCAGTATCTACCCAGACTCGCGTAATAATATCGAGAAATTGGGGATAGTTTGCAAGGTAATTGAAAAACTGGAAGTGACGTCTCTTGCCCGTTGACGGATTCGTGACATTTACCAAACTTCGTGTATGGTCTGAGATGCCGTTGGACTCGAAAATAGCATGTGAGTTGGGGTATTTAGAGCACCAAGAACTATCAATAAGAACACGATCAATATTTTTCCCGATAGGGTCTTCTTCCAGGTGATTCCACCAAGTGAATTTCGGTCCCAAATAGCTCATATCCGCAAGTTCACAGTCTGTTACCAGGGACTGGAAGTCGCACATTCCCGACTGATCTCCTATAGAAACAAGTGATCGAGAGTGTTCCGAGGAAGCCAAATTCTCATTGAAGTCTCCCAGGATGATCCATGGCACATTATTGGCAGCGAAAAGCGATTTATTATGCCTAATCTCTGCCCGCAGAGTCTTATGATCGCGCTGGAAATTAGATGCATATACACAAGAGCATAGAAACTCCTCGCCAGCCGCAGAGGATACCCAAACTGTGATAATTTGTGGGCTCTTGTATAGTGAAGTGACAATAATCATACTAGACCATACGAGCCAGATTCGACCTAGACAGTGGTAGTCATAATTCGTGAGAGCGAGCCAACCAGAGAAAGTCCGAGCAATAATTTATGTACAATTTTCTTCTTGAACCCTTGTTTTAAGTAAACACCCAAATGAAGGATTTGTTGAAGAGATCCGAACCGCGTTTTGTTTGCGCATCTTATTAGAGCCCCATGTATTTCACGCAAATATAGTCGTCATTTCATTAGTGCTTCCGTACGGAAGGAAGCTTTCTTGGCGTTGTTTGAAACGGCAATGAGTTGATCTTTCTTTGATGTAGTTTGCTTCTTTGGCTTTTGTTTTTCCCGTTGTGTTGAACCTTGTTTCTTTACTGGGTTTATTATTGGAACATTTTCCTACGATGAGGTTTAAAGTGCATCTTCGCCATTCCTTTTAAACTCGCCTTCTTCATGTTCATCATCCTTCTCAGAAATATCCGAGAAAATGTTGGAATTATCTAACTGCCTTCACCTTGATTGCGCCATGCTTTGTTATGATGTCTCCCTCTGCCATGATAAGTTGTTTTATCATATTTTTTCCTGTTCGAGACTGCACCATACGATGGTAAAACTTACTAGTCGCCATACTTTAACCATGTTATACTAGATTTTTGGTAGAACAATTGTTCCTCAATAATCGCCAAGTGATTCCAATTTTCTGTTGCTGCAGATTCTGCCTCGAATGTAGTCGTGCAGGAGTTAAGAAGTGCTTGGTTTTGGCATTCACATAACCCTTGAAAAGCTTCGCTAGTCCTCTTTGTTATGTCTCCATATATGTCACGATTTAGATCTCGTAGAAGACGTTTCAGTAGCTTCAGCTTACGATTGAACTTGTAGAGAACAGCTCTAGATTGGTAGATCGGCTCTGTATCTACCCAGACTCGCGAAATAATATCGAGAAATTGGGGATAGTTTGCAAGGTAATTGAAAAACTGGAAGTGACGTCTCTTGCCCGTTGACGGATTCGTGACATTTACCAAACTTCGTGTATGGTCTGAGATGCCGTTGGACTCGAAAATAGCATTTGAGTTGGGGTATTTAGAGCACCAAGAACTATTAATAAGAACACGATCTATATTTTTCTCGATATGGTCTTCTTCCAGGTGATTCCACCAAGTGAATTTCGGTCCCAAATAGCTCATATCCGCAAGTTCACAGTCTGTTACCAGGGACTGGAAGTCGCGCATTCCCGACTGATCTCCTATAGAAACAAGTGATCGAGAGTGTTCCGAGGAAGCCAAAATCTCATTGAAGTTTCCCAGGATGATCCATGGCACATTATTGGCAGCGAAAAGCGATTTCTTATGCCTAATCTCTGCCCGCAGAGTCTTATGATCGCGCTGGAAATTAGATGCATATACACAAGAGCATAGAAACTCCTCGCCAGCCGCAAAGGATACCCAAACTGTTATAATTTGTGGGCTCTTGTATAGTGAAGTGAAAATAATCATACCAGACCATACGAGCCAGATTCGACCTAGACAGTGGTAGTCATAATTCGCGAGAGCGAGCCAACCAGAGAAAGTCCGAGCAATAATTTATATACAATTTTCTTCTTGAACCCTTGTTTTAAGATAACACCCAAATGAAGGATTTGTTGAAGAGATCCGAACCGCGTTTTGTTTTCGCATCTTATTAGAGCCCCATGTATTTCACGCAAATATAGTCGTCATTTCATTAGTGCTTCCGTAAGGAAGGAAGCTTTCTTGGCATTGTTTGAAACGGCAATGATTTGATCTTTCTTTGATGTAGTTTGCTTCTTTGGCTTTTGTTTTTCCCGTTGTGTTGACCCTTGTTTCTTTACTGGGTTTATTATTGGAACATTTTCCTCCGATGAGGTTGAAAGTGCATCTTCGCCATTCCTTTTAAACTCGCCTTCTTCATGTTCATCATCTTCCTCATAAATATCCGAGAGAATGTTGGAATTATCTAACTGCCTCCACCTTGATTGTGCCAGGCTTTGTTATGATGTCTCCCTCTGCCATGATAAGTTGTTTTATCATATTTTTTCATGTTCGAGACTGCACCATACGATGGTAAAACTTACTAGTCGCCATACTTTAACCATGTTATACTGGAGTTTTGGTAGAACAATTGTTCCTCAATAATCGCCAAGTGATTCCAATTTTCTGTTGCTGCAGATTATGCCTCGAATGTAGTCGTGCAGGAGTTAAGAAGTGCTTGGTTTTGGCATTCACATAACCCTTGAAAAGCATCGCTAGTCCTCTTTGTTATGTCTCCATATATGTCACGATTTAGATCCCGTAGAAGATGTTTCAGTAGCTTCAGCTTACGATTGAACTTGTAGAGAACAGCTCTAGATTGGTAGAGCGGCTCAGTATCTACCCAGACTCGCGTAATAATATCGAGAAATTGGGGATAGTTTGCAAGGTAATTGAAAAACTGGAAGTGACGTCTCTTGCCCGTTGACGGATTCGTGACATTTACCAAACTTCGTGTATGGTCTGAGATGCCGTTGGACTCGAAAATAGCATGTGAGTTGGGGTATTTAGAGCACCAAGAACTATCAATAAGAACACGATGTATATTTTCCCGATAGGGTCTTCTACCAGGTGATTCCACCTAGTGAATTTCGGTCCCAAATAGCTCATATCCGCAAGTACACAGTCTGTTACCAGGGACTGGAAGTCGCGCATTCCCGACTGCTCTCCTATAGAAACAAGTGATCGAGAGTGTTCCGAGGAAGCCAAAATCTCATTGAAGTCTTCCAGGATGATCCATGGCACATTATTGGCAGCGAAAAGCGATTTATTATGCCTAATCTCTGCCCGCAGAGTCTTATGATCGCGCTGGAAATTAGATGACACAAGAGCATAGAAACTCCCCGCCAGCCGCAGAGGATACCCAAACTATGATAATTTGTGGGCTCTTGTATAGTGAAGTGACAATAATCATACTAGACCATACGAGCCAGATTCGACCTAGACAGTGGTAGTCATAATTCGTGAGAGCGAGCCAACCAGAGAAAGTCCGAACAATAATTTATGTACAATTTTCTTCTTGAACCCTTGTTTTAAGTAAACACCCAAATGAAGGATTTGTTGAAGAGATCCGAACCGCGTTTTGTTTGCGCATCTTATTAGATCCCCATGTATTTCACGCAAATATAGTCGTCATTTCATTAGTGCTTCCGTAAGGAAGGAAGCTTTCTTGGCGTTGTTTGAAACGGCAATGAGTTGATCTTTCTTTGATGTAGATTGCTTCTTTGGCTTTTGTTTTTCCCGTTGTGTTGAACCTTGTTTCTTTACTGGGTTTATTATTGGAACATTTTCCTACGATGAGGTTGAAAGTGCATCTTCGCCATTCCTTTTAAACTCGCCTTCTTCATGTTCATCATCCTCCTCAGAAATATCCGAGAGAATGTTGGAATTATCTAACTGCCTCCACCTTGATTGCCCCAGGCTTTGTTATGATGTCTCCCTCTGCCATGATAAGTTGTTTTATCTTATTTTTTCATGTTCGAGACTGCACCATACGATGGTAAAACTTACGAGTCGCCATACTTTAACCATGTTATACTAGATTTTTGGTAGAACAATTGTTCCTCAATAATCGCCAAGTGATTCCAATTTTCTGTTGCTGCAGATTCTGCCTCGAATGTAGTCGTGCAGGAGTTAAGAAGTTCTTGGTTTTGGCATTCACATAACCCTTGAAAAGCTTTGCTAGTCCTCTTTGTTATGTCTCCATATATGTCACGATTTAGATCTCGTAGAAGACGTTTCAGTAGCTTCAGCTTACGATTGAACTTGTAGAGAACAGCTCTAGATTGGTAGATCGGCTCTGTATCTACCCAGACTCGCGAAATAATATCGAGAAATTGGGGATAGTTTGCAAGGTAATTGAAAAACTGGAAGTGACGTCTCTTGCCCGTTGACGGATTCGTGACGTTTACCAAACTTCGTGTATGGTCTGAGATGCCGTTGGACTCGAAAATAGCATTTGAGTTGGGGTATTTAGAGCACCAAGAACTATTAATAAGAACACGATCTATATTTTTCTCGATATGGTCTTCTTCCAGGTGATTCCACCAAGTGAATTTCGGTCCCAAATAGCTCATATCCGCAAGTTCACAGTCTGTTACCAGGGACTGGAAGTCGCGCATTCCCGACTGATCTCCTATAGAAACAAGTGATCGAGAGTGTTCCGAGGAAGCCAAAATCTCATTGAAGTCTCCCAGGATGATCCATGGCACATTATTGGCAGCGAAAAGCGATTTATTATGCCTAATCTCTGCCCGCAGAGTCTTATGATCGCGCTGGAAATTAGATGCATATACACAAGAGCATAGAAACTCCTCGCTAGCCGCAGAGGATACCCAAACTGTTATAATTTGTGGGCTCTTGTATAGTGAAGTGAAAATAATCATACCAGACCATACGAGCCAGATTCGACCTAGACAGTGGTAGTCATAATTCGCGAGAGCGAGCCAACCAGAGAAAGTCCGAGCAATAATTTATATACAATTTTCTTCTTGAACCCTTGTTTTAAGATAACACCCAAATGAAGGATTTGTTGAAGAGATCCGAACCGCGTTTTGTTTTCGCATCTTATTAGAGCCCCATGTATTTCACGCAAATATAGTCGTCATTTCATTAGTGCTTCCGTAAGGAAGGAAGCTTTCTTGGCATTGTTTGAAACGGCAATGAGTTGATCTTTCTTTGATGTAGTTTGCTTCTTTGGCTTTTGTTTTTCCCGTTGTGTTGAACCTTGTTTCTTTACTGGGTTTATTATTGGAACATTTTCCTCCGATGAGGTTGAAAGTGCATCTTCGCCATTCCTTTTAAACTCGCCTTCTTCATGTTCATCATCTTCCTCAGAAATATCCGAGAGAATGTTGGAATTATCTAACTGCCTCCACCTTGATTGTGCCAGGCTTTGTTATGATGTCTCCCTCTGCCATGATAAGTTGTTTTATCATATTTTTTCATGTTCGAGACTGCACCATACGATGGTAAAACTTACTAGTCGCCATACTTTAACCATGTTATACTGGAGTTTTGGTAGAACAATTGTTCCTCAATAATCGCCAAGTGATTCCAATTTTCTGTTGCTGCAGATTCTGCCTCGAATGTAGTCGTGCAGGAGTTAAGAAGTGCTTGGTTTTGGCATTCACATAACCCTTGAAAAGCTTCGCTAGTCCTCTTTGTTATGTCTTCATATATGTCACGATTTAGATCCCGTAGAAGATGTTTCAGTAGCTTCAGCTTACGATTAAACTTGTAGAGAACAGCTCTAA
The DNA here is from genome assembly GCA_030161315.1 of Eutrema japonicum. Lineage (NCBI taxonomy): Eukaryota > Viridiplantae > Streptophyta > Magnoliopsida > Brassicales > Brassicaceae > Eutrema > Eutrema japonicum. The sequence continues at coordinate 34,463,448 of BSQW01000006.1, read as the reverse complement.
ATTGGTAGAGCGGCTCAGTATCTACCCAGACTCGCGAAATAATATCGAGAAATTGGGGATAGTTTGCAAGGTAATTGAAAAACTGGAAGTGACGTCTCTTGCCCGTTGACGGATTCGTGACATTTACCAAACTTCGTGTATAGTTTGAGATGCCGTTGGACTCGAAAATAGCATGTGAGTTGGGGTATTTAGAGCACCAAGAACTATCAATAAGAACACGATCTATATTTTTCCCGATAGGGTCTTCTTCCAGGTGATTCCACCAAGTCAATTTCGGTCCCAAATAGCTCATATCCGCAAGTACACAGTCTGTTACCAGGGACTGGAAGTCGCGCATTCCCGACTGCCCTCCTATAGAAACAAGTGATCGAGATTGTTCCGAGGAAGCCAAAATCTCATTGAAGTCTCCCAGGATGATCCATGGCACATTATTGGCAGCGAAAAGCGATTTATTATGCCTAATCTCTGCCCGCAGAGTCTTATGATCGAGCTGGAAATTAGATGCATATACACAAGAGCATAGAAACTCCTCGCCAGCCGCAGAGGATACCCAAACTGTGATAATTTGTGGGCTCTTGTATAGTGAAGTGACAATAATCATACTAGACCATACGAGCCAGATTCGACCTAGACAGTGGTAGTCATAATTCGTGAGAGCGAGCCAACCAGAGAAAGTCCGAGCAATAATTTATGTACAATTTTCTTCTTGAACCCTTGTTTTAAGTAAACACCCAAATGAAGGATTTGTTGAAGAGATCCGAACCGCGTTTTGTTTGCGCATCTTATTAGAGCCCCATGTATTTCACGCAAATATAGTCGTCATTTCATTAGTGCTTCCGTACGGAAGGAAGCTTTCTTGGCGTTGTTTGAAACGGCAATGAGTTGATCTTTCTTTGATGTAGTTTGCTTCTTTGGCTTTTGTTTTTCCCGTTGTGTTGAACCTTGTTTCTTTACTGGGTTTATTATTGGAACATTTTCCTACGATGAGGTTTAAAGTGCATCTTCGCCATTCCTTTTAAACTCGCCTTCTTCATGTTCATCATCCTTCTCAGAAATATCCGAGAGAATGTTGGAATTATCTAACTGCCTTCATCTTGATTGTGCCATGCTTTGTTATGATGTCTCCCTCTGCCATGATAAGTTGTTTTATCATATTTTTTCCTGTTCGAGACTGCACCATACGATGGTAAAACTTACTAGTCGCCATACTTTAACCATGTTATACTAGATTTTTGGTAGAACAATTGTTCTTCAATAATCGCCAAGTGATTCCAATTTTCTGTTGCTGCAGATTCTGCCTCGAATGTAGTCGTGCAGGAGTTAAGAAGTGCTTGGTTTTGGCATTCACATAACCCTTGAAAAGCTTTGCTAGTCCTCTTTGTTATGTCTCCATATATGTCACGATGTAGATCTCGTAGAAGACGTTTCAGTAGCTTCAGCTTACGATTGAACTTGTAGAGAACAACTCTAGATTGGTAGATCGGCTCTGTATCTACCCAGACTCGCGAAATAATATCGAGAAATTGGGGATAGTTTGCAAGGTAATTGAAAAACTGGAAGTGACGTCTCTTGCCCGTTGACGGATTCGTGACATTTACCAAACTTCGTGTATGGTCTGAGATGCCGTTGGACTCGAAAATAGCATTTGAGTTGGGGTATTTAGAGCACCAAGAACTATTAATAAGAACACGATCTATATTTTTCTCGATATGGTCTTCTTCCAGGTGATTCCACCAAGTGAATTTCGGTCCCAAATAGCTCATATCCGCAAGTTCACAGTCTGTTACCAGGGACTGGAAGTCGCGCATTCCCGACTGATCTCCTATAGAAACAAGTGATCGAGAGTGTTCCGAGGAAGCCAAAATCTCATTGAAGTCTCCCAGGATGATCCATGGCACATTATTGGCAGCGAAAAGCGATTTATTATGCCTAATCTCTGCCCGCAGAGTCTTATGATCGCGCTGGAAATTAGATGCATATACACAAGAGCATAGAAACTCCTCGCCAGCCGCAGAGGATACCCAAACTGTGATAATTTGTGGGCTCTTGTATAGTGAAGTGACAATAATCATACTAGACCATACGAGCCAGATTTGACCTAGACAGTGGTAGTCATAATTCGTGAGAGCGAGGCAACCATAGAAAGTCCGAGCAATAATTTATGTACAATTTTCTTCTTGAACCCTTGTTTTAAGTAAACACCCAAATGAAGGATTTGTTGAAGAGATCCGAACCGCGTTTTGTTTACGCATCTTATTAGAGCCCCATGTATTTCACGCAAATATAGTCGTCATTTCATTAGTGCTTCCGTAAGGAAGGAAGCTTTCTTGGCGTTGTTTGAAACGGCAATGAGTTGATCTTTCTTTGATGTAGTTTGCTTCTTTGGCTTTTGTTTTTCCCGTTGTGTTGAACCTTGTTTCTTTACTGGGTTTATTATTGGAACATTTTCCTCCGATGAGGTTGAAAGTGCATCTTCGCCATTCCTTTTAAACTCGCCTTCTTCATGTTCATCATCTTCCTCAGAAATATCCGAGAGAATGTTGGAATTATCTAACTGCCTCCACCTTGATTGTGCCAGGCTTTGTTATGATGTCTCCCTCTGCCATGATAAGTTGTTTTATCATATTTTTTCATGTTCGAGACAGCACCATACGATGGTAAAACTTACTAGTCGCCATACTTTAACCATGTTATACTGGATTTTTGGTAGAACAATTGTTCCTCAATAATCGCCAAGTGATTCCAATTTTCTGTTGCTGCAGATTCTGCCTCGAATGTAGTCGTGCAGGAGTTAAGAAGTGCTTGGTTTTGGCATTCACATAACCCTTGAAAAGCTTCGCTAGTCCTCTTTGTTATGTCTCCATATATGTCACGATTTAGATCACGTAGAAGATGTTTCAGTAGCTTCAGCTTACGATTGAACTTGTAGAGAACAGCTCTAGATTGGTAGAGCGGCTCAGTATCTACCCAGACTCGCGTAATAATATCGAGAAATTGGGGATAGTTTGCAAGGTAATTGAAAAACTGGAAGTGACGTCTCTTGCCCGTTGACGGATTCGTGACATTTACCAAACTTCGTGTATGGTCTGAGATGCTGTTGGACTCGAAAATAGCATGTGAGTTGGGGTATTTAGAGCACCAAGAACTATCAATAAGAACACGATCAATATTTTTCCCGATAGGGTCTTCTTCCAGGTGATTCCACCAAGTGAATTTCGGTCCCAAATAGCTCATATCTGCAAGTACACAGTCTGTTACCAGGGACTGGAAGTCGCGCATTCCCGACTGCTCTCCTATAGAAACAAGTGATCGAGAGTGTTCCGAGGAAGCCAAAATCTCATTGAAGTCTTCCAGGATGATCCATGGCACATTATTGGCAGCGAAAAGCGATTTATTATGCCTAATCTCTGCCCGCAGAGTCTTATGATCGCGCTGGAAATTAGATGACACAAGAGCATAGAAACTCCCCGCCAGCCGCAGAGGATACCCAAACTGTGATAATTTGTGGGCTCTTGTATAGTGAAGTGACAATAATCATACTAGACCATACGAGCCAGATTCGACCTAGACAGTGGTAGTCATAATTCGTGAGAGCGAGCCAACCAGAGAAAGTCCGAACAATAATTTATGTACAATTTTCTTCTTGAACCCTTGTTTTAAGTAAACACCCAAATGAAGGATTTGTTGAAGAGATCCGAACCGCGTTTTGTTTGTGCATCTTATTAGATCCCCATGTATTTCACGCAAATATAGTCGTCATTTCATTAGTGCTTCCGTAAGGAAGGAAGCTTTCTTGGCGTTGTTTGAAACGGCAATGAGTTGATCTTTCTTTGATGTAGTTTGCTTCTTTGGCTTTTGTTTTTCCCGTTGTGTTGAAACTTGTTTCTTTACTGGGTTTATTACTGGAACATTTTCCTACGATGAGGTTGAAAGTGCATCTTCGCCATTCCTTTTAAACTCGCCTTCTTCATGTTCATCATCCTCCTCAGAAATATCCGAGAGAATGTTGGAATTATCTAACTGCCTCCACCTTGATTGCCCCAGGCTTTGTTATGATGTCTCCCTCTGCCATGATAAGTTGTTTTATCTTATTTTTTCATGTTCGAGACTGCACCATACGATGGTAAAACTTACGAGTCGCCATACTTTAACCATGTTATACTAGATTTTTGGTAGAACAATTGTTCCTCAATAATCGCCAAGTGATTCCAATTTTCTGTTGCTGCAGATTCTGCCTCGAATGTAGTCGTGCAGGAGTAATGAAGTGCTTGGTTTTGGCATTCACATAACCCTTGAAAAGCTTCGCTAGTCCTCTTTGTTATGTATCCATATATGTCACGATTTAGATCCCGTAAAAGACGTTTCAGTAGCTTCAGCTTACGATTGAACTTGTAGAGAACATCTCTAGATTGGTAGAGCGGCTCAGTATCTACCCAGACTCGCGAAATAATATCGAGAAATTGGGGACTGTTTGCAAGGTAATTGAAAAACTGGAAGTGACGTCTCTTGCCCGTTGACGGATTCGTGACATTTACCAAACTTCGTGTATGGTTTGAGATGCTGTTGGACTCGAAAATAGCATGTGAGTTGGGGTATTTAGAGCACCAAGAACTATCAATAAGAACACGATCTATATTTTTCCCGATAGGGTCTTCTTCCAGGTGATTCCACCAAGTCAATTTCGGTCCCAAATAGCTCATATCCGCAAGTACACAGTCTGTTACCAGGGACTGGAAGTCGCGCTTTCCCGACTGCCCTCCTATAGAAACAAGTGATCGAGATTGTTCCGAGGAAGCCAAAATCTCATTGAAGTCTCCCAGGATGATCCATGGCACATTATTGGCAGCGAAAAGCGATTTATTATGCCTAATCTCTGCCCGCAGAGTCTTATGATCGCGCTGAAAATTAGATGCATATACACAAGAGCATAGAAACTCCTCGCCAGCCGCAGAGGATACCCAAACTGTGATAATTTGTGGGCTCTTGTATAGTGAAGTGACAATAATCATACTAGACCATATGAGCCAGATTCGACCTAGACAGTGGTAGTCATAATTCGTGAGAGCGAGCCAACCAGAGAAAGTCCGAGCAATAATTTATGTACAATTTTCTTCTTGAACCCTTGTTTTAAGTAAACACCCAAATGAAGGATTTGTTGAAGAGATCCGAACCGCGTTTTGTTTGCGCATCTTATTAGAGCCCCATGTATTTCACGCAAATATAGTCGTCATTTCATTAGTGCTTCCGTAAGGAAGGAAGCTTTCTTGGCGTTGTTTGAAACGGCAATGAGTTGATCTTTCTTGATGTAGTTTGCTTCTTTGGCTTTTGTTTTCCCGTTGTGTTGAACCTTGTTTCTTTACTAGGTTTATTATTGGAACATTTTCCTACGATGAGGTTGAAAGTGCATCTTCGCCATTCCTTTTAAACTCGCCTTCTTCATGTTTATCATCCTCCTCAGAAATATCCGAGAGAATGTTGGAATTATCTAACTGCCTCCACCTTGATTGCGCCAGGCTTTGTTATGATGTCTCCCTCTGCCATGATAAGTTGTTTTATTATATTTTTTCATGTTCGAGACTGCACCATACGATGGTAAAACTTACTAGTCGCCATACTTTAACCATGTTATACTAGATTTTTGGTAGAACAATTGTTCCTCAATAATCGCCAAGTGATTCCAATTTTCTGTTGCTGCAGATTCTGCCTCGAATGTAGTCGTGCAGGAGTTAAGAAGTGCTTGGTTTAGGCATTCACATAACCCTTGAAAAGCTTCGCTATTCCTCTTTGTTATGTCTCCATATATGTCACGATTTAGATCCCGTAGAAGACGTTTCAGTAGCTTCAGCTTACGATTGAACTTGTAGAGAACAGCTCTAGATTGGTAGAGCGGCTCAGTATCTACCCAGACTCGCGAAATAATATCGAGAAATTGGGGATAGTTTGCAAGGTAATTGAAAAACTGGAAGTGACGTCTCTTGCCCGTTGACGGATTCGTGACATTTACCAAACTTCGTGTATGGTCTGAGATGCCGTTGGACTCGAAAATAGCATGTGAGTTGGGGTATTTAGAGCACCAAGAACTATCAATAAGAACACGATCTATATTTTTTCCGATAGGGTCTTCTTCCAGGTGATTCCACCAAGTGAATTTCGGTCCCAAATAGCTCATATCCGCAAGTACACAGTCTGTTACCAGGGACTGGAAGTCGCGCATTCCCGACTGCTCTCCTATAGAAACAAGTGATCGAGAGTGTTCCGAGGAAGCCAAAATCTCATTGAAGTCTTCCAGGATGATCCATGGCACATTATTGGCAGCGAAAAGCGATTTATTATGCCTAATCTCTGCCCGCAGAGTCTTATGATCGCGCTGGAAATTAGATGACACAAGAGCATAGAAACTCCTCGCCAGCCGCAGAGGATACCCAAACTGTGATAATTTGTGGGCTCTTGTATAGTGAAGTGACAATAATCATACTAGACCATACGAGCCAGATTCGACCTAGACAGTGGTAGTCATAATTCGTGAGAGCGAGCCAACCAGAGAAAGTCCGAACAATAATTTATGTACAATTTTCTTCTTGAACCCTTGTTTTAAGTAAACACCCAAATGAAGGATTTGTTGAAGAGATCCGAACCGCGTTTTGTTTGCGCATCTTATTAGATCCCCATGTATTTCACGCAAATATAGTCGTCATTTCATTAGTGCTTCCGTAAGGAAGGAAGCTTTCTTGGCGTTGTTTGAAACGGCAATGAGTTGATCTTTCTTTGATGTAGTTTGCTTCTTTGGCTTTTGTTTTTCCCGTTGTGTTGAAACTTGTTTCTTTACTGGGTTTATTATTGGAACATTTTCCTACGATGAGGTTGAAAGTGCATCTTCGCCATTCCTTTTAAACTCGCCTTCTTCATGTTCATCATCCTCCTCAGAAATATCCGAGAGAATGTTGGAATTATCTAACTGCCTCCACCTTGATTGCCCCAGGCTTTGTTATGATGTCTCCCTCTGCCATGATAAGTTGTTTTATCTTATTTTTTCATGTTCGAGACTGCACCATACGATGGTAAAACTTACGAGTCGCCATACTTTAACCATGTTATACTAGATTTTTGGTAGAACAATTGTTCCTCAATAATCGCCAAGTGATTCCAATTTTCTGTTGCTGCAGATTCTGCCTCGAATGTAGTCGTGCAGGAGTAATGAAGTGCTTGGTTTTGGCATTCACATAACCCTTGAAAAGCTTCGCTAGTCCTCTTTGTTATGTATCCATATATGTCACGATTTAGATCCCGTAAAAGACGTTTCAGTAGCTTCAGCTTACGATTGAACTTGTAGAGAACATCTCTAGATTGGTAGAGCGGCTCAGTATCTACCCAGACTCGCGAAATAATATCGAGAAATTGGGGACTGTTTGCAAGGTAATTGAAAAACTGGAAGTGACGTCTCTTGCCCGTTGACGGATTCGTGACATTTACCAAACTTCGTGTATGGTTTGAGATGCTGTTGGACTCGAAAATAGCATGTGAGTTGGGGTATTTAGAGCACCAAGAACTATCAATAAGAACACGATCTATATTTTTCCCGATAGGGTCTTCTTCCAGGTGATTCCACCAAGTCAATTTCGGTCCCAAATAGCTCATATCCGCAAGTACACAGTCTGTTACCAGGGACTGGAAGTCGCGCATTCCCGACTGCCCTCCTATAGAAACAAGTGATCGAGATTGTTCCGAGGAAGCCAAAATCTCATTGAAGTCTCCCAGGATGATCCATGGCACATTATTGGCAGCGAAAAGCGATTTATTATGCCTAATCTCTGCCCGCAGAGTCTTATGATCGCGCTGAAAATTAGATGCATATACACAAGAGCATAGAAACTCCTCGCCAGCCGCAGAGGATACCCAAACTGTGATAATTTGTGGGCTCTTGTATAGTGAAGTGACAATAATCATACTAGACCATATGAGCCAGATTCGACCTAGACAGTGGTAGTCATAATTCGTGAGAGCGAGCCAACCAGAGAAAGTCCGAGCAATAATTTATGTACAATTTTCTTCTTGAACCCTTGTTTTAAGTAAACACCCAAATGAAGGATTTGTTGAAGAGATCCGAACCGCGTTTTGTTTGCGCATCTTATTAGAGCCCCATGTATTTCACGCAAATATAGTCGTCATTTCATTAGTGCTTCCGTAAGGAAGGAAGCTTTCTTGGCGTTGTTTGAAACGGCAATGAGTTGATCTTTCTTTGATGTAGTTTGCTTCTTTGGCTTTTGTTTTCCCGTTGTGTTGAACCTTGTTTCTTTACTAGGTTTATTATTGGAACATTTTCCTACGATGAGGTTGAAAGTGCATCTTCGCCATTCCTTTTAAACTCGCCTTCTTCATGTTCATCATCCTCCTCAGAAATATCCGAGAGAATGTTGGAATTATCTAACTGCCTCCACCTTGATTGCGCCAGGCTTTGTTATGATGTCTCCCTCTGCCATGATAAGTTGTTTTATTATATTTTTTCATGTTAGAGACTGCACCATACGATGGTAAAACTTACTAGTCGCCATACTTTAACCATGTTATACTAGATTTTTGGTAGAACAATTGTTCCTCAATAATCGCCAAGTGATTCCAATTTTCTGTTGCTGCAGATTCTGCCTCGAATGTAGTCGTGCAGGAGTTAAGAAGTGCTTGGTTTAGGCATTCACATAACCCTTGAAAAGCTTCGCTAGTCCTCTTTGTTATGTCTCCATATATGTCACGATTTAGATCCCGTAGAAGACGTTTCAGTAGCTTCAGCTTACGATTGAACTTGTAGAGAACAGCTCTAGATTGGTAGAGCGGCTCAGTATCTACCCAGACTCGCGAAATAATATCGAGAAATTGGGGATAGTTTGCAAGGTAATTGAAAAACTGGAAGTGACGTCTCTTGCCCGTTGACGGATTCGTGACATTTACCAAACTTCGTGTATGGTCTGAGATGCCGTTGGACTCGAAAATAGCATGTGAGTTGGGGTATTTAGAGCACCAAGAACTATCAATAAGAACACGATCTATATTTTTTCCGATAGGGTCTTCTTCCAGGTGATTCCACCAAGTGAATTTCGGTCCCAAATAGCTCATATCTGCAAGTACACAGTCTGTTACCAGGGACTGGAAGTCGCGCATTCCCGACTGCTCTCCTATAGAAACAAGTGATCGAGAGTGTTCCGAGGAAGCCAAAATCTCATTGAAGTCTCCCAGGATGATCCAAGGCACATTATTGGCAGCGAAAAGCGATTTATTATGCCTAATCTCTGCCCGCGGAGTCTTATGATCGCGCTGGAAATTAGATGCATATACACAAGAGCATAGAAACTCCTCGCCAGCCGCAGATGATACCCAAACTGTGATAATTTGTGGGCTCTTGTATAGTGAAGTGACAATAATCATACTAGACCATACGAACCAGATTCGACCTAGACAGTGGTAGTCATAATTCGTGAGAGCGAGCCAACCAGAGAAAGTCCGAGCAATAATTTATGTACAATTTTCTTCTTGAACCCTTGTTTTAAGTAAACACCCAAATGAAGGATTTGTTAAAGAGATCCGAACCGCGTTTTGTTTGCGCATCTTATTAGAGCCCCATGTATTTCACGCAAATATAGTCGTCATTTCATTAGTGCTTCCGTAAGGAAGGAAGCTTTCTTGGCGTTGTTTGAAATGGCAATGAGTTGATCTTTCTTTGATGTAGTTTGCTTCTTTGGCTTTTGTTTTCCCGTTGTGTTGAACCTTGTTTCTTTACTGGGTTTATTATTGGAACATTTTCCTACGATGAGGTTGAAAGTGCATCTTCGCCATTCCTTTTAAACTCGCCTTCTTCATGTTCATCATCCTCCTCAGAAATATCCGAGAGAATGTTGGAATTATCTAACTGCCTCCACCTTGATTGCGCCAGGCTTTGTTATGATGTCTCCCTCTGCCATGATAAGTTGTTTTATCATATTTTTTCATGTTCGAGACTGCACCATACGATGGTAAAACTTACTAGTCGCCATACTTTAACCATGTTATACTAGATTTTTGGTAGAAAAATTGTTCCTCAATAATCGCCAAGTGATTCCAATTTTCTGTTGCTGCAGATTCTGCCTCGAATGTAGTCGTGCAGGAGTTAAGAAGTGCTTGGTTTTGGCATTCACATAACCCTTGAAAAGCTTCGCTAGTCCTCTTTGTTATGTCTCCATATATGTCACGATTTAGATCCCGTAGAAGACGTTTCAGTAGCTTCAGCTTACGATTGAACTTGTAGAGAACAGCTCTAGATTGGTAGAGCGGCTCAGTATCTACCCAGACTCGCGAAATAATATCGAGAAATTGGGGATAGTGTGCAAGGTAATTGAAAAACTGGAAGTGACGTCTCTTGCCCGTTGACGGATTCGTGACATTTACCAAACTTCGTGTATGGTCTGAGATTCCGTTGGACTCGAAAATAGCATGTGAGTTGGGGTATTTAGAGCACCAAGAACTATCAATAAGAACACGATCTATATTTTTCCCAATAGGGTCTTCTTCCAGGTGATTCCACCAAGTGAATTTCGGTCCCAAATAGCTCATATCCGCAAGTACACAGTCTGTTACCAGGGACTGGAAGTCGCGCATTCCCGACTGCTCTCCTATAGAAACAAGTCATCGAGAGTGTTCCGAGGAAGCCAAAATCTCATTGAAGTCTCCCAAGATGATCCATGGCACATTATTGGCAGCGAAAAAGCGATTTATTATGCCTAATCTCTGCCCGCAGAGTCTTATGATCGCGCTGGAAATTAGATGCATATACACAAGAGCATAGAAACTCCTCGCCAGCCGCAGAGGATACCCAAACTGTGATAATTTGTGGGCTCTTGTATAGTGAAGTGACAATAATCATACTAGACCATACGAGCCAGATTTGACCTAGACAGTGGTAGTCATAATTCGTGAGAGCGAGGCAACCAGAGAAAGTCCGAGCAATAATTTATGTACAATTTTCTTCTTGAACCCTTGTTTTAAGTAAACACCCAAATGAAGGATTTGTTGAAGAGATCCGAACCGCGTTTTGTTTACGCATCTTATTAGAGCCCCATGTATTTCACGCAAATATAGTCGTCATTTCATTAGTGCTTCCGTAAGGAAGGAAGCTTTCTTGGCGTTGTTTGAAACGGCAATGAGTTGATCTTTCTTTGATGTAGTTTGCTTCTTTGGCTTTTGTTTTTCCCGTTGTGTTGAACCTTGTTTCTTTACTGGGTTTATTATTGGAACATTTTCCTACGATGAGGTTTAAAGTGCATCTTCGCCATTCCTTTTAAACTCGCCTTCTTCATGTTCATCATCCTCCTCAGAAATATCCGAGAGAATGTTGGAATTATCTAACTGCCTCCACCTTGATTGCGCCAGGCTTTGTTATGATGTCTCCCTCTGCCATGATAAGTTGTTTTATCATATTTTTTCATGTTCGAGACTGCACCATACGATGGTAAAACTTACTAGTCGCCATACTTTAACCATGTTATACTAGATTTTTGGTAGAAAAATTGTTCCTCAATAATCGCCAAGTGATTCCAATTTTCTGTTGCTGCAGATTCTGCCTCGAATGTAGTCGTGCAGGAGTTAAGAAGTGCTTGGTTTTGGCATTCACATAACCCTTGAAAAGCTTCGCTAGTCCTCTTTGTTATGTCTCCATATATGTCACGATTTAGATCCCGTAGAAGACGTTTCAGTAGCTTCAGCTTACGATTGAACTTGTAGAGAACATCACTAGATTGGTAGAGCTGCTCAGTATCTACCCAGACTCGCGAAATAATATCGAGAAATTGGGGATAGTGTGCAAGGTAATTGAAAAATTTGAAGTGACGTCTCTTGCCCGTTGACGGATTCGTGACATTTACCAAACTTCGTGTATGGTCTGAGATGCCGTTGGACTCGAAAATAGCATGTGAGTTGGGGTATTTAGAGCACCAAGAACTATCAATAAGAACACGATCTATATTTTTCCCAATAGGGTCTTCTTCCAGGTGATTCCACCAAGTGAATTTCGGTCCCAAATAGCTCATATCCGCAAGTACACAGTCTGTTACCAGGGACTGGAAGTCGCGCATTCCCGACTGCTCTCCTATAGAAACAAGTCATCGAGAGTGTTCCGAGGAAGCCAAAATCTCATTGAAGTCTCCCAAGATGATCCATGGCACATTATTGGCAGCGAAAAGTGATTTATTATGCCTAATCTCTGCCCGCAGAGTCTTATGATCGCGCTGGAAATTAGATGCATATACACAAGAGCATAGAAACTCCTCGCCAGCCGCAGAGGATACCCAAACTGTGATAATTTGTGGGCTCTTGTATAGTGAAGTGACAATAATCATACTAGACCATACGAGCCAGATTCGACCTAGACAGTGGTAGTCATAATTCGTGAGAGCGAGCCAACCAGAGAAAGTCCGAGCAATAATTTATGTACAATTTTCTTCTTGAACCCTTGTTTTAAGTAAACACCCAAATGAAGGATTTGTTGAAGAGATCCGAACCGCGTTTTGTTTACGCATCTTATTAGAGCCCCATGTATTTCACGCAAATATAGTCGTCATTTCATTAGTGCTTCCGTAAGGAAGGAAGCTTTCTTGGCGTTGTTTGAAACGGCAATGAGTTGATCTTTCTTTGATGTAGTTTGCTTCTTTGGCTTTTGTTTTTCCCGTTGTGTTGAACCTTGTTTCTTTACTGGGTTTATTATTGGAACATTTTCCTACGATGAGGTTTAAAGTGCATCTTCGCCATTCCTTTTAAACTCGCCTTCTTCATGTTCATCATCCTCCTCAGAAATATCCGAGAGAATGTTGGAATTATCTAACTGCCTCCACCTTGATTGCGCCAGGCTTTGTTATGATGTCTCCCTCTGCCATGATAAGTTGTTTTATCATATTTTTTCATGTTCGAGACTGCACCATACGATGGTAAAACTTACTAGTCGCCATACTTTAACCATGTTATACTAGATTTTTGGTAGAAAAATTGTTCCTCAATAATCGCCAAGTGATTCCAATTTTCTGTTGCTGCAGATTCTTCCTCGAATGTAGTCGTGCAGGAGTTAAGAAGTGCTTGGTTTTGGCATTCACATAACCCTTGAAAAGCTTCGCTAGTCCTCTTTGTTATGTCTCCATATATGTCACGATTTAGATCCCGTAGAAGACGTTTCAGTAGCTTCAGCTTACGATTGAACTTGTAGAGAACATCACTAGATTGGTAGAGCTGCTCAGTATCTACCCAGACTCGCGAAATAATATCGAGAAATTGGGGATAGTGTGCAAGGTAATTGAAAAATTTGAAGTGACGTCTCTTGCCCGTTGACGGATTCGTGACATTTACCAAACTTCGTGTATGGTCTGAGATGCCGTTGGACTCGAAAATAGCATGTGAGTTGGGGTATTTAGAGCACCAAGAACTATCAATAAGAACACGATCTATATTTTTCCCAATAGGGTCTTCTTCCAGGTGATTCCACCAAGTGAATTTCGGTCCCAAATAGCTCATATCCGCAAGTACACAGTCTGTTACCAGGGACTGGAAGTCGCGCATTCCCGACTGATCTCCTATAGAAACAAGTGATCGAGAGTGTTCCGAGGAAGCCAAAATCTCATTGAAGTCTCCCAAGATGATCCATGGCACATTATTGGCAGCGAAAAGTGATTTATTATGCCTAATCTCTGCCCGCAGAGTCTTATGATCGCGCTGGAAATTAGATGCATATACACAAGAGCATAGAAACTCCTCGCCAGCCGCAGAGGATACCCAAACTGTGATAATTTGTGGGCTCTTGTATAGTGAAGTGACAATAATCATACTAGACCATACGAGCCAGATTCGACCTAGACAGTGGTAGTCATAATTCGTGAGAGCTAGCCAACCAGAGAAAGTCCGAGCAATAATTTATGTACAATTTTCTTCTTGAACCCTTGTTTTAAGTAAACACCCAAATGAAGGATTTGTTGAAGAGATCCGAACCGCGTTTTGTTTACGCATCTTATTAGAGCCCCATGTATTTCACGCAAATATAGTCGTCATTTCATTAGTGCTTCCGTAAGGAAGGAAGCTTTCTTGGCGTTGTTTGAAACGGCAATGAGTTGATCTTTCTTTGATGTAGTTTGCTTCTTTGGCTTTTGTTTTTCCCGTTGTGTTGAACCTTGTTTCTTTTCTGGGTTTATTATTGGAACATTTTCCTACGATGAGGTTTAAAGTGCATCTTCGCCATTCCTTTTAAACTCGCCTTCTTCATGTTCATCATCCTCCTCAGAAATATCCGAGAGAATGTTGGAATTATCTAACTGCCTCCACCTTGATTGCGCCAGGCTTTGTTATGATGTCTCCCTCTGCCATGATAAGTTGTTTTATCATATTTTTTCATGTTCGAGACTGCACCATACGATGGTAAAACTTACTAGTCGCCATACTTTAACCATGTTATACTAGATTTTTGGTAGAAAAATTGTTCCTCAATAATCGCCAAGTGATTCCAATTTTCTGTTGCTGCAGATTCTGCCTCGAATGTAGTCGTGCAGGAGTTAAGAAGTGCTTGGTTTTGGCATTCACATAACCCTTGAAAAGCTTCGCTAGTCCTCTTTGTTATGTCTCCATATATGTCACGATTTAGATCCCGTAGAAGACGTTTCAGTAGCTTCAGCTTACGATTGAACTTGTAGAGAACAGCTCTAGATTGGTAGAGCGGCTCAGTATCTACCCAGACTCGCGAAATAATATCGAGAAATTGGGGATAGTTTGCAAGGTAATTGAAAAACTGGAAGTGACGTCTCTTGCCCGTTGACGGATTCGTGACATTTACCAAACTTCGTGTATGGTCTGAGATGCCGTTGGACTCGAAAATAGCATGTGAGTTGGGGTATTTAGAGCACCAAGAACTATCAATAAGAACACGATCTATATTTTTCCCGATAGGGTCTTCTTCCAGGTGATTCCACCAAGTGAATTTCGGTCCCAAATAGCTCATATCCGCAAGTACACAGTCTGTTACCAGGGACTGGAAGTCGCGCATTCCCGACTGCTCTCCTATAGAAACAAGTGATCGAGAGTGTTCCGAGGAAGCCAAAATCTCATTGAAGTCTCCCAGGATGATCCATGGCACATTATTGGCAGCGAAAAGTGATTTATTATGCCTAATCTCTGCCCGCAGAGTCTTATGATCGCGCTGGAAATTAGATGCATATACACAAGAGCATAGAAACTCCTCGCCAGCCGCAGAGGATACCCAAACTGTGATAATTTGTGGGCTCTTGTATAGTGAAGTGACAATAATCATACTAGACCATACGAGCCAGATTCGACCTAGACAGTGGTAGTCATAATTCGTGAGAGCTAGCCAACCAGAGAAAGTCCGAGCAATAATTTATGTACAATTTTCTTCTTGAACCCTTGTTTTAAGTAAACACCCAAATGAAGGATTTGTTGAAGAGATCCGAACCGCGTTTTGTTTACGCATCTTATTAGAGCCCCATGTATTTCACGCAAATATAGTCGTCATTTCATTAGTGCTTCCGTAAGGAAGGAAGCTTTCTTGGCGTTGTTTGAAACGGCAATGAGTTGATCTTTCTTTGATGTAGTTTGCTTCTTTGGCTTTTGTTTTTCCCGTTGTGTTGAACCTTGTTTCTTTTCTGGGTTTATTATTGGAACATTTTCCTACGATGAGGTTTAAAGTGCATCTTCGCCATTCCTTTTAAACTCGCCTTCTTCATGTTCATCATCCTCCTCAGAAATATCCGAGAGAATGTTGGAATTATCTAACTGCCTCCACCTTGATTGCGCCAGGCTTTGTTATGATGTCTCCCTCTGCCATGATAAGTTGTTTTATCATATTTTTTCATGTTCGAGACTGCACCATACGATGGTAAAACTTACTAGTCGCCATACTTTAACCATGTTATACTAGATTTTTGGTAGAAAAATTGTTCCTCAATAATCGCCAAGTGATTCCAATTTTCTGTTGCTGCAGATTCTGCCTCGAATGTAGTCGTGCAGGAGTTAAGAAGTGCTTGGTTTTGGCATTCACATAACCCTTGAAAAGCTTCGCTAGTCCTCTTTGTTATGTCTCCATATATGTCACGATTTAGATCCCGTAGAAGACGTTTCAGTAGCTTCAGCTTACGATTGAACTTGTAGAGAACAGCTCTAGATTGGTAGAGCGGCTCAGTATCTACCCAGACTCGCGAAATAATATCGAGAAATTGGGGATAGTTTGCAAGGTAATTGAAAAACTGGAAGTGACGTCTCTTGCCCGTTGACGGATTCGTGACATTTACCAAACTTCGTGTATGGTCTGAGATGCCGTTGGACTCGAAAATAGCATGTGAGTTGGGGTATTTAGAGCACCAAGAACTATCAATAAGAACACGATCTATATTTTTCCCGATAGGGTCTTCTTCCAGGTGATTCCACCAAGTGAATTTCGGTCCCAAATAGCTCATATCCGCAAGTACACAGTCTGTTACCAGGGACTGGAAGTCGCGCATTCCCGACTGCCCTCCTATAGAAACAAGTGATCGAGAGTGTTCCGAGGAAGCCAAAATCTCATTGAAGTCTCCCAGGATGATCCATGGCACATTATTGGCAGCGAAAAGCGATTTATTATGCCTAATCTCTGCCCGCAGAGTCTTATGATCGCGCTGGAAATTAGATGACACAAGAGCATAGAAACTCCTCGCCAGCCGCAGAGGATACCCAAACTGTGATAATTTGTGGGCTCTTGTATAGTGAAGTGACAATAATCATACTAGACCATACGAGCCAGATTCGACCTAGACAGTGGTAGTCATAATTCGTGAGAGCGAGCCAACCAGAGAAAGTCCGAGCAATAATTTATGTACAATTTTCTTCTTGAACCCTTGTTTTAAGTAAACACCCAAATGAAGGATTTGTTGAAGAGATCCGAACCGCGTTTTGTTTGCGCATCTTATTAGAGCCCCATGTATTTCACGCAAATATAGTCGTCATTTCATTAGTGCTTCCGTAAGGAAGGAAGCTTTCTTGGCGTTGTTTGAAACGGCAATGAGTTGATCTTTCTTTGATGTAGTTTGCTTCTTTGGCTTTTGTTTTTCCCGTTGTGTTGAACCTTGTTTCTTTACTGGGTTTATTATTGGAACATTTTCCTACGATGAGGTTGAAAGTGCATCTTCGCCATTCCTTTTAAACTCGCCTTCTTCATGTTCATCATCCTCCTCAGAAATATCCGAGAGAATGTTGGAATTATCTAACTGCCTCCACCTTGATTGCGCCAGGCTTTGTTATGATGTCTCCCTCTGCCATGATAAGTTGTTTTATCTTATTTTTTTATGTTCGAGGCACCATACGATGGTAAAACTTACTAGTCGCCATACTTTAACCATGTTATACTAGATTTTTGGTAGAACAATTGTTCCTCAATAATCGCCAAGTGATTCCAATTTTCTGTTGCTGCAGATTCTGCCTCGAATGTAGTCGTGCAGGAGTTAAGAAGTGCTTGGTTTTGGCATTCACATAACCCTTGAAAAGCTTCGCTAGTCCTCTTTGTTATGTCTCCATATATGTCACGATTTAGATCCCGTAGAAGACGTTTCAGTAGCTTCAGCTTA
This sequence comes from Eutrema japonicum, assembly GCA_030161315.1. Taxonomy (NCBI): domain Eukaryota; kingdom Viridiplantae; phylum Streptophyta; class Magnoliopsida; order Brassicales; family Brassicaceae; genus Eutrema; species Eutrema japonicum. The sequence goes on along the minus strand of BSQW01000006.1, from coordinate 34,445,845 downwards.
CGATTGAACTTGTAGAGAACAGCTCTAGATTGGTAGAGCGGCTCAGTATCTACCCAGACTCGCGAAATAATATCGAGAAATTGGGGATAGTTTGCAAGGTAATTGAAAAACTGTAAGTGACGTCTCTTGCCCGTTGACGGATTCGTGACATTTACCAAACTTCGTGTATGGTCTGAGATGCCGTTGGACTCGAAAATAGCATGTGAGTTGGGGTATTTAGAGCACTAAGAACTATCAATAAGAACACGATCTATATTTTTCCCGATAGGGTCTTCTTCCAGGTGATTCCACCAAGTGAATTTCGGTCCCAAATAGCTCATATCCGCAAGTACACAGTCTGTTACCAGGGACTGGAAGTCGCGCATTCCCGACTGCTCTCCTATAGAAACAAGTGATCGAGAGTGTTCCGAGGAAGCCAAAATCTCATTGAAGTCTCCCAGGATGATCCATGGCACATTATTGGCAGCGAAAAGCGATTTATTATGCCTAATCTCTGCCCGCAGAGTCTTATGATCGCGCTGGAAATTAGATGCATATACACAAGAGCATAGATGCATTATTGTATAGTGAAGTGACAATAATCATACTAGACCATACGAGCCAGATTCGACCTAGACAGTGGTAGTCATAATTCGTGAGAGCGAGCCAACCAGAGAAAGTCCGAGCAATAATTTATGTACAATTTTCTTCTTGAACCCTTGTTTTAAGTAAACACCCAAATGAAGGATTTGTTGAAGAGATCCGAACCGCGTTTTGTTTGCGCATCTTATTAGAGCCCCATGTATTTCACGCAAATATAGTCGTCATTTCATTAGTGCTTCCGTAAGGAAGGAAGCTTTCTTGGCGTTGTTTGAAACGGCAATGAGTTGATCTTTCTTTGATGTAGTTTGCTTCTTTGGCTTTTGTTTTCCCGTTGTGTTGAACCTTGTTTCTTTACTTGGTTTATTATTGGAACATTTTCCTACGATGAGGTTGAAAGTGCATCTTCGCCATTCCTTTTAAACTCGCCTTCTTCATGTTCATCATCCTCCTCAGAAATATCCGAGAGAATGTTGGAATTATCTAACTGCCTCCACCTTGATTGCGCCAGGCTTTGTTATGATGTCTCCCTCTGCCATGATAAGTTGTTTTATTATATTTTTTCATGTTCGAGACTGCACCATACGATGGTAAAACTTACTAGTCGCCATACTTTAACCATGTTATACTAGATTTTTGGTAGAACAATTGTTCCTCAATAATCGCCAAGTGATTCCAATTTTCTGTTGCTGCAGATTCTGCCTCGAATGTAGTCGTGCAGGAGTTAAGAAGTGCTTGGTTTTGGCATTCACATAACCCTTGAAAAGCTTCGCTAGTCCTCTTTGTTATGTCTCCATATATGTCACGATTTAGATCCCGTAGAAGACGTTTCAGTAGCTTCAGCTTACGATTGAACTTGTAGAGAACAGCTCTAGATTGGTAGAGCGGCTCAGTATCTACCCAGACTCGCGAAATAATATCGAGAAATTGGGGATAGTTTGCAAGGTAATTGAAAAACTGGAAGTGACGTCTCTTGCCCGTTGACGGATTCGTGACATTTACCAAACTTCGTGTATGGTCTGAGATGCCGTTGGACTCGAAAATAGCATGTGAGTTGGGGTATTTAGAGCACCAAGAACTATCAATAAGAACACGATCTATATTTTTCCCGATAGGGTCTTCTTCCAGGTGATTCCACCAAGTGAATTTCGGTCCCAAATAGCTCATATCCGCAAGTACACAGTCTGTTACCAGGGACTGGAAGTCGCGCATTCCCGACTGCTCTCCTATAGAAACAAGTGATCGAGAGTGTTCCGAGGAAGCCAAAATCTCATTGAAGTCTCCCAGGATGATCCATGGCACATTATTGGCAGCGAAAAGCGATTTATTATGCCTAATCTCTGCCCGCAGAGTCTTATGATCGCGCTGGAAATTAGATGCATATACACAAGAGCATAGAAACTCCTCGCCAGCCGCAGA